>CM032452.1:68769938-69094938 GCA_019049505.1 Pachyrhynchus sulphureomaculatus | reverse complement strand
CTTTGTCTAATAAATATCTCTGAAATCCGTCTTCTCCACATCTTTTAGTGGTTAATATCTCATCATAAGTTACCTATTATTTAGAATATGGAGTTGTAATGCTTAGATTACATTTAGTGTGGGGGAAAGTCACTTTTAGAATTTATTTTAAAACTTTGTATGCGGCGAAAGTACTGGATAAATTACTTTCTGATTTTTTAATTTTTTTTTGCCGCGTTCACATATGGAAAATCTTCGGAGAATAAATGAAAACCGTTAATGAGTACAAATATCTGGCTTGATACTAGACATGAGGAATAAACAAATTACAAAAACCCTTAATAAACCAAAAATATCTCATGAGATGAAAGACCCGTGGTTATATATGGAGCTGCAGTATGGTGGGCGAAAATAGAGCAGAGAACCACAACCGTGATGCGAAATCGGCTTCAGAGTTTGGTCTGCTTATGTTCCACCGTACTATAAGTAGCACCCCCACCACAGCCATGGAAATAGTTTTAGGACTAATACCCCCTATATATATATATATATATATATATATATATATATATATATATATATATATATATATATATAAATATAAATATAAATATAAACAAATAAATAAATAGAAGAGGACGGTCAATACAAGCGCTTACTGGTAACAACCAAGAGGGTTTTTTTAACTTAGGGATTCCCTTAGGATGACAGAGTGAACAAAAAGGTCTTAAAGTTCTTAGTAACTGTAGTTTTATTCTAATATTCAATCCTGAAGATGATGAAATAGAGGTTTTCACGGATGGTGGAATGTAATACATTAAAATTCCGCGTTTCAATCCGTTCATCTAACAATGAATTTGCGTGACGTTTCACCAAAATCTCATTTGACATTTTCAAGTGCTCTTGCTGCTGTTCCTACTCGATACTGTGATCTTACTGCCGCTGCCGCAGCAGCAGCAAGATCACAGCATCGACTAGCAGCAGCAGGAAGAGCACTTGAAAATGCCAATGAGATTATGGCGAAACGTCGTGCAAATTTATTGTTTAATGTATTATATATATATATATATATATATATATATATATATATATATATATATATATATATATATATATATATATATATTTATACATACATACATATATATATATATAATATATATATATATATATATATATATATATATATATATATATATATATATATATATATAGTAGAAAATAATCGTAAAGTTTTTGCAAAGGTGGGCTAGAGCTATGCTTTTGGGACTGCGTAATACGCAACACAAAAATATTTAGTCATAGAAAATAGTTTTAATTTTTTTAACAGTTTATTTAAAATTGAAAGTTTACATTATTAATTTAAAAGGTATTATATGGACGGTATGAATAAGTACTCCAAAGGTAATTCCAGAATTTGTCTTGGTCAGCTTTTCGGTTGGGCTTCATCTGTAAATCATTATCTATATCAAGATATTGGAGATTATCTTCTGTAATGGCTTCCCATTTTACATTCTGAAGTAGCGGATCATCAGGAGTGGGATTCCTAGAAAACAATTAAATGATTAAATTCATAAAATTCCAAACTGAAAAGTTTTGCTTGGGCTTACAGGCAAGGGTTTATATTGTGGCATTAAAAGAAAAAGTTTTTGTGCAACAATATATCCTTTCTTTGAACATTTTTGTAACGGCATCACCAATTATTTTGAATGAAAATAGAGGGTAAAGGTATAAGATATTAAAACAACAAAAAATGGGAAATAGTAATACGAGTGTCAATCCATTTAAGGGGGAAGACCAGTGAAATAAATTGATTTTTGTAAAATTCGAAATATTCGCGCGGCAGGAGCAAGCTTTGATGGTGCGTGTACTACTTAACTCCACCCTCCTTTCCACCGCCTGTCAGCTTGTAGATGATGAATTCTTCCTCGTTGCTGTCAGAATGCTCTAACATCTGCCTCCCCCATGTAGATAGGAGAGGCCGATGGCAGCAGGAAGTGGGAGGATGCTGAAAATAGTTCCGTTTCAATTACACAACTACACACAATTACACCTTATTCTTTTATAATAAACAACGTCAAAAGAAAAGTAAGAGTCGTTTTGTCATTTTAAAGAATTACAATTAAAAAATTTGGACTTCGATGGACATGAAAGCAGAGGCCCTCAATGTGATGCAGTCTAGACTGACTAGTGGAAAACGGAATGTATTGATCATGTTAAGAAGAAAATGCGAACAAGACTGCGGAAGCTCAAGAAGAAAATACGTTCTTTCGGTTGGAAGACACAAAATATACTATGGAAAAGCAATTCTAGAAAATACTGATTCAGTTCAGACAGGGAAAATTGAAATATCGGCAAATTTTGATTAGTAAGAAACCGTAGCATCAGTTATGTCCAATGGGTCCTGGCAGATAGTGTAACTCGCAGCGGGTAAGGGCAACACGATCCTCGCGAAAATGTCCTTGGTGCCAGAAAACCAATATGTTGCCAAGATAGAAATGCTTGAAAGGTTTCAAGAAGGTTACACATAGAACAGCCAGGAGAGCTTTAAATAGTTTTTCTTCTGAACAAGTGGTGGTAAAAGGTGTTTCCGCTCACTAACACGTCTGCTATATCATGTTTAGTCGCATGATCAATGTCAATCATGATGTGTATTACCTTAATGTGTCTTATAGCTTCGTTCGCCTCTGGACTATACGAGTATAGTAGATTTTTATATTATCATTTTTTTATTATAAACTTGCGTACTTTTTTTTTCGCGTATATACTACCTTCATCAAAAAATACCCGGTCAACTTAATTAAAACTTCGCGGGTAAAATATACACGTCTAATACTTTTTTCTTAGGTTATTAACATTCCCTCCAAATTTCGGCTTGATATTCAGTCATATGCGTTCGTGACAGCTCTTTGCCCATGTCAACTTTTTGTTATTTTTCAATTTATAATATACAGGATGCCCAACTAGATCCAGACGAAGAAATCAAAAGCGGAATAGAAATGGCTCGAAAGTATTCTTCCATGCGTACTAATAAAAATTTAAATCTGCGTGTCATACTGAGGTTCATGAAGTGCGGTGTGTGATCGGTGTTATTGTGCGGGGTGGAAACTTGGACCATGAAAGCTCAAATTGCCACGAAGTTAGAATCGTTCGAAATGTGGCATACTAAAGATACCCCGGACTCATAGAGTCACCAACAACGAACTACGGAGATGTATTAGGAATAAAAGAAAACTAACAATCATCAAGATACGAAAAACATCTTACATATGACACATCCTGCGCAACGACAAGTCCTTGCTGCTACAAAACATATTGCAGGGAAGAATGGAGGGAACGAAAATTATCGGCAGGAAGAAGCAATTTTGGCTCCGAAACATAAGGGAGTGGACGAACCTCAGCGTTGAAGAACTGTTTCATGCGGCAAGAGATAGAGACGCATTTAGAGATGTGATCGCCAACCTTCGATAGAAGACGGCATGAAAAGAAGAATATGGAAGAAAATATTAAAGGAATTTGTGTTTAATTCTGTTTTAAACATGAAATAACTTGTTCTGATACACTGAAAATATTACAAAATCGTCACGATGATCGTGTTTTATCGAAAACAACAAATGAGTGGTATTCGCGCCTTGAATATGGTCCTGAATCAGTAAAAGATGATCCAAAACTTGGAAGACCATTAACATCGAAAACTGATCAAAACGTTGACAAAATCAAAATAAGAAGTTTAGATCCGTTCAGAGCATTTGGGTTTAAAAGGTGCTGCTGTCAGGCTTATTCTAACAAAGCTGAATCAACGTGTTGAATTTGTTAGATATCGAATATTTAGTCTCCAAATGCATTCGCGAGCGGAATAAAACGTTATAAAAAATGCATTGCATCGATGGAGACTATTTTGAAGGCAATAACATTCCAACCTTGCCAAACAACTACCTATCACTACTCAGTATATATCACCACTACACCAAACACTTTATTTTTGCACTCGACGCGCGTTTCGCTAACCATATTAGCTTCATCAGGAGCGATGATTGCCTAAAGCTAAACTACAAATCTACCCTATTTATACTTAGCCTAACTCATGAATTACTCAGGCGGAACTAATAGCATAGGCGAGGCGATCGGTTCCTGTCAAGTAACCAGTAGACAGGACTATAAGGAATAGGCCCTCTATCTTTATTTAAACTACTTTTACATTTTATAATTTCCACACTTTCGTATGCGTTCAACAATCTCCTATTAGATACATTTTTAATTAATCTTAGATTATCTAATGTTACAGTATTCAAGCTGCAAGGGCATGTTCGGCAATCCTAAAATTTTCTGTTCTACTGTATTTTAAATGTGCTAAATGTTCTTTAAATCGTGTTTTAATTGACCTTTTAGTTTGCCCAACATACTTTTTGTCGCAATCATTATAACTAATTTCATAAATTCCACTTTTCTCACAATTAGGAATCTTATCTTTGGGATTTCCTAAGATATTCCTCAGATTGTCTGATGACTTATAGAATAAGGTGAGGCCTACCTTATTAAATACCTTATTGAGTCCCCTGCTATATTTCGGATTATATTGTATGGAGACATACTGAAATTTTTGATGATGGTAGTACATTGAATATAGATGATTTGAAAGTTATGACAGGAGACTATGATTTAATCTAAAAATGTACTATCGTCTTAATATGGCCCCTATTCCACTTCAGCTGTTTTCCGAATTTTTAACTAAAAAATACTTACGAAGTTTTTGCAAAATTGCACCAGAGCCTAACGAATCTTTTCCTGGTCAAAAAATCCTCTTCTGTTTCAATAGTCTTTGTAGAAACATTAAATAAATATCCCACCTCCTCTGCATGACCTACTTTGCCAGCCCCTAAAATACATACAAAAATGTATTAAGTGTGAATTACACAGCCCCACAAAAAAAAAAGTGGGGTATACTTTTGATGCGATATATCAGATCCGTAGTATTTTTGCCCGCTGATCACGAATCTGACGTCAGAATATCGCCATCACATCTCAATTTTTTTCTAACCTCAAAAAATAGGTAAAAATTAGTAAAAATTAAGAAAAATATACTCCTAAAAAATTGATTCAAGCTTTTTCATGAATCCAAAGATGTATTAATATGTATTCGGACACGCTAAGCTAATATTCATCGGTTGGATTGAGCCATACAGTTCTGTTTTCTTTCTAACCTCAATAAATCAGACAGATATAGTGCTTCTCGAATGCAAAAAACGAATTCAAATTAAAATTCAACCGATCCTTACCAAATTTGGTACACGGGGATTTTTTGGGTCGCTGATCACGAATCTGAGGTTGGATTTGCAAAATTCAAGATGGCAGATGTTTTCGCGCCATTTTGAACGCCGAGAAAATTTATCGGTCGATTTTTATTCTTCTATCTGCATCCAGGGCACCTCCACGTGGTGACGGTGGGCAACGGTGTTACTCCACTAGCCGGCAGAGTCCCTGGATAACGGCTTAGATGCCGTCATGGCAGGTAGAAGAAAGAGAATTACGATGCAGGGACTCGGAAACCCAGTATCGGCGGTTGGTCAGGGTGGGCAAGCGGGCCCGCAGCCGTCGTCATCCAGCGACCGTAGCTCTTCATGTGTGGGTGACTTGGCTCATGTAGAGTATAATGCTACAAGAAAACGGTCTCACGGTACAAGGACTTTTCATAAGTGCGATAAAAACAGTGATTCATTTTGTTATATTTGCTGTCAACACGTATTGAGTAAAATGGGGTCACCGATAACGGATAAGATTAAAACCTTATATAAGGATTGTTTTAACATTGAAATACAGCACCAGGATACAGATTGGGTTCCCCATATCATTTGCAGTTCTTGCAAAATAATGTTGTACATCAATAAGAAGGCGATTAAATATTCCAGACCAGCAATATGGAATAGACCATACAGTGAAAATGATTGCTACTTTTGTATGAATGTTGTATCTAGGCATAACCGAAAAAATAAAAGCACTATTACTTATAACGATGTTTCGACAGTAACAAGACCAACTAAACTAATTCCGCCTCCTGAACCACTTGATGCTGATGTTATGGAAACAAATGATTTCACTTTATCAGTTCATGCCGAAAACATTGAGACTGTCGAAAAAGATTCAAACACTGTTACTAATGAATGTTCTAGTGACAACCTATCATATACTAGTGACACAGATAAAGAATTTCTACCATACAACCGTAAACCAGAACCAATACTCGTATCACAGTCAGAACTTAGTGATCTAGTCAGAGATTTAGGCTTATCCAAAGATGGTTCAGAGCATCTTGCTTCCTTTTTAAAGAAAAGACATTTACTTAAGCCAGAAGCTACGATTTCTTATTATAGAAACAGAGATGAAGAATTTCGAAAATATTTCACAATGGACGAGGAATTGTCACTTTCATATTGTACCGATGTAAAAGGTCTAATGGATGAATTTCAAAATAACTCATACGATCCTGAAGAATGGAGACTGTTCATTGATTCTTCTAAACGGAGCATTAAGGCAGTTTTGCTGCATAATACCAACGTTTACACTCCCATTCCGATTGCTCATTCCACAGTTATGGAAGAGCAATATGAAAAAACGAAGCAGCTTTTGATAAAAATAAAATATGCTGATCATAACTGGAAAATTTGTGGAGATCTGAAAATTGTAACAATATTGCTTGGCCAACAGTCAGGGTTTACACTTTATCCCTGTTATAAATGTCTGTGGAATAGCAGAGACAGGGAACGTCATTATAAGAAAAAAATTTGGCCAACAAGAGAATCGTTCACTCCTGGTGAAAATAATGTATTGTTTCCACCATTGGTAGATCCAGGAAAAGTTCTTATTCCCCCGCTTCACATTAAGCTTGGACTTATGAAGCAATTCACGAGAGCATTAGATACAAACGGCCCATGTTTCAAATATTTGCATAAAAAATTTCCGAAATTTTCTGAAGCTAAAATTAAGGCAGGCGTATTTGACGGGCCACAAATAAGAAAATTGTTTCAAGATTCATTATTTGTTACTAAAATGAATAAAGTTGAAAAAGCTGCTTGGCTTAGTTTTAAAGAAGTCGCAACAAACTTTTTGGGAAATAATAAAAGTCCTAAGTACAAAGAAATAGTCGAGAAAATGGTAAAAAATTTTCAAACATTAGGTTGCTTAATGAATCTAAAATTACATTTCCTGGACTCCCACATCGATGATTTCCCAGATAATCTTGGTGACTACAGTGAGGAGCAAGGGGAACGTTTTCACCAAGATCTGAAAATCATAGAAAATCGGTATCAAGGACGATGGGATGACCATATGCTAGCGGACTATTGCTGGTCGCTAAAAAGAGAAACAAGTCCTCAAAAGTGTTTGGGCAGAAAGCCTTTGAATAGGTCATTCGCGGAAAAAAGAACAAGATACAGCCAAAAAAAGGGCAAAGTTAGGCGCGGGTCTAACCTTCGCACTTCTAGGGCTTAAGGGTCTACTATTTGAGAGTATATGGTTTAAAAGTCCTGGTTTTGAGTTTATTGGGTCTCATTTTTAAAGTTACAGGGTTATTGAGGTCTATTTTTTGAGGTTACAGGGTGTGGGAGTCTAAGGTTTCAGGGTTTAGGGTTTAAGAGTATCAGGTTTGAGGATTCCCCAACTGTATACCAAATTTGGTAGGAATCGGTTGGTTTTCAAAAATTTTGTCCGCCATCTTGGATCCGCCATTTTGAATTTTGCAAATCCGACCTCAGATTCATGATCAGCAACCCAAAAAACCCCCCGTGTACCAAATTTGGTAAGAATCGGTTGAATTTTAATTTGAATTCGTTTTTGCATTCGAGAAGCACTATATCTGTCTGATTTATTGAGGTTAGAAAGAAAACAGAACTGTATGGCTTAAACCAACCGATGAATATTAGCTTAGCGTGTCCGAATACATATTAATACATCTTTGGATTCATGAAAAAGCTTGAATCAATTTTTTAGGAGTATATTTTTCTTAATTTTTACTAATTTTTACCTATTTTTTGAGGTTAGAAAAAAACTGAGATGTGATGGCGATATTCTGACGTCAGATTCGTGATCAGCGGGGAAAAATACTACGGATCTGATATATCGCATCAAAAGTATACCCCACTTTTTTTTTTGTGGGGCTGTGGTATTAATAGAGGTAGATGATTCCAATAATACGTACAAAAACTAGAGCTGCCCTAGCTTTTGTTTTTTAATTTATATGATCTTGAAGAACTTCTGCTTTGATCTTAATGCTATTTTTTTAAGATTTCGTCAAAATACAGTGTGTCCTAAAAAGTTTTATTTAAATAGAGAAAAAATTTATCTTACATATTACAAAAAAAAAATATTCTTGATAAAAAGTTCTGCATCACATGGAAATTCATAATCAAGTATCAAAAATTTAAAATATTTGTTGGTATATGAGGAAAATAAAAAATAATGATTTATAATGAAGAGTAAAGTATGTGTAAATTTAAATACATAACAAAATATTAATTGAAAATGTTAACAGGAAAATTATGCTCACGTTTAGATTTGTGTCCTTCCTAGTTAAAAATTCAAAAAACTCCAGGCTGAAAATAAATGAATATATCTTTGGAAATACCTGACAATTTTCAATAAACTTCAAAGCTAACGTCAGTCTGTATTTGCAATAATTAGAAATGCCAGTAAAATTGAGTGTTGAAGATAAAATTGAAATTGTTCTCGTAGTTGGAGATAATTATAAAACCTTTAAAGAAGCAGCAGAAATCTTCTATCATATATATAAAATGCAGCGTCTTTCTGTCTGTCTGTCCGTTAGTGCGCTTATCACGCGAGAACCACTTATCCCATTTACGTGTTTTTTTTTTTTAAACATACATATGTTCTCTGGCCAGGTTCTCTCATTACGTTAGGTAATAAGGAATAAGCAGTGACGATAATAGTGAATTAAGTCGGAAAAAAGTTTGCCACTGGCGCGTTCTCTTGCAATCCACCACTACCTAAACCATTAAATATGGAACAATATCATGTAGCAAAGAATATAATATATATAAAATGCAACGTCTCTCTGTCTGTCTGTTCGTTAGTGCGCTTATCACTCGAAAACCACTTATCATACATATGTTCTCTTTTCAGGGTATAAAATACTAATAATCTATAACACTGGTCAACAAAAAAAAAGAAAATTGCTTGTTTCCTGTGATTTTTTTTTTTTTGTTTCTATCTCAAATTGACGCGTATTTTTTAAATATGGCAACAATTTTTCTCTAACAGCTTTTGTTTTTGAGTTATAGCTAACTACCCTGATTTACTATTTTTACTTAGATTTTCGTTTTTTATTGGACAATAAAATATATTTTGTTGTTGTTTTAGATATGGCTTCGTCAAGAAGATGTTGTGTGCTTAATCCCGATTGTTTTTGCTATATTCGTGGTGAATATATATTTGCAAAATATCGAAAACCTATATCGGACTTTGTGAAAACTGCGTATCATCAATACTTTAAAATAAAATTGTGTAATCAGGACAAGCCATGGGTTCCTCATATTGTATGCCAGAAATGTGTGGTATGTCTACGGTTATGGTCCAGTGGAAAAATAGATGCAATAATGTTCGTAACACCCATGATTTGGCGAGAACCTCGAAACCATCATGACGATTGCTACTTCTGCGTTGTGAAAATAAAGGGAATTAACCCTGGAAATCGAAGTAAGTGGTCATATCCTAACTTATCTTCTGCTCAACGACTTCAATTAAAATCACAAGAGCCCCACACACAGCACATCTAAATCTTCTGATGATCCAAATCTCTGTGAACCCGAACGAAATACATCAAGTGAAGACTCTGATTCAGACTACAAATGTAGCCTTTCAGAACCTCAACCATTTAATCAGAAAGAACTAAATGACTTAGTAAGAGATCTGAACTTACCAAAAGAAGCTTCTGAAATTTTAGCATCTCGTTTAAAAGAAAAAAATTTGCTTACTCCGGAAACCAACATTACATTTTATCGTACCCGAGAAAAAAATCTGTTACCGTATTTTTCTCAAGAGAAGGGTTTAGGTTTTTGTAACGATGTTGGTGGTATTTTGCAGCAGATGGGATTAAAACAGTACCAACCTAGTGATTGGCGTCTTAGACAGCAGCAAAAGAAGTTTAAAGTGTGTTTTGTTTCATAACGGTAACAAGTACGGATCTATACCTATTGCACATTCGACGACTTTAAAAGAAGAATACGTAAATGTTTCTAAGGTTATGGAAAAAATTAAGTATCAAGACCACAAATGGGTCATTTGTGTTGATCTGAAAATGGTTAACTTTCTTTTAGGTCAACAAGGGGGGTACACAAAGTTCCCTTGTTTCATGTGTCTCTGGGATAGTCGTGACAAACAACAGCATTGGTCACAAAAAGTTTGGCCAGTGCGGGAAGAGCTAAAAGTTGGTACAAAAAATGTTATAAACGTGCCTTTAGTTAGCCGAGACCGCATCATACTTCCACCACTTCATATTAAATTTGGCATAATGAAACAGTTTGTGAAGGCGCTTGACAAAAGTGGCGAATGTTTTAATTTTCTTTCACTCAAGTTTCCAGGATTAAGTTCAGAAAAATTGAAAGCTGGTATTTTTGATGGGCCACAGATTAGGCAACTCGTGAAAGATCCTAATTTTGTCAAATCAATGACTGAAGTCGAATCCAAAGCTTGGAATTCATTTGTTTTGGTTATGAGTAGCTTCCTAGGCAAAAAGAAATCTGACGACCATGTCGAGCTTGTTGAGTGCATGATATCGAACTTGTAAGAGCTAGGGTGCAACATGAGCATAAAAAAAAATCCACTTCCTGCACTAGCATTTAGACCGATTTCCACAAAATCTGGGTGATGTTAGTGAGGAGCAGGGTGAAAGATTTCATCAGGATCTTCGGACAATGGAAGAGCGTTATCAGGGGCGGTGGGACTCACATATGATGGCAGACTACTGCTGGAGTTTGCAAAGAGATCTACCTAAAGTCGTTCATTCAAGGAAATCTTATAAAAGATCATTTGCTAGTGTTCAATAGAAATTTTGTTAACATAATGTATTATTTTTTTGTATTTTTTTGGCAAAATAATAAAACTGTATATTTCAAAAGATAAAGCTGTTAGCAATCTCCCAGTATTTTTTTCATAGTCAGGGCCATAGAAATACCCAATAACAGAAAAAAAAAATAAAGGAAACAAGACTTGTGTTGACCAGTGTAATCTATAATATATATATATATATATATATATATATATATATATATATATATATATATATATATATATATATATATATAAAATGCAATGTCTCTCTGTCTGTCTGTCTGTCCGTTAGTGCGTTTATCACTAGAGAACTACTTATCTGATTTACGTGTTTTTTTTTATACATATGTTCTCTGGTCAGGTTATAGGATATATTTTACTACGTTAGGTAAAATAAGAAGTGACGATAATAGTGAATCAAGTCGGAAAAAAGTTTGCCGCTAGCGCACTCTCTTGCAATACGCTACTTAAACCGTTAAATGTGAAACAATATCATATAGCAAAGAATGCAATATATATAAAATGCAACGTTTTTCTGTGTGTCCGTCTGTCCGTTAGTGCGCTTATCATTCGAGAACCACTTATCCGATTTATGTGTTTTTTTTTTAAATCTTAACATAATATTTATTAAAAAAATATATAATATGCATAAAACGCAACGTCCCTCTGCCTGGCAGTCCGTTAGTGCGCTTAGCACTCAAGAACCACTTATCCGATTTACGAAATACATATGTTCTATGTTACTTTAGGTAACATAAGGAATAAGCAGTGACGAGAATTGTGAATCAAGTCCACGCGAACGGAGCCGCGGGAACGGCTAGTTAATAATAAAGTGTACACTTCACAACTGTAGGATATCTAATAAATAAATTCAAGATTTATGGAAGTGGTGAAAATAAGTTCAAAAAGAAACATCGGGCATGGGTTTCAAATGAAGATAATCAAAATCAAGTAATGTCGGTAGTAGAAAAGCCAAAAGATTCACTTCGGAAAAGATCAGCTTTATTGAATATGAGTAACCGTTGCGAGAATTTTGGTCAAATAAAAACAAATTCCAATTTACCCATACTTTAAAAGCAGGAGATTTTGAACGAATATTTGAATTTTTTGCTTGGTTTCAAGGAGAGTTGGAAGATAACAGGTTTATGGCAAGACAAATACTTTTCTCTGACAAAGCGAAATTTACGTCTAGGATAGTAAGTTCTCAAAACTATCGCTGGTAGAGCGATGTTAATCCTAACTTCAATATCCAAACACGAGAACAATAGTCGTTTAAAACCAATGTATGGTGTGGAATTTTTAAAGATAGAATAGTTGGACCATTTTTTTTTCGAAATAATATGAATACTGAACGTTACATAGAATTTTTAAATAATGAGTTCCCTGAGTTTCTTAATCGCCTACCAATAATTGAAAGACAACGTATATGGTACCAACCTGATGGTGCATGACATAGTACGAGGAATGTTCGAGATTATCTCCTCCATATTTTTAACGGTAGAGTAATAGGAAGGTATGTGCAGTTTACTTGGCCCCCAAGGTCTCCGGACATCACCCCTCTAGACTTTTTTTATGGGGCTACTTAAAAGAACAGGTTTATCTTAAAAGGCCATTTCAAGATGTTGATCATCTTGAGAGAGTCATAAGGAAAACAGGTAAAGCTATAACTCCTGACGTAATTAGAGATGTAATACAAGATTTTTCTTGAAGAACAATCACCTGTTGAGAAAGGGACGGTGGATATAGTGAAGCACTTGTGCAAAAAAGTTAGAATTAATCCATATGTTTAGTGGTTATGTTATGGACGTAGTAATTAAGTAATGTTGCAATTTCAAAATAAAATGATATTAGCACAAATTTATTATGGATGTAATTGTTGCAAAGCAGATAAAAAGGTTATCAAATTTTGAATAAAAATATGATGCAATCAAAATCAGTGCACTAGTTTTTAATTAATTTCGTTTTACTTTATTCAGTAAATAATCTGACAATTACTGACGTGTTTACAGGAGTTTTTTGAGTTTTTAACTAGGAAGGCCACAAATCTAAACGTGAGCATAATTTTCCTGTTAATTTTTTCAATTAATATTTTGTTATGTATTTAAATTTACACACACTTTACTCTTCGTTATAAATCATTATTTTTTATTTTCCCTATATACCAACAAATATTTTAAATTTTTGATACTTGATTATGAATTTCCATGTGATGCAGAACTTTTTATCAGGAATAAATTTTTTTGTAATATGTAATATAAACTTTTTCTCCAGTTGTATAAAACTTTTTGGGACACACTGTATAAACGTTCGAACTGATGAACATCCATAAACAATGCCCCTAAAAAAAATTATAGATATCTTTTTTTTCTTCATGTACTTGGCTTGCACCAAATTTAAAATTACATATTATTACAGTACGAGGCTGGTTTGAAAAGTCCGTGCAAAAATAAAAACTACTTATGTGTTTGGGGTAAACCTTTTTTATTTTTCGACATAGTCTCCTTTTAGGCTTATACACTTCGTCCAACGATGTTCTAGTTTGTTGATCCCTTCCGAATAATAGGATTTGTCCAAGTCTGCAAAATATCCATTAGTGTCTGCAATCACCTCCTCGTTTGAATAAAATCTTTGTCCCGCCAGCCATTTCTTCAAATTGGGGAACAAATAGTAGTCCGAGGGAGCCAAGTCTGGAGAATAGGGGGGATGTGAAACGAGTTGGAATCCTATTTCCATTAATTTTGCGACCACAACTGCTGAGGTGTGTGCTGGTGCGTTGTCGTGATGGAAAAGGACTTTCTTGTGGGCCAATCGCGGGCGTTTTTCTTGCAGCTCGGTTTTCAAACGGTCCAATAACGATGAATAATATTCACCTGTAATAGTTTTTACCCTTTTCCAGATAGTCGATGAGGATTATCCCTTGCGAATCCCAAAAGACAGTCGCCATAACCTTTCCGGCCGAAGGAACGGTCTTTGCCTTTTTTGGTGCAGATTCCCCCTTGGTAACCCATTGTTTAGATTGTTGTTGGGTCTCAGGAGTATAGTAATGTATCCATGTTTCATCCACAGTGACGAAACGACGCTTAAAGTCCTCCGGATTCTTTCTGGAACAGCTGCAAACCATCCTTGCAACACTTCACACGATTCCGTTTTTGGTCAAGCGTGAGCAATCGCGGCACCCATCTTGCGGATAGCTTTCTCATGTCCAAATGTTTATGCAAAATATTATGTACCCGTTCAGTCGAGATGTCCACAGCACTAGCAATCTTACGTACCTTAACTCTTCTGTCATCCATCACCATATCATGGATTTGATCAATGATTTCTGGAGTCGTAACCTCCATAGGCCGTCCAGAACGTTCAGCGTCACTTGTGCCCATATGGCCAGTCCGAAAATTTTGAAACCACTTATAAACTGTTCTAATCGAAGGTGCAGAGTCACCATAATGTTTATCAAGCTTCTCTTTAGTCTCCTGAGGCGTTTTGCCTTTCATAAAGTAATGTTTAATCACCACACGAAATTCTTTTTCGTCCATTTCTTGAAAATCACTCGACTTCCTTGATTCACACGAATGCCAAACACAAAGAAATAGACCAATATGGCTGAAACTTGGTGTGCGTTCATTCAAGAGATGCTACTAACTAAACATGACCTCGATACGCGCCGGTGGTGCCATCTCTCGGACTTTGCATGGACTTTTCAAACCAGCCTCGTAACAGATTAACCGACAGACAGGCTGGTAATTCGACAAACCCACGCAATTGAGAAAGCCCCTGAATATTCCAGAAGTGATCTTATCAAGAAGTAATACGTAGGCTGAAAAGTTTTTGGTTTAGTCTACTTAAAACACAATTTTTTTTGCGAAATTCGACTTTATTCATCAATCCTTCAAGAGCGATACAATCAGTCCAATGCTTTTTCTAACATTTCTATACTTTTCTTGTAGAAGGATTTGTCTTTGCCTTCAAAATAGGCCTCAGTTTCGGCGATAACTTCTTCGTTAGAGTCAAATCTCTTTCCCGCGAGCAATTTTGTAAGGTCCGCGAATGGATAATAATCGCGAGGGGCCAAATCTGGAGAATACGGCGAATGAGGAAGCAATTCGAACTTCAATTCATGCAATTTTACCATCGTAACCATTGACTTGTGACTAGGTGCATTGTCTTGATGAAAGATCACTTTTTTCTTGTTCATTTGGGGCCGTTTCTTTGCGATTTCTGCCTTCAAACGTACCAATAACTTTATATAATATTTGCTATTGATGATTATTCCCGTCTCAGCATAGTCGATGAAAATTATTCCGTGCATCCCTAAATACAGAGGTCAAAACCTTCCCAGCCAACTGTTGTGTCTTTGATCGTTTCGGGTGGCTTTCGGGTATGTAGTGGTGGATCCATGTTTCATTCGTTGTCACAAATCGCATGAAAAAATGCTTTTTAATGCGCTTAAACAGGTCCAAACAGCGCACAGAATCATCAACACGTTGTTGTTTTTGGTCCACTGTGAGCAAACGCGCTATCCATTTCGAACAGAGCTTTTTCATGCCCAAATGTTCATACAAAACATGACCAAGACATTCTTTTAATATATTTAGGATGTCAGCTATCTCACGCAATTTCACTTTACGGTCTTAAATAATTTTGTGGATTTTTTTTATGTTTTCCGGTGTAATCACGTCATTTGTGCGGCCAGAGCGCTCAGTATCATTTGTATCTGTACGACCGCGTTTAAATTCAGCATACCAGTAAAGGATGAGTGAATTTTCAGGGGCAGAATCCCCATAACACTTATCAAGCAATTGTTTTGCTTGAACGGTATTTTTTCTCATCAAAAAACAGTGTTTAATCAACAAACGAAATTCGACATTTTCCATGGTTTTAAAAATATCAAAAGTAGCGTCACTAAAACCACTGTAACTAATCGTCGAAATGTCATGAAATTTTTACGCATCGTTTGAAGGTTGGTACTTCCTAAAAATCATATGGATTTTTTGATAAGAGCGACATCTATGTGTCAGACCAAAAACTTTTCAGCTTACGTGTTATATATGGTAGCGGCCTTAGTTCCGTGGTATAATTTTGGTATACTGTATCGACGGTTCCGGATTCAATTCCGGCAGGTCGGTGTATTATCTAAAAATTTATTTAAGTATATTTGGCTTGGCCACACGTATAGGTAGAGTAGTTGTTGCAGAAATGTAATAACGTCCGCAGCAGCACTACTGTGTTGTCTAAAAGGTACCATGGAATACAAATGTATGATTCAGCACTTCGACAACGCTGACGGATATTACGACATCGTCGTGAATTTTGAAAAGTCTCAAAAAGGACAAAAATAATAAAAAAAAATGTATAACCACTTCAGGAAAACAGTTTTATTTATTTAGAATACATAAAGCTTTTTTAGGTCAGGAATTTCTTAATAATTTTTGTTCAGTTGCGTTATGATGTAATAGAAGGCAAGTATCGTGACATTAGGTTTATAACGCAGTTTCTGTAGTTATTACCGGAGATTATTGAATAAAAATTAATAGAAGTCATCTATGTTTATTTTTTCTCGTTTTTCATTAGTAATGAATTATTTTCTTGTACTTGAACGACAACATATGAATTTTTTAATTAAAATAATCAACTAACTTACTAGTTCTGTTATGAGGTTGGCTATTTAAATCAAGGTAATATTTTACAAATTATTTTAAAATATCAGTACCTGGAAGTATCAAATGGCTTTTGCTGAGAGTACCGTAATAGGAAAATTCGTACATGTAAACTGGTACAAATCCAGATTGCAAAACTGCCTGCTTATGAGAACTTCTCGGAAACATGCTGTCGCTGGACCACTAGAAATAAAACATTATTTTAAATACTCTAGGAAAAATGTCGAAATTCTATGACATATGTCCACAACTATGTATTTTTTTAGTAATTATTGTAAAGCAACTGAAAATAGACAGAAGTCCATATTCCAGCAGTTTAGTAGCTGTTCTCTTGCCTGTCAAATCCATCCTGAGACGCGTTTCGCCGTATCACGGCTCGTCAGTCAGGCTAGGATTGACAAACAAGAGAACGGTATCAAGTGGTACTTAACCCAGAAGTTACGGAGCACGATGGTAGGATACAACGAAATGTATTAAGTACGCATACCTATTACTCCATCGAAAGCTGACACAGCAGCTTTCGAACCGACAGAGTGGTTGACACAGTCAACGCTTTAAAAGCAGGTAGCGCTTTCCGAGGGATCCTTCCTCAAGTATATATAATTATTGTAAAGCAACTGAAAATAGACAGAAGTCCATATTAAAGCAGTTTACTAGCTGTTCTCTTGTCTGTGCCGGGATACGGCGAAACGCGTCTCAGGATGGATTTGACAGACAAGAGAACAGCTAGTAAACTGCTGGAATATGGACTTCTGTCTATTTTCAGTTGCTTTACAATAATTATATATACTTGAGGAAGGATCCCTCGAAAAGCGCTACCTGCTTTTAAAGCGTTGACTGTGTCAACCACTCTGTCGGTTCGAAAGCTGCTGTGTCAGCTTTCGATGGAGTAATAGGTATGCGTACTTAATACAATTCGTTGTATCCTACCATCGTGTTCCGTATTTTTTTAGTGTTCTGCACGGAACCCTTCTCGAATTACTTTGGTGTCTGTCCGTCTGTCACACCTGATTTTCTTCGAAGCTGTTTGACATAGAAAGTTGAAATTTGGGACAAATATAGGAATTTATGGCTCAATTACAGCCGTATAGTAGCCGTTGTAAACTTGGACTGGTTTTAGAGAGTGAAATCGGAAGTGAAAAAAAAATCACCAGGTCATCGAGTGGGGTGTCAAATAAAAGCTTGTGAAAACACGAGTTCAAAAATATATATGATGTAATACTTGCGCACACTTTTCTATATATTATTTTAAAGAATGGTAAAAATGTTGGAAAAGTTCTGGAATAGTCTTCATAAAGCGTAGATTGAGCAAAAATTATCACGAGTGCATCACGATTGATAATTTATCTAGAATAAAAAAATACTGAACTATTTTCCTACAAAATGGTGGTGGTTGATTTTTTTTTCGTACATTATCGCTTCACTCGTCTAGAGACAAAATAATTTTATTTTATTTATTTATAATTAAATATTTAGGTGATAAGTATTTGTTTTACACTTTTATTACTAGATTCTAGATTGAGCTAGATTGACTTATTGGCTATTAGGTAGCTAAGATCAACTATTACACATTATTGGGTAAGAAAAAACGTGAAAATACGTATTGGATCTTAAGATATATACATGTCAGGGCCTAGGTAAGGATTTTATGTTACTTTAAAAGCAATCTCGGTACGGAACCCTAATTGTGCAAGTCCAATTTGCACTTGACCATTTTTTTTAATTTTTGATGTATTAAAAACTACTTATTTTTATGTGTGTCTGCCAATATATATAGTATACAGTTTTTGTATTTGTTATATTCAATTTTACGTTTCCTTCATTACCTGTCAGAATTGACATTTTACATGAAAATGGACAAAAACGTATTTATTTGTTGAAATTGGTTATAAAGAAAGTTGTTCCGTTGGCCAGTTGACATAAGTATATTTTTAATTTATCAATTAAACAGGGTGTTTATCCTAAACGATGGAAAGATTATGTCCTATTTTTAAGAATGGAGACAGGGGAAATGTTGAAAATTACAGGGGGTGTCGTTCTACTTTGTAACTTCTCAAAGGTCTTTGAGTCAGTCTTGTATGCACGTATCTAAAGCCAAATTAAAAATCAAATTTCTCCTTATCAGCACGGATTTGTTATGACACAGTTCATTTCGGAAATATTAGATGATGGTGGGCAGGTTGATGTTATTTATACGGATTTCTCGAAGGCCTTTGATAGGATCGACCATCATGTTCTCATCAATAAGTTGTCTTTCTTTGGTTTCACTGATGGTGCGATGGTTCTTATAAGTTCTTACTTGTTTAATCGAACTCAGTTTGTAGCCTACAACGGATTCAAATCAGAAAGATTTGTGGCTACCTCAGGCGTTCCACAAGGTTCAAATTTGGGACCCTTGCTCTTCATTATGTTCAAAAATGACCTTTGCGAGGATTTAAAATGTAACAGACTAATTTATGCTGATGATCTAAAAATGTTTATGCCAATAGAAAAAACTGAGGATTGTTCCTATCTACAGAGCCAGTTGAATTTCGTACATTCTTGGTGTTGTGACAACAAACTACATCTAAATGCTCAAAAATGCAAAGTTCTAACATATACTAGAAGGGTAGCGTCAATAGAGTTTCAATATAGAATTCAAGACCATAATTTAAGTAGGTGTAGCACAGCTAAGGATTTGGGAGTTGTTTTTGATGCAAAACATTTGCTCAGCATATAGCATTGAAAATTTCTGAAGCAATGAAGTCTTACGGGTTCATCATTAGGAATTGTAGGGGTTTCACTAATATTGCATCACTGAAGGTTTTGTATTTCTGCTTTGTTCGCTCGAAACTAGAATATGCAAGTATTGTCTGGAGTCCAATGTACGAGGTGCATAGAGTTTCATTTGAAAAAGTGCGGAGGAGATTTCTGAAATTTCTGTTATTTAAGATTAATGGAATGTATCCTGAACGGGGAATCAGCAGCGATTATTTGTGTGAACAGACAAATATTCTTAGCCAGGAGAGTTTGTGCCTTAATATTATTCCTATATAAAGTATTGCACAATATGATTGATTGCAGGGATATACTGTCTCGTATTAACATCAATGTGCCACGGATACACTCATGATCAAATATGTTTTTTAGATGTAACAGACCTAATACTAATTTGTTATTGAATTCACCTATTCATGTAATCTGTACTAATTTTAATCATATTTGTAATGTTTGTGACATATACTGTTGTACTAAGAAGCAATTACTACAGACTGTCATTGAATATGTAAATGTCTACATATTTACCCTATTAATGGAAAACTGTTGGGTAATAAAGCTATTATTACACGTATACAAAAATTTAGGCTTCATTCAATCTTTTAATTTTTACTATTTTTTTTTAATGTTTGAGAGATTTCTATAAAAACAGCAACTTTTCTGACGTTATAGACACTATTTTTGACGGCAACTTCATTATACTATTGTTTTTTTTTTAGAATTTTCAAAATCTAAAATATACCAGGTGTTAAATTTAGTAGTATGCATGTTATATTTCCAGCAACCCCAGAAATGAGCCCATATTGTTTTTATTTTTTTATATCTTAAGTGGGTATCTACTTTAACTAAACTGTTACACTAAATTTCATTTTGCTTTTAAATAGTGCTTTATTACCGCATCGTGCATTCTAACACGTAGGCTGAAAAGTTGTTGGTCTGACACATAGATGTCGCCCTTTTCAAAAAATCAATATGATTTTTAGGAAGTACCAACCTTCAAACGATACGTGTCAAAATTTCATGACATCTCGACAATTAGTTTATAAGTTACAGTGGTTCTAGTGACGTTACTTTTGATATTTTCAAAACAATGGAAAAAATCGAATTTCGTGTGTTAAACAACACACTGTTTTTTGAAGAGAAAAAATATCATTCAAGCAAAGCAATGGTTTGATAAATGTTACGGGGACTCTGCCCCTGGAAAATCCCTCTTTATTTACTGGTACGCTGAATTTAAATGCGGTCGTACAGATACAAATGATGCTGAACAGTCTGGATGCTCAAATGAGGTGGTTATACCGGAAAACAACAAAAAAATCCACAAAATTGTTTTGGATGACCGTAAAGTCAAATTGTGTGAGGTATCAAAAGAACGTGTTGGTCATATTTTGTATGAACATTTAGGCATGCGAAAGCTTTGTTCGAAATGGGTACCACGTTTGCTCACAGTGGACCAAAAACAACGTGCTGATGATTCTGAGCGCTGTTTGGACCTGTTTAAGCGCAATAAAAAGGATTTTGTCATGCGATATGTGACAATGGATGAAACGTGGATCCACCTCTACACACCGGAATCAAATAGGCAGTCAGCTGAGTAGACAGCAACCGGTGAAAGCCGCCCGAAGCGACCAAAGACACAAGAGTTGGCTGGGAAGGTTTTGGCCTCTGTAGTTTGGGATGCGCATGGAATAATTTTCATCGACTCTGCTGAAAAGGGAAAAAACCATCATTAGCGACTATTATATAAAGTTATTGGTGCGTTTGAAGGCAGAAATCGCAACGAAACGACCTCAAATGAACAAGAAAAAAGTACTATTTCATCAAGGCAATGGACCGTGTCACAAGTCAATGATTACGATGGCAGAATTGAATTGGAGTTCGAATTGCTTCCTCATCAACCGTATTCTCAAGATTTGGCCCCCAGTGACTATTATCTATTCGCAGACCTCAAAAAAATGCTGGCGGGAAAGCAATTTAGCTCCAATGAAGAAGTTATTGCCGAAATTGAGGTCTATTTTGAAGGCAAAGACAAATCCTTCTACAAACTATATTGATGAATAAAGTCGAATTTGGCAAAAACATGTATTTTAAGTAGCTAGACCAAAAACTTTTCAGCCTACGTCTATATGTATTTATTTGTATATACAGAATTTTATGAAAATTTGCTTAATATATTAAAATTGATATATCTCTGTAGCAAAAGCAACTGCAGAAAAATATTCATAAAAAGCGCCTCTCGATAATATTAATAAATAAAACTAACACGAAAAAATCTCAAACTTTTAATCTAAAATTATCGCCTCCACTACCCGACTGAACATGGATTGTCTGATTGAACTTTCAATATCTGCTAATTATTTTAATATTTGTATGCTTCAAACCAACTAACAAAGAAGATGTTTTTTTTTAGCAGTTGAAAAGGATGTATAAATAATTTTAATTAAGTAAACTAAGAAAAACTAATTGTCATTTTAGCAACATTAATAAAACACTTGGGACGCTTTTTACTTTACCAGTTTGAAATATTTCGCCAAAACTTATTTATTTTTGCAGCATGTTACGTAGTTTATGAATTTTCAAATATGTTCAAATTTATTAAAAATAAATGTTAGGTGTGTCTTTAATTGACCGGAAGAGTCACCCATTTCAACGTATTAAATTATTTTTGTAACATTCTTTATATACACATATGGTTCAAATTCGCTAGATAACTCTTTGAGAGTTATTGAAGGTTTTTGTATTTTTAAGCAAAATACAGTAGAACCCCGATTATCCGAGGTACGCGCGTCTATGTTGCATATTAACTGAGCTTCTAAAATATGTATGTACATATTTCCATTTGAAATCGTCGGAGCCTTCGGGGAATCCCCCTGGCTCGTGTGAGGGGTTCCCCTATTTATGTTTTTGGACTCTTTCAGCATGTAAATTTGGGTGAATGCAGTGCGTTATAGCGTTTACTACGGAGAAGTACGTAATTTATTTGATTGGAGTTCTGGTAGTTAAGTGTAATTAATACGAACTGCTTTGTTTGAATTTTTGTTTGTCGTATTATAATGGAGCAAAACAAGCGTAAAAGAATCGTCATTCCTATTGAAGAAAAATTAAAAGCCATCAGAACAATTGAAGCAGGAGAGACAATTAAAGTTGTTGCACGAGATTATGAAGTAGGTGAGGTAACAGTTGGAGATTGGAAAAGAAACCGCACAAAAATAGAAGAGTGGTGTATAAATCAAGCCTCCTCGTCCTCAGGAAGAAAATCAATGAAAACCGGCGACTATGAAAAGGTTAACGAAGCTTTATTCATGTGGTTTAACCAACAGAGATCAAAAGGTGTGCCTCTGTCAAGTCCAGTTTTACAACAGAAAGCAATAATGATTAGTAGGCAATTCCCAGAGATAGATCAGTTTACCGCCAGTTCTGGATAGCTTGACCGCTGGAAAAAACGGTACGGTGTACGACAACTGACTGTATGTGGTGAAAAACTTTCTGCTGATGTGTCATCAGTTGAGAAGTTTAAGCAGAACTTTAAAAAGCAAATCGAAGATTGTGGATACACATGTGATCAAATTTACAACTGTGACGAAACTGGTCTGAATTATAAAATGCTTCCATCAAAAACATTGGCCTCTCGACAGGAAAAATCAGCTCCTGGGCACAAACGAAGTAAGGAAAGATTAACTATAATGGTATGTTCCAATGCATCTGGCAAGCACAAAATCCCACTGATGGTGATTGGCAAGTCTGCACGTCCAACAGCTTTAAAAGACATCTCACCCAAAGCCCTACCAGTCTATTACAAAAGTCAGAAGAGCGCATAGATGGATGCGACCTTATTTACTAACTGGTTTGAAGAAGAGTTCGTGCCATCTGTGACTAAATTTTTGAACAGAAACCGTCTTTCTATTAAAGCAATTTTGTTAATGGATAATGCCCCCTCTCACCCTGGAGAAGGACTTCATGTGGGCGAAATTGTTGTAAAATTTTTGCTCCAAATGTAACCAGCATAATGCAACTAATGGATCAAGGCATCCTCGAAAACATTAAAAAAAATTATAGGCGTTTATATCTTGAACATCTGTTAGAATACACAGAAAAGGAGGATATTATCAATGGGATGAGAAAGGTTACACTGAAAAATGTTATTTACTGGGTAAGTCAAGCTTGGGATTCTGTGCGTACTATCACTATTCAAAATTCTTGGTCAAAAGTTATTGATTTTGAGGACTATAATGACAGTGAAGATACTTCATTAAATGAATTAGCTTTGAAATTGAGAAGTCATGGAGAAATGTCCTGTTCAAATTTTGACAGCGAGATAGAAGAAAAAGAAAAAAGTTTATTTGAATTAATGCAAAAATTAAAAGGTTGCGAAAATGTGACAAGAGAAGATGTTGTTGAATGGATTATAGCAGATGATTTAGAAGAATAAATGAGTATTGAAGAAATAACGAATGCGTTTCGGGAAACCGAAAAATCAGATGACGATGAGGAAGCGGCGGTGGATGAACAGTCTCCCACTAAGATCTCTCATCAAGAAGGTTTTGCTTCTTTGGAACAAGCTTTGAGGTATATCGAACAACAACCAGCGGATTTGCTTCTTTTTAATAGATGGAGAAACATTGCAGCGAGAAAAAGAAGATGCAATATGAAACAGAAGCGCATAGATACCTATTTCACTGTTTTATAATGTATGTACCTATTTATATGTTAAAAACGTTAATACATCGGTTTAAAGTATTGGTGTTTATTTTTTGAATGAATAAAAAACAAATCCGGACTATCCGAGTTTTGAGTTATCCGAGGAAGGTGCCCCCCCACGTTACCTCGGATAACCGGGGTTCTACTGTAACAACATATATTTACTTCCAAATATTTAGGCAAATTTTCTGCAAACAAACCATCTTTGCCAACATAGAGTTGATGTATTTCTGTTCCAATAGTTTCTTTTGTTACATTTTCTTGTAATTTCAGTGTTGGCACCAAAAGTTCTGGGTTTGAATCGTGTTGACTGGCTTCCTCTGTTGTTGCAGATATATCTAAAACAATAATTGAGTTTTTGAATAAAAAATAATTAACGATCTTTTAACTTTATTTTAAAACTTTATCATGAATAATATTGATAATCGATTCTAAAAACTTTTTAAAATTTGTTCACAATTAATTATAATTAAATTAAAATTTATAAAATTAAAAAACAATCACGTGTCTACGAAAGCGCTACGATTGGCTGCCATGTTTGTGACGTTATTATGTTAAAGTGCTTTCACGTAAATACTGTCAACAGCTTCTATCTGTGTATATACTATCATAATTATTGAAGTTTAATGCAAACAAAAATTATCGTTGGTTATTTATTATATTTAATTCAGTAATGTGTGACGATTTACGCTGTCCATTTGGTCCAGTTGGATATATAAATGTTGAAACACCAAATAAAACAAAAATCATTCAATAGCATTATTCTGATATGAATGATTATTAAATGTATTGTGATATTCACAACCGAAATAATTTGGTGTTTTAGGATTAATACGTCGTGCTGCTTGGAACCATTTATTTCGCCGCTTAACATCTTGTAGCACGTTTAAAAACTTTTTTTCGGGAGTATTTGTATTATTTGTACAAAATGGTACGAAACAGGCACGGTAACTTTTTAGATTAGACATTTGCAATAAATTTATCAATACACTGATGATAATAACAAGAATAAATTGATTGAAAACTAAAACACTCGTATCAGCTGTCGGTGATATCGAGGAGAAATAAACATTATGACGTCACACGCGCTCGGATTTTTTCGGCGCGTCATCGGTAATAAGTTTAAAACTTTTTAATTGTAACGAAAAAAATAAAAATAGTTTTAATATAAAACTTATATAGGATTTTTTTATTTATGATATTTTTTTTTTTCAAAACTCCAATTACAGTTGTGTTGATATAATCATAAATTAATGACTGTTATCCATAATATTTTCACCCTCTTCTCCTGAAGTGATTTGATAAAAACTTTTTTTTTTCATAATTGAAGACAATAGATAGACCGACGAAAATGAAAAACTGTTTTTTGATCATGTAGGTATCCTGAAACGTGAAAAATGCAAACATCTCCTAGGTTGTTTCTTTCAGAAATATCATTCTTTATGTTAGCAAGGGGAGTAAAAATCAAATGTAATCAAACGGTTCTGGAATTTGATACATTATTTGAATCCAGTATATGAAAATAATTTTCTAAGTTCCAGTAGAAGGATTTTTTTGTGTGGTTTTGCTTTTAGTTGTCAAACTACTGTCGCTGTTCTAAGTACTTTAACAAGACCTTTAACGAGTTTTTACGATTTTTTTCCAAAATATAAGTGAATGTTATTGGAAATAAGTGTTTGCTGCTGGCGTAAGATTGTAGACAATGTTTTAGGTATGAAAGAAGTTTCTGCACGATGAATCTCCAAAGAAAAGAAATTTCTCAAGAACAACCAGAATTATTTTTTTGCAAATTGCCAGAGGCAACGAGACTTGAGTGTTTTATTGGGATCTTCTCACAACGCAGGAGTACGATACAGTCGGTTCATAAGGACGTTCTACCTTTTTTTTTATCGTTCACTTCCCCGCTGAATAGGGATTTTACCCTTTTTATGTATCCTGAGTATATCCGGCCGAGATGTCATAAAAAAATACATGCCAAGAAGGCGAAAACTCGTCTCCGGGACCTTCGGATACCCTCACTGTTAACGCCAGTGTGCCCTCAGGCTTCATACTATCTTCTACTCTTTTTCCTTCATATTAACGATCAGCTGGAAACGACCAGGATTCCAAGCTACAGTTTTGCCGATGACAGTATGCTAATTTTTCATTTAACTTGCACGTTCAAACATTACCTACCCACGTAAATATCGGTAGATAGCATGAAGTTGTTCAACAAGCACCTGGAAGAGATTCTATCTTGAGTTAATAGTAACTAAGTAGAACTTAATGCTGCGAAAGTTAATGGCCATGGTGTTCTTTACACCCATTCCACTAACATCGTCACTCAACTTACTGCGCTCTAACTTAGAGCAAATATGTCTTTGCATGACCATGTTTCATCCATAACAATGAGAGTTCCTTAAAAGCTGGAAATATTTTAGAAACCTTTACACTCCACAGTAACTTTCGATCCTTCATAAAGGGAGCTACTGACCTGATTGGAGACATAGAATTTAACAGCAGCCAGCAGCCGCTATTCTATTTATTTATTATTTTTATGGGAAGTGGTGGCCGATAGTTGTAGCGCGCTATGCTCGGAAGAGACGAGACGTCAAGCTAATACATCTCATACGTATGAGGTTCAGCTTGTTACTCCTTTATCCACTCTTTCCAAGAATTCATTTATATGGAGAACTTCATTCTTTGGGAATGAATTGGTGATGACTGGGTCTCTCACCGGGTATAATGCACAACGTAAATGGTTTTTTCCGTGCTTGCGCCGTCCGGTGGTGCTTTAGGGACTTTTCTGTCTCGCGTGTGCCATGCTCATAAAAAAAATCCTCCGGCGATCAATTTTAGAAGGTGGTAAAATTTTAGTATAAGAGAGGGTTCTTTTTATAAGAGAGACTTTTTTAATCACTCCTTCTGGTTATTGGAGGGGGAGATTTAAAAAAAAAGAAGTTGGTAAAGTTCAATTATATAGTATGATTTTGTTGTAATAGAGAATTGTTTTGAGAAAGCTCTTCCCCCGTCATCTTTTTCAAGTTCCACTATAAGATAATCTTTTTTTTTTTTTTTAATTGTACTCGCAAATTTAATCCCTCTGGGTCCGGATTTTTTTCTTCATTGTCCTAAGGCCATCATCTGGGAAAATGATGGTTTTTAGTAATAATCTAGTAATGTTTGTGATGGGTAAATCACTTTATCGTTTTTTTTAAATTTGACATCAGGTATAAATTTTTGATTCTGACTGGATAGTACTATCACGCCGCATTAAATTTTCAAGAGAAGATAGTGAGAGCAACTTTCCTGTGTAAATACGTAAGACTTAAGATTTTTTTCGTGAGAGCAAACTTGAGCAACGCCTTGCTAGTTGTTAGTAGGGTACATAAAAGGACTCAGTTCTTACCATATAATCCAACAATTGCTTCCTCTGAATTATATCCTATAATAGTAGGAATCCTTGAAAAATTACCAGCTTCTATTGCTTCATACATTGGGTCGTGTAAAAATGAATAATTAGATTTAATTTCCATTACTGCACCTCCCTAAAACCGAAGAAACAAATATTAATATTATAACTTTAGTTAGTTAGTAGTTTTAAATACCAATTCCAAAAAAAAAAACAAATAAACAATTCATGCATTAGCCTATTTACTCCCAAATTAACGTCCAGGAGATTGAGTGATGATGGTAGAGAAATGGAGTGTCCCGATATAACTATGTCGGGTTTAGCAACGTCAATTTTTTTACAAGAAACTGCCGGAGGGACTTTTGAAGCAATAAATTCTACTCGGTAACTCTCACACACTCTCCAGGTCTTTGTTAAATTGAACGACTTCCTGCTGCCTGCGGATATTTGCATGAGTAGTCGATGTTCGGGCGTTCAAAGTTAATGAAGAAATAGGCATACTGGCATCTACAGAGATGTAGATTAGATTCTTGGTTGTTTCCAATAGATCGCTAATATAGAATAGAAAGAGAGTAGGAGACAGTATGAAGCCTACTAAAAAATCTGTCGATTGCGACTAGTAAAGAACGCTCTCCGAGGAAACACAAGAGCTATAAATACAACTTACGGTTTGTCTAGACCATAAGAGAGTAGCTTAGCCAACAATCCGTTATGCCAAACACGGTCGAATGCCTTGGATATATGAAGAATTGCTCGAAATTCTTCAGTGTTCAATTGCGTTGTTCCAAACATATGTCACATAAGATCCAAGGATATATCGGTTTGCATATATCAAACGATTTTCCTTACACCGCTTTGAAAAAGATGGATGAGATTCCATCGAAACGTCAGCGAAACCGTCCATCAAGGGACTTTAAGCTAACACTGGATACCCGAAAAAAAACGACTACACACCCGTGAGAACATTCGTCAAAACATATATATATATATATATATATATATATATATATATATATATATATATATATATATATATACATATATATATATATATATATATATATATATATATATATATATATATATATATATATATATATATATATATATATATATATATATATATATATATATATATATAATGTTTTGACGAATATTTTTACGGGTGTGAAATGTAGTAGTCGTTTTTCGGGTATCCCGTGTTAGCTTAAAGTCCCTTGATGGACGGTTTCGCTGACGTTTCGATGGAATCTCATCCATCTTTTTCAAAGCGTTGATCACTAGTCGGTGTCATGTCATTCAACGCCAAGACACCGACTACCGATCAACGCTTTGAAAAAGGTGGATGAGATTCCATCGAAACGTCAGCGAAACCGTCCATCAAGGGACTTTAAGCTAACACGGGATACCCGAAAAACGACTACTACATATATATATATATATATATATATATATATATATATATATATATATATATATATATATATATATATATATATATATATATATATATATATATATATATATATATATATATATATATATATATATATATATATATATATATATATATATACACGGTGTAATAAAAATCGTTTGATATATGCAAACCGGTATATCCCTTGATCAATAACAATTGCAAAAACATTAGCTTCAGTGGCAGATCATAATATGAAAGCAGAAAATTTACCTTGTTTTTCAATTTTTCGCATGTATGCTCTTTGAGAGTGGGCAATGTTGCCGAATTTACATACACTCAATAATAAAAAAACTGTTAACATTTTACGTTTTACGCTAGACAAAAAGTTCGATAAAAATAACTTGAGCTCTTATATTTTACATTTCAAAACATTACTTTTTGAAACTTTTTAAAAATCAACAGGACACAATCACAACTGAAAAATTATTTAAAGGATAAATACGATACACGATAGTTTTGTTCGAAAATAGACAAAAAATAGAAGATAATTTATTTTTCTTTTTGCTAAACGTTTAGAAATGTGGCGCGACAATACCCATTGTCAGTTTGCCTACAGTATTGCCGGGTTTTTCCTTGAAATATCTGACATTTTTTCTGTTGATTTGGTTAAAAGATAAAATATTTATTTATTTGTGATAATGGCACGAAAAATAAACCGTAAAATTTTATTATTTCTCTACTCTCTTAAAAATGGTTGCAGGCATTCTGAAATATTTTACTCTACTAATTTATACAGAGGGCTTTCACTAAGTATCGCCTATAAATTTTATTTAGTCCGGCATTACAGTAAACGCTTGTTATCGTAACCAGTTAGTATTTAAACGCCACTGTGTCTGGTCTATCAATAGTTATTTACGTGTCATATACTTTATGTATATGACACATCACAAATAATGCTTGAAGAAAAAAACAAATAAAATCAAAATTAAAAGAGGAATTAGACAAGGCGACTCGATAACCCCAAAGCTGTTCACGTTGACTCTAGAAGACATGTTCAAATCGTTAAAGTGGGAAAAATGGACGGTGAACGATTAAATCACTGAAGGTTGGTAGATGATATCACTTTGACCGCCAACACAAAAGGAGAATTACAAGAAATGATGATGAAATTAAATAACAAGTCTTGAGAAATAGGTCTAAAAATAAAGTTCACCAAAACCAAATATTTGAACAACGAAAGTGAAGATAACATCCAGGAACTATTAATAGAAGGTGAAAGAATAGAAAAGGTACAAATATTCATATATTTAGTACAAAAAATCGAAATATCAAAAAATAATTTAAAGGCTGATTTGCATAGAAGAGTCTTGTTAGCTTGGGCTGCATTCGGAATGTTACAATCTACATTTAAATTGGACATCCCAAATACAATAAAAGCCAGAGTATTCGTTCAATATGTACTGCCGGTATTAATATATGGCACTGAAACGTGGGCTTTAAATAAAAGTATAATAAATAAACTCCATGTAACCCAAAGAGTAATGGAGAGGAGAATGCTAAATGTTAGACTCCAAGATCCTATTCTTAACATCGAGGTACGCAAAAGATAAGCAGTGACAGATGAAATACAACGAATATGTTTATTAAGGTGGAATTGGGCGGAGCATATTGCAAGGCTGAATGATAGCAGATCGACACGCCGTATAGTTGAATGGAGGCCTAGAGAACACAAAAGATGTAGAGATAGACCACAGACAAGATGGACGGATGACATAAAAAGATTGGCAGGACACGATTGGATGCAAAAAGCAAACAACAAAGCTCATTGGAGACAACTTGGGGAGGCTTACATCCGACTATGGGTGGAACAAGCTAATGATGATGATTATCCTTAGTTATAAAACCTAAACTTACTCCTATTCCATTTGCTACATTAACTAGATCGTCTATATTAACTTTCTGCAAAACATTTAGAACCTGGGCTGATGTGCTTGCATTTGTTATAGAAGAGTCCACTTTATTAGCCAAGTTATATGCAACCTGTTTTGCATTTGATTGTACTCCACCCAAAGCGCATCCACTTTGCATAATTGCACCCTTAAATAAGTCTAAAAACAAAATAACATTAATTGGTTCTTACAGTTACAGTTAGAGAGTTTTCTTTAATTTTTCTGAAGAACTTATTTTGTTTTGTGTTTGATGTGTTTTTGATCAATCGTGAGAGTGTGCGGCACCCATCGGGTACATAACTTTTTCATATGCAAATATTCATGCAAAGTATGCCTCGCGCGTTCTGTTGATATCTTCACGATGTGAGCTATCTCTCTCATCTTTACTTTGCGGTTATTCAGAACAATATGGTGATTTTTTTTGTGTGTTTTTTTGAAGTTAATACCTTATTTGGACGTTCGGAACGTGAAGCATGATCGTTGCTTGGACGACCGCATTTAACTACTCAGTATATATCACCACTACACCAAACACTTTATTTTCGCACTCGACGCGCGTTTCACTAACCATGTTAGCTTCATTAGGAGCCATAATGAACTTCTTTTTTTTTTTGACTAAAGCTAAACTACAAATCTACCCTATTTATACTTAGGCCTAACACCTGTATTACTCAGACGGAACTAATGGCACAGGCGAGGCCATCAGTTTCAGTCAAGCAACCAGTAGAGAGGACTATAAGGAATAGGCCCTCTGTCTTTATTTAAACTACTTTTACATTTTATAATTTCCATACTTTCGTATGCGTTCAACAATCTCCTATCAGATACATTTTTAATTATTTTTAGATTATCTAATGTTACAGTATGATCGGCTTCAAGGACACGTTCGGCAATGCTAGACTTTTTTGTTCTACTGTATTTTAAATATGCTAAATGTTCTTTAAATCGCATTGTAATTGACCTTTTAGTTTGCCCAACATACTTTTTGTCGCAATCATTACAACTAATTTCATAAATTCCACTTTTCTCAGAATTAGGAATCTTACTTTTGGGATTTCCTAATATATTCCTCAGATTGTCTGTGACCTACAGACTAATGTGAGGCCTGCCTTATTAAATACCTCATTGAGCCCCCTGTTATATTTCGGATTATATGGTATGGAGACATACTTGGTCTTTGTGGGTCTTCACGTGTAAAAAAGGTGGAATTCTGAATATTTAACCTAAACTTATGTCTATTTATTAACTTGTTTACTAAGTCATCGTCATAACCATTAACTCTAGTTATATTTCTAATACGATTCCTTTCATTATTGAAGTTTACTCTATTCAGAGGAAAAGTGACCAAACGATGAACTGAAAAACGAAATGCGGCTAATTTGTGTTGTTTGCAATGAAATGAATCATTAGGAATATATCTATCTGTTACTGTGTCTTTTCTATATATATCAAATTTTAACCTATTATTATTTTTAATAATTAAAGGATCTAGAAAAGGTAAATGAATTTAATGGATTCATATCAGCTATTTAATTTGGAAACAAAATCATCTATATTTGCTTCCTTTGTATCAAAAATCGCGAAAACATCATCCACATACCTATACCATACCCTTGGGAAATACTCAAATTCTTGACTGGCTTCGCTTTCAAACTACTCATGAATAAATTGGCTATGAAAGGTGATAAGCAATTACCCAGAGCTGTTCCTTTTTTCTAAAGATAACATTGACTGTTACATGAAAATAATTTTGTTCCATACAAAGTTTAGATAATGTTAAGTATTCATGAATAATTTCGTCCTCAAAGTCATTCATCTTAAGTAATTCTTCGAGAATATCGTAAAGTTTGTGGTATTGGCACACTTGGAAATAAAGAAGTGACATCAAAAGAAATTAAGATTTCACCTTCATTAAGAACTAGATTTTTTGTTTTAATAATGAATTCTAAAGAATTCCTCACTACGAAAATATTTAATGGTAAATTCTCAAGTTCTTTTGATAACCTCTGGATACCAAATATGTGGGTGATCCGACCGATAAAACAATGGGTCGCATTGTTCTTCCAGGTTTGTAAATTTTGGGTAAGCAATATTACTTTGGTATGGTCGGATTATTCACATTTAATTTAAATTTTAGCGAATCGGAGATAAGGTTCTTATATTTCTTTAAAGAATTTTTAACCTCTATTACCATTTTCGGTAATGGATTTCTTATTACCTTTTCATAAGGGCCAGATTCGATACGATTATCTTTACGTTCAAAGTATTCTTTCTTATCCAGTATAACAACCTTATCTCCTTTATCCGCTTTTAAATAGAAGACATCTTTCTTTCTCAATCCTTTAACTACTTTTATGTTTTTTTGTGAATTAGAATTTGTGTTGTTAACCATGTTTTTTGATATTTAATTGTGACATGCTTCCCTAACAAATGATTTACTATTTTCTGGAAGTGTACTAATGGAACTTTCAATGTGAGCAACTATTTCTGATAAATTATCTCTAGGAGGGGGTACTGCAAAGTTAAGACATTTGTTTGTGTGTGTAAAAGATTGAGATGAATGATTTTCTACAATATTTAGGAGTTCCTGAGGACTATTCTTTTTCGGTAAGAGCTTTTTTAATTTTTTACTTAGAATAAAGAATTTCTTTTTATATTTAATATCAATAAAAAATACATTTTCCTCTGGAACTCGCTCCATACTTCATATTCAATATTGTTTAATTTTGAAATCAATCATCCCTCCTGAAGCTAACATGGTTAGCGAAAGGCGCGTCGAGCGCAAAAATAAAGTGTTTGGTGTAGTGGTGATATATACTGAGTAGTTAAATGCGGTCGCCCAAGCAACGATCATGCTTCACGTTCCGAATGTCCCAATAAGGTAGTAACTTCAAAAAAACACACAAAAAAATGATGATAACATATATATACTCCGAGCAGTGTCATTGTGCCAAAGATTCCACATTCCCAACATAGATCGCATTTAAGCTCACTAAACCATCGATATATTATTGTTTTCCACGGAGCAGATATGCCATATTTGCCGTATTTTTTCCCATCAAAAAGCAATGTTTCATTAACACACGACATTCTTTTTGTTCCATGCATCGTTTTGTAAAAATCAAATGTACCTTCACTCAAAGAGCTGTAACTTGCATATTAATAGACAAAATAGTATGACAATTTTACACGTATTTTCTGAGGGCTGACAAGAACTGAAAATCAAATGGTTTTTCGTTTGCGTTACTATCTATCGAAAATTCTCGGGACTTTTCACCCCATGTTAGTAGGTATCCAGGAATGCATATAGGTTACTTATGTTGGTATAAATAATGTGTTTTTCAGATTTATAAATTAAAAATATTTTTAGTTTATAAATTACTTTTTCAGTTACTTTAATAGCTTACTTCTGGATAGAGGACTAACAACGTGGTACCCCCACAGAACCTGCCCCGGCACTTTCACCAAATATAGTTACACTTGAAGGATCTCCTCCAAAATAGGCTATATTTTCTTTAACCCAGCGCATTGCCAGTACTTGATCCTTTAAACCTGCATTTCCTGGAACTACCTCATCTTCAGTTGATAGAAATCCCAAAGGACCTAAAATAAAATTTACATTTTTTAGCATTAAAGAAATCAATTACTATCAAAATCTTTTCATTATTGCACACTGTATATATATATATATATATATATATATATATATATATATATATATATATATATATATATATATACAGTCGACACTGTTTATAGTGAAACTCTATATAGTGAAAAACTTTCTATAGCGAAATTTGGGTCAACATTTTGGTCTTTCACTATATAGAGTGTCGACTGTATATATATATATATATATATATATATATATATATATATATATATATATATATATATATATATATATATATACATATGGTTTGTCCAAAAAGTAGCGAGAATGGTTCTACAAAAGTCAGAAGGTGAGGGGTTCGGGCAGCCTCATAGACCGAAGCCAGGATATATATATAATTCCTTTTCGGATATATATATATATATATATACATTATATATATATATATATATATATATATATATATATATATACATATACATATATATATATATATATATATATATATATATATATATATATATATATATATATATATATACATATATATATATATATATATATATATATATATATATATATATATATATATATATATATATATATATATATATAACTATAATATATAAAATGCAACGTCTCTCTGTCTGTCTGTCTGTCCGTTAGTGCGCTTATCACTGGAGAACCACTTATCCGATTTACGTACTTTTTTTTTAAAACATACATATGTTCTCTGGCCAGGTTATAGGTTATATTTTATTACGATAGGTAGCATAGGGAATGAGCAGTGACGATAATAGTGAATGAAGTCGGAAAAAAGTTTGCCGCGCGTTCCCTTGCAATACACAGCATAAACCATTAAATTTGGAACAATATTATGTAGCCGAGAATATCAAATATATTATAATATATATAAAAAATGCCATGTCTCTCTGTCTGTGTGTCTGTCCATTAGTGCGTTTATCACGCGAGAACCACTTATTCGATTTACGTGTCTTTTTTTAAATTCATACATATATTTTTTGGCCAGGTTATATAGTAATAATAATAATTTATATTTATAATATATGTAAAATGCAACGTCTCTGTCTGTTGGTCTGTCCGTTAGTGCGCTTATCCCTCGAGAACCACTTATTCGATTTACGTGATTTTTTAAATTCATACAAATGATCTCTGACCAGGTTATAGATATATATTTTATTACATCTATAATATATATAAAATGCAACGTCTCTCTGTCTGTCTGTCCGTGCGTTAGTGCGCTTATCACGGGAGAACCACTTATCCGATTTACGTGCTTCTTTTTTTAAACATACATATGTTCTCTGGCCAGGTTATAGGCTATATTTTATTACGTTAGATAACATAAGGAATAAGCAGTGACGATAATAGTGAATCAAGTCGGATAAAAGTTTGCCGCTAGAGCGTTCTCTTGTAATACACTGCCTAAACCATTAAATATGGAACAATATCATGTACAAAGAATATCTGTAATATATATAAAATACAACGTCTCTCTGTCTGTCTGTCTGTCACTCGAGAACCACTTATCCGATTTACGTGTTTTTTTTTAATTCATACATATGTTCTCTGGCCAGGTTATATAATAATAATATTAATCTATATAATATACCATATATAAAACGCAACGTCTCTGTGTCTGTCCGTTAGTGTGCTTATCATTCGAGAACCACTCATCTGATTTACGTGATTTTTTTTTTTAATTCTTAATTTAATATATGTCAAAAAAAATCTATAATATATATAAAACTTAAAGTCTCTATGTCTGTCTATCTATCCATTACTGTTCTTAGCACTCAAGAACTTATTCGATTTACGTGTTTTTTTTATTTTTATAAAATACAAAGGGAATAAACAGAGACAAAATGCTAATATATAGGGAAAAAAATGGAAGTTTAGCAGTAAGCTTGGTAGAAAGACTGAATAGATGGGGAGAATACTTTAAAGAAACACTAAATGGAGATGAAAATGAGTTGAATGAGAAATAGGAAGCAAAATTAACTGAAGGGCAGGAGGGGACAAACAAACCCTGCAAAGAAGAAATAAGAAAAATACTCAGAACCCAAAAAAAATAAGGCCCCGGTTGGAAATTGTATAACAGCAGAACTGATCAAAGCTGGAGAGTAGATCTGGAAAATGAAATATGCCGGTTGGTGCAAGAAATATGGGAAACAGAAAAAATGCCAGTGAGCTGGAGAGAGTCGCTCATTTGTCCAATATATAAAAAAGGAGAAAAAAACTATATGTGCTAATTATAGACCAATAGCCTTATTGGATGTCGTGTATAAGATAGTAGTGTTGACTATCAAAAACAGACTAGCAGAGAAAGCCGAGTCTATTCTGGGAGAGTACCAGTGTGGATTCAGGAAAAATAGATCGGTTACAGACCATATATTTTCGATTAAGCAAATCCAAGATAATAGCTAAAAATAAAATTTGGCACTACACTTGGTCTTTGAGGATTTCAGAAAAGCATATGACTCTATAAATATAGAAGGACTCTACAAGATAATGGAAGAACTAAAAATTCCAAGTAAATTGATTCGCATGGTGAGAATGACCCTGAATGACACAGAAAATAGAGTGTTGGTTGAGGGCAAAGTATCAGACAAGTTTAAGGTGAAGAGAGAATTAAGACAGGGGGATCCAGTGTCGACATGTCTATTTAATTTGGTAATAGAGAAGATAATCCGGGAGTCAGAAATAAAAACAAATGGAACGATATACCAACAAACCTGCCAATGCTTGGCCTATGCGGATCATGTAGCAGTAATTGCAAGAGCAAAAAGAACCTCAAAAAAGCCATAAGTAGGATAGAAGAAAGGGGAAGGATGAGAGGACTAAAGATAAATGAGGAAAAAACAAAATACATGGAAATTACAAAGAAGAAGGATAATAAAAGCAACAAAAGTTTATATATAATAAACAACTTAGGGAAAAGATATACGTAGACAAATTGAATTATCTGGGAGTAACAATAACAGAGAGTGGACAAGAAAGGACAGAGATACAAGAAAGAATAGCGAAAGGACAGAGATGTTTGGGGGCAATGAATCCAATATTGAAAACAAAGAATGTATCAAGAAAAGCAAAAGAAAGAATAAATACGACAGTTGTCAGACCCACGGTAACATATGGATGCGAAACGTGGAAACTGAATGCAAGAGAAAAGGAGACGTTGGAGGTGTGGGAAAGGAAAGCTTTGAGAAGAATCTACGGAGGAAGGGACTGTGGAGAAGAAGAACAAATTACGAATTAAAATGCCTGTATACGAAACCCCTTATAAGCCAAATCATAAGAAGCCAGCGATTAAGATGGTTGGGACACCTGGCAAGGATGAAGGAAGAAAGATAGGCAAAGCAAGCCGTAATAAGAGGAGTGGTTGGAAGAAGAGGCAAGGGTAGACCTCGATCTACATGGATTCAGGCAGTAAAGCAAGATCCGGAGTTGATGGGAATCCCGCACTGGGAAAAGCTAAAAGGAGATAAAAAGAAGTGGAGAGAAGTATGCAACCCAGCCATGGGCCTCTAAGGCCCCTTGAACTATATAATAATATAAACATAACGAATAAGCAGTGACGATAAAGGCGAATCAAGTCCACGCGAGCGAAGCCGCGGGCACAGCTAGTGTATATATATATATATCAAATCAAATAAAGCTTTATTGTTCAAAAAGATTGTTCTTTTGTCTACAAAGCTATCTAATCTAACCTGTATATATATATATATATATATATATATATATATATATATATATATATATATATATACATATATATGGTTTGTCCAAAAAGTAGCGAGAATGGTTCTACAAAAGTCAGAAGGTGAGGGATCCGGGCAGGCTCATAAACCGAAGCCAGGATCAGTCTCATTCCTTTTCGGATAAATATATATATATATATATATATATATATATATATATATATATATATATATATATATATATATATATATATATATATATATATATATATATATGTGTGTGTGTATAAAGCTTTATTGTAAAAAAAGATTGTTCCTACAAAGCTATCTAATCTAACCTAACAACATGAAGTATGAGTTAGTCATTTACATCAATACAAAAATAAAAAAAAATATAATATAAAAATAAAATAAAACATGAGTGATATGAGTTCAAGTTAAATAGCAGAAACAATACAACGTCACTACATCAACCAAAATATCAGTCAGTATGAAAACAATGCAGAAGCAAGAAGATGCCAATAACATAATACAGAAAAAGATATGTACACCTACACGCCATATACACATTCAGCAATCAAAGAGTGTCATCAAAAAACTCCGTAATTGAATAGTAGGCCTTCTCAATCAAGAGCTTCCGAACTTCCCTCCTAAATCGGTTATTATTTCCTGACGTTCAAAGGCAAGTGGTTGAATATTTTCTTACTCATATATATTATAGAGTTCCTTATTAAAGCTGAAGAGGGAATGGGTAATGAGGCCACATAAGATGAACGCGTCATGGACGCACAAGAAGCCCTATCTCTCCCTCAAACTTATTATGTATAAGGCAGGCTGTTTCAATAATAAATATACAAGGCAACGTCAGAATTCTCTTAGTAATAAACACATTCCTGCAGGATTGCCGAGAACTCAATTGGAGCATATAACGCAGTGCTCGCTTTTGTAGCATAAAGACATTATTCAGTAATTGGTTAGAGCAGGAACCCCAAAAACATACCCCATAACGGAGGTGCGATTCAATCAGAGCAAAGTATACATTTCTCGCGATCGAAACATCCAATTCCCGAGACACTACTCTCAAGGCAAAACATCCCTTGGCAATCCTCTTACAAAGCTGCAAAATGTGAGTAGAGGATCTCAATTCGATAATTTGCGAGTCAAGTGAAATATCGTTCAATTGACGTTAAAACGAAACAATGTTAGTTTTAGAAATATTCAGGGTTAGATAATTTGAATGACACCAATCTACGATTTTCACTATATCCCCACTGATGTCACATTCCAACTGTACCACGTCTCTATTGTGCCACATCACAGTTGTGTCATCGTAAATACCCCTCTAACATTAAGGTTTGAAAGGTCATTAATATAAAGTAGAAATAACAGAGCCTTGTGGAACTCCACAAGTGACACTCAATTCCCGCGACTCGTCACCGTTAAAAAAGACAGAATGACAGCGCGATGATAAGTAAGATGCCAACCAGGCCAACGCCACATCTCTGGATCCGTAGATTTCAAGCTTACTCAGCAATATCTCATGATTCGCACAATCAAAAGCCTTTGCGAGGTCACAGAACACCGCCGCAGCAACCTCTCCATCATTTAACTTACTATATAGGTTTTCTAGAAACGAAAAAATCGCGTCATTAGTGTTTCTGCCAGCCCGAAAACCAACCTGAGAGGTGCTCAACAAGTTATGCTTACGGACGAAATGGAGAATACGACCCCTCACGAGCCTCTTGACCACCTTAGCCTACGTAGGAAGTAATGAGATTGGTCTGTAGTTAGAAGGTAAGCTAGTTTCGTCCCCTTTAAAGAGCGGAATAACTTGTGCCCTTTTCAAAAAAGGAGGGAAATGTCCTACAAGAAATGATTGATTGATCGCCTCAACAAGCATATGCAATACTGCATCAGGAAAAGCAGAAATAACCTTGGATGGAATGGAATAGTTCAAAATATTTTTTTATCCGTCACATTAAGATCTCTTCCCGGGGTGCCATAACAAATAGATTATGTTTGGACTATTTTGTCTAGTCTAGCCTACCCCTAGTCATCATCATTATCATCATCTTCTTCACAATAATAAGGACTTGGTTTACCCTATTCTACCTTAACCAGCTCTCTTCTAACTCCATATTTTTTTGCTTAGACGATCGTTACCCTTTTCTACTCCGACCGTTACCTACCTCAACTACTTTTTGACGAAAAATAATCCAATTAGGCATTTTTGACAATTTTTTAAAGAAAAAAAAACTGTTATATTAGGCCTTTTTCATTAACTTTTTATCATCAAAACAACCCTACTAACTTTATTAACGTCTTTTTCACATCTACCGCACACATCAGTCTTCCTCTAATGCCATTTTAGAAATCCTTTTTTTTTCAAAAAATTACCATTAACCCTCTTCTAATGTCTTTTTGACAAACTTTTTATCAAAAAAAAAAACTACTAACCTTATTAACGACTTTTTCACATCTAGCCTACCCGTATTACACCCTAAAAATAACCAAGACAATTGTAACAATAAACCTCATCGTCTTTATAAAGACTTTTTAACAAAAGACTTTTTAATAAGGACCTTTTGGCCAACCAATATTAACGCCAGTTTGACCTGCAACCAACACTACACACACATCTCGACGACGATCATTATCTTCAGCCGAAAAAATACTACTTCAGGTAGAGTTGGCTACACTGTCTCATAACGTCGTTATACATTAACTCCATTATACATTAACAATACCCTAGACAGTAGAAAAACTACTTCTTCACACAGAGTTGGTAACAGTGTCTCGCCCCTGCGCATACATACATAAATAAATAAATAAATAATATATATATATATATATATATATATATATATATATATATATATATATATATATATATATATATTTCGAAACTTGGACTAATATATAGATGGCATAGCAATCGGCTGAGGGTTAACGTTGACAATCAAATATCCATTGTATTCTTGGCTGCCTATATCAGAACCGACATTATATATTTGCTGTTTATCTATGACATTTTTTATCCTACTCCCTAAAATATAGTCTACGTTTTTTCCAAAAGTTCAGGCTATAAACCAGTAAAAGATTTTTTAATCGGATTAGTAGTTTCAGAGATTACCTCCGACAAACAAACAAATATACAAACTTTCCTTCTTTATTATATTAGTATAGATATATACTATGTATATATATATATATATATATATATATATATATATATATATATATATATATATATATATATATATATGTATATATATATATGTATATATATATATATATATATATATATATATATATATATATATATATATATATATATATATATATATATATATATATACCCGATATTTTTTATACAAACATGCCTAATTTACCTTGAATTTTCTATAAAGTAGCTTTCAAGAATATTGGTCTCATTCGAAATGAATAAAAAACTTTGTTTTATTCTATAACTTACCTAGTCTATAATTAAATGTAACTAAAATTACATTTTCTTCCAAAAACGGTGTTGGATCATAGAAACCAAAATCACTGAATCCTGTGAAGAATCCTCCCCCATAAATCCAAAACAATACAGAGAGGGTTGGATCAACCTTTAAAGACATGATAAAAATTATTTCTAAAAATCTCACTGAGTGATACATGGTAGTATATGTTCTGCTATTGCGATTCTTAACAGTTATTTAAAGGGTGTACATAACAACAAGCTCTCATGATATCACTGCAAATTTTTGGAGACATACGGACTTATTTTTATTTTGATTTAACAAAGTTATTCTGATTTAAATGAGGATCGAAATCAGATTAATTTCCTTTTGACCTGTTGATAGTGGTGTAGATTTTGTCTTTTGAATTGTTAAAATATATACTTCGAATATTTAAATTGGTGGCGCGTTACCTCAAATTTTACAAAGAATATAATTTTTTGGGTTTAAAAAAATCCGATAGTGTAGCAAGAAAAAACATATTAGCTCTATACCACACTTTAGTAAAGTTTTTTAACATAAAACAGCGATATATATACACATATATAATAATATATATATATATATATATATATATATATATATATATATATATATATATATATATATAAATATATATATATATATATATATATATATATATATATATATATATATATATATATATATATATATACGAGGCTGGTTTGAAAAGTCCGTGCAAAAATAAAAACTACTTATGTGTTTGGGGTAAACCTTTTTTATTTTTCGACATAGTCGCCTTTTAGGCTTATACACTTCGTCCAACGATGTTCTAGTTTGTTGATCCCTTCCGAATAATAGGATTTGTCCAAGTCTGCAAAATATCCATTAGTGTCTGCAATCACCTCCTCGTTTGAATAAAATCTTTGTCCCGCCAGCCATTTCTTCAAATTGGGGAACAAATAGTAGTCCGAGGGAGCCAAGTCTGGAGAATAGGAGGGATGTGAAACGAGTTGGAATCCTATTTCCATTAATTTTGCGACCACAACTGCTGAGGTGTGTGCTGGTGCGTTGTCGTGATGGAAAAGGACTTTCTTGTGGGCCAATCGCGGGCATTTTTCTTGCAGCTCGGTTTTCAAACGGTCCAATAACGATGAATAATATTAACCTGTAATAGTTTTACCCTTTTCCAGATAGTCGATGAGGATTATCCCTTGCGAATCCCAAAAGACAGTCGCCATAACCTTTCCGGCCGAAGGAACGGTCTTCGCCTTTTTTTTTGGTGCAGATTCCCCCTTGGTAACCCATTGTTTAGATTGTTGTTTGGTCTCAGGAGTATAATAATGTATCCATGTTTCATCCACAGTGGCGAAACGACGCTTAAAGTCCTCCGGATTCTTCTGGAACAGCTACAAACCATCCTTGCAACACTTCACACGATTCCGTTTTTGGTCAAGCGTGAGCAATCGCGGCACCCATCTTGCGGATAGCTTTCTCATGTCCAAATGTTTATGCAAAATATTATGTACCCATTCAGTCGAGATGCCCACAGCACTAGCAATCTCACGCACCTTAACTCTTCTGTCATCCATCATCATATCATGGATTTGATCAATGATTTCTGGAGTCGTAACCTCCACAGGCCGTCCAGAACGTTCAGCGTCACTTGTGCCCATATGGCCAGTCCGAAAATTTTGAAACCACTTATAAACTGTTCTAATCGAAGGTGCAGAGTCACCATAATGTTTATCAAGCTTCTCTTTAGTCTCCTGAGGTGTTTTGCCTTTCATAAAGTAATGTTTAATCACCACACGAAATTCTTTTTCGTCCATTTCTTGAAAAATCACTCGACTTCCTTGGTTCACACGAATGCCAAACACAAAGAAATAGACCAATATGGCTGAAACTTGGTGTGCGTTCATTCAAGAGATGCTACTAACTAAACATGACCTCGATACGCGCCGGTGGTGCCATCTCTCGGACTTTGCACGGACTTTTCAAACCAGCCTCGTATATATATATATATATATATATATATATATATATATATATATATATATTTATATATGTATCTATATATATATATATATATATATATATATATATATATATATATATATATATATATATATATATATATATATATATATATATATATATATATATATATATATATATATATATATATATATATATATATTTATATTTTAATAAGCATTTAAATTTCTTGAATCATATTAATTAGAAATCTACAGGTACTTTCACAGTATTTGTAATTATGATGATTTTCGGTGTACATAACTATATATCTATTTTCAGTTCGCTGTATCATATGGTATATCATATGCAGTACTTCAATGAAAAAATTAGCGTTCTTTTCATAAGACATTTTTAGTTAAAAAGAGACGGAGATATCACTTCTGTACTACCGATAATGTAATCTTTATCTTCCCTCTAAAAAATTTCAGGTCCTTATACCTACCAAACAGAAAAAAAACTCCGTCTTATGCTGTTAGGGTACTTGCAGAATTAATAGATTCTTTTTTAATATTAATTGAAAAAATCCCAGAAAAAATAAAACAAACAAATTTTATTTTTTGTAGATATTCCAGGCTTTTGAAATTATTTCAAGTGATATTTTTTCAATGTTCGTTATCAGTGGCAACGGTGTGATAGCAAAAGAGAATGAATTGACTATAATTTGTTTAAAATTTTAAACTTATTGAATCAGTGGTGATTCAAGTTTCATATTAAATTTTTTTTGGATTTTAAAACAAAACGTACACCCAAATAAGCTCTTTTACTTCAGTGATAGTGAAAGGCATTTTTGTCGTCTATCAGTTATTTACATTTCTTTTTTTCTTCTAAATTTTGGTCATGTCAAAAGTTGAATAGAACAATATATTACTTTTGAAATCTTCTTTCACCTGGCCTAAAAAGTGCTGATTTATTTGTAGAATAAGCAAAACTTACACTAGAATTAGAACCAACAGGCACTGGTGAATACACGTTAATATATAAGCAGTCTTCACTGTTTCCGTTTATTGGTTTTGGATCTGATGGAAAACTTCCAAAGGCAATACATGCTGGTGCATCCTTCGAACCATCCAAAACATCTGTCCATGGTTCAGCCTCTTGTGGAGGCTAAATAGGATGAAATTAGTATAAATATAGTATTATTAGGAATATTGAATTTTTAAAATCATTTTTTGTAGGATGCGCTCTTCACTAACGTGTATAATATTAAGAAGTATTGTAAGTCGAAATTACTGAAAACATAGTGTAAAAAACCGATGTCAACACCGTGTATACTGCAGAATGACGTACCTCAATATTGTCGATATTCCTGTTCTGAACTTTAAATTTTCGATTACATGTTATGACGCAGCTTTCCCAGGGAATACTGGGACAGGTACGCTTAATAGATACAACTTCGATTTTATATGCAGCGATAAATGAATTATGGAAAGCGATTCTTTTCTGCATGGCACTTGAGTATCACCACATAATGGATATCGTTAGTGTCGCAGTAACAACAGAATATTCTATATTTTAATTTAATGTAAAAAAATTTTACAATACATATACTGCTCTCATTTCACATTTAATTATTATGCCCAGTTTGTTTATAACAATTGTTTGTTACATACTTTTTGGTGAAGTATAGAAAACATATCACACATCTTATGTGCGAATGATGCATCGTCGTCCATAATTTTCACTTTTTTTTTATTGATAAGATTGCCTTTGTGATTATTTTACTAAATCTATGTTTTTATCCATTATAAATGAACTATTCAAAAACTTGTTTTTGCAGTCTTCGTTTATGTTGGCATTAGAGTTTTTATTAAAAATAATAACCGGCCAAGTGCAAGTCGAACTTGCGCAATTAGTCTTCCGTTCGTTGATGCTTTTAAAATAAAAATTTTCGTTACGGAGTTATAAAATGAGCAATGACTTCACAAAACACACCTCAAATGAGTTTTCAATAAAGTTTGTTTCTGATCTTTGTTGAAAACTGATGACCTTGATTTTTTTTATCTTTTTTTATATACCAGATAAATTAATAAATTATAAAAATACTCGTGATAATTTTCGTTTAATCTACACCGTGCGGAGATTAGTTCAGAATTTTTTCAAAATTTTTTGTTCAGTACTTTTCGAGATAAGGGGGGCTGCGTTTTTTGTCTATTTCTTAAAAATAATACAAAGAAAAGTGGGCGTAAGTATTATATTATATATATTTTTGAACTCGTGTTTTCACAAGCTTTCATTTGACACCCCACTCGATGACCTGGTAATTTTTTTTTACTTTTCACCCCCCAAACATCTTTTAAGTCAAAATATAACTTTTAAAACTACACGGCCCTGATGGGGCCATCAATTCCTATGTTTGCGCCAAATTTCAACTTTCTATGTCAAATAGTTTCGGAGAAAATCGGGTGTGACAGACCGACAAACAGACACCAAAGTGTTCCGTACGGAACACTAATTAGTGATAACTTTCGATTTTAATGTAGTAGTCTCAGTTTACTTGCAACAACAAAAGTTTACCAAATTTTCAAAATAATCAGTTATTCAATTATTTTCTAAATTTGTTGATGCAACCAATTATTTTTTTTATTTAGTGTAGTTGTCTAAATACCGAAGCCGTTAGTGTATCTTATCTGTGTAGATAAAGAGCATTTGTACTTCATCTTTACTGTGCATACCGATTTGTTTATTCAACTTACCAAATATCTTAGATTTTCCAATGGAGGCTTAGCGTATGGCATCCCTCTCCATGCATAAAATGTCTTACCACTGGGTGTATCGAAGCTGGTGCCATTTACTTTTCCATTGTTAATTTGAACAATTAAATCTCCAAGCTAAAAGGAAATTGAGTAGATTATTTTTTTGAATACTTCAACTAGGATGAAAATGTTGACATGTGGAAGCTGATGATTTGTAGATAATCGTTGGTAGCGGCAAGAGAAAAGTGTTCTAAAGTTATTATCACTTGGTGTTACAGGCCGCAAATGAACTTAGAGAATTATTAAGTTGTTATTTTTAACCCCATAACATCAAGGCCGTTGGCAGAAGAAAAACTTCTGACAAGAAGACAGATTCCAAAGTTACGCCTAAAACGAGAATAGAAATCATATCCAGGGTAGAGAGAGTTAACTGTGCTGGTCAAAGAACTGTCCATAGGTTCGCGGAGAACCAGTATATGGGGTTTATTTGATTGTAAGTATTAGTGCACTGAATTTATGTTTAAGCTTAAATCTCCATATGTTGACGCTCGGAATCAGTTCCCTTCCAGAGAACCGAATGAGGGGCTAGTTTGCCTCCAGAATTTTTTGATCATGGGAGTTTCATCATGCTCTCATCTATGGACGTAGGCATAGTCAAAAAACGTTAGCTCTTAAGAATAACTTCACGCAGCTTAAGCCGATGCGATGGTAGTAGGCGGCACCCGTTTGGATCGGAGCATCTACTATCTGGTTGCTTCTTTTAGTCACGTTTTAGGACAGGCAAAATATACCGAAGGTAGTGTTTTGTCTTACACCTCCACGGAACTATTACATTTACATACTTCGCTACTTTACATTTTCTGAAACTTATCCAATCTGTAAATGGAATAAGTTTCGGGATATTTACTTCTAACAAATGTCTTTTCTTACTGGGACCAGATATCAAATCCATGGTGCATTTTAGGGCAAGACAGTTTAGATTTTTCTGTTCTCTCTGCGAAAGAAGAAAAAACTAACATACAAATATTAAAGCCGTTTGCTATATATTCACCATTTGGATGTTATAGTCTCTCAAGTGTGAAGAATGCTGGTTTAGGAAATATTTAAACTCTCGATAGGATATCCAGTTACCCAAAAAAGTCAATTAAGTGAATCGTTCAGTATTTTCATCGTGAAAACGTAGTTTTAAAACAATTATTAAATGTATTTTTGTGACACTTAAAACGTAGGCTGAAAAGTTTTTGGTCTAGCTACTTAAAATTCGACTTTATTCATCAACATAGTCTCCTTCAAGAGCGATACCATCCAACGCTTTACTAACATTTCTATACCTTTCTTGTAGAAGAATTTGGCCTTGCCTTCAAAATAGACCTCAGTTTTGGCGATAACTTCTTCATTGTAGCCAAATCTTTTTCCCGCAAGCATTTTTTTGATGTCTGCGAATAGATAATAGTCGCTGGGGGCCAAATCTGGAGAATACGGTGGATGAGGAAGCAATTCGAACTTCAATTTATGCAATTTTGCCATCGTAACCATTGACTTGTCACACGGTGCATTGTCTTGATTTGGGGCCGTTTCTTTGGGATTTCTGCTTTCAAATGCACCAATAACTTTATATAATATTCGCTATTGATGGTTTTTCCCTTCTCAGCATAGTCGATGAAAATTATTCCATGCTCATCCCAAAATACAGAGACCAAGACCTTCCCAGCCGACTCACAGTGTGTCGACTAGTACAAGTTAGCTGGACAAAATTATTTTTTCACTTATTTCAATTGTTTATGTATATTCTAGGCATATTAAGTTATTTTAAGAAAAAATTCATCGCGTTGGTTTTTTTTATGGGCGTGGCTAATTTTTTCCCCTAAATTAGTCAGCTACGCAGACATATTTAACGATAACTCGGGAACAACTTGTCAGATTTTTATAAATAAAACATTAAAAAATGCGTAACAAAATTTTATTATAGTTGATTGAATATTATTTTATTCTATCTTTTATCGTTTTGGAGTTATTTAGAAATTAATGGAGAGAAAAAATTTTTTTTCGTGTAAAATTCATTATTTTTTTCGGTAAAAAAGCGCAATAACAAAAGAAAAACAAAATATTATACATTTTTCTGGCAGCTGCGTATCTGGAAAATAAAATAAGGTATTAATCATGAAAATCGGTTAATAAATGTGGGTTTTATTCACAATTTACCGCAGGTACTCAATATCGATAAAATTTGTGTAATACAGCCACCCTTGCATATCGCGGTAGGATTGCATCAGCTTAGCAGGTAGATAACGGAACTAAAGGGCAAGGGTATTTTGTATGGTTATTAGAATTAAAAATATAATACAGTGTTTTTCATTTAGCTGCATTTCGCTTACCTGTATTTTTTGTCCAGCTGCACAAAACATTGTATAACAAAAACAAAATATTCTGCGTATGTGCACGAATTTTTCTACAAACTTGAATGTGCAACTAAATGAAAGACACTGTATTATTATTTTTAATAATAACCAGATGAAAAATCATTTATTGCATTTGTCAATTAAAAATAAAACAATTAATCCATATTACTTAGTTTTATTGACACAAAAAGGATAAACTCAAATAATACCTGCCTTTCAGGTAGGTAACTTGTGCATTATACATACATAAGTAGTTGGTATTTTAAAATGTTTTTGATTTTTTTAAGGTACATTTTTCTTGCTGTTCGGTTCAAAAAAAAATTGTTTTTGAAAATTCCAGTCAAAAATTGTATTTGTTTAATTTTAAAATAAATGTTATAAATGCTCTGTAATAAATTTAGCATAATGACACTGACTGTAATTATATGTAAAATAAAAATACTCATTTATTGATAAAGAAAAATTTACAAGTCAAGGTTTACATGCTTAGTACAAGCACTACATAACTAAAAATAGTAGCTGAACCTAACAATCATCATCAGAGTCTTCTGATGAGTCGTTTACTGTATAATCGTCATCATTTTGTGGCATTGTGCGACAATATGATGACGATTCCAATCTTGACTCTTCTATGCTAGGGCTTACAATTAACTTTAATACATCTGTACATATTTTTTCCGGCTTTTTTTTGGGAATCTCTCGAAGGCTATTGATCAAAGGATCAGATGTTATAATTAACATGCACAGTAAGTCTCTATTCGTGGCAACACGCGAGCACTTGCGGGTGTTGTATTCCCTAAATCTGCGGCAATCTTTGTTCCGTGCTTCTTGAGCCTCTTCGGAAAGCTGCCCAATTGGAAGCAATGCCGCTTTGATGACTTCTGTGCTGTGAATTAATATTTTATGCACAGTAGCAGGCATACCGTACCACGAATAGAGACTAAGATAATGTTTTCTGGTTTCAAGACAAAATTTTTTGAATTCAATTAAGTTTATCTCGAATCCAGAAGACAATGTTCTCAAAATAACATCAAACTTTTTTATAATTGTAACATCCAACCCTGTGATCTGAGCACTCATCTCAGCATTGTTAAAAAAGCGACGGGCTGTATTTCCATCATTTGAAATCCTGGCTTTGGTTTATCTACAATGAGTCCCATCTCGTTCTTAAATTTCAATTTGATTTCCTCGGAATGAACCTTGATATCTGCTTTGTCTTCGTTGCTTCTAGCCTGCCATTTCTTAATATTCAACTTGTAACTGATATGTAAAAGACATTCGAAGCAACGAATCCAAGCATGAAGTGTAGATAAACCAAAGCCAAAATGTTCTTGATTGCTGTTAAACATCGCGGGGTCATCGTTCATCGTCTTCGGGGTGGCGCCACAGATGAAACACTTTTGGGATGAACTAGTTTCCGTTAAGGCGTTACACACCTTTCCGTCTGTCATTGTCAGCAAAAGTTCGTGTTTTACAGAGATTTGAGAATCACCAAAGTTGATAAGTGTTGGAAGAAGAGCATTAACTTCTTCCAACAATCTATTTGTCTCCACTAACGTGAAGTCGTTCGTTTCTTTGGCAATATAAATTTGATTGGGCGACAATACAAAGTTAATGAAGGCCGAGGATTTTGCCAAATAATTTTGGACCCATCATATAACTTAAGGGGAACTAAAGAAAATGCGAAAAGAAACTCGTCCGTATACTCAGTGTTCTCAAATCTCTGTTTGTATGTGCTGTGCCCAGAACTTCCATCACATCCCCATTTACTAACAAGTGTAAACGATGAACTTGTTGGGAGCACACTGCTGATAACTTCATTCTGTGCTAATACTAGACGTTCCACTGTTTTATTTAATAAGGCTTGCAAATTTATTTCAGCACGAGTTTCTGTTATAGCAATGTGCTCCTCTGCAGGGTAACAGGCCTGTTTGGACTTTTTTAAACTAAAATATGACGGAAACACATTATGCCCCGCCTTCATGGACCACTTCCTAGTTTGTTTGTAAGAATGCGTTGTTGACTTAGAATCTATATAGTAAGCTAAGGCTTCGTCACTACTTAATTGCCTAGGATTAACGGAACTGGTATTTTTAGACTTAATAATATTATCTGGGCTCTCACTAATGTCTCTAATCACATTGGCAATTTTTCTTTGCCCTGCTAAACACACAGCAATTTCGGCAGCAGTCACCAATTCACTGACACTTTGGGATTCTACGAGATCCACGACGCGACGTTTCTTCGTCTTAAACGACGATTCCTCGAAATCTTTGCGAGGTCTTCCTGCAGGAGTCACATTCTCACTTGATGTTGAAGGTTGTGGCGCAAAAGAACTCGCAGTAAACTGTATGTCTGCTTCATCCAACCAATTCTTATTTTTAATTAAAAAACGCTCCTTCGACTTTCCTGAAGCCAACCATTTGGCACCAAACTTATTAGACAAGTTGGATATCTTCAACTTTATTTCTTTTTGGCTGCTTTCAGTAATGTCACCAAAGTGAAATTTTGAAGAAAGAAAGTCATATACACGCGAGTTTTTTTCATTCTTCGTGTGTTTCAACCACTCCTCAAAAAAGGCTACCCTTGAAATAGAGTAAACGTGTTCTGGAAAAAAAGAAAAAAAAACATGTTGTATTGAAGTGTGCTAAACAATATGTGTATTTTTACGAAGAATAAAGTTATTTCTGTGTAATATCTAAAAACTAGCCCGGATAGAGGTGAATGTCTGTATATTCTGAACTTTCAAAGTTTTTTTTTTAAAACACGCTAAAATATATAGGCTATTTAAAAAAAATACTAAAAATTCAAATTAATAGATTCTGATTAAAAAAATACATTAAAAAATAGTACTTACCCTCAGTATTAATATTCATCACAAAAACTTTCACAATATTACAATATGTCACTATAAGATGTGCACGAAAGTGTCGCTAAATTGCAACTGATTGATTGAAAGAGCTGCATTAAACTCATTACCTGACTTCTGACGCTTATGACTCGCCACTTGCAAATTTGATAAACAACCTTTTCTCGGAATTCGGGGTTTGGTGGTGTTGTTTACGTTTTGCAAATAAGATTTCCTGGAAATCATAACATGAATTTTGTCCACCTAGGATGTTCTACGCGACACACTGTGCGACTGTTGTGTCTTTGGTCGCTTTGGACGGCTTTCACCGGTTGCTGTCCACTCAGCTGACTGCCGATTTGATTCCGGTGTGTAGTGGTAGGTACATGTTTCATCCATTGTCACATATCGCATGAAAAATCCTTTTTATTGCGTTTAAACAGGTTCAAACAGATCTCAGAATCATCAACACGTTGTGTTTGGTCTGTGAGCAAACGCGGTACCCATTTCGAACAGAGCTTTCTCATGCCCAAATGTACATGCAAAATATGACCAACACGTTCTTTTGATATCCTTAGGGTGTCGTCTATCTTACGCAATTTCACTTTACGGTCATCCAAAACAATTTTGTGAATTTTTTTGATGTTTTTCAGTGTAACCACCTCATTTGAGTGTTCGAGCGTTCAGCATCATTTGTGTCTGTACGACTGCGTGTAAATATAGCATACCAGTAAATGATTCGTGAGTTTACAGGGGCAGAGTCCCTGTAATACTTATCAAGCCATTGCTTTGGTCGAACAGGGTTTTTTCCCATCAAAAAACAGTGTTTAATCAACACACGAAACTCGATTTTTCCCATTGTTTTGAAAATATCAAAAGTAGCGTTACTAAAACCACTAAAACTTGTAAACTAATCATCGAAATGCCATGAAATTTTGACACGTATAGTTTGAAGGTTTGTACTTCCTAAAACTTTCTAAAATTTTTTGAAAAGGGCGACATCTATGTCTCAGACCAAAAACTTTTCGGCCTTCGTGTTAACTATTAAATTTTTTCAATGATAAGCATTAAAAAAAAAATCAGCAAGAAAAAGGTTTCATACTGCAATCTGACATTTTCTTCTACACGTCATTTCCACTAAATTTGAAAATAATGAAATGATAATCATAGTTTTCAGACTTCTCGACTCTAAGAATCCTGAAAAGGACGTATACCAGTGTATATATCTTTAACATTAACCTCGGACCGTCATTTCAATCGGTGTGTGACACACTTAACGCCAAACTACCTTTTATTAACGGTGAGAGGACGGAGATACTGTTGCAGGATACCACTCGGACCCATACACTAAAAAATACCCTGGAAACCTTTGCCGCATTGAACTGGGCCATTTTCCTTCATACGGCGTATTCTTCAGACTTGGCTGGGTCCGATTATCACCTACGCCGCGCGCCGCCTCATTTCAATCGGTGTGTGACACACTTAAGGAAAACCACCTTTTATTAACAAAGAGCAGACGGAGATACTGCTGCAGGATAACATTCGGACCCACACACTAAAAAATACCCTGGAAACCTTTGTCACTGGGCCATTTTCCTTCATACGGCGTATTCTTCAGACTTGGCTGGGTCGGATTATCACCTACGCCGCGCGCCGGTCCCTACAACACTACCTGGTTGATTCCCAGGACAAGTCTGTTGTCTGAAAGAAGCTTCGATAAATTGACTGTATCGAAACAACTATCATGTTTCCGATCTGGAATCCGATAATTGTTTGACAGATGGTAAAAATGTTAACAAAGCGAAGGAGATTACTCTGAAGATTATTTTGTTATTAATATGTTCATCTATAAAGGCTGAGAAGTAATTTATACACTTAATATCAGTTTACAAATACAGAGTGCTTAACAGATTTGTGTTACAATCATCTGTATGTAAGGGAAGGACTTAGGGTTACTTATGATAAAAATTATTAGTCCACAGGAACTTCGTGAATGGAAGTTATGTTTGCCGGCTACACATGATTGTGTGCTGGTAGGCAATACTAATAACTGTTCTTTTACAATATATAAAAAAAATCATGATCGATATCCTGTTACATTTTAAATAAACAAGTAACAAAATTCGACAAGGATATTAATCTTAATAAAAAACAATTTCAAAAATTACATAAATAAAAAATAGTTTAATCATTGATTACGTGTATATCTGTTTCAATCAAGTAAATAGAATGACGTGGGTTTCCAGATAACATATAAGTGTGTATATTCTTATTTCGGATTAGGAATGAGGAATTTCAGTTCGTCGATCTATCGTAAAAAATCTTAATTATTTTCATTACTCAACAAAAAAAACAGATTCCAAAGTTAATAAATCCAATAATTATCAATATCCTATATAGTGTATTGGGTCATACAATAACAATGCATGCAATAATAATGTATTTTCAGTATTTTGATGCTAAAGCTACACTATGACCTTAATTACAAACCCTACAAACTACCAAGAATAAGTAAATTTATTCAAATTTGGCAACACATATCTGCTGCGTTGACAAAACTAGAATCGATGCCTCCCTATTGCTCTCTGTCACGTCCATCATATCGGTAGCGGCTTTGCGAGAAGTTCCGAGTTGTCTTGAACATTCGGAAAGTCTGCCCAAAAGTGTATAAATGTTGCACCTCGTTCAATTACAGCCCGTCTCAGCCGAGTTGATCCTTCTATTGCTATCGGATTTATCGTGAATGTGTATGTTGTAATTTACGTGTTAATTGAAAATCAAGGCAGTAAATTTATATAGAATCACGGATAAATTTTTAAGTGGGCGTAAGCGAGCATTAGACGATAGTGAAGCATCAAGAAAAATTCTTAAGAATATTTAAATTTAGGGTTTGCCAGTACTGAAGTAAATGAAGAAGAAAGGCCCCTGTGTGTTATTTGCTCAAAAATCTTGGCAGCAGACAGCATGAAACCAAATAAACTTAAACGACATTTGGAAACGCTTCATAGTGAGTACCTTAACAAACCCCGAGAATTCTTCGAATTAAAATTAAAATAATATGTAAAGCAGAAATCATTTTTTAAAAAAACTTTGTGAATGAAAAAGCTTTACTTGCCTCTTACAAAGTTTCATATAAAATAGATGTAAAAAGCCTGACACCATTGGTGAAGAGATTGTTTTGCCAGCAGCAATTGAGATTGTAGAAACTATGTTTGGAAATAATTTTGCCAAACAATTGCTATCCATACCTATATCAAATGATACTGTTGCCCGTCGAATTAGTAATATAGCTGAAGATGTACAGCATCAGCTTTTCGGGAAATTGCGTGACAAATTGTTTTCAATTCAGCTTGATGAGGCAATAGATAGCAATCAAAATGCTAATTTAATTGCCTATGTTCGATTTTGTGATGGTCTGTCAGCAGTAGAAGAACTATTTTTCTGCAAACCAATAGAACTCAAAGCAACATCACTTGCATTATTTGCTATCTTAAATGATTTTATAAACGAGGCAAATATGGAGTGGAAATATTGCGTCGGAATATGTACCGATAGTGCTCATTCAATGGCTGGAAGATTTCAAAGTGTACAAGCACTTGTGAAGCAAAAATCTCCACTGTGCATGTGGACACATTGTATGATCCACAGAGACGCTCTGGCTTCCAAAGAAATGAATCATGCTCTGAATATTGTGCTCACTACAGTTGTAACCGTAGTAAATTATATTAAAATGATACCCCTAAAATCTAGAATTTTTTCTGCACTTTGTAAAGACATGGGTGCCGAACATTCAGCGTTACTATTTCATTACGAGACAAGACGGTTATCACGTGGGAAATGTTTGCAACTTGTTTATGAATTAAGAAATGAAATCGCCATTTTTCTAGAAGAGGAAAACCGACCAGAAGCCGAGAAGTTTCGAGATAGTTTATTTGTGATAAAATTGAGCTACTTGGTCGATATATTCGAGAAACTAAATACCTTAAATCTTCAACTCCAAGGAACAAATACACATGTATTCGATACAAGTGATAAAATTAATGCTTTTTGTGGAAAATCGGAACTGTGGAGCAGAAATGTAAAGTAAAAAAATCTAGAAATGTTTGCAAATGTGGGTGAATGTGTTAAAACATACAAGGCTGAAGAACAACATGTGAAAGTTGTTTTAGTAACCATTGAAAATCATCTAGCCATGTTGACAAAGAATGTTAAAAAGTATTTTGTTACTGACGACAACTTGGTAGCAAGTTACGAGTGGGTTAGGGATCCATTTCAAAATACTCCCGGAGGGCTCTCAACTTCCGAAGAAGAAACCTTCATAGACTTCACGCAAGTGGCGAAATCAAAATACAATTTAATAATAAATCACTCTTTGAATTTTGGGCAGGGGTGAATGATTAGTTTTCTGCACTGAAAACAAGAGCATTACTATTTTCAACAACCTACCCTTGCGAAACCGGATTTTCTGCGGTGGCTGCTTTGAAAACAAATATAGATCGCAACTAAATATAGAAAAAGAACTCAGAGTGTCTATTTCTAATATTAAACCCTCCCTCGAAAATCTAATAATTATTAAACTTGTTTTTAATTTAGTATTGATATGTTAATTATTAGGTAAATACATTGGGCAGTACTAATACAATCTTATTTATAGGTGTATTATATCACTGTAAATGTGTATTTTATTTTTTATTGTCACAATTTTGTTCTGCTTTCCTTTCAATAAATTATATTAAATGTTTTTAATGAATGTTTTTAATAATAATTACTTTTCGATACACTCGCGGCCCCCCAATAGTGTAATCACGCCTCCCTAGTGGGGCGCGCCCCACAGGTTGAGGTGCTTTATTGTAAAAAGTATTGTCCGTCGCTAGCCACTACTTTCTCCCATCTTTGTAACAGCAAATGAATACCACGTTGAAAAAACGACTCATCTTTTGAGGCTATCCACGAATCAACCCATTTTTTGATATCCTAATAAGAATGGAAGCGCTGTTCAGACAGGCCATGCGTCATCAATCGGAACAAGTGTAGAAGAAGGAATATCTGGTGAGTAAGGCGGGTGAAGTAGGACATCCCATTCTAGCGTTTCCTTGAAGGGTTTTGCAACATGTGGCCGAATGTTGTCATGTTGAAAACACACTTTGTCGTGTCTCTTGAAATATTGCAGTCGTTTTTTCTTCAACGCTCGGCTCAATTTGGAGCAGCTCATAATACACTACACCCAGCTGATTCCACCAGATACAGAGAATAAGTTTGGAGCCATGAATATTCGGCTTTGGCGAGGATGTTGATGGTTTACCGGGCTTCACCCATGTTTTTTTGTGCTTTGGATTATCGTAGCGTGTCCATTTTTCATTACCCGTTATGATACGATGCAAAAAACCTTTCCGATTGTGCCGTTGAAGCAGTTGTTCACAGGTGAAAAATCGCTTTTAAACGTCTCTCGGTTTCAATTCGTACGGTATCCAATTTCTTTACTTTTGAATCATTTTCAGTGCATGTAAGCGCTTAGAAATGGTTGTGCGATCTTCTCCTAATGATTCTGCAAGTTCTTTTTCCATTTGGCACGGGTCTTTACCGAGTAATGCCTCCAATTGTTGTTGTTGTTAAACTTTTTTGGCTGGCCTGGCCGTATCGAAATCGCCACTTTTAAAGCGTTGAAACCAGTAGCCGCATATTTTTATCGATGAAATATAATCACCATAGATTTCTGACAGCAATCGATGACTTTCAGCAGCGTTTTTCTTCAAATTAAACGAGAAAAGTAACGCTTCCCCCAAATAGTGTTTTGTTGGCACGTAACTCGACATATTCAATGCTCAAAAAATTGCTTCGGCCAAATAACATATACTAAAAATTAAAGTCTAATGATGGTTCTTCAGCATGAATATAGCACCAGTATATCCCGATGCAATATAATATAAGTTACGCCTTCTCTTAGAAATTCCTCAAAATTAATTCACATAGTAATCTAAACTAATAATACATCATTTACATGTTTTTAGCGCAAATACAATGTTGTGTACCAGCTGCTATTAAAATTTTATGCGAAAAGTTTATGTCAAATTTTAATATTTGGATACTGGTTTCAATTAAAAGATAATCATTATCCTACATTCTCTGATTACCACCATAACCAACAAAAATTCTATTATTTTAAATCGATCATTTTCGCTGTAGATATTTAGATTGCTCATATAAACTGAATTAAACTTTTATGTAGCGTAAGCTGTACACAGGACTGACCGTTTTCAAAATAATTAAATTAGTTTGTACATATCTTATTAATATCAATTTGTTTATTTAGTTACAATTTGCACCCTTCTGCTTTTTTACTCTGTATACTGTATAGGCACGATTTCCTGTTTATTACCGTGTTTACCTATCTTCATTGGAGGTTATCACATCATTCTTTTGCTTCCTATTTGACCTATGCCGTAGCCAAGGCGGATAAAGGACATGTGTCCACGACCCGCATGGATATAAAAAGTACGACTCCTAAAAACGAAACTTCTTTTATGGGAGGCTTATTTTTGTGAAAAATATTTACTCCGGTTATCGATTTATAAATTTTGTGTAAGTTGTTATAGTTCCACTGTAGGTCTTCTTCTTGTAGTGCCTATCCGTTCAGGATAATGGCTATCAATTTGGCAATCTGTAATTTGTTTACATCGGTTTGAAACAGACTTATTATGGATTCTTTGAACCACGTTCTTAGGTCCTTTAGCCAGAATATTCTTCTTCTTCCAGGCCTTCTCCATCCTTCCACCCTCCCTTGCAGTATTTGTTGCAGCAAGCCGTGCCTTTCGTTGTTTCTCATGACGTGTCCGAGTTATTCCAACCTCGTTGTTTTTATTCTCATCATTGTCGCCCTGTCTTTTTCCATTCTTCTTAGAACCTCCTCATTGGTAACGTGATCAGTACACTGTAGGTAGGGGTTCTCATTCACGAAAAATTTTATTCGATGGTCATCGATTTTTTTTAAAATTCTCTCTATAGATACTTGTATTTAGGTTTGGTTTCTTTTTATGGTAAGTTCCCCCCCCCCCCGGTTATCTATTTATAAATTTTGTGTAAGTTGCTCGAGTTTCACTTTTTTGTGAAAAATTTTATCCTCCGGTCATCAGTGTTTTGCTTGCTGTGTTGGGGGGTCTAAGCTTTTACAGTTCTAGCGCAAGAGTTTCTTTTTTTCATCAAGTAGTTTCGCTCCTCGATTGTCGTTTGAGACCCTCCTGTTTGTCGATTGACGCCCCACTCGATAAGTAGTTCCGCCTTTAGTTCTCTTTATACCCAGATGCCCTCCCCATTCTTGAACGTGGTTATGTCACTGTATTAGACCTCTCTTGTATGAATCTGATCATTTCATCTTTGTCCGTGAGTCTCATTTTTGAGATACAGAGTGATCTAAGTGTTAATGATATTAAGAATTCCCTAAGCACACATAAACAAAATCTATGAGTCAAATAAAATTAAACAAAGGTAAATAAAATGTTGTTGCATCCGTGAATTGTAAAAAGTTGTAGAAAATGCTTAGGGGCATATTTGAATGTTCCGTCTATGAATAAACGAGTACACGCGCACAAACTGGTTTCGCATGAAAATATTACTAGATTCGACACAGAATTATTTATTATCAAAAAATCTTCTCCTCTGTTCTTGACAATCGAAGTCATCTTATCCAGAGCATCATGTAAATCAGCACAAGACTTGGGCAGTGTAGGAAACTTTTTTCTTCTCACATCATAAATACTTCTTTTCACACAATGTAAATCTTTCACTGTTAAAGAGTCGATCTGATGGTCTTTCAAAACAGACTGAACAATTCTTTCGGGTTGCAGTCCAATATCTTCTGACGCTTTGCGTTTTGCCGAAACTGCAACGAACTGTTTTTTTAAATCAGATGCACTTAACTCGGCATGACAATGTGTCAGGTTAAACTTTGATAACACGTACTCTTCGCCAACAGCAGCCTTACATCTTGGAGCTCTGCATCTCCACTTAACTTCACCACTTAACAATTTATCCGAGAAATTAAATTTATAATTATTTACAATTAAAAAATACTTTGCCGCGTTTAGACACACTTGTTTGGACGTTTATACGAGGCTGGTTTGAAAAGTCCGTGCAAAAATAAAAACTACTTATGTGTTTGGGGTAAACCTTTTTTATTTTTCGACATAGTCTCCTTTTAGGCTTATACACTTCGTCCAACGATGTTCTAGTTTGTTGATCCCTTCCGAATAATAGGATTTGTCCAAGTCTGCAAAATATCCATTAGTGCCTGCAATCACCTCCTCGTTTGAATAAAATCTTTGTCCCGCCAGCCATTTCTTCAAATTGGGAAACAAATAGTAGTCCGAGGGAGCCAAGTCTGGAGAATAGGGGGGATATGAAACGAGTTGGAATCCTATTTCCATTAATTTTGCGACCACAACTGCTGAGGTGTGTGCTGGTGCGTTGTCGTGATGGAAAAGGACTTTCTTGTGGGCCAATCGCGGGCGTTTTTCTTGCGCTCAGTTTTCAAACGGTCCAATAACGATGAATAATATTCACCTGTAATAGTTTTTTACCCTTTTCCAGATAGTCGATGAGGATTATCCCTTGCGAATCCCAAAAGACAGTCGCCATAACCTTTCCGGCCGAAGGAACGGTCTTCGCCTTTTTTGGTGTAGATTCCCCCTTGGTAACCCATTGTTTAGATTGTTGTTTGGTCTCAGGAGTATAGTAATGTATCCATGTTTCATCCACAGTGAAGAAACGACGCTTAAAGTCCTCCGGATTCTTCTGCAACAGCTGCAAACCATCCTTGCAACACTTCACACGATTCCGTTTTTGGTCAAGCGTGAGCAATCGCGGCACCCATCTTGCGGATAGCTTTCTCATGTCCAAATGTTTATGCAAAATATTATGTACCCGTTCAGTCGAGATGCCCACAGCACTAGCAATCTCACGCACCCTAACTCTTCTGTTATCCATCACCATATCATGGATTTGATCAATGATTTCTGGAGTCGTAACCTCCACAGGCCGTCCAAAACGTTCAGCGTCACTTGTGCCCATATGGCCAGTCCGAAAATTTTGAAACCACTTATAAACTGTTCTAATCGAAGGTGCAGAGTAACCGTAATGTTTATCAAGCTTCTCTTTAGTCTCCTGAGGCGTTTTGCCTTTCATAAAGTAATGTTTAATCACCACACGAAATTCTTTTTCGTCCATTTCTTGAAAATCACTCGACTTCCTTGATTCACACGAATGCCAAACACAAAGAAATAGACCAATATGGCTGAAACTTGGTGTGCGTTCATTCAAGAGATGCTACTAACTAAACATGACCTCGATACGCGCCGGTGGTGCCATCTCTCGGACTTTGCACGGACTTTTCAAACCAGCCTCGTATCTTCCATGTCCATTATTTATTCAATCATTCGATAAATTGAAGTAAAATGAAACAAACCTCAAGGAATAATGAGTTATGGTTAAACCACGACTATAAGCCTATTATTTTATAATTGTTTTTATTGCATGGGATTTTTCAAATTACGGTCAAGATCATCCGTCTGTTAACCTGCGTTACCCTCGGACGAAAGTGTATATTTGAAATTTAAGATGCCGGACGAAAATGAATGTCTTAATTTATGCAAAAAGGATTACGGACGAAACTGTAATTTCCGATGCTACCGATGACCGTTCATTTACATTTTATGCCTCTATTGTATAGCAGAGGTTTTCTGCCTAAAATAGGGTGAACCCTTAAAAATAATTCAAAAGGTAGCACAATCCAGTAAAATCAATCTATTTTTTTTTTGGGCGCACCTCAACATGTATTTGCATCTACAATGAGAGTATTCTGCTATCAACTCCAAACAAATACACTATAAAAAGTGCATATAATAATACTGTACTGACTTAGCCGTTACTTGATCGGAATCCATAATAACTAGGAACGAAAATTTAAACAATTGTTTAAGATCACTACTTATCTTTATTGTATTAGAGCTGACAATTGTTTCGGCACACTGTGTCTTCTTCTAGAGCAAGATGTAAATCAACTGTAAAGTATGTTACAAAATTTATGTTACCTGGTTATAAGGGCTAAATTAATTAACAATATTCACCATAATACCTAGAACAAATTCAATAAAGGAGACCCACCCCCATCTAATTGATCGTTGAGTAATAAACCTGAGAATTTTTTCTCGTTAATCTCTACCTGCTCTAAACAATTCAATAATTTCCCTTTCTTTTCATTGTGCAATACTCTGAAGTCCTCAAGGAAAGTATGATTTAATATCTGTTAAATGTTTATCCTAGTGAGATATGTTATTTTTTGAAAAATATATTATGCAAATTTAAGTTACTTACACCCCCTTGTATTAACAGTACAAAAAGCACAAGTATAGACAACATAATGGTATTTATTGTACTAATAATAATAATAATAACGCTGCCGAAAATGCTGAATATATAAAGATCAGCTTAAGTGGTTTTTGAATTAACAATGAAAAATGAAAAGTAATTTTACTAAACTAAGATAAATATTTTTATCGATGTTATGAATACTTTGTTTTTGTTACATTTATTATTAATTATGACTTTATAAAATGGTAAAAAAAGATTTTATTATTATAATAGCAATGACAAGACTTGACTGCAATATTGTTAAAAGGCGATCACACAGCTAACGTTCCTGAAAATTGGTTGACTAGATCGATTGCTAACAATTTGGCCTATGGCAGGATTTACTATAAGACAGTAGGAGGCCATTCTGTTCTCATAGCGGTATAGCACTAAAGCCCCCTGATTTGTCGGTGCTATATCGTTTTTGTTCGGTGTGCCTGACTTGAGCGGGATGCGCGGGCACGGGGCAAGTCAGGTTAGTTTCATTGACATATAGGCGTTCGGCATGTTTTCGTTACCGAATCGGTACCGAACACACCCAGAAAAACGATACCGCACCGAAAAATCAGGGAGCGGCCTAAGGTAACTTTTTGCGTAAGACCGGGATGCAATTTACTCCAGTTTTCTACCTGTCCTCACTTATTGAACTTTTAAATAGATTACTGATTTGGCGGGAAGCAATTTCATAGCATGATTTTTCTCCGTGGGTATAAAATGTTTTTGAAACAACCCAGTCTAATAGCTCTGAAAAATGAACACAAATTTCACTCCAAAAATGTAATTGCAAACTATCGTGATAAAATCACATTTTTTATTTAACATTTAAAGATGTGTGTTTCTGTAACCTTGGAAATTTTTCTAAAAGATATGCAGATAGTCTAAGCCAGCGAGCAAATACAATTTAACCAATTAGCGTGCTGGTGGTAATATTAGATCATAAATTTGTTAACAATACTTCTTGAAAGTTTGTTCGACAAATACCATGAGGGTCTTACATTGTCCGTATGGGTGGTTTTAAAAATTATTTATTCCATTTCAGGTCCCATGCCTCGGTAACTAAAATTAATTTAATTAAATTTTTGTTCATATTATTATACTATAAAAGTCACTCTCAAAATGAAATCTAAAACCAGTATTTAATTTAGAGACATTTTTTAATGGAGCTCAGAAACATGATTATCTTTCTTCCATTTCCATGATGGCCGATGTAATTTTTTAAAATTTGCTCTTCGAAGTGTTTTAATATGGCAATAAGTTAACCACTAACATTTTAGACATTACTTGGTAATAACCATGATACTCTGGAATGAAAAGTATGAAATGAGAAAATAAAAGTCTTCAGTGCTTGGAAGACACGTGGCTATTGCCTCTACACCAATAAAACCTTTACTAGTTTAGTATGTGCTTAGTACTTATTTGTTATTATTTTTTTATGCGGCTATCACCGTCTTTATTGAAAATCAAGATAGGCCGTGCCTCTTTTTCACAATTTTGAAAGTATAAAAAATTTTCATATCATGAATGTATACTTATTCTATCTTAACCTAAGCTCTTATAATAGGAATCCTATACTAACTTAATCTAGGAAATGTTTTTAGTATATACATGTGTTTCTTAATGCTAGGACTTAGAACTAAGACTAAAACTACCTTAGACTAAGACTTATGCTAACTTAAACTAGGACGTAACAATGACTTAAATTAGGACTAATTTAAACTTAACCTAGAATGACATTCTTCTTGTCACGGCGGGCGAGGGGGGTCATCGTCTTCGTCCGAGAGCAGCAGCGGGTCCGACGGTCTCGGGAACTGGTGGCTGGCTTTGAGGTGGGAGTTTTTATGCGCCTAGCACACGTGCTGCAGGGAAATCCCTAAAGCGCTACATGAGCGACACGTGTACAAAAAAGCGATATACGATGGTCTTGAATCGTTGTAAATTGTACTCGGTAGGAAACACAGTCCTGGGCAAATCATTCCAAAGGGATGAGGTTCTCCATATAAAAGAGTGCTTGAAAAGCGTTGTACGCGGAGTAACAAGCTGAACTTCATACGAATCTGAAGTATAAGCGCGACGTGTATTTCTAGCATGCCCCGCTCTGGGAGGAATTAAATGGGCTAGATCCATCGAACACTTTCCATGAAAATACTTGTAGAATCGACTGAAGTCGCCAACCGTTCCTCGATGTTCCGACGAATCAAGGTTACTGGCCAGTTCCGGGTCTCTAATCAGGCGAACAAAGCTCTCTTTTGAACAGAACCCAACAAATGTAGTGAATGTTTGGGAGCAGAGCCCCAAACATGGGAGCAATATTCAATCGTTGGTCGAATTTGAGCTTTGTACAGAATTAACAGTTGTTGTGGACTGTAAATCTTTCTAGTTTGAAATAGTATTCCCAGCTTTTGAGAAGCTCACTTTGCTGTGCTTGCAACATGTTCATGCCAAGACATATTTGTTCCCAAATTAACGTCCAGCAAATTGACCATGCTAGAGGAATGGAGTGCCCCGACATAACTATGTCGGGTTCAGCAACGTTAACTTTTTTAGAAAAAACTGTCGCTTGGGTTTTTGTAGCGTTGAATTCTACTTGGTTACTGCCACCCCAAGATAGAGTTCCATGCCTTTGTTAAGTTGAACGACCTCCTGCTGTCTGCGGATATTTACATGAGTAGCTGATGTTTGAGCTAGTAAATTATGAGATAAGCGTACTGTCATCTGCAAAACTGTAGATTGGATTCCTTGTCTTTTCCAGCAGATCGTTAATGTAAATGAAAGAGAGAGTAGGAGACACTATGAAGCACATCGGCGATTATAGTGAAGCTGTTAGAAAGAAACCCGTCGATTGCAACTCGTAAAGAACGCTCTTTGAGGAAACTGGAGAGCCATAAATTATGCTTGTATTATTAATGATTTTAATGGTATAGTATCTGTACTGGATTTCAGGAATGCAATAAAGATGATGTAACACGTAGGCTGTAAAGCTTTTGGTCTGACACATAGATGTCGCCCTTTTTAAAGTCCATATGATTTTCAGGAAGTACCAACCTTCAAACGACACGTGTCAAAATTTCATGACATTTCGACGATTAGTTTACAAGTTACAGTGGTTTTAGTGACGCTACTTTTGATATTTTCAAAACAATGGAAAAATCGAATTTCGTGTGTTGATTAAATACTGTTTTGTGATGGGAAAAAATACCGTTCAAGCAAAGCAATGGCTTGACTGTTACGGGGACTCTGTCTCTCGAAAATCACTCATTATTTACTGGTATGCTGAATTTAAACGCGGTGGTACCGATACAAATGAGGCTGAATGCTCTGGATGCCCAAATGAGGTGGTTACACGGGAAAACATAAAAAATCCACAAAATTGTTTTGGATGACCGTAAACTGAAATTGCGTGAGATAGCTGACACCCTAAAGATATCGAAAGGCCGTGTTGGTCATATGGTCATGAACATTTGGGCACTAATACCGCGTTTGCTCACCGTAGAGCAAAAACAACAACGTGTTGATGATTCTGAGCGCTGTTTGGACCTGTTTAAGCGCAATAAAAAGGATTTTTTTCATGCGAATTGTCACAATGGCTGAACCGTGGAGCCACCACTACACACCGAAATCAAATCGGCATTCAGCTGAGTGGACAGCAGCCGGTGAAAGCCCCCCGACCCGACCAAAGATACAAAAGTCGGCTTGGAAGGTTTTGGCCTCTGTATTTTGGGATGCGCATGGAATAATTTTCATCGACTATGCTGCTAAGGGAAAAACCGTCAATAGCGAATATTATATAAAGTTATTGGTGCGTTTGAAGGCAGAAATCGCAAAAAAAAAACGGCCCCAAATGAACAAAAAAAAAGTGCTCTTTCATCAAGACAATGCACCGTGTCACAAGTCAATGGTTACGGTGGCAAAATTGCATGAATTGAAGTTCGAATTGCTTCCTCATCCACCGTATTCTCCAGTTTTGGTCCTCAGCGACTATTATATATTCGCAGACCTCAAAAAAAAAATGCTCGCGGGAAAGAGATTTGGTTCCAGTGAAGAAGTTATTGTCGAAACTGAGGCCTACTTTGAAGGCATAGACAAATCCTTCTACAAGAAAAGTATAGAGATGTTAGAAAAGCGTTGGACTCATTGTATCGCTCTTGAAGGAGACTATATTGATGAATAAGGTCGAATTTTGCAAAAAAATGGGTTTTAAGTAGGTAAGTCTACGTGTTACTTATATTGTTTAATAAATATGGCTTTTTCTTTTTGCCCTGTAATGTGGACATTTTTGAACAATAGCAGCAACGATAAAATCTTGTTTGGTACTTTGGATCTTGCACAATCAAAATTTTGAAGTGTTTTTACTGATTTTAAACATAAGATACGCTACTTAAATATTTTTGTGAGGATTTGAACTAGTCATTCAGTTGTCTTAAATGTGTAATTGAATTTATTTTTCTTTAAATTACACAGCCCCACAAAAAAAAAGTGGGGTATACTTTTGATGCGATATATCAGATCCGTAGTATTTTTGCCCGCTGATCACGAATCTGACGTCAGAATATCGCCATCACATCTCAATTTTTTTCTAACCTCAAAAAATAGCTAAAAATTAGTAAAAATTAAGAAGAATATACTCCTAAAAAATTGATTCAAGCTTTTTCATGAATCCAAAGATGTATTAATATGTATTCGGACACGCTAAGCTAATATTCATCGGTTGGATTAAGCCATGCAGTTCTGTTTTCTTTCTAACCTCAATAAATCAGACAGATATAGTGCTTCTCGAATGCAAAAAAAACGAATTCAAATTAAAATTCAACCCATTCTTACCAAATTTGGTACACGGGGGTTTTTTGGGTTGCTGATCATGAATCTGAGGTCGGATTTGCAAAATTCAAAATGGCGGATCCAAGATGGCGGACAAAATTTTTGAAAACCAACCGATTCCTACCAAATTTGGTATACAGTTGGGGAATCCTCAAACCTGATACTCTTAAACCCTAAACCCTGAAACCTTAGACTCCCACACCCTGTAACCTCAAAAAATAGACCTCAATAACCCTGTAACTTTAAAAATGAGACCCAATAAACTCAAAACCAGGACTTTTAAACCATATACTCTCAAATAGTAGACCCTTGAGCCCTAGAATTGCGAAGGTTAGATCCGCGCCTAACTTTCCTTTTTTTGGCTGTATCTTGTTCTTTTTTCCGCGAATGACCTATTCAAAGGCTTTCTGCCCAAACGCTTTTGAGGACTTGTTTCTCTTTTTAGCGACCAGCAATAGTCCGCTAGCATATGGTCATCCCATCGTCCTTGATACCGATTTTCTATGATTTTCAGATCTTGGTGAAAACGTTCCCCTTGCTCCTCACTGTAGTCACCAAGATTATCTGGGAAATCATCGATATGGGAGTCCAGGAAATGTAATTTTAGATTCATTAAGCAACCTAATGTTTGAAAATTTTTTACCATTTTCTCGACTATTTCTTTGTACTTAGGACTTTTATTATTTCCCAAAAAGTTTGTTGCGACTTCTTTAAAACAAAGCCAAGCAGCTTTTTCAACTTTATTCATTTTAGTAACAAATAATGAATCTTGAAACAATTTTCTTATATGTGGCCCGTCAAATACGCCTGCCTTAATTTTAGCTTCAGAAAATTTCGGAAATTTGTTAAGCAAATATTTGAAACATGGGCCGTTTGTATCTAATGCTCTCCTGAATTACTTCATAAGTCCAAGCTTAATGTGAAGCGGGGGAATAAGAACTTTTCCTGGATCTACCAATGGTGGAAAAAATACATTATTTTCACCAGGAGTGAACGATTCTCTTGTTGGCCAAATTTTTTTCTTATAATGACGTCCCCTGTCTCTGCTATTCCACAGACATTTATAACAGGGATAAAGTGTAAACCCTGACTGTTGGCCAAGCAATATTGTTACAATTTTCAGATCTCCACAAATTTTCCAGTTATGATCAGCATATTTTATTTATTTTATCAAAAGCTGCTTCATTTTTTCATATTGCTCTTCCATAACTGTGGAATGAGCAATCGGAATGGGAGCGTAAACGTTGGTATTATGCAGCAAAACTGCCTTAATGCTCCGTTTAGAAGAATCAATGAACAGTCTCCATTCTTCAGGATCGTATGAGTTATTTTGAAATTCATCCATTAGACCTTTTACATCGGTACAATATGAAAGTGACAATTCCTCGTCCATTGTGAAATATTTTCGAAATTTTTCATCTCTGTTTCTATAATAAGAAATCGTAGCTTCTGGCTTAAGTAAATGTCTTTTCTTTAAAACGGAAGCAAGATGCTCTGAACCATCTTTGGATAAGCCTAAATCTCTGACTAGATCACTAAGTTCTGACTGTGATACGAGTATTGGTTCTGGTTTACGGTTGTATGGTAGAAATTCTTTATCTGTGTCACTAGTATATGATAGGTTGTCACTAGAACATTCATTAGTAACAGTTTTTTGAATCTTTTTCGACAGTCTCAATGTTTTCGGCATGAACTGATAAGGTGAAATCATTTGTTTCCATAACATCAGCATCAAGTGGTTCAGGAGGCGGAATTAGTTTAGTTGGTCTTGTTACTGTCGAAACATCGTTATAAGTAATAGTGCTTTTATTTTTTCGGTTATGCCTAGATACAACATTCATACAAAAGTAGCAATCATTTTCACTGTATGGTCTATTCCATATTGCTGGTCTGGAATATTTAATCGCCTTCTTATTGATGTACAACATTATTTTGCAAGAACTGCAATTAATGTGGGGAACCCAATCTGTATCCTGGTGCTGTATTTCAATGTTAAAACAATCCTTATATAAGGTTTTAATCTTATCCGTTATCGGTGACCCCATTTTACTCAATACGTGTTGACAGCAAATATAACAAAATGAATCACTGTTTTTATTGCACTTATGAAAAGTCCTTGTACCGTGAGACCGTTTTCTTGTAGCATTATACTCTACATGAGCCAAGTCACCCACACATGAAGAGCTACGGTCGCTGGATGACGACGGCTGCGGGCCCGCTTTCCCACTCTGACCAACCGCCGATACTGGGTTTCCGAGTCCCTGCATCGTAATTCTCTTTCTTCTACCTACCATGACGGCATCTAAGCCGTTATCCAGGGACTCTGCCGGCTAGTGGAGTAACACCGTTGCCCATCGTCACCACGTGGAGGTGCCCTGGATGCAGGTAGAAGAATTAAAATCGACCGATGAATTTTCTCGGCGTTCAAAATGGCGCGAAAACATCTGCCATCTTGAATTTTGCAAATCCAACCTCAGATTCGTGATCAGCGACCCAAAAAATCCCTGTGTACCAAATTTGGTAAGGATCGGTTGAATTTTAATTTGAATTCGTTTTTGCATTCGAGAAGCACTATATCTGTCTGATTTATTGAGGCTAGAAAGAAAACAGAACTGTATGGCTTAATCCAATCGATGAATATTAGCTTAGCGTGTCCGAATACATATTAATACATCTTTGGATTCATGAAAAAGCTTGAATCAATTTTTTAGGAGTATATTTTTCTTAATTTTTACTAATTTTTACCTATTTTTTGAGGTTAGAAAAAAATTGAGATGTGATGGCGATATTCTGACGTCAGATTCGTGATCAGCGGGCAAAAATACTACGGATCTGATATATCGCATCAAAAGTATACCCCACTTTTTTTTTTGTGGGGCTGTGTTATTAATGTATTAAAGAACTACCCTCTTACATTATCTTTTTTAAGGAATAAATTTCTGAAAATTTGAGTTAATTTTTGCTATTCCTAATAAAAATCTGATTGTGTACCGAAAAAAAGATCTTATTATGTAGTCAAATAGGATATGCCTCCCTGACCCTGCGGATGTAGTAAATAACACCCCTTACAAACAGTTTTTCTTCATTGGGGATTCTTTTTTATGAAAAATGTTTACATCCGGATCTTCGGTTGTTGAATGTAAGTTTTTGGTTCTTTTTAATAAAAAAAATAACCGGTCAAGTGCAAATTGAACTTGCGCAATTAGTGTTCCGTACGTTGATTGCTTTTGAAATAAAAAATTTTGTTACGGAGGTATAAAATGATCAGTGACTTTATAAAACACACCCCAAATGAGTTTTCAACAAAGTTTGTTTCCGATCTTTACTGAAAACTGATGACTAGAGACCGGATTATATGCATTTGCATTTTTTTATATGCATTTGCATATTTAGACCATTCTCACCGATTATTGCATATTTTACCCAAAATCTAGTCATGATGCATATTTTCCCTATATTTACAATATTTCTCGGTATTACTAGGCAATTGAATTGGGAATACCCAAAATTACGATGGTATTTTATTCCTTTGTTTCTTGGTCGGGATATTAAGTGATAAGTACGAGGCTGGTTTGAAAAGTCCGTGCAAAGTCCGAGAGATGGCACCACCGGCGCGTATCGAGGTCATGTTTAGTTAGTAGCATCTCTTGAATGAACGCACACCAAGTTTCAGCCATATTGGTCTATTTCTTTGTGTTTAGCATTCGTGTGAATCAAGGAAGTCGAGTGATTTTCAAGAAATGGACGAAAAAGAATTTCGTGTGGTGATTAAACATTACTTTATGAAAGGCAAAACGCCTCAGGAGACTAAAGAGAAGCTTGATAAACATTATGGTGACTCTGCACCTTCGATTAGAACAGTTTATAAGTGGTTTCAAAATTTTCGGACTGGCCATATGGGCACAAGTGACGCTGAACGTTCTGGACGGCCTGTGGAGGTTACGACTCCAGAAATCGTTGATCAAATCCATGATATGGTGATGGATGACAGAAGAGTTAAGGTGCGTGAGATTGCTAGTGCTATGGGCATCTCGACTGAACGGGTACATAATATTTTGCATAAACATTTGGACATGAGAAAGCTATCCGCAAGATGGGTGCCGCAATTGCTCACGCTTGACCAAAAACAGAATCGTGTGAAGTGTTGCAAGGATGGTTTGCAGCTGTTCCAGAAGAATCCGGAGGACTTTAAGCGTCGTTTCGTCACTGTGGATGAAACATGGATACATTACTATACTCCTGAGACCAAACAACAATCTAAACAATGGGTTACCAAGGGGGAATCTGCACCAAAAAAGGCGAAGACCGTTCCTTCGGCCGGAAAGGTTATGGCGACTGTCTTTTGGGATTCGCAAGGGATAATCCTCATCGACTATCTGGAAAAGGGTAAAACTATTACAGGTGAATATTATTCATCGTTATTGGACCGTTTGAAAACCGAGCTTCAAGAAAAACGCCCGCGATTGGCCCACAAGAAAGTCCTTTTCCATCACGACAACGCACCAGCACACACCTCAGCAGTTGTGGTCGCAAAATTAATGGAAATAGGATTCCAACTTGTTTCACATCCCCCCTATTCTCCAGACTTGGCTGCCCTCGGACTACTATTTGTTCCCCAATTTGAAGAAATGGCTGGCGGGACAAAGATTTTATTCAAACGAGGAGGTGATTGCAGACACTAATAGATATTTTGCAGACTTGGACAAATCCTATTATTCGGAAGGAATCAACAAACTAGAACATCGTTGGATGAAGTGTATAAGTCTAAAAGGAGACTATGTCGAAAAATAAAAAAGGTTTACCCCAAACACATAAGTAGTTTTTATTTTTGCACGGACTTTTCAAACCAGCCAGCCAGACGAATTTTTATTTTAAAACAAGATATCAGTTTTAACATTATTGTTGACGCGCTTGCATCAGTGTAGTCTTTTTACAATTTTTAACGTGTTGTGTTAAAGTTTAACGTGTACCATGCTATCCGCAAAAAAGTGTCTCTTCGTGCGTAGCTGATTATCCTGGAACATTTAACACATGGGCTGAAAAGTCCCGGGCCTAACAAAGAAAACACGGTTTTTTTGGTTCAAAATTAGCTTTATTCATCAACGTAATTTCCATCAAGAGCAACGCAATCATTCCAGCGCCGCTCTAACATTTCAATACCACTTTTGTAGAACGATTTATCTTTTGCCTCAAAATAGGCCTCAGTTTCAGCGATAACCTCTTCATTCGTGCGAAATTTCTTACCGGCGAGCATTTTTTTCAGGTCTGCGAACAGCCAGTAGTCGCTGGGAGCCAAATCTGGCGAATACGGTGGATGTGGGAGCAATTCGAAGTTCAATTCATGTAGTTTTGCCATTGTTTTGATTGACTTGTGACACGGTGCGTTGTCTTGATGAAACAAAATTTTTTTCTTTGCCATATGCGGTCGTTTCTTTTGCAATTTCGGCCTTCAAACGCTCCAATAACGCTATATAATATTCACTGTTGATGGTATTTCCTTTCTCAAGATAGTCGATGAATATTACACCACGCACATCCCAAAATACCGAGGCCATAACCTTTCCAGCCGATTGTTGTGCTTTCGGGCGCTTTGGACGAGGTTCACCAGTTGCTGTCCACTCAGATGACGATCGTTTTAATTCCGGAGTGAAGTGATGGATCCATGTTTCATCCATTGTCACATATCGACGCAAAAATTCCGGTTTGTTACGTTTAAACATGGCCAAACACTGCTCAGAATCATCAACACGTTCTTGTTTTTGATCAACAGTGAGCAAACGCGGCACCCACTTTGAACAGAGCTTTCTCATAGTCAAATGCTCATGCAATATAAAGCCAACACGTTCTTTTGATATCTTTACGATGTCAGCTAACTCACGCAACTTCACTTTTCGATCATTCAAAACGATTTTATGGATTTTTTTGATGTTTTCTGGTGTTACCGCCTCATTTGGACGTCCACTGCGTTCTGCATCATCGGTGTCTCTACGACCACGTTTGAAGTCAGCAAACCAACGTTTTATTGTTGTTTCTGATGGAGCGGAGTCCCCATAACACTTTTCAAGCCGTTGCTTCGCTTGAACGGTATTTTTTCCCATCAAGAAGCAGTGTAAAATTAAAACACGAAATTGTTTTTGATCCATTGTTTTGAAAATAACAAAAGTAGCGTCACTCTTAGCACAATAACTCACAAACTAATGAATAGAATATCATGAAATTTTAACAGCTGTCTTTTGAAGGTTAGTATTAACTGAAAAAAAGGTGACTGCAATAAAACTAGCGCCATCTATGTGTTAGGCCCGGGACTTTTCAGCCCATGTGTTACATACGACGGAAATGTTTTATATTGTCGAGTTTGCGAGAAAAATGTTTCGTGTTCATCGACTCGCTGAAGAAGTACGATCCACGTTTGGAAATGTAAATAAACTGATTTCATCAGTAAAGAAAGTGTTTCTTAAGGCACCTGCTCGCAATAACGCCTATAAAGAAAAACTGCCAAATGTGCCTTTACCTCCCGAACCAGTGAAAACTCGATGGGGAACCTGGATTGAAGCTGTACTATTTTACAATGAACATTTCGAGGCCACAAAGGTGTAGTAATTGACTTCGATAGTCCAGAGGCTATGGCAGTTCGTCAATCCAAGGAAGCATTTAACGATTCTGATATTAAAAAAAAACATAGCTTTGATTAGCACTCACTTTTCCCACATACCTGCGGGAATTAAAAAGCTTGAAACTCGAGGTTTGGCGTTGACCGAATCAATTCAGTTAATGAACAAAATCCGTCAAATAAACTCCACATTGCCACATGTATTCCCGCGTAGAGTTAAAGAAAAGTTTGAAAACATTTTGTGCAATAACCGAGGCTTTGAACCTTTGTGTCAAATTGATAGTTTTATTAATGGAACGGGTGAAGTTTTGCCAGAAACAATAAGTGCTAACATAGCACTCAAATTCAAATACTGCCCAGTTACCTCAGTGGATGTGGAACGGTCTTTTTCCACTTATAAAAATATTTAATAGTAATCGAAGACATAATCTTACTACCCAACATTTGGAATAATACCTTATTGTTTACGTGTACAAGAATAAAAATAATTTTAAAAAATGTTAAATAATTGTTAATTAAATTTAAACATCGTCGATAATTTGTTAATTTTATGCTGATTTTGAAATAAAAAACTAAAAATTACTACTTTTATTATTATTTAATATTGCATATTTTAACTTTTTTCATGCATATTTTGAGCATTTTTCATGCATATTTCAAGATTTTTATGTTGCATATAATCCGGTCTCTACTGATGACGTTGAAATTGAAATTTTTATTTTTTATATACCAGATAAATTATTAAAGGTAATGCACGCGTTATAATTTTCGTTCAATCTACACCCCGTGGAGAATATTCCAGAATTTTTTCAAAATTTTTGGATCAGTACTTTTCGAGATAGAGGGGGGACAGCGATTTTTCGCGATTTTTTCAAAATAATACAAAGAAAAGTGTGCGCATGTAAGACATTATATATATTTTTGAACTCGTGTTTCTACAAGCTTTAATTTGATACCCCACTCGATGACCTAGTAAAATTTTTTTTTCACTCCCGATTTAACCCCCCAAAATTAACTCCTTAAGTCAAAATTTAACTTTCAAAATTACACGGCTCTGATGAAGCCACCAATTTTTATATTAGTGCCAAATTTCAACTTTCTACGTCAAATAGTTTCGGAGAAAATCGGGTGTGACAAATGGACAGACAGACAGACAGACAGACACCGAAGTGTTTCGTACGGAACACTAAAAACCTATCTTTGTTATTGATTTTCTAAAATATATATTATCCGGCGAAAAATTGGGTAACTGAAATTAACTTACAACGTTTATTGGATCACACGGCTAAACGTTTGGCTACATATTTAGAGGATGTACTAAAGGAGTTAAATTTAGAAGACCGCCAATCATTGACACCCACTTCGAGATGGGGATGTGACGAATCGCAACAAGCACAATTTAAGCAAAAAATGCAAGAAGAAGATGCAATTGACAGCACTATTTTTTAAAGTTGCTTTGTTCTACTATAACTGATTGAACACGAAAGTTATTTGGCAGAATCCAACTCGGTCTTCGCCACGATACTGTCGGCCAGTGAGGATTAGAATTGTTAAAGAAACGGTGGATATTACAAATTATGAAATTACATAGAAAATGCAATAAACGGTTTGGTAAACAACAAATTCATACAAGGAGAGATCTCTCTTTCAATGAAACATATAATGACGCTAATTACGGTCGATGCAAAAGTGTGCAATGCTACTACTTCAACTACTTTAACAATGAGATGCTACATTTGTGGTGCTAGTTCAAAGCAGTTTAATGACCTCAGTGTAAATAACCGGTCAAGTGCAAGTTGTACTTGCGCAATTAGTGTTCCGTATGTTGATTGCTTCTGAAATAAAAATTTTTGTTACGGAGATATAAAATGAAATCACAAAACACACCCCAAATGAGTTTTCAACAAAGTTTGTTTCTGATCTTTACTGAAAACTGATGACCTTGACTTTTTTTTTATATACCGGATAAATTATTAAAGGTTTCGTGATAATTTTCGTTCAATCGTGGAGAATATTTCAGAATTTTTTCAAAATTTTTAGATCAGTACTTTTCGAGATAGTGACACTCCACTTGATGTCCTAGTAAAAAATTTTTTTTTTCACTTTAGATTTCATCCCCCAAAACTAACCCCTAAATTAATCTTTCAAAACTACATGGCTCTGATGAGGCCATCAATTTCTATATTAGTACCAAATTTCAACTTTCTACGTCAAATAGTTTCGGAGAAAATCGGAGATTTCAACGCAAAAACAGGAAATACACACAGCGAATCAAAATACATTGGCCCATTTGGACTTGGCACTAGGAATGAGAGAGGTGACATGCTGGTTAACTACTTAGAAAAAGAACAACTCTACGCACTGAATACCTTTTTAAATAACCGGTCAAGTGCAAGTTGAACTTGCGCAATTAGTGTTCCGTACGTTGATTGCTTTTAAAATAAAAAAAAAATTGTTACAGAGATATAAAATGATCAGTGACTTCACAAAACACACCCCAAATGAGTTTTCAACAAAGTTTGTTTCCAATCTTCACTGAAATCTGAGGACCTTGAAATTTTTGTTTTTTTTTATATACCAGATAAATTATTAAAGGTAATTCACTCGTGATAATTTTTGTTCAATCTACACCCCGTGGAGAATATTCCAGAATTTTTTCAAAATTTTTTGATAAGTATTTTTCGAGATAAGGCGGGGGACAGTGATTTTTCGCGATTTTTTAAAAATTAGACATAGAAAAGTGCGCGCAAGTAATACATTATATATATATTTTTGAAACCACATTCGATGACCTAGTAAAAAAAATTTTTTTTCACTTCCGATTTCACCCCCCAAAACTAACCCCTTAAGTCAAAATTTAACTCTTAAAACTACACGGCTCTGATGAGACCATCAATTCCTATATTATTACCAAATTTCAACTTTCTACTCGTATGTCAAATAGTTTCGGAGAAAATCGGATGTGACAGACAGACAGACAGACAGACAGACAGATAGACAGATAGACACCGAAGTGATCTTATAAGTGTTCCGTACGGAACACTAAAAAAAGACCTGGATGAGCCCAGATGGTAAAATTAAGAATGAGATACTACGTGTTAATATACTACAAGCACATAATTCAAGATGTCGATGTCCTTAGTTCTTTCGTAACTGGCAATAATCACAAACTAGTAAAATGTAAAATCCTTATAAATGGAAAACTAGAAAGAGCCGGGAGATCTAGTAACAAACAAAAACCATTAGATGCGAGCTCACTGAAGGAACACAAAGAATACTATAAGAGATAAATAACACAACAATTAACAAAGGGATCATAACAGCTTCATGAGAATATAGATGAAATGAATGGAAGACTGACAAAATTGATAAAAGAAACGGCAGCAAACCACAGAACACTAAAGGAACAAAGAAAGGATAAATTGACACAAAAAACAAAACAGCTACTGGAGACACGGAGAGAACTAATAAGGTCGAATAAAATAAATATTGTGGAATATGCTGAAATCAAGAGAACTGCAAGAATAATGGCAAAATAGGATATTAGAGAATAACAGGATAAATGGATAGAAGAACTGATACAACAGAATAGGGGTTTGATATATTTAGAAAGAAAAACTCACACAGAAGGGAGATTAACAAACTGATAAAAATGGAAACCCTATAGAAGAACGACCACAAATACTTGAAAGCCGATGAGGAAACTCTGAGAAGACAACCGAAGGATACTTAATATCGGTTCCGAAGATCTACCAGACATCGAAGTTGAAGAAATTGAAAAAGCTATTAAGCAAACTAAAAATGGAAAAGCAGCAGGAAAAGACGACATCCTGCCGGAAATGTTAAAAGAAGGAGGACCACCATTAATCAAAGAGTTTAAAAACTCTTCAATAAAGATCTAATCGAAGGAGTGATACCAAAAGATTGGGAAACTGCCATAGTTATATTGATATACAAAAAAAGTTTGAAAATTACCAACCCAAAGAAAAAGTAGGCTTCCGAAAAAGATTTAGCACAATTGAACATCTACATACGGTCAGATAACCTATAGAAAAGGTAACTGAATACAATATCACAGCCTGGATGGCACTTGTCGACTTCAGAAAAGCCTTTTGACACAGTGGAATACTGGGCAATTGAGAAAGCGATTAAAAATGCAAGAGTCGATCAAAGGTATATTAACATACTGACAAAAATCAATGAACAATCAAAACTGAAAGTGAGATTACACGAGGATACCAATGAAGTAAAAATAAAGAGAGATGTTAGGCATGGAGACATCATATCTCCCAAAATATTCACCCTCGTACTAGAAGATATCTTCAAACTGGAAAAACAGGGCACTTAACATATCCGGAGAGAGACTTAACAACTTAGGATTTGCTGATGACATCGTACTTTTTGCCGAAATTGAAATCGAATTGAAAGAAATGCTCCAAGAATTACAAACTGAAGCAAAAAAGGTTGGTTTGGAGATGAACATCACAAAAACCAAATTCATGACGAACGAACATATACGGACAAGTGAAAAGGGGGGATTCATATGTATATTTGGGGCAGGAAGTTATACTTGGAACAGAATCAAGAACTGAAAGTTAATCTAAGGATATGCATGGGATGGGTGGCTTAAGGTAAAATGAAGCAAGTCTTTCAGTCCAGACTGCCTTTAAAATTTAAAAGTAAAGTATATAACGAATGCATTCTAGCAGTAACAACATATGGTAGCGAAACTTGGGTTCTGACACGGAAAATTATTAGAAAATTGCAAGTTCATCAGAGAGCAAAAAATCCTTAGGTACATCTCTTAGGGACTGCAAACCAAACGACGGGATCAGGAAAAAAACAGGTGTCCACGACATCGTTGAGAGGATATCTTCCCTCAAGTGGAACTGGGCTGGCCATATGGCTAGAAATACTGACAACTGGAGCGGAAAAGTGACCAGATGGCCACCATGGAGGGAAAAGGAGTACTGGCAGACCTCAAGAACGTTGGTATGATGATACTAAAACTTCAGCGGGGCTCAATTGGTATCAAATTGCTCAAAACAGGGGCATATGGAAGCATATGAGAGAGGCTCATATCTAAAGGATAGAGAATGGCTAGAAGAAGATGAAGAAGATACACGATCATAGTATTTGGCCTGACCACGTACATAGATAGTAGTTGTTTGTAAAAATGCAATAACGTCCGTGGCAGCACTATCGCGTTGTCTAAAAAGATGCTGTGAAATACAAAAAATGTATGTTTCGGCACTTGGACAACGCTGACAGGTATTTCTACTCAGGTGGGGAGGTGAACAATAATAATAAAAAAATACATAGTTATGTGTTTTCCGGTTCGACTGTCCTTTAGACTAGCCCACTTAGTACAGTAACTTCAAGAATAAGTTTTGGTTCTGGGGTTCCTTATGACCATTGCTTGTTAGTAAAGTAGGTGCAGTCCTTCTCGTCTGGTTACCTTTAAAGGTCTTCAACGATTTGTGTTTTGCAGTCTTTAAAGGTTTTATTAGCGTTTGCTTTGTTTTAGTATTCTAAGCGTTTTAGTTCGAACAGGAACAGCACACCGAAAAAACCTATCTTCGATTTAATAAGGAACGTTTATGAATATTTTTCGATTCACGATAGGTGGTTTCATTTTTCTTTTTAGTGTTTAGTACGGAACACTTATAAGATCACTTCGGTGTCTGTCTGTCTGTCATACCCGATTTTCTCCGGAACTATTTGACATAGAAAGTTGAAATTTGGCACTAATATAGGAATTGATGGCCTCATCAGAGCCGTGTAGTCTTGAAAGTTAAATTTTGACGTAAGGGGTTAGTTTTGGGGGGTAAATAGGAAGTGAAATTTTTTTTACCAGGTTATCGAGTGGGGTGTCAAATGAAAGCTTGTAAAAGGACGAGTTCAAAAAAATATATAATGTAATACTTGCGCACAATTCTCTTTGCATTATATTTAAAAAAGTGCGAAAAATCGCTGTCCTCCCACCTTATCTCGAAAAGTATTGATAAAAAATTTTGAAAAAATTCTGGAATATTCTCTACAGGATGTAGATTGAACGAAAATTATCATGGGTGCATCATCTTTAATAATTTATCTGGTATATATAAAAAAAAAAAAAACAAAAATTTTAGGGTTGTCAGGCTGGAGATCGGAAAAAAACTTTGTTGAAAACTCGTTTGGGATGTGTTTTGTGAAGTCACTGATCATTTTATACTTCCGTAACGAAAATTTTTATTTTTAAAGCAATCAACGTACGGAACACTAATTGCGCAAGTCCAACTTTCACTTGACCGGTTATATTCTTTCATTCTTCAACAATTCCCTCATTTATCTGCGATCTGGGGGCACGGCAGTGCCCCCGCTAAGTCGAGCAGAAAGCACAGCCGTACCACCCTTTTCTCGAAGCCACTCACGGCATTTTCGATCCCCCTGTAACTTCGTTGTGGATAAAGCTAGACGTGACCAAGAGAGCATACTATACTAGCTATATTCCTAAATTACCTACTATTTATATCTTATAGTTTACGAACTATTGCCAGTCGAAACTTTTTAATTTTGTCACTGACACACTCATCTATCATCAAAATTTTAAGGTACTTCTAGCAGACACACAAACTTCAAATTTTGAATTTAGTTAGTGTTTAGCCTATAAAGGAAGAAAAAACTGAAACGTCCCGAAATTTCAGTCTCGTTTTCTAAATTGTACAGTCACTTAAGCCAAAAAGAGGGTCAACTTCGGAATGAGAGATAATAAGCTGTAAACTTGTATAAATCTTTATATTGGCATTCTAAAAGTTGTTTCAAAAGTCTCATAAAATCTCGTGTCCGCGTCTTAAGATATTCAAGGTCAAAGGTCACAAAAATCGGTTTCTCGCAAATATCTCGCTTCCTATGGTTTCAATGATATTTGCATCTATTATGAAAATTATAGAGCATAAAATTCTCTACAAATTCTGTTCTAAACATTTTTTTATCCGCTTAAAAAAACCGTTTTTTAAGATAGAGTGCGGAGAGCGCGCAGCGCTCAGCCCTACATAGCATAATGCAAGGTCAACCGTGAGTCCTGGTAAATAATACGTCGTATAAAGTTAATTAATCACTAAAAAATCTATAATTATGAATAATTTGTATTATTTATTAATTAATATATTATATTAATAATATTTTTTCATTTATCAAATATATTCGTTTAATAATACTTACCTACTTCGTGTAATTAAAAAATTGTTAAGTGAAATACTTTAAGTACATTTTAATTATAAAAAAATATGAAGATGATGCTTCCACGACAGCAGGGCTAGAAGAGAATATAGTTATTAAAATAGGAGCAAATGTCATGTTAAGACGAAATATTGACGCGAGTCTTGGCTTAGTCAACGGTTCTATCGGTATAGTACAAGGAGTAAAGGTTGATCCTGAAAATACAAATAAAATAAAAAAAAATACATATTACATTTAATAATGAACATCTTTACGAGCTTGGTCCAGTCAAAACTAAATTTGAAATTATTAATAGAGCTTATGTTCATCGCGAACAGTTTCTGGTATGTATAGCCTATGCTATTACCATACACAAAAGTCAGGGGCTAAGTCTAAACAGTGCACTGATAGCCATCGGTTCTTCAGTATTCACATGCGGTCAAGCATACGTGGCACTTTCGAGAGTGACAAGTCTGGGCGGATTATATCGAATTAATGTCGACTTCGGTAGTATCAAAGCGTTTGATATAGAATGGTGTATTAAGATGAATTCTAAATAGTGGCTTAATTTAGTAATGAAGGGGGGAACAGGATTAAAAATTATCATAAGATAATAGAAGTTGATACGTATATGGTAGTAGTTGTCCACTCTTTAATTATGCGGAAATGACCGATATAAAAAAATGTGGGCTATCATGGAAAGTTTTTAGATGTAAATACATTTGGTATTAGTGAGTTTTAGCGAGCAATTTCCGTTAGTTTTTTAAATCAATTCGAATGGTAGAATTTTTTAATAAAATAAACGCAATCGTTGAATATAATCGACTTAGAAGCACTTATCGTCCAAACTTGTCAAAAATTGTTACATCATAGCCTTTGAGAAAAACCAATAGAGACAGGGAGTGGGCTTTAAGAAAATCCATGGCTGACGTACAAGAAATATTACCCGAGAAGAAAAAAAAAGAGGACTACCTACAAAAAGAAATGAGATCCCATCAAAAACATAAAATGAAAAAAAATGCCAAGTCTCGCAACGCAGTCCTTCCACCACAAAAAGTTGTGAGATCTCATGTAAAACCAAGTCAGTTATTTTAGTTAGTATCTATGGAAGCACCTGTTCAACAACTATGCACTGTTTAGAATTACTTAGCAATCGAAATAGTAGATTATTCTTATGTGATTATGTTGCCGTGCGATTGCCAAGTCATTATATTTATTATAGAAGTAAACATGTCTAATATTGATACGGTCACTATAAATGTTGGTAGGTATCTAATTAGATAACAATTTATGACGAAGTTGTTGAACAGGTGCTTCCATAGATACTAACTAAAATAATTGACTTGGTTTTACATGAGATCTCACAACTTTTTGTGGTGGCAGGACTGCGTTGCGAGACTTGACATTTTTTTACATTTTATGTTTTTGATGGGATATATTTTACCGTTATAATAATGTTGAGTGAATTCACTATCGTTTGATATTTATGTCTTTTGGCGGTGGGTGTCAAGCTCGCGAGTAGGCTTGAGTTTTGTAAATATACTACTGTGATCAAAAAATAGTAAGACTTTTGAAATAAAACGCAAACGGGTTATTTATTTTTCCAAAGTTATTTCGTCCCTTCAGAGTAATCCCCCATGGATACAATGCATTTATGCCAACGTTTTTTCCAATCTTTGAAACAGTTAAAGCCTTCTTTGATTCGGTTTAAATCTCCTCAATCGACCCAAAACGATGTCCTCGAAGCGGCTTTTTGAGTTTAGGGAATCGCCAGAAGTCCGATGGAGCTAAATCAGGCGAATAGGACGTTTGCGGAATGATAAGAGTTGAATTTTTGATGAAAAAGTCACGAAGAAGCAATGCTGCGTGAGAAGGAGCGTTATCGTGATGAAAAAACCAAGAGTTATCAGCCCATAATTCCGGCGTCTTGAGACAAATTCGAACGTTTGGGAAGCCAAAAAACCATTTTTAAAACAGTATGTAATGCAACTTCCTTGCTGAATTTTTTCACTCATGTTAAAAATTGAAAAACGCACTTTTGCTGTTGAACGAATGCAAGCGAATCTTATTAACTACTGACGCTATGGTCTTAAAATTTGACACAGATCGCAGTTAAGGTCCTACCAACCCAACGAAAAAATTTAATCCGATTTGGAAATGCCCGGGCGATTTAAATTTAAAAGTCTTACTATTTTTTGATCACAGTAGCATAATAAAAGACTGTCTTTAGTCAATTTCCACTGGTTTATTTATAATTGTGTTGACGCGTTTCGCTGTTGATGCAGCTTCTTCGGATCTACATTTTACATTGTGGCCACAGCCCTTGGGGTTGACGGGCGCTCTCATTTGTATCTTTCTATGATGTAATTAGGAACGTAGGGGTGTTAATATATATGGTGGGAAGCCAGGTATAGTTTTTAATTTATCGGTTTAGCGATACTGTGTCAAATGCTCCTCACTTATTTGTAGGGTACTACTATGTTGGTAATTGAGCAAAGTTGAAAAATACGCAAATAATCATAATTTTCCTACACTTTGAATTGCTTTATTTCAAATATTTCAGCAGCAATTTTTTTTTTTATGGGTCTAGCACACTTGCTGCAGGGAAGTCCCTAAAGCGCTACAGGAGCGACACGTGTGCGGAAAAAGCGATTCACGTTGTTCTCGAATTGCTGTAAATTGTACTCGTTGGGAAACACAGTTCTGGGCAAATTATTCCAAAGGGATGATGTTCTCCATATAAAAGACTGCTTGAAAAGCGTTGTACGAGGAGTAACAAGCTGAACCTCATACGGATGTCAAGTATTAGCGTGACGTGTACTTCTAACATGCACCGCTCTGGGAGGAATTAAGCGGGCGACATCCTTCGAATACTTTCCAGGAAAATACCTGTAGAATAGGCTCAAGTCGCCAACCGTTCTTCGACGTTCTAGCGAATTTAGTCCGCCGGTCAGTTCCGGGTCTCCAATCAGACGAACAGCTCTCCTCTGAATAGAATCCAACAAATGCAGTGTATGTTTGGGAGCGGAGCCTCAAACATGGGAGCAGTATTCCATAGTTGGTCGAATTTGAGCTTTGTGAAGAATTAACAGTTGTTGTGGAGTGTAAAGCTTTCTGGTTCGAAATAATATTCCCAACTTTTGAGAAGCTCTCCTTGCTATGCCTGCAACGTGTTCATGCCAGGACATATTTGCTCCCAAATTAACGCCCAACAAATTAAGCGACGATGCTAGAGAAATGGAGTGCCCCGACATAACTATGTCGGGTTCAGCAACATTAACTTTTTTAGAAAAAACTACCGCCTGGGTTTTTGTAGCGTTAAATTCCACTTGGTTACTGTCACCCCAAAATAGAATTTCTTCCAGGTCTTTGTTAAGTTGAATGACTTCCTGCTGTTTGCGGATATTTGTCTGAGCAGCCGATGTCCGAGCGTTCAAAGTGAATGAAGAGATAAGCGTACTGTCATCTGCAAAACTGTAGATTGGATTCCCGGTGTTTTCCAGCAGATTGTTAATGTAAATGAGCAAGAGAGTAGGGGACAATATAAGAAATCCGTCGACCGCCACTCGTAAAGAACGCTCTCTGAGGAAATACGAGAGCCACAAACAGAACTTTTCAGACATAGCATAAGAGCGTAGGTGAGCCAACAGTTCATCGTGCCAAACACGGTCGAATGCCTTGGAAATGTCGAGAGCAATCGCTCGAGATTCTCCAAAGTACTCAATTGCGTTGTTCTAAACATGTGTTACATAAGTCAGAAGATCTCCTGTTGATCTATGTTTTTTCTTTTCTCAGTATTGGATTTTAAAAGTTCTGTGAAGATACGTTACCCTATTCGAATTTTTTCTAAGCCTTTAACTGTTCTGTAGTAGAAAATAATTATAAAGTTTTTGCAAAGTTGGCCCAGATCTACGCCTTTGGGGCTGCATAATATGCAACACAAAAATAATTAGTCATGGAAAATAATTTTTATTTCTTGAACAGTTCATTTTTCTTAAAATTGAAAGTTTACATTATCAATTTAAAATGTATTATATGGGCGGTACGAATAAGTGCTCCAAAGGTAATTCCAGAATTTATCTTCCTTAGCTTTGCGGTTGATCTTCATCTGTAAATCGATATCTATATCAAGATATTGGGCATTATCTTCTGTAATCGGTTCCCATTTTACATTCTGAAGTAGCGGATCAGTATCAGGAGTGGGGTTCCTAGAAAAGAGTTAGGATTAAATTCGTAAAATACCAAACTGAAAAATTTTTCCTGCTCTTACAGACGAGGGTTTATATTTTTCAGTTAAAAGAAAATGTTTTTATGCGACAACATGTCCCTTCTTTGAAGAATTTTTTTAAGGGCCTTACCAATTATTTTAAATGAAAATATAGGTCGAAGATATAAGATATTAAAAGAACATAAAATGAGAAATAGTAATACCAGTGTCAGGCCATTTAAGACCAGGGTGAAATCTTAAATAAATTGATTTTTGTCGTCCTTAAAAAGTTTTTTATACCTTCCTCAACTGAGCGAGACTATTTGTAGCGCAAAATTGGAAAAATTCGCGCCACATGAGCAAGTTTTGATAGCGCATGTACTACCCAACTCCACCCTCCTCTCCACCGTTCGTCAACTTGTATGATGAGGATGAATTCTTCCTCGTTACTGTCGGAATCTGCTAGCATCTACCTCCCCCATGTAGATGGAAGGGGCCGATGACAGTAAGGAGGGGGGAGGATGGTAGATATATTTCTCCTTGAATTATATAAGTTGGACCCCACAACAATAAAAGAAAAGTAAGAGACGTTTTGTAATTTCAAACAATTAAAATTAAAATATTTATATTTTGATGGACATGGAGGTACCAGCCTTCAATGCAATGTAGTCTAGATTGACTAAAGGAAAAAAAAAGAGAGTATTGATCATGTTAACAAGAAAATATGAACAAGAGTGCGGAAGCTTAAGAAGAAAATACCTTGTTTTGGACTGAAGAGGCAGAATTTACTGTGGAAAAGCAATCCGAGAAAATAATGATTCAGTTGAGACAAGGAAAACTGAATTATCGGCAAATTTTTGTCAGTGCGAAACCGTAGCATCAGTTATGTTCAATGAGTCCTGGCAGCTGGTCCGACTGGCAGCGGGCAAAGGCAAATTTAGATATGATCCTCGCGAAAACGTCACTGATGCCATAAAACCAATATGTGACGACCATGCCAAGATAGAAATGCTTGAACGATGTCAAGAAGGGTACACATAGAACAGCAAGGAAACCTTTAAATAGTTAGGTTTTTCTGGGAGTTCGTCAGCTGCTCAATAAGCATCAGTACAGTTGATGCAAGGTCGTGCTTCCCTTTTGAACAGGTGATCGATTAGCTAAATCACGTTTAGTCACATGATCAATGTCAATCATGATGTATATTACCTTAATGTGTCTTTTAGCTTCATTTCTCTCTGGACCATATATATTATTATGTTATCATAAGTTATTATTTTCTTATAAACTGATGCATACTTTTTTTTCGAGTACATACTACCGTCATCAAAAAATACCCGGTCAACTCAATTTAAACTTCGCGCTAAAATATATAAAGCCTTTTTCGTAGGTTACCACTCATATTATTAACATTCTCTCTAAATTGCAGCTTGATATTCAATTATTGTGATGCGATGTGATATCGTGACATGGCTTTTTTTTACATCAATTTTCTGCTATTTTTCGATATTTAATATGGAAGAAAATGTTGAACGAATTAATGTTTAATTCTGTTTTAAACATGAAATTACTTGTTCTGATACACAGAAAATGTTACAAAAGTGTTACGATGTTCATGCTTTATGGAAAACAACAAATGATTGCTTTAAAAATGGCCATGAATGACTAAAAGATGATCCAAGACCTGTAAGACCATCAACATCGTGAACTAATGAAAACTTCGGGAAAAGCAAAACAAGAAATAGACCATTTATGAGGTAGCAACCTGAATATTAGTTAGACCCGTTCAGGGAATTTTTCGTGAAAATTCGGGTTTAAAAGGTGTTGCTGCTAGGCTTGTTCTAACAGAGCTGAATTTATTACAAAAAAAATCAATGTGTTGAATTTGTTAAAGAGATGATTTCCAACTATGATTCGGATCCAACATTCATTGAAAGCATAATTAGTGTTGACGAGACATGGATATATGAGTATCAAATAAACAAGACATTAATTAGGTTCTTCAAGCATTCTCCAGATGAGCTTAAAGAAAGATCAAAGGAGGCTCTCTGGTTCTATCGAAGATTGAGTATCCAAATGCACACAAAGGGTTGTAAAAAATGCATTGCATCGATGGAAACTATTTTGAAGTCAATAATATTCTATTTGATAACACAGGCCAACAAAAAATATTTGTAAAAACTTTTTAAACCAATACATACAAGTGTTATGTATTTTTGGGTGCTGAAACCGTATCTGGTATCAGTTTTTTTGTATCACCTACAGTTCTCTCACAATATGACATCGATTAAATTTCAAAATAGGGAAAATTAAATAATTAAATTTAAAAAAACAATAAAAAAAAAAAAAATAGATGTTTCAGATTCCAATAAATGTTTGTCTTTCAGCCTAGAATTCTGCTTTTTCCTTAGTCAAACCCAAATCTCTCACTAAATCATTTAACTCAGCTTGTGTAAACAACTGTGGTTTTCAATTTTCTAGAGTACGTAGAAACTCATCGTCATCCGAGCAACTTTCATTTGGGACTGGACTGTAAAACGTCATCAATAGACTGAGGTGGCTCAGGGACAGGAAGTCCCGGTCCATGTCCACGTCCTACTTAGGACAGACAATTGCTTTCTTATTTTTGGAGTTATATCCAGAAACATCAACGCTACAAAAATAACAATCATTTGAATGATTTTCTTGCTCTCTCCATACCATGGGTACTGTAAATCTAAAAGCTTTCTTTTCTTTCTTATACCATTTCCTAAGATTCTCGACACAAACATAATATACTTTGTGAGGAGCACATTTTTCTTGATTATCAAAATATGCAAAGTATACTTTTTTACAAAGTCAGTAATGTTTCTTTGATGTTTTTTAACTACAAATTCACCACATATATAACAATAAATGTTGGGAGAGTTTTTCCACGATTAGCCATACTTTGAGTGTGAATTAAAGCACATGGGTTAAACACTGCAATGCGAGGTTATATCACAGTAAACACACTATACAGTAGCGAAACTCAAGGATAACCGCATAGGAAAAATCGGGTTCGTTTTCAGAAGGTCACGTGGCAATCCGCCATGTTAAAAGTGGACCAGCGCGAGATTTGAAATACAAATAAAGTTGTGAAAAGTTTTATCATTCAAAATCATAGATATAGAAATGTTTGAAAATTTTTGATTTGTTATTTAATACAGCATGAATAATATAAAAGTTAATGCAGCATGAGTAATAAAAAAAAAACAAAAAGAATGGAGCACTTTGTTAGAAAAGAAATGAATACAGGGGAAAAACTTGATAGGAAGGTATTTGATGGAATTCTTCATATTCAACTTCAGTTTTTAATAACCTTATCCAAAAATTCAAAAGTCTATCAAAGTTAAACGTTACTGTTTGAGGTTAAAGTTTTATTTACATCATTTTTCCAGTAAATTTGTGATGAAAGATGTTTTTTTAAGGACTAAATTAATTTAATTTTAACATACGTAATACTTAATGCTATTTTTCTTGTACCGTGAAATAAAAACATATTGTCAACATTTTCTAAAATAAGAGCATTTTTTTCTAAGCAGTGTTGTGTTGTTTGATGTGATAGATCTCTTGTTAATTAAAAAACACTGTATCTAGTTTTTTGGTACTTATTTTTTCTTAAACTACAAAACTATATTGTGTAACTTCGAGAAAGGTTAATATAATATTATTAATGAATTATGAACGTATATGTATAGACCTCTATTTTCTATGTGAATGATTCTTAGAGGTTCTATACCTTTTTGTGTTCTGTTATCCGTATTGCCTTTTGATAACGTAATTAACGCCTGCTTTTATGTACAATGAATTAATATTTACATCAAAGAGTCAATACAGTAACTTCCTAATTATATTTACATACAATACTTAGTTATGACCAAGCTGACTTGTCAATTAAAACTATGTTGGGAATGTGGAATCTTTGGCACAATGACACTACTCAGTATATATCAGCACTACACCAAACACTTTATTTTTGCACTCGACGCGCGAGTATTGTCAATTACAGTTTAAAAGGAAAATAACGATGTTTAATATATAGTATAGGTATACAACAATAGAAATAAGTTCTTTATAGGAGGAATATTAATAACAGGTAACTAAATCTTCAAAATTTTAATAGTAAGCATAATTACCATCAAAATGGACTTCGATTAAGTGTACTGTCCATTTAACGAATTTATTTTGAGAATATTTTACCCTCTGGCACACATTGTCTGACAAAATCATATTACAAAAATTTCTTTGGAATCACAATAAATTTTTTCTTATTTTAATAGCATATTTGATTCAATAATCGATTTATATCAGTTATTTCAATAATCCCATTCCCCAGTGGTTTTGTGATCTCAACACGACACTTAATATTTAAACTTTCAAATCCAGCTTATAAGAAAATAAAATATACTGTCTAAAATTTGAAAATAATAAATATGTTGTTATAGGTTCTGTATTCCTTACAATATATTCACAGAAACTTTTGAAAGATTGGTATAAAAAAGGAGCAATGTAATTTATAGAGAAAAATAGAAAAAAAAAAATCACTTTCAGAGTATTAATGTACTTGCAATTAAACAATGTTAAATTTATCAGGTTTATTATTAGGAAAGGTGTGTCAAACAATTAATACAGATGAAGTTATTGAAAACTAGCCTCTTGAAAATACACCTTTAAGAAAAAACAAATGTTTTATTTATAATTTACTCAAATATAAATAGTTTTAAATAACTGAATATAAGTTTACACAAAAATAAATCTTTCTAAAAACCAGAATTTGGAGGATTACTTATTAATCATAAAAAAATTACACAGGCACAGAAAAAAAGTTTTTCACTACCGAACAGATCGCTACACCTATATGTATTTTTGGGCGCTGAAACCGAATCCGAGGTCACAATTGAGCAATCACGTCAGGATTTTTAAATAACCAGCCGAACTAAGTTTAGAAATAAATTTCAAGCTTTAATAACCAAATCACTCTACCAATACGAACGTTTTATTAAATCAATCAAGGTTCCCTGGAAGGCCGTCTCTTGAGCAAATACGTCTAAACAAAATGTACATTAGTAATGATAATATTGTTTCATGCATATGTATTTTTTCAAAAATGCATTTAAGATAGTGAAAAGTTGTCTTGTGAAAGCAAGCAATAGAAGTTTATTAAAATAATCAACAACTCCAACAACTTTAATCGCATACCATGATTTCTATGAAATCATTGTTTTAACTAAAAACAGAGGAACTGCAAAAAAAAATCATTAATGCAGCAACTTAAACTTTGACGGATAATACTGTTGATGATTACATGTGATGCAAATAAAGCATAATTAAATTTAGTTACGATTTAGAATAATAGTCTTAGCGCGCCCCGATTGAGTTAGAAATTTCTTATTTGCAAATTTTGGAGCATAAAAAAGTGCGACTCGAGCAAATAATTTGTGAAAATAATTATATGGAATATTGCAATTCTCAACGGCACAATAATAACCTCCTTTCCTCATGATTATATAAATTCTTTCTCAACCTTTTCGATTATCTTCACTTACAAACGTTTTTAATTCTCTTTTTCTACAAACTCTCTCTTCCTTCTGTCTTTATATTCATATAAACTGCAGTCACATCAAGAAACGATGGACAATACATTTCCAAAGACACATTCCGAGATCGGATGTAAACACTGAGCGGCCATTTTGAAAAAGGACCCGTCGACACATGCGCCGTCAAAATTTTGTCACCAAATTGGAGCTCAGTTTCGCTACTGTAGTATGTTTACTGTGGTTATATTAACTGGAAGAAAACAAACAGCTGTGACATTTATCGGAACTGCCAACCTAATAACATTTGATTTTACTGTCAACCTTATAAAATTCTGATTTTATTGCCAACCTAATAACATTCGAATGATAAAAAATAAACTTTTTACATTTTGAATATTAAAATGTGAAAAATTGGTGGGTGAACGACTTTTTTAATATTATTTTCGGACTCAGCACACTAAAAAACATAGGAATCAGGTAAAATTATTAAAAAAGTTTTTTCATCGTTGGCCTGTGTAATTAGCATTGTATTTTTAGTTTTATTGAGATTGTCCACGTATTTTTTGATGATGGTAGTATATTGATTATTTATAGACGATTTGAAAGTTACTACAGAAGACTCGGATTTAATCTAGAAAATGTGCTATCGCCTTAATACGTTACCTAATAGACTTCAGCTGTTTTTCCGAATTTTTAACTAAATAATACTTACGAAGTTTTTTTGCAAAATTGCACCAGAGCCTAACAAATCGCTTTCTGGTCAAAAAATCCTCTTCTGTTTCGATAGTCTTTGTGGACACGTTGAATAAATATCCCACCTCATCGGCATGACCTACTTTGCCAGCCCCTAAAATAGAAACAAATAAAAAAAAAATGGTCAAGTGCAAGTTGAACTTGCACAATTAGTGTTCCGTACGTTGATTGTTTTTAAAATAAAAATTTTTGTTAGGGTGGTATAAAATGATCAGTGACTTCACAAAACACACCCCAAATGAGTTTTCAACAAAGTTTGTTTCCAATCTTTACTAAAAACTGGTGACTTTGAAATTTTTTTTTTTTATATATCAAATAAATTATTAAAGGTAATGCACTCGTGATAATTTTCGTTCAATCTATACCCCGTGGAGAATATTCCAGAATTTTTTCAAACTTTTTTGATCAGTACTTTTCGAGATAAGGTAGGGGAAAGCGATTTTTTAAAAGTAATACGAAGAAAAGTGTGCGCAAGGATTACATTATATATATATTTTTTTACTCGTGTTTTCACAAGCTTTCATTTGACACCACACTCGATGACCTAATAAAAAAAAAAAATTTTTCACTTCCGATTTCACCCCTCATAACAAACCCCTTAAGTCAAAATTTATGTTACGGTGGTATAAAATGATCAGTGACTTCACAAAACACACCCCAAATGAGTTTTCAACAAAGTTTGTTTCCAATCTTTACTGAAATCTGATGACCTTGAAATTTTTGTTTTTTTATATACCATATAAATTATTAAAGGTAATGCACTCGTGATAATTTTCGTTCAATCTACACCCCGTGGAGAATATTCCAGAATTTTTTTCGAAATTTTTCGATAAGTACTTTTCGAGATAAGGCCCAGGACAGCGATTTTTTTTCGCGAAATTTTAAAAATAATACAAAGAAAAGTGCCCGCAAGTATAATATTATATATATATTTTTTACTCGTGTTTTCACAAGCTTTCATTTGACACCACACTCGATGACCTAGTAAAAAAATTTTTTTTTTCACTTCCGACTTCACCCCCCAAAACTAACCCCTTAAGTCAAAATTTAATTCTCAAAACTACATGGCTCTGATGAGGCCATCAATTCCTATATTATTACCAAATTTCACCTTTCTATGTCAAATAGTTTCGGAGAAAATCGGGTGTGACAGACAGACAGACAGACAGACAGACAGACAGACAGACAGACAGACAGACAGACAGACAGACAGACAGACAGACAGAGACAGACAGACAGACAGACAGACAGACAGACAGACAGACAGACAGACAGACAGACACCGAAGTGATCTTATAAGTGTTCCGTACGGAACACTAAAAAGGTATTAAGTGCTAAATATACTAGGTGTAGATGATTCCAACAATATAAAAACATAAGAGCTACTGTAGCTTTTATTTTTTAATTTATATTGTGTGCAGGAACTTCTGTTTTGATTTTAGTGCTGAACGTTCATTGGTTCATTCATGAACGATGTCTGTAAAAAAACTGTAGATTTCTTTTTTGCTTCATGTACTGGGCGTGCACCAAATTTACAATTACAGTAACAGACTGACCGACAGACAGACTGATAATTAGGCAGACCGACGCAAATGAGAAAGCTCCCAAGTGTTCTAGAAGTGACCTTATCAAGAAGTATATAAAGGGTGGGCCATTTAAAAGTTTAAATTTAAAAATGCAATAAAACAAAAACGGTTTGAAATTTTGCCAAATTTATTTTTTTGTTGTGAAGTACAATTGTTCCGGTTAGAGATGGAATATTATTTCATTCATATGGCTGCCGCGGCTGGCCTCACAGTACCCGATTCGATCGGACCAATTTTCGAGCACTTTTTCGAGTGTATGGGGTCGTATCTCGGCAATGGCATCACGAATGGTGGCCTTCAAATGCTCAATTGTCTCTGGTTTGTTGGCATAACACTTATCTTTAACGGCGCCCCACAGAAAATAGTCCAACAGTGTCAAATCGCAGCTTCTTGGCGGCCAATTGACATCACCATTTCGGCTAATTAAACGGCCATCAAACGTTTGACGCAATAAATCGATTATGGCATGAGATGTGTGGCAAGTTGCACCATCCTGTTGAAACCAAACATCGTTCACATCAATACCATGAAGAGCGGGCACAAAAAAATCGGTTATCATGGTGCGATAGGTGTCTCCATTGTCCGTAATGGTTGCGCCGTCCTCATTTTCAAAGAAATATGGGCCAATGATGCCTCCGCTCCACAAGCCGCACCAGTCACTCGTAATGGGTACATTGGCTTCTGTAAGACCACGTGTGGGTTTTTTGAGCCCCAAATACGGCTATTTTGCTTATTAACGTACCCACCAAGATGAAAATGAGCTTCATCCGAAAATCGACACGATTGGCAAAATCGACATCATCGTGCAGTTTCTCGGTGGCCCATCTAGCGAAGCGAAAACGAAGCGGATGTCATGCGGCTTCAACTCTTGAACCAATTGAACTTTGTAAGGCATCATACCGAGATCTTTTCGCAAAATTCGACGTAAACTGGTACGTGAAATGTTCAATTCTTGAGAACGATGACGAGTTGATGTTGATGGATTCTCACGCACACTCTCAGCCACAGCTTCGATATTTTCGGGTGTACGCACTGTACGAGCACGCTCACGTCTTGGCGCATCAACAATGAAACCAGTTTCACGAACTTTAGCAATAAACTTGCGTATACCGGGCACTGTTGGTCCTTCTCTGTGACCAAATTTTGTACGACATTTTCGTGCAATTTCCGACCAATTGTCTTTGTTTTGGAAATAAATTTCCAATAAATCCCAACGTTGCTCAAGCGTAAATCGATTCATTTCGTTCAGCGGAGATAATATACTGAATTTTGTGACAGAATAGAATGACATAAGTATTGCCAGATTCGAAATAACCGGTGGTTCAAATTTAAACTGATAGATGGCCCACCCTTATATGGTAGCGGTCCTAATTCCGTGGTACAGTTTCGGTATACAGTATTGAGGGTCCCGGGTGCCAATTCCCGGCAAGTCAGTGTGTTATTTATAAATTTATTTAAGTATATTTGGCTTGACCACATACATAGGTAGTAGCAGTAGCAGAAATGCAATAACGCCTGAGGCAGGACTACCGCGTCATCTAAAAGGTACCGTGAAATTCAAATGTTTCAGCAATTGAACAACTTTGATGGTTATTATGACATCTTCGCCAATTTTAAAAACTTTAAAAAGGGATAATTTTTTTTTTAAATATATAACCGAAGATGTCATTCAAAAAATCACGGCTAGGGAAAAACAGTTTCCATAATTAATACCGAAGATTATAGAATAAAGATCAAATCTATCTTTATTTCCTTTTTTTAGTGCTCCGTACGGATTTTCGGTGTTTGTCTGTCTGTCCGTCCGTCCGTCCGTCTGTCTGTCCGTCTGTCACACCCGGTTTTCTCCGAAACTATTTGACGTAGAAAGTTGAAATTTGGTACTAAAATAGAAATTGATGGCCTCATTAGACGTGTAGTTTAGAAAGTTGAAATTTGGACTTAAGGGGTTAGTTTTGGAGGGTGAAATCGGAAGTGAAAAAAAACATTTTTTACTAGGTCAACGACGGTTAAAATGAAATAAAAACATGAGTTCAAAAATATATATAATGTCTTACATGCGCATACTTTTCTTGGTATTATTTTGAAAAAATCGCCAAAAATCGCTGTCCCCCCTCTATCTCGAAAAGTACTGAAAATTTTGAAAAAATTCTGGAATATTTTCCACGGGGTGTAGATTGAACGAAATTATCACGAGTGCATTACCTTTAATAATTTATCTGGTATATAAAAAAAAACTTCAAGTTTCAGTAAACATCGGAAACAAACTTTGTTGAAAACTCATTTGGGGTGTGTTTTGTGAAGTCACTGATCATTTTTTACCTCCGTAACAAAAATTTTTATTTCAGAAATAACCAGTTGTTTTCATTAGTTTTGAATTATTCTCTTGCACTTGGACGAGAACATACCATTTACAAAAAACAAAACAAGAAAATGATCTGTATTAAAATCAAAATATTTTTTTGGAGTACACATGCTTCCATATGAATTTTTTAATTGTAAAAATCAAACAACTTCCTAGTTCTATTGAGAGATTGGCCATTTAAATCAAGGCAATGTTTTACAAATTTATTAAAAATATCAGTACCTGGAAGTATCAAATGACGTTTGCTGAGAGTACCGTAATAGGAAAATTGGTACATGTAAACTGGTGCGTATCCAGATTGTAAAGCTGCCTGTTTATGAGAACTTCTCGAACACGAGCTGTCGCTGGACCACTGCAAATAAAGCATTGTTTTAAATATTGGAGGAAAAATGTTGAAATTGTATGACATGTCAAAACTATATATTTTTTTAATTTTTAATTTTTCAAGAACTCTTATTATTTTTTTGTGTGTCTGTCAATATATATGCGTTTTTTTTATTTGTTATTTAAAATTCAACTTTAGATTCTTCTTTAATAATGATAGAAAATGACCTATTCTATGGTAGCCACGTCACTGTCGTTACCTATCAAAATTGACATTTTTCATAAAAATCAACAAAAACCGATTTATTTGTTGAAATTTCTTATAAATAAAAGCTGTTCCTTTCGCAATTTGACATATTAGTACAATCCTTTGTATCCTACCATCGTGTTCCGTAACTACTTGGATAAGTACTAGTAAATTCTATTCTCTTGTTTGTCAATCCGACTGACGAGCCGTGATACGGCGAAACGCGTCTCGGGATGGATGTGACGAATAAGAGAACAGTGGGTAAACTGCTGAAATATGGGTCTTGTCCGTTTTCACTTATTTTACACTAACTATATATGCTTGAGGAGAAGCCCTAGAAAAGTGCTGGCTGCTTTTAAGTGTTGACCGTGTCAACCACTCCGTCGGCTTGAAAGCTGCTGTGTCAACTTTCGATGGAGTATTAGGTATTCGTACTTTATACAAATCTTGTATCATATCACCGAGTTATATTTATATTTATAAAAGTAGAAATGACTCCATGTTGTTTTTATTTTTTTTTTTTAATATTTTAAATGGTGCGTGCATAGTATATGTATTTATTTCTATATACAGAGTTCTATGAAAATTTCTTAATATATTAAAATTGATATATTTCTGCTGCAAAAGTAATTTTAGAAAAATATTCATCAAAATAGCCTCTCTCGATAATAATAAATAAAACTAACACGAAGAAGTCTCGAACTCTCAACGCAAAACCTCTATTTCCCGACTGACCGGACTTATCGATACCTAAATTGCTGCATTTAGTTGACAATTTCAATATTTGTATGATTCAAACCACCTAACAAAGAAGCTATTTTTTTGAAAATTAACAAGGGTGTATGCTGCTTTTAGTAAACTCTAATTAAAACTAATTGATACTGATTGATGTTGCAACATCAGTTGCAACATCAATCATTGGGACACTTTTTGTTTTACCATTTTGCAATATTTCACGAAAACTCATTTATTTTTGCAGCATGTTTTACGACATAAACAAGACCTATTGTTTTTAACAGTTCACGTGGTGCTATTTATTCATAATAGGGTGGCCCACAGTGCCGATTGCCGGGAAATACTTTTTTTTTAATTACTTAGGCCAGTGATTTTATAAATTTTCAAATATATTCAAATTTAGTAAAAATATGTGTTAGGTGTGTCCTTAATTGACTCGAGAAGTCGCTCATTTCAATATATTAAACTATTTTTGTAGCACCCTCTGTATTAACACATATATGGTTCAAATTCGTTAGATTACTTCTGCGAGTTATCGAAAGAACTTTGTATTTTTAATCAAAATAACAACATATATTTACTTCTAAGTATTTGACCAAATTTTCTGCAAACGAACCATCTTTGCCAACATATAGCTGATGTATTTCTCTTCCAATAGTTTCACTTGATACATTTTCTTGTAATTTCAGTCTTGGCACCAAAAGTTTTGGATCTGTATCATATTGACTGGCTTCTGCTGTTGTTGTAGGTATATCTAGAACAATAATTATAGAATATTAATAGATTCTGGAATAATGAGAATACCTCAAGAATAATTCCCTTTTACATCACTCTCTTCACCTGAACTAACTTGAAGTAATGTTGCCCAAAAATTATAGTTTTTTTTCCTAATTCAAGTGTTATCTGTTTACCGAATTTGAAATCGATATCTGATTTCGTTGGCTAGTTATCGAGGCAACAGATAGATCGTGGGAGTGCGGGATAGAATATCACTCCGATACGTTCTGCCTGTTGTAGAGGGCGACTAAAAGAAAAACCTAGATGGTAGATGCGTAGATCCCACCGGGCATCGCCCGGTGTGATACCATCGCATAGGCTCAGCCTGAGTGAGTTGCTCAACGTCTCGTGGCTGTGCCGATGTCCTCGGACCGTGGGACCAAATACCATGATGAGGCACCTGGATACAAAAAATTAAAATAACAAAAAATAGCGGCTCAACAAATCACACCGTTTACCTGCTGCCTCTATAGATCACCAAGTGATACTAACTTTAGAACACTTTTTGATTCTCTTGCACATACGATCGATCATTTACAGATTAACTAGCCAAATCCCGAAATTGCCATCCTGGGCGACTTTAATGTCCACAACATCAACTTGCTTAAGTATTCAAATACTGCCTACGAACAAGGTCGTGAAACTGAACCATTCTCAATCAATTGTGGCTTTACTCAGCTTATTAACGAATCAACACGGATCGCCAGTCTTCTTGATTTGTCTTTAACCAGCAATCCAGAAATTTACACTGTCACCGTAAATACGTCGTTAGGTTCTTTCGACCAAAAACTGCTTTCGACTAGTATCCTACTAATCAGTGACAGAGAGGCGCCTAAACCGCGCAAGATTTAGTGTTACAAATGTACTAAATGGGAAGAAACGGAATATTTTCGAATTTTCTCTTGGTTAGACGTTTGTTTTCGATCCGACGACCAATCTGACTGCACTAAAGAGGATTTCGATGTTATTTTGGCTGGTATAGACACTTATATCCCGTTTTCGAAGAAATGCCCTTTCAATGGCAAGCCTTAGTTTGACCGAAAATGCAAAACAGCTTCTAAACATCTTGCCTACCGACGATGGCGGGAAAGTCGTAACTTCATAAAATGTAATATCTTTGTTTGTACTCGGACTAGATGTAAAGAAATTATTGACGAAACCCAGAAGGCACACAATCAACGAATTAAAAACAAACTTCTTGCGTGCCCCAAAAATTTCAGTCGATGAGGTAGTTAGCCAAAATTTCACTAAATCCATTATACCATCACTCACACGGCCAGATAATTCTATTATAACACCTGTTGAGAAAGCGAACTTGTTAGCTGAACTTTTTGCTTTATATTCTACTGTCGATTTCCAAAGAAAAATACCACCTACTATTCCCATAGTGCAGGCAAGGATACCCGATATTGTTTTCAGACAGCGTATCGTAAAAGGTATTTTAATGAAGCTAGACACCACAAAAGCTTCTGGCGCTGAGGGAAAATCTGCCATAGTACTCAAAAACTGCGCGAGAGAACTAATACCAGTTTTCTGTGGACTTTTCAACCTAACTTATAGAAAGGCAATGTTTCCTTCCTGCTGGAAATGCGCCACAGTTCAGCCGATACTCAGAAAAGGCTTTGCCAAACAACTACCGACCAGTCGCACTGCTTTCAATAATATCGAAAGTCATGGAAAAGGTTACCAATCACCAGGTTCTAAAATATTTTGAAGGATTCAGTATTATTCGCGATCAGCAATATAGCTTTCCTAAACATAGGAGATCTTCTAACTTACGTAACACAGGTTTGGACTAATGTAACTGAATGCTTTGGAGAATCTCCGGCGGTTGCTCTTTATATATCCAAGGCGTTCGACCGTGTTTGGCGCCATTTTTTTTTTTTTTTTTTTTTGGGTCTAGCATACGTGCTGCAGGGAAGTCCCTAAAGCGCTCCAGGAGCGGCACGAGTGCGGAAAAAGCGATTCACGTTGTTCTTGAGTCGATGTAAATTGTACTCGGTGGGAAACACAGCGCTGGGCAAATTATTCCAAAGGGATGACGTTCTCCATATAAAAGATTGCTTGAAAAGCGTTGTACGCAGAGTAACAAGCTGAACCTCATACAGATGCGAAGCACCAGCGCGACGTGTATTTCTAACATGCACCGCTTTGGGAGGAATTAAGCGGGCTATCCTTCGAACACTTTCCATGAAAATACTTGTAGAACAGACTCAAGTCGCCAACCGTTCTTCGATGTTCCAGCGAATCAAGGCCGCCGGTCAATTCCGGGTCCCCAATCAGACGGACCGCTCTTCTCTGAACAGAATCCAACAAATGCAGTGTATGTTTGGGAGCGGAGCCCCAAACGTGGGAGCAGTATTCCATAGTTGGTCGAATTTGGGCTTTGTAAAGAATTAACAGTTGTTGTGGGGTGTAAAGCTTTCTGGTTCTAAAATAATATTCCCAACTTTTGAGAAGCTCTCCTTGCTATGCCTGCAACATGTTCATGCCAAGACATATTTGCTCCCAAACTAACGCCCAACAAATTGAGCGACGATGTTAGGGGAATGGAGTGCCCCGACATAACTATGTCGGGTTCAGCAACGTTAACTTTTTTAGAAAATACTGCCGCTTAGATTGTTGGCCTAAGCTATGTTCTTCTAGTATGTCTAAAAAGTTCTGTTTATGGTTCTCATGTTTCCTTAAAGAGCGGTCTTTACGAGTGGTAGTCGAAGGAGTTCTTTCTAACACCTTAACTATCAACGGCAGTGTGTCTCAAAGCTCCATATCGTTTCCAACTATCTTTCTCATTTACTTTAACGATTTGCTGGAAAAGACCAGGAATCCAATCTACAGCTTTGCATTTGACTGTACCTTTATCTTTTTATTCACTATAAACTCTCGAACATCGATTACTCATGCAAATATCCGCAGATAGCAGGAAGTCGTTCAACTTAACAAAGACCTGGAAGAAGTTCTTGGGGTGACAGTAACCACTACAAAAATCTAGGCGGGAGTTTTTTCTAAAAAGTTAACGTTGCTGAATCCGTCATAGTTATGTCGGATCACTCCATTCCTGTAGCATCGTCACTCAGTTTGCTAGGCGTTAATTTGGGAGCATATATGTCTTGGCACGAACATGTAGCAAGTAGCAAAGAGAGCTTCTCAAAAGCTTGGAATATTATTTCGAACTAGAAAGCTTTACACTCCACAACAACTGTTAATTCTGTACAAAGCTCAAATTCGACCAACGGTGGAATACTTCTCCCTCTCACTCATCTCTTTGGAATAATTTGTCCAGGAATGTGTTTCCGATCGAGCATAATTTCCAGCGACTCAAGACCAACCTGAATCGCTTTTTCCGTACAGGTGTCGCTCCTGTAGCGCTTTAAGGATTTCCTTGCAGTACGTGTGTTAGGTCCATTAAAAAAAACCGGTGGAAATAAAAAATTATATTTCTCAGGATGTAGGTATCCCCAAACGTAAAAAAAATGCATTCGTTCTTTACCGATAGGAGTACACATCTGATGAAATCAAAGGGTTCTGGAATATGATACAATATTAGAATGAATCTAATATATAAAAATAATTTTCTAATTTCCAGTAAAAGAATTTTTTTGTGTAATTCTGCCTTTAGTTGTCCAATTACTATTACTATTCGAAGTCCTTTAACAAGGCCCTGTACGAGTTTTTATGATTTTTTTCTTCCGAAAAATTAGTTAAAGTAATTTGAAACAAGGGCGTGCTAAAGAAGCTGGAGTATCTGAAACTAGAGTTTTGAAGGTTGTAGACAATTTTTTAGGCATGAAAAAAGTTTCTACACAACCAGAGTTATTTTTCGCAATTGTCAGAGGCAACGAGACTTCGGTATTGTATTTGGATTTTCCCACGAAACAGGAGTCGATACAACGGGTTCATGAGAACTTTCTATTTCTAAAGAAGGCGAAAACTCAGTCATCTCTTGGTTCTTCCGATACCTTCACTGTTAACGCCGGTGCTCCTCAATGTTTGATACTGTCCCCTATTCTTTTTCCTTTATATTAACGATCGGCTGGAAAGGACCATGATTCCAAGTTACAGTTTTGCGATGACAGTACGCTGGTTTTTCATTTAACTTGCACTTTCAAACATCACCTACCACCATTACCCGCAGATAGCAGGAAGTCGTTCAACTTGAACTAAGACCTAGAAGAGATTTTATCTTGGGGTAACAGTAATTAATTTAATGATGCAAAAACTCAGACGGTACTTTTTTCTCTAAAAAAGTTAACCTTGAAGAACCCATAGTGGTCTTTATCTATGTGCTAACTTGGAACCGATATGTAATGGCATGACCATGTTTCATTCATATCAAAGCTGGAAATATTTTAGAAACCTTTGCACTCCGCAGTAACTTTCAATCCTTCACAAAGCTCAAATTCGACCAACATTGAAATACTATTCTAACATGCGAACTTCTGTTTCCAGACATAAGCTGCGTATTCAGAAGAGAGGTGTTGACCTGATTGCTAAAATTCACCAGCAATCTTGATTTCTTGGAATATCGAGGAAGGGTTGATGACTTGAGTCTATTCTATAAGTATTTTCATGGAAAGTGGTAGATAGTTGTAGCGCGCTATGCTAGGAATAGACATCGCACTAATACATCACATTGGTATGAGGTTCAGCTTGTGACTCCTTGATCCATTCTTTTCAAGAATTCATTTATATGGAGAACCTCAGTCCATATGGATTATGTCTGTTTTTAGTGGTTTTACATTAAACCACATATGCCTGAGGGGATCCTTCGAGAACCGCGCCGCCTGCGTTGACTTTATCAACCACTCTGTTGCTATTGAGATGTGACTTTACCATTGTTGTAAAATTTGACATTTGTTGTTAAAACAGTGGCAGCTCAGAAATTGACCGAGTAGCTTGTATGGCGAGAGTGAGCGTTTAAAAAAAAACAGTTTTGTGAAGAAATTTCACATAAAGGTTTTCTTTGGATGATTTTTTACGATTTTAGTAAAGGCCTAACTCAACAACAGTGTCCCAAATCGCTTCGTTCAACTTTTGGTAAAGAATCACCATCAGAAAAGATTTTTTACAATTGGTTTGCAGAATTTCATCCTGGTTGTGCTTCCGTCAGCCATGAATTTCGTGAAGGTCGTACAAAATTGGCTGTTGTTCTAAAAAACATCGATGATGTGCGCAACATGATTGAAGAGGCTCGGCATGTGACTAACCGTGAGATAAAGGCATTCTTGGGCATATCGAAGACGAAGTACATTCGATTTTGCATAAACATTTAGCTGTGAAAGAGATCTGTTCCCGATGAATTCTGCATAATATGATGAAACTCAAAAACAGGCTCGTGTCAATGGGTGTAAGGAAATTCTCAAAAAAGGAGACGAAACTTCGATATATTCGTACGAGCTGGAAACTAAGCAACAATTAACTGTTTGGGTGTTCCAAGATGAACTGAATCCAATAAAAGTGGTTCGTACGCGAAGCACTTCCAAGAAAATGATCGATGGTTTCTTTGGTTATACTGGAAAATGTTGCAACCACTGCTTTAGAGGATCGAAGAACAGTTAATGCTAAATGGTATCCAACAATTTGTTTGTCAGAAGTCATCGATGAAATTAGGAAAAACAACCGAAAATGTCGCATCATTCTTCATCACGACAATGCCAGCTCTCACACAGCGCGTTAAACAATTGATTATTTGTCGAATTAATGTTTCATTGCTCGTATTCACTGATTTATCGCCTAACGACTTCTTTTTGTTCCCGAATGTCAAAAAAAAAGTGTGGACAGCGATTTTCATCACCTCAAGATGCTGATAAATCCCTCCAAAACGATGTTTTTGAGGTACCAACTTCAGAGTGGAAAAAATGTTGCGAGAATTGGTTCAAACGCATGCAAAAGTGTATAAATCTTAAAGGCAAATATTTTGAGAAACAATAAAACGATTTGTACTAAAATTTTTTTTTCTTTCATTGTTCTTTTAACAACGTAAAAGGTAGACCTCGTATTAGGTGTGCGTCCTTGGTACAATTCGTTGTATCTTACTACTGGATCTGGATATTTTCTTCATCGTCCTGCGGCCATCATCTGGGAAAATGATGGTTTTTAGTAATAATATAATAATGTATGCAATGGGTACATCACTTTAACGGTTTTTTAAATTTGACATTATCCTCCTTTTTATTCTGAATAAATCGCACTATCATGCAGCATTAAATTTTCAAGAGAAAATAGTATATATATATATATATATATATATATATATATATATATATATATATATATATATATATATATATATATGTAGGGCTAAGACGTAATATCTTTCTGCTGACAGCAAACGTGAGTGACGTGTTGGTAGTAGGCTAAATAAAAAGACCCAGTTTCACCATATAATCCCGAAATTGATTCCTCTGAATTATATCCTATAATAGTAGGAACCCTTGAAAAATCACCAGCTTCTATTGCTTCATACATTGGGTCGTGTAAAAATGAATAATCGGATTTAATTTCCATTACTGCACCTCCCTAAAAACAAATATTAATATTTTAAATTTAATGAATTTTAGTAGTTTTAAATACTGTTAAAAAAAAACAAATATTTGTGCAAATGGTAGCATTTGACATGACGTCCTATAGATAGTTATACTTACAATTATCCAGTAAAAAGTAACCTAATTTTGCCCAGTTTTCTTATAGCAATTTTTAGACTAAAATTCTAAGAACACGCTGTCAAAAAGTCACAAGTTTAGATTTTGAATGTTTTTAGAATGGTAGCGCCACAACCAACAAATTTTGAATTACAAATATCGGCCTTATTCCTGTTTAAGGGCTGCTATATGAATTTTTCTACTTAAACCACAATGCAGTCACATAAATTTATTGTTGTATATATATATATATATATATATATATATATATATATATATATATATATATTTTTATGAGTCTAGCATACGTGCTGCAGGGAAGTGCCTAAAGCGTTCCAGGAGCGGCATGTGTGCGGACGGCATGTCTGCGGATATTCGCCCGAGCAGTCAATGTCTGAACGTTCAAAGTGAATGAAGAGATAAGCGTAGTGTCATCTGCAAAGCTATAGATTGGATTCCCTGTCTTTTACCAGCAGATCGTTAATGTAAATGAGAAAGAGAGTAGGAGACAGTATGGAGCCTTGGGGCATACCGGCGTTGATAGTGAAGGTATCAGAAAGAAATCCGTCGACCGCCACTCGTAAAGAACGCTATGACAGTATGGAGCCTTGGGGCACACCGGCGTTGATAGCGAAGGTGTTAGAAAGAAATCCGTCGACCGCCACTCGTAAAGAACGCTCTCCGGGGAAACAAGAGAGCCACAAATAGAACTTTTCAGACATACCATAAGAGCGTAGCTTAGCCAATAGTCCATCGTGCCAAACACGGTCGAATGCCTTGGATATGTCAAGAGCAACCGCTCGAGATTCTCCAAAGTATTCAATTGCGTTGTTCCAAACATGTGTTACATAAGTCAGAAGATCTCCTGTTGATCTATGTTTACGAAAGCCATATTGGTGATCGCTAATAATGTTGAATCCTTCAAGATATTTTAGAAGATGGATTGATAACCCTTTTCATGACTTTCGATATTATTGAAAGCAGTGCGATTGCGATATGTATATATATATATATATATATATATATATATATATATATATATATATATGTATATATATATATATATATATATATATATATGTATATATATATATATATATATATATATATATATATATATATATATATATATATATATATATATATATTTATGCGCATAGCACACGTGTTGCTGGGAAATCCGTAAAGCGCTAGACGAGTGACCCATGTGCGGAAAAATAGCGATTCACGTTGGTCTTGAATCGCTGTAAATTGTACTCGCGAGGGAAATAGTCCTGGGCAAATATTTCCAAACGAATGAGGTTCTTCATACAAAAGACTACTTGAAAACGACTGTACGAGGAATAACAAGCTGAACCTCATCGGGATGTGATGACTTACGTCGCCAACCGTTCTTCTATATTCCAAGGAATTAAGGTTGCTGGTGAGTTCTGGGTCTCTCTCTCTCAGACGAGCAGTTCTCTTCTAAATGGAATCCAATAAATGCAGTGTGCAGAGCTCTAGACATGATAGCAGATGTGCAGACTTAACAGTTGTAGAATCTAAAGCTTTCTAGTTCGAAACAATATGACAAGTTTTTGGGAATCTCTTTGCTGTGCATGTAACATGTTCATGCCAAGACATATTTACTCCCAAATTAACGCCCAGCAAATTGAGTGACAATGCTAGAGAAATGGAGTGTTCCTACTAAACCATGTCGGGCTCAGGAACGTTAACTTTTTTACCAAAAACTGCCGGATGGGCTTTTGAAGTATTAAATTCTACTTCATTGCTATCGCTCCAAGATAGAATTTTGGCTGGTCTTTGTTAAATTGGACGACTTCCTGCTGCCTGCGGATATTTGCATGAGTAGCCGATGTTTGAGCGTTCAAAGTGAATGAAGAAATAGGGTATTGTAATCTACAAAGCTGTAGATTGAATTCTTGGTTCTTTTCAGCAGATCGTTAATGTAAATGAGAAGCGAGTAGGAGATAGTATGGAGTCGACTGCAACTCGTAAAGAACGCTTTCTGAGGAAACACGAGATCTATAAACAAAATTTTTTAGACATACCACAATAGTGTAGCAATCCATTTTGATAAACGTGGTCGAATACTTTGGATATATCAAGTGCAACCGTTCGAGATTCTCCAAAGTGATCATTCATACGATATATACAGGATGTAAGGAAAACCGTTTAATTATTCAAACTGGTTTACCCTTGGATCAATTGAAATTGGAAAAACATTAGCTTAAATAGCAGATCACAAAAATAAAGCAGAAAATTTACCTTGTTTTTTAATTTTTCGCATGTATGCCGTTTGAGAGTAAGCAATGTTGCCGAATTTACATACACTAAATAACAAAAAAAGGGTTAATATTTTACCCCTTTTGAATAATATTTAATTCAGGCTTCAGATAAGAACTAAACAAAATAAAAACCGGTCAAGTGCAAGTTGAACTTGCACAATTAGTGTTCCGTACGTTGATTGTTTTTGAAATAAAAAGTTTTGTTAGGGTGGTAAAAAAATGATCATGACTTCACAAAATACACCCCAAATGAGTTTTCAACAAAGTTTGTTTCCAATCTTTACTGAAAACTGGTGACCTTGAAATATTGGTTTTTTTCTATACCAGATAAATTATTAAAGGTAATGATAATTTTCGTTCAATCTATACCCCCGAGGAGAATATTCCAGGATTTTTTCAAAATTTTTTGATCAGTACTTTTCGAGATAAGGTAGGGGACAGCGACTTAATACGAAGAAAACTGTGCGCAAAACATATTACATTATATATATATTTTTTACTCGTGTTTTCACAAGCTTTCATTTGACACCACACTCGATGACCTAGTAAAAAAATTTTTTTTTTCACTTCCGATTTCACCACTCAAAACGAATCCCTTAAGTAAAATTTATGTTACGGTGATATAAAATGATCAGTGAACACCACAAATAAGTTTTCAACAAAGTTTATTCCAATCTTCACTGAAAATTTATGACCTTGAAATTTTCTGTTTTTTTTTTATATAACAGATAAATTATTACACGTAATGCACTCGTGATAATTTTTCGTTCAATCTACACCCCGTGGAGAATATTCCAAATTTTTTCAAAATTTTTTGATAAGTACTTTCCGAGATAAGGCGGGTGGACAGCGATTTTTCGCGATTTTTTAAAAATAATACAAAGAAAAGTGAGCGCAAGTATTACATTATATATATATTTTTTACTCGTGTTTTCACAAGCTTTCATTTGACACCCCACTCGATTAGCTAGTAAAAAAATTTTTTTTTTCATTTCCGATTTCACCCCCCAAAACTAACCCCTTAAGTCAAAATTTAATTTTCAAAACTACATGGCTCTGATGAGGCCAAATTCCTAATTGCTACCAAATTTCAACTTTCTATGCTGAAAATCGGGTGTGACAGACGGACAGACGGACAGACAGACGGACAGACACCGAAGTGATCTTATAAGTGTTCCATACGGAACACTAAAAATGATCATGTAAACATAACTGAAACGGTTATATTTTACAATTTAAAAATTACTTTTCGAAAACTTTTAAAAATGATCAGCGTACAGTCACAATTAAAAAATTTATGCGAAACACAATAGTTTTGTCGGAAAATAGACAACCTTGTTGTTTAACGTTTAAAAATATAACGCGACAACAGAGGTTAAAAAATGGCTGATGCAAACCCCATTACCAGTTTCCCTATAGTATTGACACGTTTTTTAGTGTTCCGTACTTATAAGATGACTTCGGTGTCTGTCTGTCTGCCTGTCTGTCACACCCGATTTTCTTCGAAACTATTTGTCATAGAAAGTTGAAATTTGGTATTAATATAGAAATTGATGGCCTCCTCAAAGCCGTGTGTATTGAAAGTCAAATTTTGACCTAAGGGGTTAGTTTTGGGGGGTGAAATCGGAAGTGAAAAAAAAATTTTTTTAGTAGGTTATCGAGTGTGGTGTCAAATGAGAGCTTGTGAAAACACGAGTAAAATATATATATATATAGATATATATATATATATATATATATATATATAAATATATATATATATAATGTAATACTTGCGCACACCTTTATTTATATTATTTTTAAAAAATCGCCAAAAATCGCTGTGCCCCCACCTTATCTCGAAAAGTACTGATCAAAAAATTTTGAAAAAATTCTGGAATATTCTGCAGGGGGTGTAGATTGAACGAAAATTATCACGAGTGCATTACCTTTAATAATTTCTCTGGTATATAAAAAAACAAAAATTTCAAGGTCATCAATTTTCAGTAACGATTGGAAGCAAATTTTGTTGAAAACTCATTTGGGGTGTGTTTTGTGAAGTCACTGATCATTTTAAACCACCGTAACAACATTTTTTATTTTAAAAGCAATCAACGTACGGAACACTAATTGTGCAAGTTCAACTTGCACTTGACCGGTTATTGTTAAAATATTTGATATTTTTTTCTTGATCGGGTAAAAAATAAAATAAAAGTTGAACTTGCGCAATTAGTGTTTCGTATGTTGATTGCTTCTGAAATAAAAATTTTTGTTACGGTATAAAATAATCAGTGACTTCCCAAAACACACCCCAAATGAGTTTTCAAGAAAGTTCGTTTCCGATCTTTACTGAAAACTGATAATTTAAAATTTTTGTTTTTTTATATACCAGATAAATTATTAAAGATAATCCACTCGTGATAATTTTCGTCCAATTTACACACCGTAGAGAATATTCCGGTATTTTTTCAAAATTTTTGGATTAGTGCTTTTCGAGATAGAGGGGGGCAGCGTTTTTTAGCGATTTTTTCAAAATAATACAAAGAAAAGTATGCGCATGTAAGACATTATATATATTTTTGAACTCGTGTCTTAACATGCTTTCATTTGACACCCCACTCGATGATATAGTAAATTTTTTTTTTCACTTCCGATTCCACTTCCCCCTTAAGTCAAAATTTAACTTTTAAAACTACACGGCTCTGATGAGGCCTTCAATTTCTATATTAGTACCAAATTTAAACTTTCTACGTCAAATAGTTTCGGAGAAAATCGGGTGTGACAGACGGACAGACAGACGTATAGACAGACAGACAGACGGACAGACAGACGGACAGACAGCTGGACAGACAGACGGACAGACAGACGGGCAGACAGACGGACGGACAGACAGACAGACCGAAGTGATCTTATAAATGTTCCGTACGGAACACTAGAAATGGTTGCATGCATTCTGAAATTCTTTACTCTACTCAATTATATAGAGTGTTTTTCACAAAGAAAAGGTCTTTTATTGTACACGGTTAGCATTTAAGCGCCACTATGTCTTGTGTTTTTTTTCATAGGAGGTATGTGTGCAGTAATGCTTCAAGAACTTCGAGAAGTATGTGCAGACGTTGAGGTTGGAAATGAATGCCTCTAAAACAAAATATATGACGAACTTGGTTCCGAGCGAATAGATTAATATCAGCAATAAAGATGTAGAACTAGTGGACAAATATTATGAGATTCGCATCACAAGGGACAACCAAACGTGCGAATTGAAGAGAAGAATAACGCTCGCTTGGGCAGTCTATGAAAGACTTAAAGATGTCTTTAGGAGTGATCTTCCTATCTGCCTAAAAAGGAAGGTCTTTGATCAGTGATGACTTATGGGGCGGAAACTGTAACCTCATCGCAACCACTAAAAAGCTTAGAATAATACAGCGCAAGATGGAAAGATCGATGCTGGAGTGTCACTGCGCGATTGTATTAGAAACGAAGTTATCCGTCAAAGAGCCGTCGTTACTGATGTAATTGCGTACATTTTACGTGTCATGTACTTTATGTATTCTTAGTTATAAAATCTACAGAAAGGTTGAACTTACTCCCATTCCACTTGCTACATTAACTAGAACATCTATATTAACTTTTTGCAAAACATTTAGAACCTGGGCTGATGTGCTTGTATTTGTTATAGAAGTGTCGATTTTATTTGCCAAGTAGTATGCAGTCGGTCTTGCACTTGATTGTACGCCACCCAAAGCGCATCCACTTTGCATTATGGCACCCTTAAATAAGTCTAAAAACAAAATAACATTAATTGGTAGAAAATTAAAAGACAAACTGTTGTTCAGATTTTCACTATATTTTATTTATTAAACTGAAATAAATAAAATAATAACGTAAATTAGCTATGACATGTTTCGGTACACAGCATCTTTCCCAAACGGTAATTCTACTGACTAATTTAAGTTATTATTTTATTTATTTCATTTTGATAAATAAAACATAGTGAAAATCTAAACAATAGTTCGTCTTTTAATTTTCCAAAAATTGATTTTCATCAAGTAAACGCCAAATTCTTAAATTAATTTTAAAATACCGTTTGAGCTCACAAGAGTCGAAGTTTAATTACCGTTTGAGAAAGGTACTGTGTATAGCCTGCCCCAAAATATAAGATCCCGATTTTTGCCGTTTTAAGTGGGCAATATAGAGATTCTTACCTTTTGTTTATGATAAGTTGCAGAGATGGACTTAAGAATTTTATTCATTAATGCAAATAAATAAAATTTGTGTGTTTTTGGAGAAGTTTATTTATAGATGCATGTAAAAACAAATAGCTAAGAAGTACAAATATACAGTTTGAATGAATAGGGTTGACAAGCCATATTGTATCAATAAAAATATATTTTAACTTAAGCCTAATTCGGTTTCACTATCACTGTCATCAGCTGAGGTAATTATCAGCGGTTTTATATTATTTACATAAATATATGAACCTTCAACTTTAACAACTTGCTGAATGGAATTCTTCCCGCTTTCACAAGGTATATCATTTATAACTTTTTTACTAATTCAACCACTGGCACGCTTAAAGTAGGCGAAATATTTTGTGCCCTTATTTTCGATTTAACTTGATGCCAAATATGTTCAATTGGATTAAAAACACAATAATACGGAGGAAGCCGCAAAACAGTGTGTCCCATTTTCTCAGCCATATTATCACAAACATATTTGTTTTTCAATTTATAGTCTTTCAAAACTTCCAAAAGATCACTTTTTTTATAACTAAAGTCAAAATAAATGTCATTTTCTAACATATATTCCTGTATTTCCGATTTGGTGTTGGCTGCATTAGGAACCTTATGTAGTAGGCGACTATGGTAACTTGCATTGTCCATAACTATAACACTCTGTTCAGGAACATTTGGAAAAAGGGAATTTTGAAACCAGTTTTCAAAAAGTTCTGTGGTCGTGTCTTCGTGATAGTCCAAACTAGACTCTTTTATGTTTTTTGCAGATAATAGTAGACAATTCGAAACCCAGCTGTTTTCAGATTCAGCATGCAAAATGGTTATTCGTTTACCTTTATTTGAAGGTTTGAAAATCTTTCCGTTTTTTCCTGTTCCTGAGTGATGGTTTTCCTACAATACCCTTAATCGTAGAAATTGGGGTTTTTGTTACTTCACTGGTTTCTTGCAAAGCACTTTGTTTATTCAAATTTCTTTTTACCAAAACTGTCGTAAACATTTTTCACTATTTGCTTAGCGTCAAGTGATAAATGTTTTCTTTTGCGATAGCCACTATTGCAGTTTTCCCACGGACGCCACATAATTAAAATAGAACCGTTACGTTGTAAATTATAAGTAAAACTAAAAATTAAAAAAAAAAGTATCTTTCGAATTTTAATGGGGACCTATGGTCATTAGGCCTATATTATCAAACACTTAAAGGGCTCCAAACCGGGTTGCCAGGTTGTAACTATATAGGTAAAAATAGATCCAATATGATTGCAGGTGCAATATATACAAAGCAGGTAAAATAAAAATACGTTTATCGGAATACCTGGCAACTGTGCACAAAACCATAATAGGGTCGTTTATTGCCCCATTGAAAAAGCAAAAAGGCAGGATCTTATTTCTTGGGATTTATTTTACCGAAACATGTCAGGGCCAATTTAAGCTATTATTTTACTCCTTTCATTTTGATAAATAAAATATAGTGAAAATCTAAACAACAGTTCGTCTTTTAATTTTCTGAAAATGGATTTTCATCAAATTAGTGCCAAATCTATCTAATTCTTAATTGGTAGAATCTTTTCCTTAATTTCTCTGAAGAAGATTAATTTGTTACACGTGAGGTCAGTAAGAGATGAGTAATTTAATATATGTATTCCAGATTAAGCTTCCATGTATATTTGCGTAGTTTCAAAAAAAGCTAACTGTTTAAAAATTCTTAAGCTTGATCATCATCATCATCATTAGCTTGTTCCAACCATAGTCGGATGTAAGCCTCCCCAAGTTGTCTCCAATGAGCTTTGTTGTGTGCTTTTTGCATCCAATCGTGTCCTGCTAATGTTTATGTTGTCCGTCCATCTTGTCTGTGGTCTACCGCTGCATCTTTTGTGTTCTCTCATTCCACCTATACGGCGTGTCCATCTATTATCATTCAGCCTTGTGATATGCCCCGCCCAATTCCACTTAATATACATATTCGTTGTATTACATCTGTCACTTTTGATCTTCGTCGTATCTCGATGTTATTAATACGATCTTGGAGTCTAATATTTAGTATTATCCTCTCCATTGGGTTACCTGGAGTTTATTTATTATACTTTTATTTAAAGCTCACGTTGTTAATACCGGCAGTATACGAGTATATGTACTCCAGATTAAGCTTCCATGTATATTTGCGTAGTTTCAAAATAGCTAACTGTTTAAAATTCTTAAGCTTGATCATCATCATCATCATTAGCTTGTTCCAACCATAGTCGGATGTAAGCCTCCTCAAGTTGTCTCCAATGAGCTTTGTTGTGTGCTTTTTGCATCCAATCGTGGCCTGCTAATGTTTATGTTGTCCGTCCATCTTGTCTGTGGTCTACCGCTGCATCTTTTGTGTTCTCTCATTCCACCTATACGGCGTGTCCATCTATTATCATTCAGCCTTGCGATATGCCCCGCCCAATTCCACCTTAATATGCATATTCGTTGTATTACATCTGTCACTTTTGATCTTCGTCGTATCTCGATGTCATTAATACGATCTTGGAGTCTAATATTTAGTATTATCCTCTCCATTGGGTTACCTGGAGTTTTATTTATTATACTTTTATTTAAAGCTCACGTTGTTAATACCGGCAGTATATATTGATCGAATACTCTGGCTTTTATTGTATTTGGGATGTCCAATTTAAATGTAGATTGTAACCTTCCGAACGCAGACCAAGCTAACGAGACTCTTCTATTCAAGTTAGCCTTTAAATTTTTTTTTTGATATTTGGATTTTTTGTCCTAAATATACATTTCTTTGTGTTTGGCATTCGTGTGAATCAAGGAAGTCGAGTAATTTTCAAGAAATGGACGAAAAAGAATTTCGTGTGGTGATTAAACATTACTTTATGAAAGGCAAAACGCCTCAGGAGACTAAAGAGAAGCTTGATAAACATTATGGTGACTCTGCACCTTTGATTAGAACAGTTTATAAGTGGTTTCAAAATTTTCGGACTGGCCATATGGGCACAAGTGACGCTGAACGTTCTGGACGGCCTGTGGAGGTTACGTCTCCAGAAATCATTGATCAAATTCATGATATGGTGATGGATGACAGAAGAGTTAAGGTGCGTGAGATTGCTAGTGCTGTGGGCATCTCGACTGAACGTGTACATAATATTTTGCATAAACATTTGGACATGCGAAAGCTATCCGCAAGATGGGTGCCGCGATTGCTCACGCTTGACCAAAAACGGAATCGTGTGAAGTGATGCAAGGATGGTTTGCAGCTGTTCCAGAAGAATCCGGAGGACTTTAAGCATCGTTTCGTCACTGTGGATGAAACATGGATACATTACTATACTCCTGAGACCAAACAACAATCTAAACAATGGGTTACCAAGGGGGAATCTGCACCAAAAAAGGCGAAGACCGTTCCTTCGGCCGGAAAAGTTATGGCGACTGTCTTTTGGGATTCGCAAGGGATAATCCTCATCGACTATCTGGAAAAGGGTAAAACTATTACAGGTGAATATTATTCATCGTTATTGGACCATTTGAAAACCGAGCTGCAAGAAAAACGCCCGCGATTGGCCCACAAGAAAGTCCTTTTCCATCACGACAACGCACCAGCACACACCTCAGCAGTTGTGGTCGCAAAATTAATGGAAATAGGAATCCGACTCGTTTCACATCTCCCCTATTCTCCAGACTTGGCTCCCTCGGACTACTATTTGTTCCCCAATTTGAAGAAATGGCTGGCGGGACAAAGATTTTATTCAAACGAGGAGGTGATTGCAGACACTAATGGATATTTTGCAGACTTGGACAAATCCTATTATTCGGAAGGGATCAACAAACTAGAACATCGTTGGACGAAGTGTATAAGCCTAAAAGGAGACTATGTCGAAAAATAAAAAAGGTTTACCCCAAACACATAAGTAGTTTTTATTTTTGTACGGACTTTTCAAACCAGCCTCGTATGAATTCCTATTCTTTCACCTTCTATTAATAGTTCCTGGCTGTTATTTTCACTTTCGTTGTTCAAATATTTGGTTTTGGTGAAGTTTATTTTTAGACCTATTTCTCGAGACTTGTTATTTAATTTCATCAGCATTTTTTGTAATTCTTCTTTTGTGTTCGCGATCAGAGTGATATCATCTGCAAACTTTAAGTGATTTAATCGTTCACCGTCTATTAGTATTCCTTTATTTTCCTACTTTAGCGATTTGAACATGTCTTCTATAGTCAAAGTGAACAGCTTTGGGGATATCGAGTCGCCTTGTCTAATTCCTCTTTTAATTTTGATTTTATTTGTTTTTTCTTCAAGCATTATTTGTGATTCAAGAAGAGTTGTGTACCTTTTATCGACTCTGCTGTTACTTAAGGCGTTAAGGACTCTACCGAATCAAATGCTTTTTCCTAGTGAACCATTGCTATCCACACCTTATATTCATTTGCTTTTTCCACTAGTAACCTAATGGTTTGAAAATGGTCCAAAGTGCTGTATCTCCGTCTAAATCACGCTTGTTCACGTGGTTTATTACTGTCTAATTTGTTCGTTAATCTATACGTTATGATTCTAGTGAGGATTTTGTACAGTACCGATAACGGGCTGATGGTTCTGTAATTCTCCAGTTTAAATTTGTTTCCCTTTTTAAATATAAGCACAATTAAGGCATTTACCAAAGTTGTTGGTATTTTACTTTCTATGAGGCAGCTGTTAAATAGAGCTTGAAGCTTGAGCTTATCGATGTTCCTCCATACTTTATCATTTCTATAGTTATTTCATCGTCCCCTGGTTTTTTTTTGTTGTTGTGCATATATTGTAGAGCTTTCATTATTTCATCCGTTGTTACATGCCAAATTTCTTCAGATTTCACATTTCTTACTATCACTCTATTTCCTTCCTCTTTCCTGGGCGGTGGCGATATTTTCATGTCATATAGTGTTTGATAATATTTCTCTGTAGCCTTCTTTATCTTTTTGGTTTGTGCGATCTCTTGGTTATCGTTGTTTATAAGTTTTATTATTTGATGTCTCCCTTCATTCATTTGCTTGTTTAGGTGTTTCAAACTTTTCCTCTCTTTTAAAGTTTCTTCTATTTTCGAGTTTCTGTACTGCCTGACGTTTTCTCTGATCTTTTTCTTTATTTTTTTTCTACTTCTGCCAATTTTAATCTGCAATTTGTAGGATCATTTCTTAATAGTCGTCCCTGTTTCATGACATTTTGTGTCTCTTTACCTAATTTTTGTGTTTTTTCTTTTTTCGATGTTTCTATTTATTTCGTAGTAATGAGTAGGCTGTTGGTTATTTGTGCGTTTAGTTCATCAAGTTATGTTTGATAGTTATGTGTTTCATATGATTTTTCAATGCTTGTCGATATTCGTCTGTGTTTTGCTTTATTATTCCTGTTGGTGTCTTTATCTTTGTATGCGTTATAAATCTACGTCTCTCCTGCTTCAGAGTTATTCTTATTTTTGCTCTGAGCATCCAGTGATCACTGCTAATGCTTATCGTGTTCAATTACAGTATTCTTGTCATTTGATAACACATAATCAATTTCGTTTTTTGTTAAACCATCTGGGCTTTGCCATGTCCATCGGCTATGTCCTGGCTTTTGGAAAAATGTGTTCATAACGTACAAGTTAGTTTCGTTTACAAAATTTGATAACATTTTAATCTTACCTAGGCGTAATTTTAGTAGTTCGATTGTAAAGAACTGAAAAGAAATAAATATTTATTACTCGAATGCTTTTATGACTCTAACAGACCAGTAATGTATTATTGATAGTGATAAAAATCAAACATCATTATTTTTACTTCTCTGTATTTGTATTTGTGATAACATAATTTTTCGATATTTTTGCATTTCTTTAGATGTCAGAGTGCATAGATCACGAGCAACAGTGAGAGAAAGAGAGAAAATCAGAATCAATAACCAGCAAAAATTCTCATGATAGTAGAAAACCTATACAAGATTTAATAAATCCCGCCCCTATCAATCCCTTCCTCTGAAGGCGTAAGATAGAGATAAATAAATTAAAATAGTAACTTCATGATGGCTAGCCTCGGTAGCGCTGTGGGTATAGAGCCTGTCAAGTCGATTGTCGCTAGTTAGAATCCGGCGATGACAGCTTGGTATTGTGACTTCCTAATTTTTAAATGAAAAATCATATATACACAAGTTCGTGGCTAATATGTTTGTGAGACCAATAACACAGAAAAAACTTCGTGATTCCTAGCCATAATATTTTTACTTCCTTCCCCTAAACTGATATCACTTAAATACTCTAAGTTCCTTTCCGGTTTTAATATGTCTATAGAATTTAAATTTGATATCTTCTTTTGTTCGTCTCTAGACTGATATACAGACAGACAGATAGATCATTTTTCGTGTTTCGGGGACACTGAAAAGTACAGAAGTGTAAAAAATCTCCCAGAGTGATATATTTCTTTAGCGGGGGAAGCAAAACAAACAAATACAACTTCTCTAGAGTTCATGGTTACAGGCAGACTATAGTTTCAACTGATGTTAAATTTATATTTGTGTTCAGTTTCTGTACCCTACGGATTATTGGTGTGTTTGTAGTCTTAATAATAAATGCATTTATTTACATTTATGAACGAATGTACCCTTTGAGGAGATGACTTGTTTGTCAATTTAGAGAATGTCTAGGGAATAGTCAAGTTATTTATACGTAATTTATCGTTTATTTTGTGCAGATAAGTCTATAAAGATATGCAGAAACGCATATAGGTTAGTCATGTTGGAACAAATAATTATTTTCCAGGTACTTTTGTCAATAGGTTTTCAAACCATGAACATTTTTATTTTTTTTTTAGTTACTTTAATACTTTACTTTTGGATAGAGGACTAACAACGTGCCATCCCACAGAACCTGCACCAGCACTTTCACCAAATATAGTTACACTTGAAGGATCTCCCCCAAAATAGGCTATATTTTCTTTAACCCAGCGCATTGCCAGTACTTGATCCTTTAAACCTGCATTTCCTGGAACTACCTCATCTTCAGTTGATAGAAATCCCAAAGGACCTAAAATAAAATTTACATTTTTTAGCATTAAAGAAATCAATTACTATCAAAATCTTTTCTTTATCGCACACTGTACAGTCCCTGGCCAAATTATTAGACGCACTGCAAGATTTCATGTAAAATATTAATTACCGAGTGATATTGTACCGTTTTATTATTTTAAATTGATTTGTTTTTTATTTTTATATTATCCAATCAATTACCTATTTATTTGACATAAATAAAACAGCATTAATTTAGAAAAGCATAAGTTTATTAAGTTTTAAAGAAAAGTGAAATTAATGTTAGTAAAAGTTAATATTTAGTTGAGCCACCTTTAGCCGCTATCAAAGCTTTAATTCTGCGCGGCATGCTATCAATGCAAGATTGTACTGTCTCCTGCATTTGAGGATGATGATTCCACACATGAATAATCTTTTCTAGGAGCTGGGTTTTGTTGGTAATCACATCTTTAGCCACTTCTCTTTTCATCAGCTCCCACACATTTTCAATGGGGTTCATATCAGGGCCAATCCAACAGAGGGATATTTTTTTCTGCCAAAAAAGCTTTAACAGACCGAGCAGTGTGGCAGGGAGCTCCATCTTGCATGAAAGTGAATGGTTCCCCATTTGGAAACCATTCTTTGAGCTGCGGAATCAACCGATTTTGTAATACTTCTTTGTACTGATCTTGCCTCATTATTCCTTTGACGACGTACAGACGTCCAGTGCCTTTGCCGCTGATGACTGACCAAATCATCACTTTGGTGGGATGTTTAACCGTCGGGACGACACAATCAGGATGAAACTTTTCTCCATGACGACGACGCACATACTGAGCTTTATTCTGCAAAATTTCGAATGTGCTTTCGTCACTGAAGCAGACCTGTCAAAAATAGGAAAAATATATAAACTTCCATGTTTATTTGCTTTATTTAACTGAAAATGATAATAATGTATCAATTATTGATTAAATTGCTGTATCTTACCGATCTCCAGAAGTCCACATCTTTGTCTTGCCATTGTTTGGCCCACTTCAGGCGCTTTGCTTTCATTGCAGCTGTTAACTTGCGCTTCCTGGCGGAGCGACAGGCCTTAAAATCTAATTCTTTCAATTTTCTTCGAACATTGCGCTCAGAAGCTTTTACGCTAGCATCCTGGAGTTGTGATTTTATTACCTTTGTGGTAGCAAATCTGTTTTCTACACAAATTTTCTTCAAACATCTCTCTGACCGTGGAGTGAAAATTGGTTTTCTACCGCATCTTTTCTTTCTTTTCGGGCTTAATTCCTTCCCTGACTCAATTTTCTTTTTTATGCGTCGTACACTAGCTTCAGAAACCTCCAATCTTCGTGATATTTCTCGGTTTGTAAATGTTTTCGCAATCACAAGGGCCTTCACTTCAGCTTTTTTACGTGGTGAAAGATCGCCTTTTCTACCCATAATGAAAATAGTCCAATTACTTTTTTAAAACACTGCATACAAAATAAACTAATAACTGAGTAGTATAAAACTGTTAAACAAACAATCACAGTCTATAAAGCCACAGAAACACGTCCGTACCTGACTCGATTCCGATCGCCACAGGTTTGTACTTGTTTACGTTCATGTATCACTTTGTCAATACAGTGTTGACATATGTTAAAAATAAATACAAATATGTAGTCTACAACAATTCTTTTAAATAAAAATCAATAATATTGTAGTTTAAATATACCATTATTGCATAAAAACTCTTAAGAAACATAAAATTACTAAAAAAATACAGTGCGTCTAATAATTTGGCCAGGGACTGTATATACGTGTATATGCTTTGTCCAAAAAGTAACGAGACCATATGCTATAACTACTTACACTGAAAATTCCGGATCTTAAGATATATATATATATATATATATATATATATATATATATATATATATATATATATATAACATACATTTTTCCGGGTTTCACTCGGTTCGTCTAACAATGAACTTGCACGACGATTCACCAAAAACTCATTTGGTATTTTCAAGTGTTCTTGCTGCTGCTGCTCCTCGATACCCAGTTAGCTTCCAGCGGCAGCAGCAGCAAGATTACAGTATCGAGTAGCAAGAGCAGCAAGAGCACTTGAAAATGCCAAATGAGATTTTGGCGAAACGTCGTGCAAATTCATTGCTATATTATCGGAATTTTGGGAATCTATATTAAAACAATTTAATATAGTTCCGAAAATTCTACAGGGTGTCGACACAGACGTAGAGATAGTTAGTTTCCAGGCTCTATGATCACTCACCACTTTCGTAGAAAATAAACGGGAATCTTTTGATGCTTTCGAAGAGGCTGGTAAACAAAAAACCTCAGAAGAATACAGAAGCAATCATAAAAGAATTATTAAGAGGAATAAACAAGACGATGAGTGTCGCGAGGGAGAAGTGGCCATTTCAGGGTTAATCCTTCTTCCGAATATGCGACCAATTGTTGGACGAGTTGAGGAGGCGCAAATCTTCGTATGACGCAATAACCGCCAATTTTGCATTCTTATGCAAATTGGAGACAATGTCTGAAGCGGAAGTTAGAGTTAACGCCATAAAACTCTGAAAATTATACCCGATTGATCTTGCGGATGATTTACAAGAAGAATGTGTTCTTTTAAAACGATTCTTGACGTCACATAAAACTAAAATGAGTTTAAGGCAACTTAATCTATTTTTTAAGCAAAAGGACTTGAAGGAAGCATTTCTATATACCGAAATAGCATTACGTATGTTCTTGGGCACTACAGTGACAAACTGCAGAACGTTCATTTTCCGTACTGAAAAGAATAAAAAATTATCTACTTTCCCAGATAAGATAAGAACGTTTGAACAGTTTAGCCATCTTTAATATAATAGCTGACTTAACACAATCCGTTAATTATGCCAGTGTTACTGACGAAACTGTCAACCAATTTGTGTAAAAAAAATGTAAATATTTAATAAATGGTGTTTATTCTTTTGTATGGCCTTTTTTCATTATTAAAAGATTTTTGCTTTTCCTTTATAGGGCGGCAAACCTTAAAGGCCCAGGGCGCCAAATCCTAAAATACGCCATATATATATATATATATATATATATATATATATATATATATATATATATATATATATATATATATATATATATATACTAGCCGGGCCCGCGGCTCCGCTCGCGTGAACTTGATTCACTACTATCGTCACTGCTTATTCCTTATGTTACCCAACGTAATAAAATATCTCCATTATTTCTCCTTATCTCCCAATATTTCTCCTTATTTCCCATTATCTCTACATAATTTCCATTATCTAGGCTTATCTCTGCTCATCTCCCATTATTTCTCCTTATCTCCCATTATTTCTCCTTATCTCCCATTATCTCACCTTATTTCCCATTATCTAGGCTTATCTCGACTTATCTCCCATTATTTCTCCTTTTCTCCCATTATTTCTCCTTATCTCCCATTATTTCTCCTTATCTCCCATTATCTCACCATAACTCCCATTATTTAGACTTATCTCTGCTTATCTCCCATTATCTCTCCTTGTCTCCCATTATTTATACTTATCTCCCATTATCTCACCTTATCTCCCATTATCGAGGCTTATCTCGACTTATCTCCCATTATTTCTCCTTATCTCCAATTATCTCACCTTATCTCCCATTATCTAGGCTTATATCGAATTATATAGAACTTATGTATAAATTTATAAAAACACGTAAATCGGATAAGTGGTTCTCGAGTGATAAGCGCACTAACGGACAGACAGACAGACAGACAGACAGAGAGACGCTGCATTTTATATATATTGTATTCTTTGCTACATGATATTGTTCCATATTTAATGCTTTAGGGAGTGTATTGCAAGAGAACGCGCTAGCGGCAAACTTTGTCCGACTTTATTTACTATTATTGTCACTGCTCATTCCTTATGCTACCTATCGTAATAAAATATAGCCTATAACCTGGCCAGAGAAGATATGTATGTTTAAAAAAAAAAAAGTACGAAAATCGGATAGGAGATTCTCCAGTGATAAGCGTACTAACGGACAGACAGACAGACAGAATACGTTGCATTTTATATATATTATAGATGTAATAAAATATATACCTATAACCTGGTCAGAGAACATAAGTATGAATTTAAAAAATCACGTAAATCGGATAGGGGTTCTCGAGGGATAAGCGCATTGACAGACAGACAGACAGACAGACAGACAGACAGACAGACAGACAGATAGACAAACATTGCATTTTATATATATATTATAGATATAGATTATTTTTATTATTATATAACCTGGCCAAAGAATATATGCATGAATTTAAAAAAAGACAGGTAAATCTGATAAGTGGTTCCTGCGTGATAAACGCACTAATGGACAGACAGACAGACAGAGAGACATTGCATTTTATATATATTATAGATTATACATATACAGATACATAATATTATTCCATATTTAATGGTTTAGGCTGTGGATTGCAAAGGCACGCGCTAACGGCAAACTTATTTGCGACATCATCACTATTTTACGTCACTGCTCATTCTTTATGCTACCTATCGTAATAAAATATAGCCTATAACCTGGCCAGAGAACATATGTATGTTTTAAAAAAAAAAGTACGTAAATCGGTTAAGTGGTTTTTCAGTGATAGGCGCACTAACGGACAGACAGACAGACAGACAAACAGACAGAGAGACGTTGCATTTTATATATATTATAGATGTAATAAAATATATATCTAAAACCTGGTCAGAGAACATATGTTCGAATTTAAACAATCACGTAAATCGGATAAGTGGTTCTCGAGGAATAAACGCACTAACGGACAGACAGACAGACAGAGAGAGGTTGCAATTTGTTTATATTATAGGTATAGATTATTATTATTATTATTATTATATAACCTGGCCAAAGATTATATGTATGAATTTAAAAAAAGACGTAAATCGGATAAGTGGTTCTCGCGTGATAAACGCACCAGTGGACAGACAGACAGAGAGACATTGCATTTTTATATATATTATAGATTCTAGATATTCTCTACTACATAATATTGTTCCATATTTAATGGTTTAGACTGTGTATTGCAAGGGAACGCGCTAGCGATAAACTTTTTTCCGACTTCATTCACTATTATCGTCACTGCTCATTCCTTATGCTACCTATCGTAATAAAATATAGCCTATAACCTGGCCAGAGAACATATGTATGTTTTAAAAAAAAAAGTACGTAAATCGGATAAGTGGTTCTCCAGTGATAAGGTCACTAACGGACAGACAGACAGACAGACAGACAGACAGAGAGACGTTTCTTTATATATATATATATATATATATATATATATATATATATATATATATATATATATATATATATATATATATATATATATATATATATATATATATATATATATATATATATATATATATATATACTTTTCGGAAATCCAAAAACAATGATTTATTTTAATACTGCATATAGGTAGTGAATAAGCCTGGAAATATGTTCAGTGGATGTTGATTATTATAATTTTTATAAACAATATAAGTTTTAGGTCAATTTGTTTTCAATTAGTTGAGACTAAAATGGCCAGAAACTATGAATTTCAAAAAAAAGAAAATTGAATAATGAATTTTTTTTTAATGACAAAAAAATTACTTTATTATAAATGTGGAAATATTGGACAAGGAAAAGAATTATAAGCGTCATCTGTTGTAATGTTTTAAAGTTTAATTAATAGAAATTTTACCACTACTAACAGGTTGTGAACCATTGCACATGTTTCGATGTACACGATTGATATTTAATTTGTACCAGCACAACCTTTTAGTTAGTTGATAAATATGAGCCCTGTAGTGTCCCTGTTGCATTGTCTTATTTACTTTAATGTATCTAGTTAGTTAAGTGTTTTTAATGATTTTTGTTACTTTGCATGTACAACATACTCTTAGTTGGTAAGTTCTTCCCAATTAACGATTGTAGTTCACCAGTTGTCTCACCCATTGTTTCGTATTTTATTTTAGTTTTTTCCTGATGAAGACATAATATAATGACGAAATATTGAATTAACAACAAATATTAAATAAATATAAATATATATATATATATATATATATATATATATATATATATATATATATATATATATATATATACGAGGCTGGTTTGAAAAGTCCGTGCAAAAATAAAAACTACTTATGTGTTTGGGGTAAACCTTTTTTATTTTTTAGGCTTATACACTTCGTCCAACGATGTTCTAGTTTGTTGATCCCTTCCGAATAATAAGATTTGTCCAAGTCTGCAAAATATCCATTAGTGTCTGCAATCACCTCCTCGTTTGAATAAAATCTTTGTCCCGCCAACCATTTCTTCAAACTGGGGAACAAATAGTAGTCCGAGGGAGCCAAGTCTGGAGAATAGGGGGGATGTGAAACGAGTTGGAATCCTATATCCATTAATTTTGCGACCACAACTGCTGAGGTGTGTGCTGGTGCGTTGTCGTGATGGAAAAGGACTTTCTTGTGGGCCAATCGCGGGCGTTTTTCTTGCAGCTCGGTTTTCAAACGGTCCAATAACGATGAATAATATTCACCTGTAATAGTTTTACCCTTTACCAGATAGTCGATGAGGATTATCCCTTGCGAATTCCAAAAAACAGTCGCCATAACCTTTCCGGCCGAAGGAACGGTCTTCGCCTTTTTTGGTGCAGATTCCCCTTGGTAACCCATTGTTTAGATTGTTGTTTGGTCTCAGGAGTATAGTAATGTATCCATGTTTCATCCACAGTGACGAAACGACGCTTAAAATCCTCCGGATTCTTCTGGAACAGCTGCAAACCATCCTTGCAACACTTCACACGATTCCGTTTTTGGTCAAGCGTGAGCAATCGCGGCACCTATCTTGCGGATAGCTTTCTCATGTCACCATAATGTTTATCAAGCTTCTCTTTAGTCTCCTGAGGCGTTTTGCCTTTCATAAAGTAATGTTTAATCACCACACGAAATTCTTTTTCGTCCATTTCTTGAAAATCGCTCGACTTCCTTGATTCACACGAATGCCAAACACAAAGAAATAGACCAATATGGCTGAAACTTGGTGTGCGTTCATTCAAGAGATGCTACTAACTAAACATGACCTCGATACGCGCCGGTGGTGCCATCTCTCGGACTTTGCACGGACTTTTCAAACCAGCCTCGTATATATACATACATATATATGTATATATATTATATATATATATATATATATATATATATATATATATATATATATATATATATATATGTTTACATATATATATATATATAACACGTAGCCTGAAAAGTTTTTAGTCTGAAACATAGATGTCGCCTTTTTTAAAAAGTACCAATCTTCATACGATACGTGTCAATATTTCATGACATTTCGACGATTAGTTTACAAGTTACCGTGGTTTTAGTGACGCAACTTTTGGTATTTTTTAAACAATGGAAAAAATCGAATTTTAAGTGTTGATTAAACACTGTTTTTTGATGGGAAAAAATACCGTTCAAGCAAATGGCAAATGGCTTGATAAGTGTTACGGGGACTCTGCCCCTGGAAAATCAGTCATCATTTACTGGTATGCTGAATTTAAACGCAGTCGTACAGATACAAATGATGCCCAAATGAAGTGATTACAGCGGAAAACATTTAAAAAATCCACAAAATTGTTTTGGATGACCGTAAATTGAAATTGAGTGAAAAAGCTGGCACTCTAAAAGTATCAAAAGAATTATGAACATTTGGGCATGAGAAAGCTCTGTTCGAAATGGGTACCGCGTTTCTTCACAGTGGACCGACAACAACAACGTGTTTGGACCTGGAAGCGCAATAAAAAGGATTTTTTTATGCAATATGTGACTATGGATCAAACATGGATCCACCACAACACATTGGAATCAAATCGGCAGTCGGCTGAATGGACAGCAGCCGGTGACAGCTGCCCGAAGTGACCAAAGAGACGACAGTCGGCTGGGAAGGTTTTGGCCTCTGGATTTTGGGATGCGAATGGAATAATTTGCATCGACTATACTAAGAAGGGAAAAACCATCAATAGCGAATATTATATAAAGTTACTGGTACGTTTAAAGGCAGAAATCGCAAAGAAACGGCCCCAAATGAAGAAGAAAAAAGTGCTCTTTCATCAAGACAATGCACCGTGTCACAAGTCAATGGTTATGATGGCAAAGTTGCAGGAATTGAAGCTTGAATTGCTTCTTCATTCATCGTATTCTCCAAATTTGTCCCCCAGAGACTATTATCTATCTGCAGACCTCAAAAAATCTTCGCAGGAACGATATTTGTCTCCAATGAAGATGTTATCGCCGAAACTGAGGCCTGTTTTGAAGGCAAAGACAAATCCTTCAACAAGAAAGGTATAGAAATGTTAGCAATGCGTTGGACTGATTGTATTACTCTTGAAGGAGACTAGATTGATGAACAATGTTAAATTTTGCAAAAAAAAAATGTTTTAAGTAGCTAAACCAAAAACTTTTTAGCCTATATATATATATATATATATATATATATATATATATATATATATATATATATATATGTATATATATATATATATATATATATATATATATATATATATATATATATGATATTTTTTACATAAACAGGACTTTTTCTTGAATTTTCTGTATAGTAGCCTTTAAGAATAACGATTTCATTCAAAATGAAAAATAAACATTTTTGTTTTTTTTTTATAACTTACCTAGTCTATAATTAAATGTAACTAAAATCACATTCTCTTCCAAAAATGGTGATGGATCATAGAAACCAAAATCACTGAATCCTGTGAAAAATCCTCCTCCATAAATCCAAATCAATACAGTCAGGTTTGGATCAACCTTCAAAGAAATGATAAAAAATCTACGTGAGTGATATATGATAGCATATGTTCTGGTATGGTTATTCTTAACAGTTATACAAAGGGTGCACACAATAACGAGCCATCATGTTCTCACCGCAATTTGAATAGAATCACTTCTATTTTTGGAGGCGTACAGACATTTTTATTTTCAATTGGCTGGGTTATTCTGATTTAAATTACGATTCAAATAAGGATTTAAATCTGTTCAAAAGCAAAATGCTTTTGAACTGTCGGTAGCAGTGTAGATTTTGTCTTTAGAATAGTTAAAATATTATATATTTAGAATATTTCAATTGGTGCCGCGTTACCCCAAATTGTACAAAGTATATAATTTTTTGGGTTTAAAAAAAATCAGATAATCAGATAGTATGGTATGAAAAAACATATTAGTTCTATATCAGACTTTAGTAATTAAGTAATTTTTTAATATCAAACCATATTTTATTTTTTTAATAATCACTTAAATTTCTCAAACCGTATTAATTAGAAATCCTTAGGTACTTTCATAGTATTTGTGATTATGATGATTTTCTTGTAGATATCTAGTCAATATTTTCAAAAGCCAATACGTAGATTATTTTTAGTACGCTGTATTATATATCATATGCAGTACTTAAACGAAAAAATTAGGGTCCTTTCATGACATTTTTTTAGTTGAAAAAAAGATGGAGAGATCACTTTTGTATTACATTATTGTATTTCGTTGTCTCCCCCTAAAAAAAATTCCAGGTCCTTATATCAATGAAACTCTGTCTTAAGGATTCTGCTAAGGTAATTGCAGAATTAATCGATTTTTTTCATTATTAACTTAAATAATCGCAGAAAAAATAAAACCAAAAAATTTTGCTTTTTTTACGGATATTTCAGACTTTTAATTGTTTTAAGAGTTATTTTTGCAATATTCCTAAGCAATGTGATAGTGAGAGTATGAATTGGCTGTAACTTGTTTAAAATTTTAAAATTATTAGGTGGTGATTAAAGTTTCATAATAGTAAATTTTTTTGGGTGTTGAGGCTAAAAGTGCGCCTAAATAGACTCTTTTTCCTCGGTGACAATTAAAGTTATATTTGTTTGGGGTGCTGTTATTTACATTGGTAAAGTTTCCTTTTTTTCGGTAATATTTCAATTTGAGCCGCGTCGAAAATTGAATTGAACCTTTATTAGAGAATTAAGAAATTTCTTAAAAAAAAAAAAATTTAATGAGAAAAAAAAAAAGTTATGTTAGGAGTTCAATGGACTGCCACAAGTATAATTCACAATCCACCGATCATTAAAGGTTTACGATTTATGTCTGTATTTAAAAACTTTGACGGATGATGGCATCTACTTCACAAAACGTCAAAAATAAAAAAAACTAACCCTACCCCTAAGTCTTTTGAATTAAGCTTTATTGTATCTTTTGTAGTTTCTAAGGTCACACTACTGCAAGCTCTCATTTCGATTAACCGTGTATCTCATCTAATAATAACAACATTAAATATTTATTTTTTTGGAGTTGGGTTATATATTATGTAATTATAATGTGAATTCTCTCATCTTGCCTAAAAAGTTATGATGTATTTGTAGAATAAAGAGAACTTACACTAGAATCAGATCCAACAGGCACTGGTGAATACACGTTAATATATAAGCAATCTTCACTGTTTCCGTTTATTGGTTTTGGATCTGATGGAAAACTTCCAAAGGCAATACATGCTGGTGCATCCTTCGAACCATCCAAAATATCTGTCCATGGTTCAGCTTCTTGAGGAGCCTAAATAGGATGAAATAAGTATAAATATGGTATAATTAGGAATACTGAATAATTAGACCAATTTTTTATAGGAGGCGCTTTCCACTAAAATGAATAAAATTAGTTATCAAAAAATATCGAAATTACTGAAAATACAGTGTAAAAAAAAACCTTTGTCAACACTTTGTACAGGGTGAGTCAACGATAGAGTAAAGTTCATTATCTCATTTGTTTCGGGAATGACGAAAAAATGCTAAATACGGAATGTTAAGGTACGCAGTTTAAAATTATTTTTGGGCATACAGGGTACTTCAAAAAAGTGTGGCCGATGTAACATATGTTTTTTAAATGGAACATCCTATTTTCTAATTTATTTTTAAATTTAGGGTAAAATTTGATAACTTTTTGTTAATAATGTTAAATTCCTAAACCTAGTAGTTTTTCTTCTAATATTATATTTTTTTTTTAAAAAAAAATACTAGTTTTCAGTTTTGTAAAAAAAATTCCAGTAGCGCCATTGTTTCTGAAGGTGGAATACTCATAATTGGTATGCGCGTTCTATAGAAATGAAAAAAAGATATATGAAAAGAAATTTGAGTTAGATGCTAGTTCAATAGAAATTTATGCATTTCGACTATTTTGTATTGAAAAATCTCAAATTTTTAAATGGCACACCCTGTATATTATTATTTTTTCTGATAGATTTTTTTTTTATTAAGTATGTCATATACCTATTTCTAATAGTTTTCGATTTTATTTCGAATTTTTCAATTTTTACCCTTGTTTTTAATACGCTTACGCTATTGTGAAAACAAAAACAAATAGATATTAATAATCTTAATATAGTTTAACTTATCTAATGATTAATTATTATAACGTAATAAATGTTCAAAAATATGCCCGTCTACTTGAATACACATGTTTAATCGTTTTACTATATTTTCCTTCACGTTCCTTAGCATAAAGGGCGTTATTGTCCTGCACGCCTTCCGTATCCTATTTTCCATATCTATTGGTGTTGTAGGGGGATTCATATAAACACGATCTTTAATGTAGCCCCATAAAAACTAGTCTAAAGGTGTTAAGTCACATGATCGAGGGGGCTACTGAATGAATCCATCCCTACCGATCCATTTTTGTGGCTAACGATCGTTTAAAAATTCCCGAACTTCCCGGTGGTAATGAGCAGGAGCTCCGTCTTGTTGAATCCACATTTGTTCCCTTTCAAAATTATCAACTTCTTCAAGAAGCTGGGGTAATTCGTTTTGCAAAAAATTTAGATATAAGTTAAGCGGTTCGTGGAAAAAAAATGTGGATCAATAATTCGAAAATTTAATATTTCACACCATAGATTAAGCGACCAATGGTTTTGGTTTTGAACTTCCCGGAACCAAAATGGATTAACTGTTGAATAATAATGCATGTTATGGCTGTTAACTGCTCCCTTACTGCGAAAAGTAGCTTCATCAGAAAACATTATTTTGGATAAAAAATTGGATCGGCCTCTATTGCTCCATTCAGGGTGTTACAAAAGTTTACTCGTCGTTCAAAATCACGGTCTTGAAGTTCTTGGTGTAGTTCCATATGAATGGGATGATACTTGTATTTTCTCGTGGTGCGATTAGCCGTAGATCGGGATGTGTCAGATAAGTCAGCTAGTTGACGGCTGCTGACCTGGGGATTATCTTCAACATGAAGTAAAATCTCCATTTACTTTTCCTCATTGGTAGCATTCTGGCTTACTACTTTCCGTTTCGTATACCCAATGCTACCACTACCATCAAACCGTTTCATTAAGAACTGAAAAAATTTTCTAGATGGTATACGTTTATTAGGGTACTTCGCTCCGTAAAGCCTTACTGCCAAAAGACAATTTTTCCCGCCTCGCCCAGTATATAAACCATATCAATTAATTCATTTTTATGAGAATCCATAACTATTACCTTTATACGTCACTTACTGAAACAAATTAAACTATTTTTACTTGCTTAATAGACATGTCAACATTTGACAGTGCCTACATTTTTGTTTTGGTTTGGCAACTAAGATGTTACAGCGTAAGTGTATTAAAAACAAGGGTAAAAATTGAAAAATTCAAAATAAATCGAAAACTATTAGAAATAGGTATATGACATATTTAATAAAAGTTGGAGGGTTTTGTAAAGTCTATCAAATTTCTTCACATATATCTTTTTTTTTCATCTCTATAGAACGCTCGTTCCAATTATAAGTATTCCAGCTTAAGAAACAACTGGGAATTTTTTTAAAACTGAAAATATAGTATTTTTTTTTTTAAAAATTGAAATATTAGAAAAAACTACTAGGATTTGGTATAAAATATTATTAATAAAAAAGTTATAAAATTTTATGCAGAATTTAAAAATAAATTAGAAAATAGTGTTCCATTTAAAAAATAATTTTAAACTGTGCACCTTAAACATTCCTTAAAACTATTGTATTTAACATTGTTTCGTCATTCCCGAAACAAATGAGATATTGAACTTTACTCTATCGTTGACTCACCCTGTACACTGCCGAATGAAGTCTTAATATATTTATCGATATTTATAATTGTACTGAACTTTTAACAGATGAATACTGGGAACACGTTGTGAAGCAGCTTGAGCTTCCCCAGGGAGTACTGGGACAGGTAGACTTAATACATACAACGTCGATTTGACATGCAGCGATAAGTCAACAACTGTGGCAAGCGATTCTTTACCGCGTGGAACTTCAGGACCACCACATAATGGAATCAAAATTGTTAGTGTCGCAGTAACAACAGAATATTCTATATTTTAATTTATTGTAAAAGAAATCTTTACAATACATACAGTCTGTCAAGTAAGAACGTGTCCGCGATAATTCATTTTTTTAGTAGATGCGATTCTAGTAATTCAACAAAAAATCGGTAGAGGGAACCTTTGTCTACGACGCATTTTAGTAAAAGTATCAGTCGATTCCGAACTTTTCGTCGAAATCACGTCAAATCCAGATGTATCGCTTCTTTGTGCGTCGGTTCGAGGCAGCCTTTCTTTATTCCATCCAAAGGGGCCAAAAATGACACATTACGCGGCCGCTAAATATATTAAAAAGCTAAATATATTAAAAAGTTCGGTGCCGTTTGTAAAGAAGTGGGTAAATCATTTTAACGAGACGAAAAATGTCGACCACTTGCCAAAACATGGCTTGGTAGGCAAACTCACGCCGAAAGTTGAAAAACGAATCGTGTCTTTGTTTTCACGGGATCCGAAATTGACGCTGCGTCAAGGAGAGGCAAAATTAAGAAAATCGGGTTTGAATGTGTCCCATGAGAACATTCGACATCTTCGTGCTCATGATGTCAAATTCTGAAGCATTTGCTAAGCGAAAATCATGTCGCGAAGCGGCTCGCTTGGTCACACGATAAGATACTAGAGTGGCCCTCACAATCGCCGGACGCCAACACCAACGATAATGTTTGATCCCTTGTAAAGAGAACGCCCAGAGGATTTTGACTCAGTTGTCTCGCGAGATTGGAAAAATTTGCGGAGTATGCAGAAAATGTCATCGACAACATACCTCGAAGATGGCAGCCAGGCGATTATTGATGATTGGACGATGGACACATTGGTGGCAAAAAATGTTCTCGAAACACATTCTGCTTGACAGACTGTACACTGTTTTCATATCACATTTGATATTCAGTCGTTATACTCAGTTGGTTTGTAACATATCACGCATCTTACATATGTGGGAATGATGCATCGCCGTTCACAGTTTTTTTTACTTTTTTATTGATAAAATTGTCTTTGTAATTATTTTACCAAATCTGTGTTCTTATTCATAATAAACTGTTCAAAACTTGCTGTTTCTGCAGTCCTCGTTTACGTTGGTACTAGAGAGTTTTTATGAAAAATTATAATTTTTAATTGTTAAAATATATTGATAATTTTCAATTTTATTGTAGTGATCTCAGTCTACTGGCAACAATAAAAGTTCATACCAAATATTCTCTAAATCTGTTGGTACAACTAATTATTTTTTTTTATATAGCGTAGTTATCTAAATACCGAAGCCGTTAGCGCCGTGTAAACTTCAGTATATAAACAGTACTTGTACCTCATCTTTACTGTGCATGCCGTATTTATTCAACTTACCAAATATCTTAGATTTTCCAATGGAGGCTTAGCATAAGGTATCCCTCTCCATGCATAAAATGTCTTCCCACTGGGTGTATCGAAGCTGGTACCACTTACTTTTCCATTGGTAATTTGAACAATCAAATTTCCGAACTAAAAGTAAAGTGAGAGGAATATTTTTTTTAGTATAACAATTGTTTTAATACACTAAAACTTGACACTCATTGAATTGGAGAAGATTATAACGCTTTTCTGACTCTCATGTGTTCGTAAGTCAATAAAGGATTTCCGTTTTTGCTTTGTAACCTCCTTAGCGCAGTCAGAAGGGGTGCGTTGCTCATGTGGCGCTTTATTGATTTTCATGAAAAATACCAGATTTGTAGTGATATATCTTGCGCGGTTTAAGCGCCTTTCTGCCATTGATTAATAGAATACCTGATGCCGAATCAAATTTATGGTCGAAAAAACCTGACGGATTTAAGATGATAGTAAAAATCTATGGATCAAGGATTAAAAACAAGGATTTCGTCACCCTTGGGAATCCATGTCTATTTATCGATAAGCTGGCTCAAGCAACAACTGATTGAGAAAGATTTAGTATCATGGCCTACAATATTTGAATACTTAAGCTAGGATGAAAATGTTGGCATTTGACTACCGATGTTTGATAGCTGCAGGAAAAGCGAGAAGTGTTTTAAAGTTAGTATATCTTAATGTTTTATTGAATTTTTATTTTTAACCTCATAACATTAAGGTTTCGGGGATTCAGAGCCTCCTTTCATTGGCAACAAAAATAGCTTCTGGTAAAAAGACAGATTCTAAAGTTACGTCCAAACCGAGAATAGAAATCTTACCCAGGATAGAGAAAGTTACCTGTGCTGGTCAATGAACTAACTTCAGGTTCGCAGATAACCAGTACATGAAGTCTATTTGATTGTACCTGTTTGTGCACTGAATTTATGTTTAAGTTTACATCTCATATATTTTAAAAATCTACTTTAAAATTTCGATCTCCGTATGTTAATACCCTGAATCAGTTCCCATCCGGAGAACCGAACGAGAGGCTATTTTACTTCCAGAATTTTTTGATCTTGGTAGCTTCATCATGCTTTCTCTTTTCTCATGGACAGAGCCAGAGCCACAAAACGTTAGCTCTTAAGAGTAACTTCACGCAGCCTAAGCCGATGCGATGGTATCACGCCAGGCGATATCTGGTTGCATTGGAGCATCTACTATCTGGTTCGTTCTTTTAATCATCTTTTAGAGCAGGCAGAATCTACCAAGGGTGGTAGTTTGTCCTAAAAGTCCACGGAACCATTCCATTTATTTATTTAGTAATTATCATATTTTAAAATATTTTTGTGAGATCCTTTTTCTTTAGAATTCTTTTGCGCCACCGTTAACACTTGATCCTGAAGATATCGCGCTCCATATCTGACAATGTGAAGCCACATTAAGTTTGAAAGAAATGAATCACTAATATTACGTACATTATAAAATATTTATTAAAATATATTTGTGGAGAAGGTTTTGACTGAAAATTTTTCAATTATTTTTCGGAGGCGGACTTGAACTAACTGTCTTATTTTTGTCTAATTTAAAATATATTATTATATTATATTAATATTATTAATATATATTTTTAGTCTTCCGTGGGGAAGACTTATAAGATCACTTTGGTGTCTGTTCATCTGCCTGTCCGTCGACCACATCCGATTTTTTCTCCGAAACTATCTGGCATAGAAATTTGGCACTAATATAGGAATTGATGGCCCCATCAGAGCCGTGTAGTTTTAAAAGTTCAATTTTGACTTAAAGGGTTAATTTTGGGGGGTGAAATCGGAAGGGAAAATTTACCAGGTCATTGACTGAGCTGTAATATAACACCTGCTCAAACTTTTCTTTGTATTATTTTTAAAAAATTGCCAAAAATCACTGCCCCCCCTTTATCTCGAAAAGTCCTGATCAAAAAATTTTGAAAAAATTGCAGTACCTTTAATAATTTATCTGGTACATAAAAAAAAAACAAAAAATTTCAAGGTCATCAGTTTTCAATAAATATCGGAACCAAACTTAAAACTTATTTGTTGAGGTCCGACTTGCACTTGGCTGGTTATTTTTTCTACCGAGGAGTTCCTTGCTTTCTCCAATCTGCCAAGAAGACTGATTTGTCGAAAAATAATAAGTGCTGTTAAGAACAAGGATGTGTGATCTCGACCGTATAATAAATATATTTATATAAATATAATAAATACTATTTTGAAATGCAGTCTGATATATTCTTTAAAATTATATCATTATTTTATTTGCAAAGTAAATGTGTGTATTTTCAGACAGTAAATTTGGGCAAAAAACATACTGTATCATTTTACATTATTCTGGAATATCTCATCTATCTCTAGTGTTTCTTATATTCTGATATCTCAAATGGTGGGCGCAGGCTACAAATAACGATAACAGCTGAGTCTGTTGTATTTAATTCCTTTCCTTTACTACTGAGCAAGCTACAAACGATGGGCGCATACTTCAAATAAAGATAAAGACAGTGGGCTACCAAAATAAGCATTGCAAAATCTCTCTATTGTTTAATTTAAAACATAAAAAACACTGTACAAGATTTGACTTCCATAACGAGAAAAGTCACATTCACAGTGCGACAATTTATTTCCGTGCTAGTGGGGTATATATAGAACTAGTGCATATACAATTTGAGTATATCATTTCAAAATTGTATCTTTTCTGATTTTTATTTCAAATGTTAGCGCAAAATATTGACATATGGCAGATACAATATCTTAGTCAAAAAATTTTATTGTAAAAATTATAACGTGGAACCAGAAGCTTTAAATTTTACGCAAAACTTGGTTCTCTCTCGCATCGTTGCTCGGTTCCGGGCGCCGTGACCTCTATTGCATTGTAACACAGAATTTACAACAGCCCTCCAGGCTTCTCTATCTTTGACAGTTTTCATCGTCTCCGGCAACTCCAAGGCGATTGTAGACATGATGTGATCGATGTACCTGTTGGGAGACCATCTCTTTTTCTTCTACCGTCGACTTTCCTCGAGATTAGTAACTTTTCCATGATGCTATTTTTCTCTGAATCGATGATAGGAGTCGGTCACTATTTTGGATGTTAAGATCGCTCAGAACAGTGTGCTATGAGCTATTCAGGAAATTCTGAGCATCCGCCTGTAGCATGTAGTTTTGAAAGCCTCTATTTTTTTTTGCATGCTGCATTAATAATGCATGTTTCGGCACCGTACGTGGTTTTAGGGAATATTAGGGAATTGCCAAGCCTTTTTTTTAGTTATTTTATTTATTCTGTGATCTTTCCATACTTGGCTTAGGCTTGTCATTGAGTTTTGGCCATCGCTATCCTCTTTTTTTTTCTTCTTCGCAGCCCCCCTTGTTGGAAATTCTGGCGCCTAAGTATATAATATCTGTCTTCAGTGGTATATCGTTGATTGTGTTGAGAGAAGGCAAAATTTTAGCTCGATCTACTATAAGGAGAGAATATTTCTTTTGATTTAGTGAAATGCCGACATTTGCGCTCATCTTTTCGATTTGATGCAGCAGTGCAACCATTTCTTCCTCGAAGCTAGCCATTATTGTAGTATCATCATCCCCTCCTGCTGATGCCCCTACATTCCACTCTTCCGTCGCTTTGCGGATAATCCATTCACCTATATTGAAGCGTAGTGGATACAGGATACAACTCTGCCTCACACCCTTTTCGACTTGGAATGGCTTAGACAGATTTTTCTCAACTCTAACATAAGCGATGTTGTTGCTGTATAATTTGTGGATTAAGAGATTTCTTGAAGAATTCCCCATAAGTGATCCTACTGTACTTTGTCGAAGACCTTTCACATCACAAAAAACCTGGTTCACATGCCATAAAAACATTCAAAATGATGAAACTATTCTATGACATTGATTGTTTATGAAAAACAAATTATTTGGTTATTTGTCGCTTATTATTTTTAAATTTATGAGTTACTGCAGTTTCGTAGCGTGATACTACAAACTAAGGTGGTTTATTTGTGATTTATAACAAATTTCCAGGTACAATTTGGAATTACCCATGACCTTAAATTAATTTATTACCGAGGGTTAAATGTCATTATTTTTTCAAATTTGAAGAAATACCTTTCAATGTTTTCTTAGAAATTTTTACAAAAATTCCCTCTTTAAAGATATATCTAAAAAAATTTTAAAATACGCCAAACAGGGTTGAATTCTGAACAACTGTTTGATTATTTAATAGGATTGTATCTTTATTTTTATTGTGCTTGTAGATTTCTATAGCTTCTAAAATATTTAATTTTCTTCCTTTTTGTACTTTATGTAATATTTGTAGATTATTTATGTCTGGAAAAATATAATTTGTTTGATGGAAGTGGTTAGCAAAGTTGGAGTTTTCTTTGTTTAATCTAAAAGATGTTTGGTGTTCTTTAATTCTAGTATCGAAATTTCTCTCTGTTTTGAGTCGCACTTTTTGACAGGGAAGAACAACTTAAAGATGACAAACATGCGGGAAGACCAATATGAATTTAAACATTAGAATGATTCAAAGATCGCAATGCATCATTGAAAATGATAGAAGAAACATTAAGCATCAACAAGGAAATAGTTCCAACTATTTTGCAAGAAGATTTATACAAAATAGAGGTTTGCACACATTTAAATGAAGATTAAAAGTTATTGAGTGTGTAACATTTCAGAGACATCGTACAAACTCTTAGAAATAGTTCAAACCTCCTAAAATCAGTTGTTACTGATGACAGAACATGATCTTTTTAATATGACTTACAAAGTGATCAAGCGCAAATTGGAAGTAAGGAATGATCACTGCAAACTAAGAAAACCCGAAGAGGTCAATGTGTTTTATTTTCTACGATTCACCGTAAATTAGCTCCAACTCCTTAAACTATCAATGGCTTGTAATATTTGGAAGTATTGAAACGTTTGATGAATTGCCAAATGCCAAGTCATATTTCATACATCGTTCGTCAATTTTTGGCTCAAAATGAAATCAGTGTGTTGAATTCTTTTTCATATTTACCTGATTTAGTACCTCGTAAGTTTTCATGGTTTTAAGAAATTAAAATGAATTTTAAAAGATGCTTCTCCGAGATCATAAACCACTGGAAATATTTTTACAAATGCTTTGCACGCAAATCCACAAAACGAATTGGAAAAGTCATTTAAGTAACTATCACATCTTTGTAAAAAATACGTTGAATATATTAAATAAAAATCGGTATTTGCCGAGTTTTACTTTAATAAGTACTGAATTTGACTTTTTCACCCTGCAGAATAACTTAATTCAAGCATTACAAGTTAAAATTTTAAATTATTAAGCAGAGGAAGGGTTCAGACACATTTACAAACGAAACCTGACATTTCCTTTTACATTCTATTCCTGCTAAAGTTAAAAATAATGAAAAAACCGGTCAAGTGCAAGTTGAACTTGCACAATTAGTGTTCCGTACGTTGATTGTTTTTAAAATAAAGAATTTTGTTAGGGTGGTATAAAATGATCAGTGACTTCATAAAACACACCCCAAATGAGTTTTCAACAAGGTGTGTTTCCAATCTTTACTGAAAACTGGTGACCTTGAAATTTTGTTTTTTTTTCTATACCAGATAAATTATTAAAGGTAATGATAATTTTCGTTCAAGCTATACCCCGTTGAGAATATTCCAGGGTTTTTTTCAAAATTTTTTGATCAGTACTTTTCGAGATAAGGTAGGGGACAGTGATCTTTCACGATTTTTTAAAAGTAATGCGAAGAAAAGTGTGCGCAAGTATTACATTATATATATATTTTTTACTCGTATTTTCACAAGCTTTCATTTGACACCACACTCGATGATCTAGTAAAAAAAATTTTTTTTTCACTACCGATTTCACCCCTCAAAACGAATCCCTTAAGTCAAAATTTATATTACGGTGATATAAAATGATCAGTGACTTCACAAAACACACCCCAAATAAGTTTTCAACAAAGTTTATTTCCAATCTTTACTGAAAATTGATGACCTTGAAATTTCTGTTTTTCTTTTATATATCAGATAAATTATTATAGGTAATGCACTCGTGATTTTCGTTCAATCTATATCCCGTGGGGAATATTCCACAATTTTTTCAAAATTTTTTGATAAGTACTTTCCGAGATAAGGCGGGGGGACAGCGATTCTTCGCGATTTTTTAAAAATAATACAAAGAAAAGTGCGCGCAAGTATTACATTATATATATATTTTTTACTCGTATTTTCACAAGCTTTCATTTGACACCGTACTCGATTATCTAGTAAAAAATTTTTTTTTTCACTTCCGATTTCACCCCCCAAAACTAACTCCTTAAGTCAAAATTTACCTTTCAAAACTATATGGCTCTGATGAGGCCATCAATTCCTATATTACTACCAAATTTCAACTTTCTATGACAAATAGTTTCGGAGAAAATCGGGTGTGACAGACGGACAGACGGACAGACAGACGGACAGAAAGACGGACAGACAGACGGACAGACACCGAAGTGATCTTATAAGTGTTCCGTACGGAACACTAAAAAGAACAGCATACGAGGTTCTGAACTGTTTTAAAAAACAAAGATGAAACACCTGTTGTGTTCAATAACGGCGCAGTTTATAGATTGTCTTGTTTGCAATGTGAGGCTTCTAGGCTAGACATCGAAGTGGTTAAAACAGAGGCTCACACAGGACAGGAGTGATTGTCGATTGGGAAAGAATTCATATGCCGTAGTGCAACATCATTTGAAAACAGGTCATAACTTTGATTATAACAACGTTAAAATTTTAGCTCACAACTAGAAAATGATACTTTTTAAAGAAATGTACCACATAAATAGGAACCCCAACTCAATCAACTATAAATCAGACAGTAATCAACTTAGTGATACTAACAGCCATATAATTAATGCTTATTAATCATTTACAATTACAACATTAATAATTAAAAATTTGCCATCACTTGATATAAAATAAGTAAATAAAGTCTTTTTCTTTTGTCTTTTTTCCGTTCATTTGGAATTCACGTTAGTACATATGCACTGAGGCTCTTTATTCTCAGTTTGTGTAGGAAAATCGAGATGTTGAATTTCGATTTCGAGGACTAACTCGCATTTTCGTACGGTGCTTTATTTACTTATTCGTTTGTTGATATTATTCAACATTTTAATACCTAGACGACACATAACATTGTTTTTAATATATCTAATCCGTGTATTAATATTGTAGTTACTCCTGAAGAATTTATCAACTGATAACGAAATATTGAGTACTAAAGAAGAGAAGAGTTTTATTTATACCATAGTTTAGACCGATTCCCGATAATCAAACACGTATATATATATATATATATATATATATATATATATATATATATATATATATATATATATATATATATATATATAGCGTGTTCCAAAAACCAACGTATTCCCTTCGAGGGCTGATTCGCCAGCTCATAACTCACCAAAATATGTAAATATGATCTTAGTGAAAAATCGTTAGATTTCGAGATATTGACACTTTTTATCAATTTCGTGAAAATCTACACATTAGATCAGTTTATCGAGTGCCACAACTACAAATTTCCGTATTCTAAGATTCTAATTATTGTTACGTAATCCTATTGATCACAGTTGAAAATTAAACTAATTGTGCTAAGCATGTGGGTAAAAAAAGGTATATCTTCCAAAAGATTTGGAAGAATTACCAGAAAATGTACACGAGGAAATTTATCTCAACTTTTTAGAAAATGAACTGCTAAGTCTTTTGGAAGATACACCTTTGGCCACATACAAGAGAATGTGTCTTTAAAATGATGGCTTTCCAATATACGAAGTGTGCGAAATTATTTGTACCATGCCTATCCACAGAGATGGATCGGCCATCTTGGTCATATTTTGTGTCCTCCCCGGTCACCGGATTTAAATACCTTAGATTTTTTTTACTGGGGTTGCATGAAGGAGAAACTCTATGCAAAACTAGTAAATAATCTAAACGAATTAAGAGAGCGCATTAATGAAGCCGTACAAGAAATCAATGTCACAGGAAGTGCAAGGCGGATCAGAAGATCTTTTTTAAGAAGATACATTCGATATGGTGGCCGGCAATTTGGACACTTGCTTTAATTTTTATTTGTGTTTAATTTTGTTTAAAAAAATACCTATCACTTGAATTTAACAACTGTTTTCATGCGAAATCCTAATAAATTGAATAATTACACAATCCTCTCTCTAAAACAGCAATATCTTTTTTTCTAAAGTAAAATATAGTAAATGTAATATTATTTTAGAAACTACATGAAATCATCAATTTTTTTTAAGTAACTGGCCAGGTTAGCTTGGTACAGTTTTTTAGAGTATGAAGAGTCAAATTTACCCAATTAAAATGTTTTTACTCATGATACTTGCAAAAACGTTTTTTCCCACAGGCTTGTTTTATTTTGAACTGTGATTAACAGCAGGGTTATTCGGAATTATGTAACAATAATTAGAATGTTAGAATAAGGAAATTTGTAGTTGTGGCACTCGGTAAACTGATCCGAGGTGTAACTTTAACGAAATTTATAAAAATCAGGAGGAAATACGTTTGTTTTTTGGGACATATATTTTATATATTATATATATATATATATATATATATATATATATATATATATATATATATATATATATTTTATGTTTATATATATATATATGGGATATATATATATATATATTTATATGATTATATATATATATATATATATATATATATATATATATATATATATATATTTTAAAAGAAAGTTCGATCGAAAGATTTCAAAATGGCCGAGCACGTGTCAGCTGGGAAAAACTCGATAAACGGATCTGAGGTGTAGACTTTAACGAAATTTATAAAAATCGGGAGGAAATACGTTTGTTTTTTGGGATATATATATATATATATATATATATATATATATATATATATATATATATACACATATATATTTATATATATAAATATTTCAACAGAAAGTTCGACTGAAAGATTTCAAAATGGCCGAGCACGTGTCAGCGGGAAAAAAACGTATGGTTTAGTAATTCTATTATTTCCCAAGTATGATTTTCATCTAATTGAAAATTAAATTAACAACCCCATGTTTGATTGTTGTGAGTTTATGTGTGTTAATATAAATTCGGTGTTAATTATTGTTTTAAAATCATGTGTCAACATTTTCTTTCCCTCAACTGATATAGATCGTTTTCTCCTTGGACAGAGAGCCAACTGTAATTATTCAGTCCTGAAGATGATCTACGATTTGGCATCGAAAGCTCAGTATTAGAATAAAACTACGGTTACTAAGAACTTTAAGACCTTTTCGTTAATTCTGTAATTTGTAATCGTAAGTTAAAATAACCGGTCAAGTGCAAGTTGAACTTGCACAATTAGTGTTCCGTACGTTAATTGCTTTTAAAATAAAAAATTTTGTAACGGTGGTATAAAATGATCAGTGACTTCACAAAACACACCCCAAATGAGTTTTTAACAAAGTTTGTTTCCAATCTTTACTGAAAATTGATAACCTTGAAATTTTTGTTTTTTTCGTTCAATCTATACCTCGTGGAAAATATTCCAGAATTATTTCAAAATTTTTTGATCAGTACTTTTCAAAATAAGGTAGGGGAACAGCGATTTTTTGCGATTTTTTTAAAATAATACAAAGAAAAGTGTGCGCAAGTATTACATTATAAATATATTTTTTATTCGTGTTTTCACAAGCTTTCACTTGACACCACACTCGATGACCTAGTAAATTTTTTTTTTTTTTACTTCCGATTTCACCTCTTAAAACTAACCCCTTAAGTTAAAATTTAACTTGCAAAACTACACGGCTCTGATGAGGCCATCAATTCCTATATTAGTACCAAATTTCAACTCTCTATGTCAAATAGTTTCGGAGAAAATCGGGTGTGACAGACAGACAGACGGACAGACACCGAAGTGATCTTATAAGTGTTCCGTACGGAACACTAAAAAACGCTACACACACACACATATATATATATATATATATATATATATATATATATATATATATATATATATATATATATATATATATATGTATATATGGAAATTGAAGTTACTTACACCACCTTGTATTAACACTACTAAAAGCACAAGTATAGACAACATAATTGCATTTATTGTACTATAAATAAGGCTGTCGAAAATGGTGAATATATAAAGATCTGCTGAAGTGCTTTCTTCATTCATACAATAAAAAATGAAAAGTAATGGTTCTAAATTAAGATAAATATTTTTATCAACAATACGAACACCTGTTTTTGTTAAATTTGTGATTAAATATTATATAACTTGTTCCAGAATTATTTTATAAAATGGTAAAAAAATAATTTTATTATTATAATAACAATGTCAAGACTTCGTAATTATATTAAAACGCGATCACATATCTAATGTGTCTGGAAATTGGTAGACTGGAACGATTTCTAACGGATTGGTCATGTGTAAAGTGTTGTCGCACTTCTAAAATTTAAAAAATTCCTTGAATTTTTGGCTCTTTGAATATCATTAAAAGACTAATCCAGTGCGTAGTTTCAGTTAATATAGAAAAAGGAAATCATTTTGTATTTACAAGTTAGAGCTTAATATTTTTTATAATTGTCTTATAATGGGTTACATATAACCGCAAACAACCAGCTAATAAATTTAATAAATATAAGTGGCAACACCGGTATGTATAGTCTGTCAAGTAAGAACGTGATCACTCGTATTCTTGAAAAAATGTGTCACCAATGTATTATTTGGCGCAACTACCTTAGTACCATAAGTTGTCCAATCACTTCCTGTGTCAATAATCTCCTGGCTTCTCCGAGGCATGCCGTCGACGAGATTTTCTGCATACTCCGCAAATTTTTCGAATCTCGAGAGACAACTGAGTCAAAGTCCTCAGAGTCTTTTTTTGAGCTTTCTCTTTACAAGGGACCGAACGTTTTCAATAGGATTGGCGTCTCGGGATTGTGAGGGCCACTCTAGTATCTTATCGTGGGTCCAAGTGAGCCGCTTCGTGACGTGATTTTCTTCCAACAAAGGTTTCTTCAACGTGCTTCGAATTTGACATCATGAGCACGAGGATGTTGTCGAATGGTTTCATGGGACACATTCAAATCCGATTTTCTTAATTTTACCGCTCTTGACGCAGCATTATTTTCGGGTCCCGTGAAAACAAAGACACGATTCGTTTTTTCGACTTTTGGAGTGACTTTGCCTACTGAGCTACTACACGTTTTGAAAAGTCGTCGACATTTTTTGCCTCTTAAAATAATTCTCGTTTCTTCACAAACGATATCGACTTTTTAATATATTTAGCGGCCGTGAAATGTGTCATTTTAGGCCATTTTGGATGGGGACAAAGAAAGGCTCGAACTGACGCGCGATTAAGTGACTCATTTTGGATTTTACGTGATTTTGACGAAAGTTCGGAATCGACTGATACTTTTACTAAAATGCGTCGAAGACAAAGGTTTCCTCTACCGATTTTTTGTTGAATCGTTAGAATCGCATCTACCAAAACTGAATTATCGCGGACACGTTCTTTCTTGACAGACTGTACCTACGGCAGGTTTTACTATAAGACAACAGGAGACCATTCTATTCGCGGTATAGCAGGAAGGGGAAGTAAGGTAACTTTTTTGCATAAGATCGCGTTGTAATTTATTCCAGTTATCTACTTGTCATCATTCATAAAAATTTCAAATAGATGATTGATGTGGCGGGAAGCAATTTCATGAATGACATGGTAGATGTAAAATGTTTTTGGGACAGCCCAGTCTGATATTTCCGAAAAATAACACAAATTTCACGACAAAAATGTGATCACGGCCTATTATGGTAAAACCACATTTTTATTTAACATTTAAACATATGTATTTCAGTAATCCTAAACATTTTTTCGAAAAGAAATGCAGATAATCTAAGCCTAGAACTAGCTCATAAATTTATTGACAATCGTTCTTGAAAGTTTGGTCGACGAAAACCAACCATTGATGGGTGGTTCTAAAAATTATTTATTCCAATTTTGGCACCTTTTTAATTTCATTTTTTTGTTTTTACTTAAAAGGAAATTTTTTTAATGAAGTTCCATGTTTGTTTTTTTTTTTTTCATTTATAAGATGACCCATATATATTTTTTTCAATTTCTCTTTCAAGTGTCTTAATATGGCAATAACTTAACCTCTAACTTTCTGAACATAATTTGATAATAACAAGAGATGGAGTGAATATCCGGTTACTATCCGGCCTACCTGGCCAACTTTTTCACTATTTGGTATCCGGCGGATACTCACCTAATATTCGGTATAGTTTAGACATTATATATAAATAAATAAGAGGAATTATTTTAATTATGAAATTCTTTTAATAAGAAATTTTACATAATATTGTGATTTAAATTTTTAAAAAAAATAAACAAAGAGCTGCAATGATCTACAGAAATCAATTACATATTAATTAGATTAATTAAATTCGAACTCAATACTTATAGTTAACTAGAGGCAAATAATGAAGAATGACAATGAGTTTCTTAGCATTCTTCAGAAGTAAACGATTACGCTCATTTTCATATATAATTCCGGCCTCAGAAAAAAGCCTTTCGCTGTAAACACTGCTGGAAGGCGATGAGAGATAAATTTTAGCGAATTTAGTTAAAATTAGCCATGCATCTCGAATAATTCGAAGAGTTCTCAAGTAATATTCTATCTCGCTTGCAATGTCAATCTTTTTGGAGCTTCGCGTTTATCGCAATTTCATTAAAACATTCCCAAAAAGTATCGTGCGTTTCCAGGGTGACATCAAAGACCCCAACATTCTTACTTTATGGCGTCAAATCCCCTCCAGTAGAAGAAGAATCATCATAGCTCATTTTCAGAGCCTCTAACAGAAGTTTCTGCATGTTTTCTCTGCCTGTACTCAAGAAATTGATCTCAAATCTGGGATCCAGAAGAGTTGCAATCAAATAATTAAAATTTTCATCAGAAACGAATCGATTCTCTATTCCACTTCTAAGCGAGGTTCGAGTCGACAATTTAGAGGTCCTTAGAGCAGTCGCTTCCTTTACCAGATATTAAAGTAAAGTAGCAATATTAGGTATAACTTCCGAATTATGTTTGGTCTGACACATAGAAATCGCCCTTTTCAAAAAAGCCATATGATTTTTAGGAAATACCAACCTTCAAACGATACGTGTCAAAATTTCATGACATTTCGACGATTATTTTACAAGTTACAGTGGTTTCAGTGACTCTACTTTTGATATTTTCATAACAATGGAAAAAATCGAATTTCGTGTGTTGATTAAACAATGATTTTTTGATGAGAGAAAATACCGTTCAAGCAAAGCAATGGCTTGATAAGTGTTACAGGGACTCTGCTCTTGGAAAATCACTCATCATTTATTGGCACTACTCAGTATATATCACCACTACACCAAACACTTTATTTTTGCACTCGACGCGCGTTTCGCTAACCATGTTAGCTTCATCAGGAGCGATGATTGATTAAAGCTAAACTACAAATCTACCCTATTTATACTTAGCCTAACCCTAGAATTACTCAAGCGGAACTAATGACATAGGCAAGGCCATCAGTTCCGGTCAAGTAACCAGTAGAGGGGACTATAAGGAATAGGCCCTCTGTCTTTATTTAAACTACTTTTACATTTTATGATTTCCATACTTTCGTATGCGTTCAACAATCTCAGATATCAGATACATTTTTTATTAATCTTAGATTATCTAATGTTACAGTATGATCAGCTTCAAGGGCATGTTCGGCAATGCTAGACTTTTCTGTTCTATTGTATCTTAAGTGTGCTAAATGTTCTTTAAATCGTGTTTTAATTGACCTTTTAGTTTGCCCAACATACTTTTTGTCACAATCATTACAACTAATTTCATAAATTCCACTTTTCTCACAATTAGGAATCTTATCTTTGGGATTTCCTAAGATATTCCTCAGATTGTCTGATGACTTATAGACTAAGGTGAGGCCTACCTTATTAAATACCTTATTGAGTCCCTTGCTATATTTCGGATTATATGGTATCGAGACATACTTGGTGTTATTTTCTTCGCGTGTAAAAAAGGTGAAATTCTGAATATTAAACCTAAATTTATGTCTATTTATTAGCTTATTTACTAAGTCATCGTCATAACCATTAACTCTAGTTATATTTCTAATACGATTCCTTTCTTTATTAAAGTTTATGGATGCCCAAATGAGGTGGTTACACCGGAAAACATCAAAAAAATCCACAAAGTTGTTTTAGATGGCCGTAAAGTAAAATTGCATGAGATAGCCGACACCCTAAAGATATCAATAGAACGTGTTGGTTATATTTTGCATGAACATTTGGGCATGGGAAAGCTCTGTTGGAAATGAGTACCGCGTTTGCTCACAATGGACCAAAAAAAACAACGTGTTGATGATTCCGAGTGCTGTTTGGACCTGTTTAAGCGCAATAAAAAGGATTTTTTCATGCGATATGTGACAATGGATGAAACATGGATCCACCACTACACACCGGAATCAAATCGGCAGTCAGCTGAGTGGACAGAAGCCGGTGAAAGTCACCCGAAGCGACCTAAGACACAACAGTCGGCTGGGAAGGTTTTGGCCTCTGTATTTTGGGATGCGCATGGAATAATTTTCATCGATTATGTTGACAAGGGAAAAACCATCAATAGCGAATATTATATAAAGTTATTGGTGCGTTTGAAGGCAGAAATCGCAAAGAAACGGCTCGAAATGAACAAGAAAAAAGTGCTCTTTCATGTGTGTCACAAGTCAATGGTTACGATGGCAAAATTGCATGAATTGAAGTTCGAATTGTTTCCTCATCCACCGTATTCTCTGGATTTTGCCCTCACCGACTATTACCTATTTGCAGACCTCAAAAAAAATGCTCGCGGGAGAGAGATGTGGCTCCAATGAAGAAGTTATCGCCGAAACTGAGGCGTATTTTGAAGGCAAAGACAAATCCTTCTACAAGAAAGGTATAGAAATATTAGAAAAGCGTTGAACTGATTGTATCGCTTTTGAATGAGACTATATTGATGAATAAACTCGAATTTTGCAAAAAAAAAATGTTTTAAGTAGCTCAACCAAAAACTTTTCAGCCTACGTGTTATAATAAATATAGTCTTTCTTTTTTCCTATAACGTATACATTTTTGAAGATGAGACAATGATAAAATCTTGTTTGGTACTTAGGATCTTGCACAATCAAAATTTCGAAGTGTTTTTATTGATTTCAGACATAAGGGGTACTTAAACGTTTTTGTGAAGATTTGATATGTTTGTTCAGTTGTTCTGAGTGTATATTCAAAGATGATCTTCTTTAAATTATTAATGCGTTAAAGGAATACCCTCTCACATTATTTTTTTAAGCGATAAATTGTTGAAAATTAGAGACAATTTTTTTCTCTTTTGCTAATGAAAATCCTATTGCGTAGCTCAGGGGCATATGTCCCTCTGGACCTGCGGATGTACTAAATAACACCCCTTAGAAGAAGGGGTGTTATTTAGTACATCCGTAGTTTTTTTTTTTATCGGGAGTTCTTTTTTGGGCAAAGTTTTTGGAATCCCACTCTAGGAAAAGGTTCTTTTTAATAAAAAAATACCCCCTCCTGGTGCTACTGTAAGAAAGGGTTATTTTTTTGAAACATCTCCTCATAGTTTTTTTTTATATTAATTAACGGGCAATGCCGAATTTTAAAACATTACAATAAAATATCTTAAGACGACAATAAAGTAAAAAAGAAAATTTTAGAATAAGAATGAGGGAAAGAGAAGAAAGACAAAAGAAAATTATAATAATAATAATAAAAATAAAAAAGGAAATAATGACTTTAACAATAAGTAACAAAAAGTAACAAAATGCACATCATACTCCACACAACTGTCTATAAAACACAGATCTTCCAACGAAAAAGTCCAGACTGGGATGCTCATTGGCAAGGCGACATGACTTGGATACAAAATTATTGCATCCGTAGTTGGTCCTGTGGGATGGCACAAAAAAAGTGTGCATCGAACGGGTCACCCTGGAAGGTACATGCAGACCAATTCTGTCCAGCAGAAAGGGACAATGGTAGTTACTATGGAGAATATTATAAAGCATTTTGAGATCGATAGCAACTCTGCGATCTTGTAAAGTTTGAATGTGAAGCTCAGATTCTATCTGAGGGTAGTTAAGCTTAGGTCTATTGATCTTAAAGGCAATGTATCTCAGAAATTTGTGCTGCACTCTCTCAATGCATTGAACGTGAGTACCATAGCAAGGACTCCATACACTGGAGGAATACTCTAAACGAGCTCTAATCAGTGAGCAGTACAGCTGCTTCATTGCAGCTATACTATTAAAGTCTAGTGTAAAAGCTGGAGAGACTTGGAAACGATATTCTGTATATGAGGTATAAAAGTTAATTTTGAGTCAATAATAAGATCTTTGACTTCAGACACTCGTTCAAGAACAACATCCCCGATCTTATATGGATAATCTGAGTCCGGGACTTACTGAAAACGATAGAATGGTACGCATTTAGCTCCATACCATTGTCTTTGCACCAAATTTTTAACTTATTATGTTGGAGAGTTTTAAGCTCTTAGAATTCCATTGCAAAAGGGTACTTTTTCATCAAGAGGGTTGGCCCACAGTTGTCGTATGTCATCACCCTGTCTGTCAATTTGCATCTTCCCTCTATAAGCAGCTCCAGCCTTTAGTGTTTTTTTTCTTTAACAAACGCCGTCTGCATCCATATCGTCCCTTCTAGAAGCTAGCTACGCCGTTATTCTTAATATGTATTCCGAGGCTGTTATTTTTTAATTCAGGTTAGTTATTCTGACTTTTTAATGCATTTTGTAAAAAGTAGTAATTTAAGTGGAAATTATCCTGTACGTAACCCAAAAAGATAATAATAATAATAATAAAAAAAATATCCGCCAATAGACCCGATATTACTTTTCAGTGCAAAAAAGGAAGAGTCACCTATCTAATTGACATACCTGTCCCCAACGACACAAACAACCAAACGAAACACACAGAAAAATCTCCAAATACACAGATCTTGCAACAGAAATAAAAAGGCTAAGGAAACAAGAAAAAGTCATCATTGTTCCCCTCATCATATCAACCACAGGCCTTACACCAATAACATTCACACCACACTTGGTACAATTAGGACTCAACACAAACATACACAGAAACATTCAGAAGTCAGTGATTTTGAAAACATGTAACTCTGTCAGGTCATTTATTAATACACAATGGTAATAGCGTTTGTTCTGTCTTGGCTTGGGCCCGTCAGCCAAATATGAAACCACATTGACCAAATGTGAGAAAGAAGAACTTTTTTTGTGATAATAAAAAATATTAAATTTTAAAAGTACGGTGTACCGTGGGACCAAGTAGCGAGATAATGCACTTGGATAAAAAAAATTCTGGAGGTAAAATAGTCCACCGTTTGGATCTCTGAGTGGGAGCTGTTTCAGGGGCGTCAACATGCAGAGATCATAATTTTAAAATAGATTTTTGCAACATACGAGGTTTAATCTCGAATATAAATTCAGTGCACGAGCAGCTGCAAACAAACCTCATGTGAAACCGCTCTGTGAAACAAAGGTTAGTTCATCGACCAGCACAGTCAACTTTCTCTATCCTGGGTACGACTTCCATTCTGGTTTAGGCGTAACTTTGCAATCTGTCTTTTTGTTAGAAGCGACCTCTCTTGTCAACGAGAGGAGGCTCTGGAGCCCCGAAACTTGAATGTTACGTGGATAAACATAACAACTTAACAAACCACAAGGTTTATCTGCTGCCTCTATTGGCTACCAACTTTAGAACACTTTTCGCTTCTATTGCTGATACCACTGATCATTTACAGATTAACTATCCAAATGCCGAAATTGTCCTCCTGGGCGACTTTAATGTTCACAACATCAACTGGCTTAAGTATTCAAATACTACCGACGAACAAGGTCATGAAGCTGAAACATTCTCAATCAGTTGTGGCTTATTGACGACCCAACACGGATTCCTGATGGAGATGGAGAGTTGGCCAGTCTTCTCGATCTGTTTTTAATCACCAATTTAGAGATTTACACTGTCACCGTAAATCCACCGTTAGATTCTTTCAACCATAAACTGCTTTCGACATCGAGTATCCTACCAATTAGTGACAGAGTGGCGCCTAAACCGCGCAATCAGCATCTTCTAAAATATCTTGAAGGATTCAGTATTATTAGAGATTCTCAATATGGCTTTCGTAAATATAGATCAACAGGATATCTTCTGACTTATGTAATACATGTTTGGAAAGACGCAATTAAACACTGGAGAATCTCGAGCAGTTACTCTTGATATATCCAAGGCATTCGACCATGTTTGGCACGATGGATTGTTGGCTAAGGTACCCTCTTCTGGTATGTCTGAAAAGTTTTGTGTATGGATCTCAAGGTTCTTTAAAAAGCGTACTTTACGAGTGCCAATCGACCGGTTTCTTTCTAGCACCTTCACTATCAACACCGGTATGCCCCATCTCTATCTTCTACTCTTTTTCTCATTTACACTATTAACGATCTGCTGGAAAATACTAGCAATCTAATCTACGGCTTTGCAGATGACAGTAAGCTAATCTCATCATTTACTTTGAACACTCGAATATCGGTTACTCATGCAAATTTCCGTAGACAGCAGGAGGTCATTCAATTTAACAAAGACCTGGAGGAAATTCTATCTTGGGGTGACAGTAACCAAGTATAATTTAATGTTACAAAAACCCAGGCAGCTGATCGTTCTAAAAAACTGGGATCAAATATGTCTTGGCGTGAACATGTTGCAACCATAGCAAGGAGGGCTTCTTATCACTGTCTTTATTGAAAATCAAGATAGGCCGTGCCTCTTTCTCACAATTTTGAAAGTATAAAAAATTTGTGTTAATGAATGTGTACTTATTCTATCTTAACCTAAGCTCTTATAATAGAAGTCCTATACTAACTAACCTAGGAAATGTGTTTAGTATATACATGAGTTTCTTAATGCTAGGATTTAGAACTAAGACTGAAACTACCTTAGACTAAGACTTACGCTAACTTAAACTAGGACGTAACAATGACTTAAATTAGGACTATTTTAAACTTAACCTAGAATGACAATCTTCTTGTCACGGCAGGAGAGGGAGATCATCGTCTTCGTCCGAAAGCAGCAGGTCCGACGGTCTCGGAAACTGGCGGCTGGAGGAGGGCTTCTTAAAAGCTGAGAATATTATTTCGAATTAGAAAATTTTACATTCCACAACAACTATTAATTCTGTACCAAGCTCAATTTTGACGACCGAAGGAATACTACTCACATGTTGCGGGGCTCTGCCTCCAAACATACACTGCATTTATTGGATTCTATTCAGAAAAGGGGTGTTCGTCTGATTGGACACCCCGAACTGGCCAGCAACCTAGATTCGTTAGAACATCGAAGAATGGTTGGCGACTATTCTACAAATATTTTCATGGAAAGTGTTTGATGGATGTAGCCCGCCTAATTCCTCCCAGGGTGGTGTATGCTAGGAATATACGTCGCGCTAATATTTCGCATCCGTATGAGGTTCAGCCCCCCCCTCATCCCTTTGGACTAATATGCTCAGGACTGGGTTTCCGACCGAGTACAATTTACAGCGATTCAAGACCAAAGTGAATCGCTTTTCCCGCATACGTGGCGCTCCTGTAATGCGTTAGGGATTTCCCTGCAGCATGTGCGCTAGGCCAATAAAAAAATGATGGCTGGTGGTGTTTTTGTGCTGTTAACTGTACAATAGAAAATACTTGCGAAGTTTTTACAAAGTTGGTCACAATGTCTTTGGGATTGCGTAATATGCAGCACAAACTTATAGCCATAAATCACAGGTTTTATTTCTTAAACTTAAAGTTTACATTAATATTTTAAATATTCGAGTGTAGTAGCCGTTACTTGACGGAAATTCATAATAATTGAATAAACACTTTTGTTAATTCAAAATTTCCATTATATTTTGTAATTTATGACAATTGTTTTTGTACACAGTACCTTCTTCAGATAACACAGGGGAACAGCTGTTTTGGTGTCGAGGTTTTTTGAGCTGATTCTATATCAATTTGATGTCCTGAATTCAAATAACGTATTCATTTGTACCTAGGAGCTCAAATTTTTAAGATATATAATTTTAGAGAAATATAAGTTACATTATTGTAACTCAAATCCGTAAGTGTAGTAAACAAAAGTAGATACGAAATTTTTATTTTAGTTATACAAAATACAATATTATGTCGTACTTACAAACAAAAAAAAAACATTGAAGAAATGAAATAGTCACTCAACACTTGGAAAGCTTCTTTTCCGCGGCATTCTTGAATGTTTTTTTAAACAGTCCCTTTTTAAACTCCAGCAGTAATCTGCCATCATGTGCATGTCCCATCTTCCTTGGTAGCGGTCCTCCATAACTTTAATATCTTGGTGAAATCTTTCACCTTGTTCCTCACTCATGTCTCCTAAATTTTCTGGAAAACGGTCTAAGTGGCTGTGTAAATAGTGTATTTTAATACTCATATTGCACCCTAAGGATTTGAAACTATTAAGCATCTTGTTAACCATTTCACCATAGTTTTGAGCTTTATGCTTGCCTAGAAAATTTTCTACAACTGCAACAAATGATGTCCAAGCTTCTCGTTCAACTTGATTCATTGAATTTATGAAGGCAGGATCCTTAATTAATTGTCTTATTTGTGGGCCGTCAAATATCCCTGCTTTGAGTTTTTCTGTGCTCAACTGATGCATTTTTACCCCTATATATGCAAAACAAGACCCATTCTTATCAAGAGCCTTTACAAATTGCTTCATTAAGCCCAACTTTATATGTAACGGAGGAAGTATGATTTTTTCTCTTTCAACCAAAGCGTCGTTAATGACATTCTTTTCCCCAACGTCCATGTTTTCTCTCTGAGGCCAATCTTTTTTAACCCAGTGGTGTGTTTTGTCCCTACTATCCCAGAGGCACAAGAAACACGGATATTTCGTGTAACCACTTTGCTGCCCAAGAAGAAAGTTTACCATTTTTAAGTCTACACAAATCATCCATTGATTTTCGTAATACTTTATCTTCTGCAAGACCAAAGCTATGGTATTATATTCTTCTTTCAGTTTCGTTGAGTGAGCTAGTGGTATTGAACCATATTTATTCCCATTATGTAGAAGGACACATTTTAAACTTCGCTTTGAACTGTCAATAAATAGGCGCCAATCATCTGGAATATATTCAGAAAGTCCCATTTCTTTCATGAGTCCCCTAATTTCGTGACAAAATACAAGATTGTCTTCTTGAGAAAAGAATGGTAGCAAATCTTTTTCTCTTGTACGGTAAAAGGTAATTTTGGTTCCTTGTTCCAGTAAATTTTTGTCGTTCAATCTAGAAGCCAGTACTTCAGAAGCTTTTTTCGATAAATTGAGATCCCTGGTGAGATCATTTAATTCATTTTGATTGAAGCGTTGAGGAACTGATGACGTCCCCTCATAGTCACTGTTAGTTTCATTAGCATCAGAACTTTTATTAGCATCAGAAGAGCGATCAGAGGGAAAATATTCGTCATCAGAGATATGTGGTAGCTGATGAAATGTTGGAATCGGTATTTCATCTGAGTGCGGGATAGGGCGTATTGCCGAGTCTAAATTGGGATAAGTCCACTTACTGCGGTTATTTCGATTGATTCTATTAGTATTTACTAAACAGAAATAACAATCATTGAAGTGGTTTTTTGGTTCTCTTCAAACCATTGGTACGCCGAATTTTAGACATTTTCTTTTCCCGGTACTCCACTGCCGTAAATGCTCTGTACAAGTTTTACATACGAGATGCGGGGCCCACGTTTTGTCCTGATCACCAACTCCAAAGTATCCAAGATACGCTCGCTTTACAAAGTCAGTAATAGTTTGTCTGTTTTGTTGAAACATGTATTCTCCGCATATATAGCAAAACACATCAGGTTGATTTACACAACTTCTTCTTGAACTGGAACCTGAACTCATTTTAATTCTGTTCAATAACACAAAAACACTCTTTTCTTAACATAAAATAACACGCCGAATTCGATCTACTCTCATTAGTAAGAACGCACAAACTGACGAGACTTACCCGAGTTAGGTGATTAAAAGGGTCAGTTCAGGTACCTGATAGGCAATGGTTCCACTATTTATAGATTTACCTGGAATTTACTGACTGACAATAAAACCATTGTACCTACATTAATGAATATATAATAATTTTTAGAACTCTCATAAATGAATATACTGAATAAAAACCACATTGGTAGATAAGTTGATGTATCTAAAAAAGTAGAGCTGATAGAGAAAAACGGATTGCATGTATAGATTTAGCGTCCCAAATATAGTTAAAATCAGCTCTAAAATCCCAGGCACCAAAACAAAAATATTTTTTTGTTGCCCTGTGTAATCGTTAACTCTTATCTGAACAAGGTAATGTGTAGCGAAACAATTGTCATAATTTATAAATATAGTGAAAGTTTTTAATTAACAAAAATATTTATTTCAATTAATATTTTAAAATGTATTATTAAATGACCACTCTGTTTTTGGGGTTGCGAAAATTAAAAATATGTTAAATTAATCCATTTGAACACACTCAAGCCATCGATCGATACTGAAGATATTTGCCTCTAGAGAGTGCATCTCAATAGTAAGAAAAAAATCGAAGGTGGTCGACTACGATGGGTTTGAGGAAAATGTTATAAAACTACTGGGAGATATCCAATAATGGGAAGTTTTTACATAGGAGACCGCTTTAAGGGGAGATTCCCATTTTTTCCATATTGGGAAATTCAGTCTAGTTAATGAAGTTAATTAATGTTGTATTCTTTCATTTTTCTTTGTATAAACTATTTCTTTTTATACAGTGTTTTGCTCTTTTAAAATATGGTAATAGATTTATAATTGAATCGGTGAGTTCGACAACCGTACATGTCCGAAAATGTCATTTTGAGAAATTTAAGAAAAACTGATAATCTTTTAAATTACTTATTTCTCAGGTTTGGCATACACAGAGAAGTTTTAGATCTGGTGATCTGGGATTTATATCTAGTAATAGTTTTTCTATAAACGAAACGGTCTAATAGTTATAGCTAAAAGAAGTTAGTGGACAAGTACGGTTTTCGAAATCAGTGTCGTAAAAAAAATAAAACAGGTGAAAAATGATTACATTTTTAATAGTTCTAAAAGAATAACAAATAAATACTGATTTAAACATTTTAATCGTCATTTTCTGCCGTTGTCGTATTACAGGATGTTATATGGTAGAAAAATTCTAACATTTCACCAGTCATATATTGCATAACTTTTTTAATATCCTCGACTTTTTTCTCATTAATAGGTAGAGGATCTTTATAAGCGCCAGCAGTCGGTAGAGAAGGACTTTCCTTATGTTGCTTTAATAACTTAAATGTGTAGGAGAGAAAACCATTTATGTAATTCCACGTTGTCACATAACCTGGAGTTGAACTGTCATAAAGAAATTGCCTATAGTTTGACACAGCAAAATTTTCTTTTCTGACTAAAATAGAACACGTTTTTTTATAATCAGTCGGCCACCACTTTTTAAAATCAATAATATCGTTATGTCGAATTAACTTTACAGTAAATGGCTGTTTTTTCCTTGAAGATAGTATTATTTCTTGATATTCTTCTGGAATATAAATTCGATCGTGTTTTTTAATCACCCTCTTGACACAACCAAAATCCCTGTCGCAGGGCAAAAATGAATGCCCTCTTATTGGAAAGTAATGGTATATTTTGTTAAATCTCTTGGTCGCCTGCAATGCTAGCAAAAAGCGAACCATGGTCTGGTTACGATTCTGTCCCGCACATCCATCAGAAAATAAGTGTAACTCAGTGATTTCAGATGGTATGTGGTTCAATATATAATCATAAAGAAATGTGCATACTTCATTAGATCCTTTTAGAGCTTCACCCTCGTGGTAGCTATAAAAATGACCAGTGTTGTCTTTAAGATTATGAATCTGAAATGCATATACTCAAAGTTGCCTTAGATAAAAAATTTCTTGAACCGGGATATGTGGGAGGGGCATATTCTGCATATAGTCAAAAGCTAGGCCCATTACTTCTGGTCGTTCCTTACACAGAGATTGCACTTCGTGTAAAACTTTTTTGCGCGCCTTTTATGAACTATGAGTTCCGCTGCAACCACTCTCTTTGCATTATCATTAAGATTAACATCTTTAAGTTTAGCTCCAAGACTTTCACATACCGAGCAGACATCAACCTGTGGTCTTCCAAACCTGAGATTGTAGTTTTCATTATAATATTTTAGATAGAATTCGTATTTAACCAAATTTTCTAGCTGTGGATTTTTATCTATAAACAGATTGTACATTTTCTTCACATTTAAAGATGCATCCAAATAATGAATGGTTTTTGAGGAGTAATGGGAAACTTTAACCGGGAATGACTCAATGTGTTCTTTTATTTTCACAATCCATTCTTCGCATATTGCACGAGGTCTGTTATTGTGCCGGCCTCTTAAATCCTTTGGTGATTTTGTAGCTAGAAGTAAGGTGTTTAAACGCTGAACTTGCCAATGAGATATGGCATGAAGACTGATAAATGCCTGTTTACATACGGAAATTCGATTTGATTGTTTCATAACAAAGTACAAAAAATTTGATTTTCTTTGTTGTTTAGGTTTTACGCCTCTTATCCGATGTCTTTCAATAGGCTTTGCTTCAATAAGCCCCTGCAAATACGTATCTTGTTCATTTTTTGGCTTACCGTCGTATAATTTTGATATTATTTCTGTTTTCTCTTCATCAATAAACTGCTGCATGCACTTTTTTTTACACCTTAAAAATGTATTCATTAGTTAAAATTAATTAATTAAAAAAAAATGTAAACTTACATGCATGTAGGTCGGACAGTTTTCGCTTCAATATGTTTTCCGTTTTTACCAACATATTCCTGACCGTGCAAACGTGCTATTTTTCTTTGGTTATGTTTCCAACTAACAATATTCCTTTTTCTTTTTTTGTTGCCATTGCTAGTAACCACATCTTCTCTGTCACAGGATGACATATTTTATTTAAACAAATTTAAAAACACACGATAATTAAGCTATTTTAATTAATAAAACCCACACGAAGTCAACTCTTTCTTTGTAAACAAATAACTGCAGATATTTTAGTAGCTGAGATGAAAAACCGTACAAGTCACGGACATGTACGGTTTTTCCAGTCATCACCGAACGGCAGCCTACTGTAGAGCGTTAACGTTTAAGTATATCGTACGGTTTTTATGCTCAGTTGATAGGGGGATATATTTAAAACAAAATGGCTATCTCAGTTTAAAATGTCAAATTTTGGACTTGTACGGTTGTCGAACTCACCGATTCAATTGTTTCTCGTATTTCCTTTCAATGATATATCGTTAATAACTAAACAGAATTTACATTTCTTTTGAAAAAAAATAACCGGTCAAGTGCAAGTTGAACTTGCGCAGTTAGTGTTCCATACGTTGATTGCTTTTAAAATAAAAAATGTTGTAACGGAAGTATAAAATGATCAGATAAATTATTACAGGTAATGCACTCGTGATAATTTTCGTTCAATCTACACCCCGTGGAGAATATTCCAGAATTTTTTCAAAATTTTTTGATAAGTACTTTACGAGATAATGCGAGTGAACAGCGATTTTTCGCGATTTTTTAAAGATAATACAAAGAAAAGTGCGCGCAAGTATTACATTATATATATATTTTTTACTCGTGTTTTCACAAGCTTTCATTTGACACCACACTCGATTACCTAGTAAAAAAAATTTTTTTCACTTCCGATTTCACCTCCCAAAAATAACCCCTTAAGTCAAAATTTAACTTTCAAAACTATATGGCTCTGATGAGGCCATCAATTCCTATATTATTACCAAATTTCAACTTTCTATGACAAATAGTTTCGGAGAAAATCGGGTGTGACAGACGGACAGACAGACAGACAGACGGACAGACAGACACCGAAGTGATCTTATAAGTGTTCCGTATGGAACACTAGAAATGATGGCTGGTGGTGTTTTTGTGCTTTTAACTGTATAATAGAAAATACTTGCGAAGTTTTCACAAAGTTGGTCACAATGTCTTTGGGATTGCGTAATATGCAGCACAAACTTATAGCTACAGATAACAGGTTTTATTTCTTAAAGTTAAAGTTTACATTAATATTTTAAATATTCGAGTGTAGTAGCCGTTACTTGACGGAAATTCATAATAACTGAAATAAACACTTTTGTTAAATCAAAAATTCCATTATATTTTGTAATTTATGACAATTGTTTTGGTACGTGGTACCGTCTTCAGATAATCGTTAACTCTTATCTGAACAAGGTAATGTGTATCGAAACAATTGTCATAATTTACAAAATATAGTGAAAAATTTTGAATTAACAAAAATACCAGGCTGGTTTGAAAAGTCCGTGCAAAAATAAAAACTACTTATGTGTTTGGGGTAAACCTTTTTTATTTTTCGACATAGTCTCCTTTTAGGCTTATACACTTCGTCCAACGATGTTCTAGTTTGTTGATCCCTTCCGAATAATAGGATTTGTCCAAGTCTGCAAAATATCCATTAGTGTCTGCAATCACCTCCTCGTTTGAATAAAATCTTTGTCCCGCCAGCCATTTCTTCAAATTGGGGAACAAATAGTAGTCCGAGGGAGCCAAGTCTGGAGAATAGGGGGGATGTGAAACGAGTTGGAATCCTATTTCCATTAATTTTGCGACCACAACTGCTGAGGTGTGTGCTGGTGCGTTGTCGTGATGGAAAAAGGACTTTCTTGTGGGCCAATCGCGGGCGTTTTTCTTGCAGCTCGGTTTTCAAACGGTCCAATAACGATGAATAATATTCACCTGTAATAGTTTTACCCTTTTCCAGATAGTCGATGAGGATTATCCCTTGCGAATCCCAAAAGACAGTCGCCATAACCTTTCCGGCCGAAGGAACGGTCTTCGCCTTTTTTGGGTGCAGATTCCCCCTTGGTAACCCATTGTTTAGATTGTTGTTTGGTCTCAGGAGTATAGTAATGTATCCATGTTTCATCCACAGTGACGAAACGACGCTTAAAGTCCTCCGGATTCTTCTGGAACAGCTGCAAACCATCCTTGCAACACTTCACACGATTCCGTTTTTGGTCAAGCGTGAGCAATCGCGGCACCCATCTTGCGGATAGCTTTCTCATGTCCAAATGTTTATGCAAAATATTATGTACCCGTTCAGTCGAGATGCCCACAGCACTAGCAATCTCACGCACCTTAACTCTTCTGTCATTCATCACCATATCATGGATTTGATCAATGATTTCTGGAGTCGTAACCTCCACAGGCCGTCCAGAACGTTCAGCGTCACTTATGCCCATATGGCCAGTCCGAAAATTTTGAAACCACTTATAAACTGTTCTAATCGAAGGTGCAGAGTCACCATAATGTTTATCAAGCTTCTCTTTAGTCTCCTGAGGCGTCTTGCCTTTCATAAAGTGATGTTTAATCACCACACGAAATTCTTTTTCGTCCATTTCTTGAAAATCACTCGACTTCCTTGATTCACACGAATGCCAAACACAAAGAAATATACCAATATGGCTGTAACTTGGTGTGCGTTCATTCAAGAGATGCTACTAACTAAACATGATCTCGATACGCTCCGGTGGTGCCATCTCTCGGTCTTTGCACGGACTTTTCAAACCAGCCTCGTATGTTAATTTAATCCATTTGAATACACTCAAGCCATCGATCGATACTGAAGATGCGGTAATTGTTTCAAATTTGCCTCTAGAGAGTGCATCTCAATAGTAAGAAAAAATCGAAGGTCGTCGACTACGATGGGTTTGAGGAAAATGTTAGAAAACTACTGGGAGATATCCAATAATGGGAAGTTTTTACATAGGAGACCGCTTTAAGGGGAGATTCCCATTTTTTCCATATTGGGAAATTCAGTCTAGTTAATGAAGTTAATTAATGTTGTATTCTTTCATTTTTCTTTGTATAAACCATTTCTTTTTATACAGTGTTTTGCTCTTTTAAAATATGGTAATAGATTTATAATTGTTTCTCGTATTTCCTTTCAATGATATATCGTTAATAACTAAACAGAATTTACATTTCTTTTGAAAAAAAAATAACCGGTCAAGTGCAAGTTGAACTTGCGCAGTTAGTGTTTCATACGTTGATTGCTTTTAAAATAAAAAAAGTGTTGTAACGGAAGTATAAAATGATCAGTGACTTCACAAAACACACCCCAAATGAGTTTTCAACAAAGTTTATTTCCAATCTTTATTGAAAATTGGTGACCTTGAAATTTCTGTTTTTTATTTATATACCAGATAAATTATTACAGGTAATGCACTCGTGATAATTTTCGTTCAATCTACACCCCGTGGAGAATATTCCAGAATTTTTTCAAAATTTTTTGATAAGTACTTTACGAGATAATGCGGGTGAACAGCGATTTTTCGCGATTTTTTAAAAATAATACAAAGAAAAGTGCGCGCAAGTATTACATTATATATATATATATTTTACTCGTATTTTCACAAGCTTTCATTTGACACCACACTCGATTACCTAGTAAAAAAAAATTTTTTCACTTCCGATTTCACCTCCCAAAAATAACCCCTTAAGTCAAAATTTAACTTTCAAAAACTATTTGGCTCTGATGAGGCCATCAATTCCTATATTATTACCAAATTTCAACTTTCTATGACAAATAGTTTCGGAGAAAATCGGGTGTGACAGACGGACAGACAGACGGACAGACAGACACCGAAGTGATCTTATAAGTGTTCCGTATGGAACACTAGAAATGATGGCTGGTGGTGTTTTTGTGCTTTTAACTGTATAAGAGAAAATACTTGCGAAGTTTTCACAAAGTTGGTCACAATGTCTTTGGGATTGCGTAATATGCAGCACAAACTTATAGCTATAGATAACAGGTTTTATTTCTTAAAGTTAAAGTTTACATTAATATTTTAAATATTCGAGTGTAGTAGCCGTTACTTGACGGATATTCATAATAACTGAATAAACACTTTTGTTAATTCAAAATTTCCATTATATTTTGTAATTTATGACAATTGTTTTGGTACGTAGTACCGTCTTCAGATAATCGTTAACTCTTATCTGAACAAGGTAATGTGTATCGAAACAATTGTCATAATTTATAAAATATAGTGAAAATTTTGAATTAACAAAAATATTTATTTCAATTAATATTTTAAAAGGTATTATTAAATGACCACTCTGTTTCTGGAGTTGCGAAAATTAAAAATATGATAATTTAATCCATTTGAACACACTCAAGCCATCGATCGATATGGAAGATGCATGACCTTAATGGCGCTAATTGTTTCAATTTCGCCTCTAGAAAGAGCAACACAATAGTAAGAAAAAATCAAAGGTGGTCGACTACGATGGGTTTGAGGAAAATGTTAGGAACCTACTGGGAGATATGCAATAATTGGAGGTTTTTACATGGGAGTCCGCTTTAAGGGAAGATTTCGTTTTTTCCCATATCGGGAAGTTCAGTTCAGTTAATGAAGTTAATTAATGTTGCATTTTTTTCTTTTTCTAAATATAAATAATGGGAGATAAGGAGAAATAATGGGAGATAAGCAAAGATAAGTCTAGATAATGGGAGTTATGGTGAGATAATGGGAGATAAGGAGAAATAATGGGAGATAAGGAGGAATATTGACAGATAAGTCGAGATAAGCCTAGATAATGGGAGATAAGGTGAGATAATGGGAGATAAGGAGAAATAATGGGAGATAAGGAGAAATAATGGAGATAAGGAGAAATAATGGGAGATGGGCAGAGTTAAGTCTAGATAATCGAAATTATGTAAAGATAATGGGAGATAAGGAGTAATATTGAGAGATAAGGGGAAATAATGGGAGATATTTTATTACGTTGGGTAAATATATAGAAATCCATAAAAACTGCCCTTAAAACTCTACTAAAACTAAATAGATTTTTTTTAATCTGTTCAATTCACTATAAACTCCCACAAATCATTGGTATTTCAATTGTGGTATAAAATATTATAAAATTCCTTAATGTTTTATTAGTAGGGACAGTTGAGAATTCATAGAAACTCATTAAAGATTAAGAAGTTCGATTGAAATTTGAAATTAAAGTTACAGTTTTCTCAATAAATCAATTTCCTATAAAATTATAATGTTTCGCTATAAAATTTTCTAAACCGGATGTAAAATATTATATAATATACTATGATCATTGCCTCTTCAAAACTCATAAAAGCTTATAAAATGTTTAGAAATTCTCATTATCATTTTTTTTGTAAGTCCCAACAAAACTGAACAGCCAAACTACGTTTAAAATCTTATCTATATACTCTAAAATTTCATAACTCTGAATAGATTCCCTAAAGCTCTACAGGGGCGACACGTGTGCGGAAAAAGCGATTCATGTTGGTTTTGAATGAAACACAGTCCTGGGCAAATTATTCCAAAGGGATGAGATTCTCCATATAAAAGACTGCTTCAAAAGGGTTGTACGAGGAGTAACAAGCCGAAGTTTTGTTTTTTTTTAAATTTAGGCATCTATATTATTTGGTTAGAGCTTGTTTGTATAGTATGTTTGAGGGATTATTATTTTCTGGCAGCGAAATATATTGGTTTTCTGTAGTTCCTACTTTTGATAACCCGACATATGATTGGCCATGAAAAAAACATTCCTGTCTCGAATCGATTCCCACGAGTTTGAAGGTTTGTCTCTGGGACTTCTTTATTATGAGAGCAAACGATACTATCGCCGGAAACTGCCACTGCTTGAAAGGAATCGGCAGATCCGATGGGATCATAGAAATATGTCCTTATATTTTGGCTGGTAAGCTGCTGCGAACGTAAAGCGCTAGACTCTTCATTTCGATGTATTCTAGCTGCCTTTCCCTTAGACGTACTCGTATTTCTACAAAGTTACGATTTTCTTTTGGGCATAATGTTATTTTTAGATACTACAACCACACATGCATAGTTTCTTAGAAGTAAAAAACTACTTAATAAAAATTAAGGAATTGCATCATACACCTCAAATTGAAATTAACTACATATTAATTGTCAAAGGAAATGCAATAATTGCACACAATTTTTCGTAGATATTTCAGAACACGCTTACTAAATAGCAGAGAACTGAAAACTAAATGAAGTAGGTTCTTAAGTGACAGTAAAACAGTAGGTATACCTAAATTAAGGAAGATGACTAAAATAATATTTGTTGCCTAAATGAATCTTGCGCGGTTAGGTACTTATTGAACAAAAATACACTAATAAGAATAAAAAAATGTAAATAAATATTTTTATTGTTATTTAATGCCTATTGACACCAACAAAGTACCAACAATGTACCTACAAAAGGAATGAAAGAATCTTAAAACTACGAATAACAAAAACTATAACAACAATAGACATACACCACGAATTTTCAAAAATTCGTTTTTTTTTTACGGATTTCTATTCGCTGTATTTACATAAATAACATCAAGATGCAAGAGGAAGAAGGCATACAGGACGAAGCTAACATGGGAGACTAGCCGTAAGTTCATTTTTTATCTACCCTCGAAACTATCAGACACTGTCTGCATTATTACTCAGTCAATTTTTAATATTTTTTTATTTTTTTTTTAATTTTTTTTTAAAAGTTACTTTTTCTACAAAATGTCGAGAGGTTTTTTTTCATAGACAATTTTCTATAAATAGTTTAACACACATTTTTTTGATCGAAATTTGCATATTTAAGTTTGAAACACCTTAAATTTTTTATTTTTGAAAAAAACCCTTCGACAATTTTTAACTACTACATTATTTTACAAGATTAGTTTTTCTTTTACAGATCAGATTATTTTTTGTGAAGTTATCCTGCAGATAAGGAGGCATTATAGTTTTCGTCAGTGGTCCATTTAACCTGATAAAAAATAATGTTAATATTTAAAACATATTTAAAAATTTTTTTTTATTAAAATTTAAAGTACAATAAAAATATGTAATCTCCATGCTTTTATATTATTCACTTAATAACTTCAAGATATTTTTTTTTTAAAATATATATACTTTTTGCAGCGCCCAGGTGTATGTAATTTTCATTTTCAGAAACACAACATCAAGGAATAAGGAACAATAATTATGTTATTTTTAAAAACAAAATATTATGTACCAAATTATATCTAGTTCGTGTCACGTAGGAGTCTGATTATTCTATCAGGTATCGTGCGTGACCCAAACTAAACTTCCCAAATGAAGAGTCAACTCAAAAGTGAAACTATCAAATTATTGATCGTAGGACATGGATCGACAAAACTGAACGATAACACAATAAATGATAGGAGACGTTGCCACCACGCGAGATCATTCGATACTCTGATGGTAGTGTCGCGCGCAGCGCGAGTTGGCCGTAAACGCGCGCGTCATCGCCTTCTGTCCCCTCTTACCGTCTTCCACCCGCAGGGCTACTCGCTCGTGACCTTTCCTTTTCCCACCGCGTCTTGCCCAGCCCCCACGCCTCGTTGAACATTTTATGTAGATTAGTATGACTCTAAAATCACCCCTAACATTAGAAATTAATGTCTACAATTTTTCCATACATAACACAGTCCCGCCTGCTCTTACATCGGCCGTCCAAGATAGTTATATTTTTGAAACTGTCTCGCCGCACGTGTACGTACTTCTATTTTAGTTACTCTTACTCAAAAACACGATCGGTGACTCTAATTATTATTCCAAATGGTTTGGTGCAAAGGACAATTTTTATCTACATGAAATGCGTGTAATGAAGAACATATTTATTTTGTTAAGGATTTAATTTTAGCTATTGGAACTACTCTAGATAGATTTATCACTTGGTCACGTTTATTTCTAAGACCCATGTTTCAATTTTGTGGGTTAACCTTAGATAGGCATATGCTGTAGCGAACTTTTTTGTAGGCCCATTTATGTTCTAGAATTCTTCTATACATTATTTTAATATATATTTGACTGGCAGCGTTTGCCAGAATTGCCCGCTTGACCATTTTTGCGTTTACTTACGTCATTAAAATTGTCACTGGTCAGCTCTCTTTTGTCACAACTACATAAAATATAGCCTATATTCATCCAAAAAGTCCTGGCTATATACCAGCAAAAGATTTTTTAAATCGGTTCCGTAGTTTCAGAGATTACCTCTAACAAACAAACAAACTCACAAACTTTACTTTTTTGTTATAATAGTGTAGATTATAAAATTTATGATCACACTATTCCAAAATGTATATACAGTTATGAGTTTTTAGACTACTCTGTCTTTTCACTTTCCTGTATAGAATCTTATAAGAACTCTCAAAAAGTTATGCCAGTTACCGACAAAAACTAATTAATACCTTATAAAAATCTATAATAATAGGTAAAATTATACTCTTAATTCCATTCGTTAGTTATACTATAAGCAACAACGAAAAACATTAATTGTGAGGTGCCACTGGTGATATTTTTTTTCTCAATATTAATATGATATTGAAGAACTTCTGATTTTTTACATAAATTGACCTAAATAAACATCTTACGCAAGAAAGTTTCACCTGGAATTAACTGGACAATAAATAAAAGAAAATTGTCGGGATACCTGACACACGAGACATCAAGACGATACAAGAGAAATATTAAATTTTATCTCAGCTGACGTTATAAGAAATGTATCAGTGATAGATTAGTCCAGTTATTTTACTACAAAAAATGATTAATCTTCTGAAAAAATCCAAGTGAAGATTTTCCTTCAGGATTATCTTTCTTTCAGCATCAGAAATATTGTATCCAAAGTCCATTACGAAATCATGGCGGCAAAAAGTTATCGAAGGTCAAAGGTAGCGAAAATCAGTTTTTCTCAAATATCTCGTGAACTATTCGTTTTACGTGAATTTTAGTTATTATGAAATTTATTCATAATCAAAATTTGCTTAAAAAATATTCTATATAAATTTACGTGGGACTAATAGTTCTCGAGATAAGGGGCTGAGAAAATTTAGGAGTTACGATGCATTCGTTTCCGCACCACCTTTGAAGTAGAATGCAAGGCGCATTTTTTTTACATGATGTCCCCTGTAGGCGTAATCTATAGGTTACAAATTATTGCAATATTTTATTGATTATGAGTCGTTTTCTTCTACTTCTTTTTCTTTTTCTTCGCCTCCGTATTCTTCTTCTTCTATTTCTATTTCTTCTTCATTATTTTCGTTACTGTTATCATCTACAATCTTTTCAACAGATAACATAGTATTAAAGTCTATTTCATCGTGGTTTATTTCAGATTCTAATGCCGCATCATCGGACGTAGTGTTTAAACATGACTGGCCACGACAAATTATTGAACATGGCAATCTTAGTTTTCTGCATCGAGAATTTGAGAAGTAACCTTTTGTGCAATTGCAGAAAATATAATTAAGGAGTTCCTCTAGTGCAGGAGGAAGTAGAGTAGAGATGGGCTCTAATTACCCCATTGTTGAGGATCTAAGTCTCTGCCTAGCCATGTTTGGACTTAATAATATGCTCTAAACAAATATGGTTGTGCTGCTGCCGCGGTGGGTGGAAGTGACGATAATTGTACATGTCTGTTAAGTGTTGTGCTTTTTGCAAAAGGAAAATATCGGTAGCTACCAAGTGAAGTATCTGTTTTTGGAACTCCGTACATAGCTAGAATAGAATAAATGATATTCCAGAATTTATTGGAGTATCTGGCGCACAATTTTTTTGTTTAAATAGCTACACTGCTTTGCCTAAATCTGGTCTTTTAATGGAGGAAAGACGGTTACACAAAAACAAAGGTAACAAAAGAAAATATAGCAGACTACACACACAAATACAGAAAGAAATTCGAACAGCTAAAGATAGATGGAATGGTGAAAGATGTAAAGAGATAGAGGAGTTGCAGGGAAAGTATGATAGCTTTAATATCTATCGAAAAATCAAAGACTTAACTGGTGAACGGAGAACGAAATCAAATGGACTTTTAATACATCATGAAGGAAAGGTTGTTATCGATAAAGAAGAGAAACTGAAGATATGGCAAGACTAAATTACAATGTTATTTTCTGATGCAAGACCAGATCATCCACAATTCTCAATAGACTTGTTTGGGCTCTGTATTACCACCGATAAAATGCGCATTGCAATAAATCAATTAAAAAATGGAAAAGTCACCAGTCCTGATGAATTCCATGGAAAGTTTCTTAAGCTCTTGGATGGGGATGGGATTAAGTGGTTTACGGTGATCTACAATAAAATCTATGATTTAGGTAGAATACCAGAAAGCTGGTTAAAGTTTGAGTTTATAAGGATCACAAAAAATGTAGGCGCTAAACAATATGGAAAATATCGAACAATTAGCCTGATAAGTTATCTTTTAAAAACATTTCTAAAAATCATTCACAGAAGAATATACAAGTTGTGTGAAGAAAACATGTCAGCTACACAATTCGGTTTTCGATGCCATGGGAACCAGAGAGACCTTGTTTTCTATGCAGGTTTTGATTCAGCGATGTAGAGATGTCAATTGTGATGTATATTTGTACCTGGTCGACTACCAAAATGCCTTTGATAGAAATGGTCGAAATTCTGAAAGATCTTGGGCTAGATGGAAAGGATTTGCGGATTATTGGCAATCTCTACTGGAGCCAGATGGCAATTATTAAAGCAGAAGGGGAGCGCTCAGAAGCAATATCGATTGAGCGTGGATTAAGCAGGGTTTAGTTTTGCCTCCACTATTGTTTAATATATACTCTGAGCAAATCTTCAGAGAGGCACTGGAAGAGGCTGATGAAGGAATACTGCTTAATGGGGAGCGAATAAATAACATTCGTTATGCTGACGATAGGGCGGTTATGGCTGATAACTTAAAGGGTCTACATCTACATCTCATGACAAAAATAAACGAAGTCAGTAATCGATTCGGCCTCGAACTTAATATCAGCAAAACAAAGTACATGGTAATCAGCAAGTCTCCAGTTCCTGCTACCTTGTTGATGGTTAACAATCAACAAATACAAAGAACTCCACAATATTCATATCTAGGTACCAAGATATACGAACAATGGGATCATTCGCAGGAAATTCGTTTCCATATCGAAAAAGATAGAGCAGACAACACTTTTCAAAAGCTCAGCAATAAAACTGAGCACAAAAATGAGACTCCTAAGATGTTATGTCTTCAGTGTTCTTCTTTATGGTGTAGAATCTTCGACGCTGACTGAAGCCACTTCTCAGAAACTTCAGGCATTTGAATTATTGCTATATCGCCGAATTTTGAAAATTTCTTATACTGACCATATTATTAACGAGGATGTCTTAAGTCGCATAAACGAAATCTGGAAATTATGGAAACAGTTAAAGTAGGAAAATTGGAGTATTTAGGACACTTAATGAGAAATCCTCACAGATACGGATTACTACAGCAAATACTCCAAGGACAGGTACTTGGAAAAAGGGGACCAGGATGCAGACGTATTTCTTGGCTAGACAATCTGCGAAATTGGTTCTCCACAAATACTACCGGTCTTTTCAGAGCTGCAGTGGATAAAGTAATAATAGCCAGAATGATTGCCAACATTCAAACCGAATAAGCACTTTAAGAAGAAGATTCATAACATTGGAAATAGTCTCGTCTGCTGGACGACCTTTCTTCCGATCAGAAGTTGGCAGAATAAATGGATCAAAACATATATTATGGTAGATAACATTAGCAGCAACTAAGTGAAATTCAAAGTTGCTACGGTTTTTTACAGCTCTCCCATAACTGTCGTTGCTCGTATCTGCTGCACGTATTACAGTATTCTTGAATGATAATATACTTATATGTCGAATACTTCGTCGATATTTTTTATCCTTTTTTGCTCTACTTTCTCACTGGCTTGTTTACCACAAAAAATACACAACGCATCAAAGTCAAATCAGGTTGATCTATGCTTACGAGGAGAGCATTAAGACGTTGAAGGAGAACTACTGATACGACGTTTCCTATATGATTCAATGTTGAATTTTTTCGTATAGTTTATACGACATTCAACATGCACAATCACAGTATTTACGCTTTGTAAATAACACAGGCCAACGACGAAAAAACTTTTTTAATAATTTTTCCTGATTCCTATATTTTTTGGTGTGCTGAGTCCGAAAATAATAATAAAAAAGTCGAATCACTCACCAATTTTTCACATTTTAATATTCAAAATGTGAAAAGTTTATTTTTTATCATTCGAATGTTATTAGGTTGGCAATAAAATCAGAATTTTATAAGGTTGGCAGTAAAAATCAAATGTTATTAGGTTGGCAGTTCCGATAAATGTCACAGCTGTTTGTTTTTTTCCTGTTAATATAACCTCGCATTGAAGTGTTTAACCCATGTGCTTTAATTCACACTCAAAGTATGGCTAATCGTGGTTGTAAAAACTCTCCCAATACTTTTTGTTACATATATGGAGAGTTTGTAGTTAAAAACCATCAAAGAAACATTACTGACTTTGTAAAAAAAGTATTCTTTGCATATTTTGGTGTAGAAATCGGTAATCAAGAAAAATGTTGGGCTCCTCACAAAGTATGTTATGTTTATGTCGAGGATCTTAGGAAATGGTATAAGAATAAAAGAAAGCTTTTGGATTTGCAGTACCCATGGTATGAAGCGAGCAAGAAAATCATTCAAATGATTGTTATTTTTGCAGCGTTGATGTTGCTGGATATAACTCCAACAACTTCCTATCCCTGAGCCACCACAGTCTATTGATGACGTTTTACAGTCCAGTCCCGAATTTAATGAAAGTCGACCGGATGATTATGAGTTTCAATGTTCTCTACAAAATTTAAAACCACAGTTGTTTACACAAGTAAATGATTTAGTGAGAGATTTGGGTTTGACCAAGGAAAAAGTAGAATTGCTTGGTTCTAGGCTGAAAGAAAAACATTTATTGGAATCTGGAACATCTATTTACCATTATAGAACAAGAGATCAAGAGTTTGCTCAGTTTTTCAAGCAGGAAGAGGATTTGGTTTACTGCCATGATATTGGCAGTCTAATGAACGAATTTCGCACTGAGTACAGGAAGAAAAATTGGAGGTTTTTTATAGACTCATCAAAAACTAGTTTAAAAGGTGTTCTATTACACAACGGAAATTCTTATGCTTCACTGCCTGTTGCTCATTCAGTTCATATGAAGGAAACTTATGAAAATCTTAACATGATTTTACAGAAAATTAACTATCCAGCTCACGATTGGATGCTATGTGGAGATTTAAAAGTTGTCTCCGTGATCCTTGGTCAACAAAGGGGATTTACAAAGTTTCCATGTTTTATATATGAGTGGGACAACAGAGCAAGGGATCAACATTGGTCCAAAAAACAATGACCCGTAAGAAAAACTCTAACACCTGGCGAGAAGAACATTTTGCATAAAACTTTAGTAGACCCAAAAAGATTCTTCTACCACCACTACACCATCAAGTTAGGCTTAATGAAACAATTTGTGAAAGCCTTGCCTAAAGATGGTGAATGTTTTAAATATTTATGTAAAAGACTTTTTCTCATTTATCAGAAGCTAAACTGAAAGAAGGGGTTCTCGTTGGGCCTGACATTCGTAAAATGATGTTCGATTCCAACTTTGAAGCAAGGATAATTACAAAGGAAAAGGAGGCTTGGATATCATTTAAAGAAGTTGTGACTAAGTTTTTGGGCAATGTGAAAGACCCTAACTATGAACTTATCGTAGCTAATATGATAGACAAGTTCAAAAATCTGGTTTGTCTGATGAGCCATAAAAAAAAAAAAAAAAAAAGTCCACTTCTTGCACAATGATCTTGAATTTTTTCCTAAAAACTTAGGGGATATGAGTGAAAAGCAGGGGGAACGGTTCTATCAGGACATAAAGGAGATGGTGAAACGGTACCAGAGACGGTGGAATGTCAACATGATGGATGATTGCTCTTGGTCATTTCATAGAGAACAAAAAAATGCATCATATCGGAGAAAAAGCTATACAAGAAACTTCACAGAGAAAAGGGAAAGGAAATACAAAAAAATAAGCACCTAAACTATGCGCATTGAAGTGAAATATGTAATCGTGTGTAAAAATTGTAGCTTAATCAAATAAAATTACAGTTTAAGTTTTTATTTTTTATGTATCAAATTTTCCCTATTTTGAAATTTAATCAATGTCATATTGTGAGAGAACTGTGGGCGATACAAAAAAACTGATGTCAGATATGGTTTCAGCACCCAAAAAATACATAACACTTAGATGTATTGGTTTAAAAAGTTTTTACAATTTTTTTTTTGTTGGCCTGTGTAATGTACTTATATGTCGAATTTTCGATATTTTTTATCCTCTTTTGCTCTACTTTCTCACTGGCTTGTTTACCACAAAAAATACACAACGCATCAAAGTCAAATCAGGTTGATCTATGCATTGAGACGTTGAAGGAGAACCATTCATACGACGTTTCTTGTTGAAATGTTGAATTTCTTCGTATAGTTTTTACGACATTCAACATGCACAGTCACAGTATTTAAGCGTTGTAAATAATTGATATGTTCATCATCCCTTTTGACACTAGCATTTCTAATTGTTTCTAAACTGTGAATAACAATCACGATCGCTCCACTCGACAAAGTTTCATTACAAATGAAATAAGTGTTATCAGCCATTGTAATAGAATTACAGAATGTTTTGATGTGAATAAAACGTCCGAACTCTATGATACGTAGCGTTAAAGAGTTTTAAAAGGGACAAAATGTTTCGTGAAATATTTTCAGGTATATGTACATCAAACCATGGAGTTCTAAACAGCTGCAACTCAAGGTCGTTATTATCATTATTATGAAGAAGGGTCCACTTCAAGAACACCTTAAAAAGGAAGAATTATGGATGTGTGTGTATTAAATGAAAAATTAAAACTGCGTTCTATTGTCTATATACACAAGGAAAGAGATTAACTGTCGAATATGCAGAATTGAATAAGACAGTACGAAAAGCGCTTAAAGAAGACATAAATAAATACAAAGAAAACATGGTTAAAGATCTTATAGAGAAGAATATTAATTAAAGTAAAAGTATAGAGAGATAATTAAATTGAAGGACCAAGAAGGAAACATAATCAATGATAAGAAAAATATCCAGAACAGAATTACAACTTTCTATCAAGACCTCTACAATTCAAAAGTCCAAAATGTCGTAGTCGAAAAGGAAAATTCATCAACAGACAAAATAGTAATTAATGTCAAATCCCTGATATAGAAATGGATGAAGTTAAAAAAGCCTTACAACAGATGAAAAGTGGAAGAGCGGCTGGGGAGGATGATATTATACCTGAAATGCTAAAATGCGGAGGTGAAGCCCTAATGAATGAATTAAGAGATCTTTTTAATGAATCCGTCATATGTGAAAATATACCAGAAGACTGGGAAAACGCCATAGTCATCTTAATATAAAAAAAAGGTGACCCCGAAAACCTAGAAAACTACCGGCCAATTAGCTTACTCACCCAAGTTTACAAGTTGTTCTCACGAATCATAACAAACAGACAACACAAAATGGAATTAAACCAACAGATAGAACATGTTAGATTGAGATTGAGCTTCAGTACGATTGAGCCCTTGCATACATTGAGAATACTAATCGAGAAGGCCACCGAATATAATATATCAATGTGGCTCACATTTGTAGATTTTCGCAAGGCTTTCGACACAGTGGAAAAATGGGCGCTTATAAGAGCTCTTAGAAATGCACGTATAGACCACAGATACAGCGAACTGATAGCCAGAATATATGAACGAGCAACACTTAAAGTTATGGTAAATCAAGAACTGACAAGCAAGGTCCCAGTGAACAGAGGAATAAGGCAGGGCGATGTAATATCTCCTAAGTTGTTTACAATGATCTTAGAAGATGTATTCAAAGTACTGAATTGGGACGAAAATGGCCTTTTGATAGCTGGCGATCGGCTAAACAACTTGAGATTCGCAGGTGACATTGTAATTATAGCAAACAACAAGAATGAAATGATCCAGATGATTACAGATCTCCACCACCAGGCAAGGAAAGTGGGACTTGACATAAACTTCTCCAAGGAAAAGTACATGAGTAACAAAGACACTAATCATGAAAATATAGTGATTGAACATTCAACAATAGAGAAAGTAAACACGTACATCTATCTGGGACAAATAATAACGACAGGAAAGGAAAATCAGCAGCTTGAAATATAAAGAAGGATACGTATGGGATGGGCAGCATATGGAAAATTGAAATATGTACTGAATATGAATGTTCCTCAAAGATCAAAAACCCAAATTTATAATAAATGTATCTTACTAGCTACGACGTATGGAGCCGAGACATGGGTTTTAACTAAAAGAACAATAGAAAAACTACAAGTTCACCAACGAGCAATAGAACGGAAGATGTTAAATGTTACTTTGAAGGATAAGAGAACTAATAAATTGATTAGACAACAAACAAAGGTGGATGATATCCCTAAACGGATAATATCTCTGAAATGGAGCTGGGCCGGCCATGTGGCGAGAGCGACGTATAAGTGGAGAGGCAAGATCGCTAGATGTAGACCATGGGGTGAAAAACGAAGCATCGGAAGACCTCAGCAGAGATGGAGCGACGATCTGAAGAGAATTGGAGGGGTTAACTGGTATCAACAAGCACAAGATAGAGAAAAATGGAAAGATTTGAGAGAGGCCTATACCCGACAGTGGGTAGAAAACGGCTAAAGGAAGAAGAAGTAGAGTTTATATACACCACTATACGAAAATGTATAGTGGAGTATGCGCCTTTCTCCAAAATTTTTCAGCTTCTTATCTCGAGAACTATTAGTTCTACGTAAATTTTGTATAGAATCTTTTTTATGCAGATTTTAATGGTGAATAAATTTTAAAATAACCAAAATTTACGTAAAACCAATAGTTTACGAGATATTTGAGAAAAACTGATTTTCGTGACATAAGAAAATCCCGAAGCAAAATCTTTACTTGGATTTTTTTTAGAAGATGGATGCTATAATGTCTGGATAAAGATTTCGTCCTACTGACATGTTTTCTCAATCATTGATCCTAAGAGACGGAACGTAATTGTTCAGCAGACAGACGTAATAAATTTGAAGGCGCACTAAATCGGTAAAAATTAAAATTAATAAGAAGTAGGCATAAAATATTGACGTTACGTCGGGCATTTTAACGACAATTTGATGCCATTAGTCCGTTTTTATCCGCAAAGCTTTTAATCTATAATGACGTGCTTATATTACCTAATTTAAGCTCCTCGCTTAATTATTATTTAGTCAATACAACTGAACTTTTTGAAATAATTTTATTAACTCTTAAGTCTAAACATTTATAAATATGTAAATAAACAAAGTAATACGTAGTAAATAAAACTCATTGTGAAACTGGTTACTATTACAAATAAAACTTTATTTTCACAATTGGGTTCAATTAACATAACATATTTTTGGAAATAAAATAAAGACCTTAAAATACAATAGGTCTGGAGTGGTATCCTATCTAGTTGATGTTATTTTTATAATTACATTATATAACCTGATGGACATCTGAAACATAAAAAATATACTTACTAAGGACCCTAAACAATTATAGTCGGTCAATAAGTTTTGAAAGCGACATCTATGGAGCGTCACTCCAATCCAAATATTGAACACCATTTTGAAGCTTTATCTATCATATGAATATACCCTAAATTTCAAGTCGATCTGTCAAGTCATTCATTGTTTATCAGCTGGTTAAAGTAGACGTGTTTGAGTCTAAACGTGGTCGTACAAGCTTCAATGACGATCCACGTTCAGGACGTCCAAAACAACTGAAGAAACTGTTGTACAAGTACAAGATATAGCAATGGAAGACCGTCGATTAAATGTGGATGATTTAGCTGAGACTATAAGCATCTCACATGGATCCATACATGAGATCTTAACTAATGTTTTGGGAATGAGAAAGGTAGTTCCAAGATAGGTGCCGCATTTGTTGACATGGGAACAAAAACGCACTCGAGGAAAACTTTCTAAACATTTGGCTCGTTTCACGAAGAATAAAACTGATTTTGTGAGTCGATTTGTAACTATGGATGAGACTTGGATTTACCAGTATGATTCTGAACTGCGACAATAAACCGCACACTGGACTGAGCCCGGTTGGTCAGCTCCAAAGCAGCCAAAGTGGTCAAAGTCGTCCAAAAACATTATGGCATCAGTTTTCTGGGATGTAAAAGGAATTTTGTAATTGATTACCTTCAAACCGGTAAAACAATCACAAAGGTGCTTTGGCAACGGTAAAACTGGTCGGATTAAAGTGGTAAGGAGCGTTTTTCAACAAATTATGAGCTGATAGCATCCGTAGATTGCTAATTTGAAGGTCTTCCGGAAAACCACTTTAGAGATGGGGTAAATAAATGAATTGGAAAATCGCTGGAAAAAAAATGTATTGAGCTTAAGGGAGATTATACTGAAGCGTAAATATATTTCGACTCATTAATTCATCTTGTTTCATTTCTGCTTTCAAAACTTATTGACTGACCAATATATTATTGTTATACGAGGAATTTTAAGTATACTAGTATAAACCCTGCAACTCAATAATCCTTGTCCATATTATAATATGAAATTCTGTTTCGAATAAAGGAAGTTAAAAAATGGACAACCGTAAAATGCGTTGATATTAATTTATACATCGCAAAGTAACGTGCGATTTCTGAACATAAACCGTTAGCTCAAATTTATTTTCAGGTTTTTTTTTGCACCAAAGTAATCGTTTCAGACTTCCATAAGAATGGGGCCTAAAGTCGATGCCATTTTCCGTGTGTGATAGAGATGGTTTGTCATATTAAAAAAATACAGTTAGAGCGTATAGATTCAAATTTTAATTTTAAATTAAATTCCCTTTTACTTTATGCTGTTATATTTTTTTCTTTATTGATGTTAAAACAATTTTACAAAATAGCAGAAAAAAACTGCATTGGGATTTTGAAAGCTTCGGCATAATGACCCTACACAACCGTTATTACCACGACACCAAGCACTTTTGTTTGTACTCGGCGCGTGTTTCCCTAACTATATTAGCATCATCAGTAGTGATGACTGACTGTCAATCATAGCTTCTGATGATGCTAACATGGTTAGCGAAACAAACGCGCGTCGAGCGCAAAAATAAAGTGTTTGGTGTAGTGGTAGTAATTGTTGTGTAATAAAAACTATTATTAAGTCTACACAAATGTTGTATAAAACTGTCCATATTCGAAAAGGTATGCTAAGACTAATAATAAGTATATGACCAAGTAGGATTTTACGAGGAATCATATTATGTTATGTATTTTGATATTAACAACCAGAATGGCTGGATAATGTCGTAATAGCTCTCGTGTGAAGACTTTAAATTGATCGATAATTGTGATATTGAAAATTTTAATGTTTTTTTTTTGCGCCGAACATAGTCGCTGTACTTTGAAAACACGAAATTATTGGCAGTGCTGCGTAATAAAGAAAATTATATGACACATTACAGAAGTCTAAAACAAGCTTCAAAGTTTAGTATTAAATTAACTGAAATATATTGTACTCGTATGCTGTGCTTTAACGAGAGACCATGGCTAAAGATGTATATCGATATAAAAATTGGATTGAGCTAAGAAGCACATTTAGGAAAATCACATAAAAAATGCATGCTTTTGGCCCTCATGCTTTGCTTATGAGAGTTTGGCGACAAAACTCTCGTAGCCCTATCTACTCCGAACTTACTCAGAGACCGACGTAAGTTGTTTTGTATCGATTATTCTTAAGATTTGTGGGCAACGCATCCACGGGATAATAAATACACATATAGATAATAAATTTAAAATACACACTGGCGAGCAGTGTTCTCACATTAAAGGTTACTGTACCATTAAAATTTATTTGTTTCAGTACAGCATCTTTTCAGCTTCTGGATTATTACTTACATCAAAGAATGACACATTTATTCCTCTTCTTCCTCGTCCTCTTCTTCTTCCTCCTCTTCAATCTCCTCCTCCTCTTCTTCCTCTTCTGGTTCAGGTTCATACACTGGTGCCTTTACTTCTTCTTCTTCAGCGGCGTGCTTTTCTTCATCAGGTGTTTCTGGATCACCCCTCTTTTTGCCAGGGCGTTCACCGAACCATTTAGGTAACTTAGCTGTTTTGGTACAAGAAAGTGCGTAATGTAACCTTCGTAATTCTAAAGCTAGAAGAGGTCAACGGACAAGAGTAAAAGGCTGGCTCAGTTGGTCGACATCGGTACTTAGTTTTTGTAACAGATGTATTACCATATTGAATATATTTAGACAAGAGCGTAAAAAAGTTGTAATAAAGAGCCCTGTACTCTTCTTCTTTTGAAAGAAAAGCTTACGAGTGATAGCGACTAATTAAAGGAATTTTGATAACAATACCTTACCAATTTGTTCAAGTATGCTTACACAAAAACAACTAACAATTTAGAAATTGAATTCGTTTTTAGTATGTCGATATACATAATTATATTCTAATTTTTTAGTATAAAGGTCTGTATGACACAATTTTGTGCTATATAACAGTTTGATTATTTAGAGTGGTTAGCAAATTGTATAAGAGATTACTGCTACGTAGGCTGAAAATTTTTGGTCTAGCTACTTAAAACACATTTTTTTTTTGCAAAATTCGACTTTATTCATCAATATATTCTCCTTCAAGAGCGATACAATCAGTCTAACGCCTTTCTAACATTTCTATACATTTCTTGTAGAAAGACTTGTCTTTGCCTTCAGAATAGGCCCCAGTTTCGACGATAACTTCTTCATTGGAGCAAAATCTCTTTCCCGCGAGCATTTTTTTGAGGTCTGTGAATAGATAATAGTCGCTGGGGGCCAAATCTGGAGAACACGATGGATGAGGAAGCAATTCAAAATTCAATTCATGCAATTTTGCCATCGTAACCATTGACTTGTGACACGGTGCATTGTCTGGATGAAAGAGAACTTTTTTTTTGTTCATTTGGGGTCATTTCTTTGCGATTTCTGCCTTCAAACACACCAATAATTTTATATAATATTCGCTATTGAAGGTTTTTCCCTTCTCAGCATAGTCGATGTAAATTATTCCATGCTCATCCCAAATTACAGAGGTCAAAACTTTCCCAGCCGTCTGTTGACCACTCAGCTGACTACCGATTTAATTCCGGTGTGTAGTGGTGGATCCACGTTTCATCTATTGTTACATATCGCATAAAAAAATCCTTTTTATTGCGCTTAAACAGGTCCAAACAGCGTTCAGAATCATTAACACGTTGTTATTTTTGGTCCACTGTGAGCAAACGCGGTACCCATTTCAAACACAGCTTTCTCATACCCAAATGTTCATGCAAAATATGACCAACACGTTCTTTTGATATCTTTAGGGTGACGGCTATCTCACGCAGTTTCACTTTACGGTCATCCTAAACAATTTTGTGGATTTTTTTGTTTTTTTTCCGGTGTAACTACCTCATTTGGGCGTCCAGAGCGTTCCGCATCATTTGTATCTGTATGGCCGCGTTTAAATTCAGCAAACAAGTAAATGATGACTGATTTTTTTAGGGCAGAGTCCCCGTTACACTGATCAAGCTATTGCTTTGTTTGAACGGTATTTTTTCCCATCAAAAAACAGTGTTTAATCAACCCAGGAAATTCGATTTTTTACATTGTTTTAAAATATGAAAAGTTGCATCACCTACACCACTGTAAGTTGTAAACTAATCGTCGAAACGTCATGGGATTTTGACACGTATCATTTGAAGGTTGGTACTTCCTAAAAATTATGTGAATTTTTTGAAAAGGGCGACATCCATGTGTCAGACCAAAAATTTTTCAACCTACGTGTTATATCGCTCATTTGACTTATCTGTGTTAACTATGATCCATTTTAGTTATGCCACTCTTACGGCAACGTATTTTAGGATGCTAACAAAGAACGTAATGTCCATATGCACTTAAACTCGTTTTTGTATTCGAGAAATCATGCAGATAAATAATAATAATAATTTAAAAGCTTCTAAAATTATAATTATTATTTATAAGGTAGTAACAATAATAGACAAAAATTTTGTATAAAGCACTTGTCTGGCACAATCTTGTCTTATACAAAAGGTTGATTAGTTAGAAAACTGTCTAAGAAATCGGCCATGTAGGGCAACTGTCCAGAAAATATAACTATCGTTACAGAAAGACCAATACGTCGAGCAAAATGTCGCCGCAAAACGAAGCCGGCTGGCTACCGCCAGCACGGTAAAATGAGTCGCGTCGTTTTACTCAAAGATGCCGCGCATGTTGAAGTTGTATTATATGTAACAATGATAGGAAAAAATATCTGCAGCATTTCTGAGACTCGACAAGGTAGAATGTGAAAGTATGGCGAACAAATGACGTTTGTATCACCTAATAGGTCCAAATAATCTGTATCTTGTATATTTAATAGATCATGTAATAGGATTTTTAAGGTAGGTATCGTTATCAAATATGTACGAGTGTGTTTTTTAAGATATCTTTCTAGCCGTGAAAATGGCGGTATACAAAAAATTATTAGGTTAGGAAATTACTAATGATATTTTGTACGATATTATGGAGTTCTGCAGTTTTTAAAGTTTTCTTTTCCGAAAAAAGTGAGTGAAAGTAATTTGGAAGATAGTGCCGGATGAATGTCTCTCACTAATGAGGAAAATGAACTAAAAGTTATTTATGAGAGAATGTCCCGACAATGATGATCTTATTTTTAAGTAAAATTTTGATTTTGCTTTGATTTAGCCAAGACTTAAATTAGGATGACCCTAGATCAGAAAGACTGGTTGACGCAAAAACTAAGGAAACCATTTGGTTTGTTGAGGCATGAAGGTTTCAGTGCTTGCTGAAGAAGCTAAAGTATCCGAAACTAGGGTTTTCAAGATTGTGCACAAACATTTAAGGCTAAAAAAAGTTTCTGCACGATATATCCCCAAATCTTTACCCACAGTAAAAACTAACGAGGAAAGAAATTGTTTTGGCCGCGTTAGAGAACGAGTTATTCTTCGCGAATTGTCGAAAGACATAGGACTGTGGATCGTTTGGGATCGTCCCATGAAACAGAAGTCGATGGTATGGGTTAATAAATCTCTCCACCTACAAAAAACTCAGTGTGTTCTGGAAAGTTGATAGCGACTCTTTTCCCGGAATGTCGAGGAATTTTGCTTATTAAATATATAGAAAAAGAGTCCATAATTATTGGGGGTGTTTACGGAAGGTCGGTCCAAAACTGGAAAGAGACAAGTGTACGAATTCATGGAGAACTAAAACTTTGCTGTTGAAAGACACCTATAGGATCTACAAGGCTCGCACAGTTCAAACCTTTGCTAAAAGCTGTGGATTTCCCAGGTTAACATTCACCTTATAGCCCTGAATAAGCTTCCTGTGACTTCTTTTTGTTTGAACATCTAAAGACGGGACTTTGGGGCCGAAAATTTTCTTCAGATGATGAGTTGACAGCCGCTGCAGAGTGGATTATTGAGGCGTACACAACTGAATTTTTTTAGATGTAAAAAAGCAACTAGAGAAAGGATATTAGTATAGATAGTATTTATGTAGAAAAGTATTTTTTTTTGCTCTGCGAATTTTTCTTTATACTTAGGTAGATAACTTAATAAAACACCCTCGTAGTTTACATCATTTTGCAGCAAGTGGTTGATGAAAACAGTCATTATTAAAGAAGTCACTTGTTGCTCGTTTCGAACATAAATTTTGCTTATGTATTAGTTACTTTGGGCTGCTGGTGTTAACGAACAAATTGGTTGTACATTCGCTTAGCAATTAAAAGTTGGTTAAAACGAGTTGACACTGCTTGAAGGTTTTATGCATGCTATATAAAAAAATACTTTTTGAAAATCTAATAAAAATTATAATATCCAATTTAGGAATGCTATTAAAAATAATAATAAAAGATTTCCATCCGAAAATAAATTATTCGATATTTCAAATAAAAACAAACAAATAATATGTTGTTTTGTTTGAGAAAAACCTTTCTTCTTTCCCTATTTTCCTGCTAATGTATCAGTTTAAAAAAATATGAAGTATTATGTTCCTCGGGAATCTGTTTATATTTTGAGGTAAGTATCTGTATAACAAATCATGATTCTTGGTATAAGCTCGTGTCAAATTGGAGAGTTATTTCTACTTTTAGCTTATGATTTCACGAGGAATCTTCAGGGATCTTTACTCTTTGCAATTAGAGCTTGAATGTAATTCAGTTCAAAGCCGCTTCCGCTTCATAAAAGTAACTGCAGTATTCGGAGAGGATATCGATCTCGAATACTACAAATATTGATAACTAGCTAGCCTAAAAACCTCACCACTGTTTACAACAAATTCGGTTACCATGGAGAGTAGTTTGACATTTAATAAATATGTACGAGGGCCGCCTTTTAAGTTTTTACAAACGACTACTAGATAGCGCTATTAAGATGTGACATTACTATAAAATTTGACATTTGTTATTGTTAAAACAGTGAGAGCTTAGAAATTGGCCGAGTAATTTCTTTACAGTGAGTGTTTAAAAAAATAGTTTTGTGAACAAATTTCACGTAAAGATTTTCGTTGGATGATTTTTTACGATTCTAGTGAAGGTCTAATTCAACAACAATGTCTTTAGTCGCTTCGTTCTTTGGTAAGGAATCATTATCAGAAAAGACTGTTTAAAATTTGTTTGCAGAATTTGGTCATGGTCGTGCTTTGGTCAGCGATGCTGTGCGCAACATGATTGACGAGGATCGGCATGTGACATACCCTGAGATAGAGGCAACCTTAGACATATCGAAGACTGCGGCACATTCAATTTTGCATGAATATTTAGCTGTGAAAAAGATCTGTTCCCGTTGGATTCTGCATAATTTGACCGAAACTTAAAGATAAGTTCGTGTCAATTGGTGTAAGCAAATGCTCAAAAAATTCGAGTAAGGTCATGCAAAATCCGTATACAACATCGTAACAGGAGACGAAAGTTGGATATATTCGTACGAGCCGGAAACTAAGCAACAATGAACGGTTTGGGTGTTCCAAGATGAATCGAATCTAACAAAAGTGGTTCATTCGCAAGCCTCTTCCAAGAAAATGATCACTTGTTACTTTGGTTATACTGGACATGTTGCCATCGTTGCTGAAGAACAGTTAATGCTGAATGGTATACAACAATTTGTTTGCCAGAAGTCATCGATGACACCACTGAAAACGTTGCATTATTCTTCATCATGACAATGCCAGCTCTTACACACACAGCACGTCAAAAAATTGATTATTTGACGGACCTGATTTATCGCTTAACGACTTCTTTTTGTTTTTATCGCCTGACGACTTCTTTTTATCCCTGAATGTCAAAGAAAAAAATGCATGGACAGCGATTTTCATTACGTCAAGAAGTTGTTAAAATCCTTCTAAAACCATGTTTTTGAGGTACCAATTTCAAAGTGGAAAAAAAAGTGTTTCGAGAATTGGTTCAAACGCAGGCAAAAGTGTATAAATCTTAATGGCGAATATTTTGAGAAATAAAACGATTTGCACCAAAAATTGTTTTTCTTTCATTGTTTTTGTAAAAACTTAAAAGGTAGCCCTCGGACACAAAATTTGATGCTCCAGATTTAATTGTATTATTTATGGTGAATCTTTGGAGAATATATGACAACTAAAAATTGTAAATTTATGGTTTAATGATAAAGTGCGTCTTTCTGAAAGGATCGTCTGCTAAAGTGTAAGAACAACATTTTTTCTACACCACAATCAAAAATTGGATTGCGGATTTCCAGAGAGGAACAACTAACATCATTGAGGAACACCGTGATGGAAGATTTCTTTCTGTGTCTGAGACAATGTTGAGGCTGTGCATGAGAATCTACGAATTGGGCTGAAACATAGAGCAGAGATTCTGAACATTACATATCGACGTGTGTTTTTCACATTGTCCATTCTGATTTGGGTATAAAAAAATTATTAGGTAAATAGATCCTTAAATATCTGGACGTTGACCACAAACAACTAAGAGTCGTAACATCCAAGTTGATTTGTAGCCGTTTCGAAAAGGACACATCTAATTTTTTGGATCGATTTGTAACTATAGATGAAACTGAGTTTCATTATTATGATCCAGATACAAAAGAGCCTACGGATTACCTGGAACATGGCAAAACAATGACTGGAGAATATGATTCTTCATTATTAATTAAATTTCGCCACAAAATTGTGAACAAACGTCGAGAAAAAGTGTCTAAAGAGGTATTATTATACACCTGCTTACGAATCGCTGCAAATTTTGCAAAAAATAAATCGCATTAGGTTTTGAACTGTTGATCATCTCCCATATCTCTATAATTTAGCACCCTTGGACTATCAAATAAGACCAAAACTGAAAAACATTTGATGGGACACAATTGAAAAAATGATTGCGGATTTCGAAGACTGGTATGTAAACCAAGACAACAAAATTACTTTCTTACCGTTGCAATAAGACAGAAATTTTGTTTTTAAGATTTGCTTGTATTTATGCTAGGCTAGAAACTTATCAATATGCCGTTGTAGGTTTCTATCACAATAGACTAATGTGATTTATAAAACTTTTATTTTAGGATGGCAGTTAGTTAAGCTGTTTAAATGCCGAAGCAAAAAAATTAAAATAAATAAGGTCCATACTCTTTTGTCTGGAGTCAAATTGGCCGAACTTCTCTTTCCATTCCTTCTCAGAGGTTTCCTTAACAGTGCTTTCATATCCCTGGTTAATTAAAAAATTAGACTCAAAAATGGTATTAAACAAATCTATATACGTATACAGTCTGTCAAGTCAGAACGTAATCGCTCGTATTCTTGAAAAAAATGTGTTTCGAGAACATTTTTACCATTTGGTATGCTAACAACGACGCAATTACCTTAGTTGTCCAATCGCCTTCTGCATCAATAATCGCCTGGCATCTTCGAGGCATACTCTCGACGAGATTTTCTGCATACTTTTTTTCGAATCTCGCGAGACAACTGAGTCTTCAGAGTCTTTCCTCTGGGCTTTCTCTTTACAAGGGACCAAACGTTTTCAATAGGGAGGGCGTCTGGCGAATGTGAGGACCACTCTAGTTTGTTATCGTGGACCCAAGCTAGCCTCCTCGCGACGTGATTTTCGCCCAGCAAAGCTTTCTTCAACTTGCTTCGAATATTATGAGCATGAAGATGTTGTCGAATGGTCTCATGGGACACATTTAAACTCGAGTTTCTTAATTTTGTCGCTCCTTGACGCAGCGTCAATTTTGGGTCCCGTAAAAACAAAGACACTATTCGTTTTTCGACTTTCGAAGTAACTTTACATACCGAGCCACGTCGTCGACATTTTTCGTCTCGTCTTCAACGTGCTTCGGCATTTGACATCATGACCACGAAGATGTCGAATGATCTCATTCAAACCCGATTTTCTTAATTTTTGTCGCTCCTTGACGCAGTGTCAACTGCGGGTCCCGTGAAAACAAAGACAAGATTCGTCTTTCGGAGTGACTTTGCCTACCAAGCCACGTTTTGGCAAGACGTCGACATTTTTCGTCTTGTTAAAATGATTTACCCACTTCTTCACAAACGACACCGAGATTTTAATATATTTAGTGGCCGCGGAATGTGTCATTTTAGGCCCCCTTGGATGGGAACAAAGAAAGGCTGCCTCGAGCCGACTCATTATGGATTTTACGTGAATTCGACAAAAGTTCGGAATCGACGGATACTTTTACTAAAATGCATCGTAGAGAAAAGTTCCCCCTACCGATTTTTTGTAGAATCGCTAGAATCGCATCTACCAAAAATGAATTATCGCCGACACTTTCTTACTTGAGAGACTGTATATATGAATGAAAATCTTCTCATACCCCGAAAGTCAGTTTTATGTGTCAATAAGACCTAATTGAAAGATTTTTGAAAAATTTTAAGGTTTTACGGTCGCATGTTCAATTTAAATCATTAATTTTTTTGTCTATTGAATGAAAATACAAAATTTAAATTGAACATGCAACTGTAATTTTTCAAAAATATTTTAACTACGTCTTATTGACATATAAAACTGACTTTTTCGGGATATAAGAAATTTTTTTTTTGCACTCTATCCTAATATATATATATATATATATATATATATATATATATATATATATATATATACATATATATATATATATATATATATATATATATATATATATATATATATATATATATATATATATATATATATATATATATATATATATATATACACACAATAGGTTCCTTACATTTATAAGAAATGTAATGCAAAAACAATCCAAGATCATGCATAAAGGACATAACAAGACTCACTTCGAGAACAAAATCGTTCTTCTCTTTTAAACCAACGGTTGTTTATTTCTTCTGACATTAAAACAATAATGCCCTACATAAAAGTAATTGCTTAAAAAGAGGTAATTTAACGAAAATAAGTAAGTCTAATACTTTTATAAGGGTTGTAATCTATGAAGGATGTTTAATAATGTAAATTATGATGATATTACTTATTAGGAAAATGTCCTGGTTATTACGCCGGTTGTTTAAAGTCAATGTGTGTGTTGTGTTTCACAAATCGACCGTAGTAAAAATATACTATATAAGATTTTTCCAAAGGAATTAGCTTTAAAGTTGTGATAGAAATTTTTTGTGGATTCTGTACTACTCACGTATTTCAATCGAGATTTAGGTGTAAACGTAGAGCTTATCAGTTTTTGATATGGTAAGCAAAATAGCATGTACTTGTTTTATTCAGTTTTGGTTTCCTGTCTTCAGCAAAAAGTCAGTAAATGTTGACAATTACGTCAGATAATTAAAATGTTTCAATAATTCGATTTTAAGCCAGTTACATTATAAGAGTTTTTATACTTACACCTTCAAAGAGATGTTTCTTGTCTCCATACGATCTCGTGTCAACACGACGTTCATATTTGGAGGCTACTTGAATTTTGGGCTACAAATTAATTATTTATTAATAATAAATTTGTATAATTTTTACTATTCTACAATAAATATATACATATAGATGAATTGTTTACAGGGTCGAGGAAATAAAATAAACCACATCCCTATTTTGCAAATTGAAAGAATTCGGAGAAGCAAAATAAAAAACTTAAAGTATCTAAAGGGCGCCTAAAGCCTGCTTAAAGCACGCCACGGTACGCCGACCTAAGGCTGGTGAGCGTCGGGTACCTGTGCGGAAGTACAGTAAACAACTTAAAAATAGACCACAAAGCAAAAAAAAGTAACAATTTGTTGAACATTATATATATATATATATATATATATATATATATATATATATATATATATATATATATATATATATATAATGTTTACGACACATGCTCAATTCCGATATATATATATATATATATATATATATATATATATATATATATATATATATATATATAAGTCAAGTTAAGTTTTATAAATATGTGTATACCAAGTTGTAAATAAACAAATGTAATTAGTATACATAATATAAAAAAGAGTATGAAAGAAAGAAGAGTGAGTGAGATTAGAATAAAAATGTGTAGTATAAACTATGAACCACATGTACCTGACTATATCGAGCTGAGTTTTTTAACAAATTATTTTTCCCAGCAGACAATAAACTAAATCCTCACATAAATAAACAAGCAAAAAAATAAACCACCATTTAAGGATCTACGGGTAATGGCACTATTATACAAGGTCTGTCCCAAAAATAAGTAGAATGATTTTTTCCCGCTGACGCGGACGGCTGGAGTGGAGCGATTTGTGGTGGGAGATTTTGGAAAAGCAATACGACCCGCGTCATTTGCCTGCGGGCCGTTACAGTGTGCGGATCGCTGCTAGACTGGACCCCTGTTCGAGGATCGCGTCACGAATTCACGATGCCACGTTTCACGAAGGAACGACGAGGAACGCCCTGGACGTCCGTCAACGACACAATGCGACGAAAATGTGCAAAAAGTCAGAGTCATGCTCAATTCCGATAGACGTCTGAGTGTCAGAATGTTAGCAGAAGAGTGCAATATTCCGAAAACCACAGTGCATGGCATTTCCTATAGAAGATTTAGCCATGAGAACGCTGCCCCAACCTCCTTACAGCCCCGATGTGGCACCGTCGGACTTCCTTTTTATTTCCGAGAATAAAAAGGAGCTTGAAAGGCAACCATTTTAGAACGCTGGATAACGTCAAAGAGGCCGTGACGAGGGGCCTGAATGAGGTTCCTGTCGACGCCTTTCAGGAAGCATACTGCGACTGGCAGAGGCGCTGGCAACGGGTGTGTCGATGCACAAGGGTGCTATTTTGAAAATTTTTAGTAATTTGTACTTTGATCTGTAATACTTTTTTTTTCCCGGATTTATTCTATTTATTTTTGGGATAGACTTTGTATAATCATGTACATAAGGTTCAAATTCCAAGGCAGAAATCCTGTCTCCTACAAATAGTGTTGTTCTAATAGTTCGCAAGTTTTTTTTCGGATGTGGTCTAAATATAAAGTTAATTTGAGTAAGTAACACAAAAATATCGACAAAGTTAACATCAATTAGTTTCACCGTTACATTGGGGTGACTTTGGAGTCCGGATTTTCTTCAATGTTCTATCAACATTTCCTCTAGTATTGAGAAAATTATGTTATTTCAGTGAAAGCAACTAATAATTTTAAGAACTATATCGAAAAGTTGCGATCTTGTGGGATTATTATTTAATTAAATTAATATTTTATATTTTATTAGTAGTTAACAAATTTGACTAGTTTTGAAGAGTGTCACTTTCACAAATTAACATCGATTGCAAAAGAACAGTTGTGAAACATATTTTATTGTAGATATTACATAGATAGATAATACTCTTAATTGTTAGACTACTTACTGGATATTTACCGGTAAGGGCTTCAGGGTCCAAACCCTTCTTTAAAGCTTTGTGCCTTAATTGTTGTTTCTGTCTTTCTTTCAATTCTTTAAGCTAAAATTAAATTGAAAATAAGTTAGAGGAAACAGACATGAAATATTATTACTAGTCAGAACAGTTTGCAGACTAAATATCAATACTTTCATCTTATTATTTGAAAAAGCGAATTTAGGTTTGAGTATGCTCAACTAAAGAAAATTTAAAAACATATGCATACATATATAATAAAAGACTGTTTTTAGTCAATTTCCACTGGTTTATTTAAATTGCGATGACGCGTTTCGCTGTCGATGCAGCTTCTTCAGATCTAGATTTTACAGTGTCAAGTTAGGTTTAATGGTCACAATTTTATATAATTTCTTAATTATAATATTACACCTAATTAAATTACATTGATAGTATTGGAAAATCCACAAAGAGTTGGAATTAGGAGAATAAATTCAATAATGGTGAATTGCTTAAATCTACCTGGTCGTTGAGTAAAGTACCTGTAGTCCTTAATCGATTTATTTGCATTGTCTCTAAAAGGTTTAGTTTTAAACCTTTTTGTTGGGTGTGTAAAATTTTGAAATTCTTGTTAAATGTGTGATTTTCTGTTAAAAGATGATTAGCATATGTTGAATTAGATTTTCTATGGATGAAACTTTTAATTCTTTGTACACAAAGAATTACAGAACACGAAAAAAGTTTCATCCATAGAAAATCTAATTTAACATATGTTAATCATCTTTTAACAGAAAATCACACATTTAAAAAGAATTTCAAAATTTTACACACCTAACAAAAAGGTTTAAAACTAAACCTTTTAGAGACAATGCAAATAAATCGATTAAGGACTACAGGTACTTTACTCAACGACCAGGTAGATTTAAGCAATTCACCATTACTGAATTTATTCTCCTAATTCCAAATCTATGTGGGTTTTCCAATACTATCAATGTAATTTAATTAGGTGTAATATTATAATTTAGAAATTATATAAAATTGTGAACATTAAACCTAACTTGACACTGTAAAATGTAGATCTGAAGAAGCTGCATCGCCAGCGAAACGCGTCATCGCAATTTAAATAAACCAGTGGAAATTGACTAAAAACAGTCTTTTGTTATATATTTATAATGAATTTCCTTCAAGTAGATGCTACAACCATCCAAAATATATGCATACATTAAGTGATGAATATGATATTTCAAAGTTGTCCCAAGGTGATACAATCTTTAAACCATCATTCATCAGCCATCTTCATCCACTGCCGGGTATAGGCCTCCTCTAAGAACATCCACTGATCTCTGTCATGAGCGGTGTTAACTAAATTTTCTGCCACTCTTTTGTTGTCATCGTTCCAACTTGTTGTTGGTCTACTTCTGTTCCTTTTATCTCGTCAGGGTCTCCATTATATTAGTCTCTCCAACATCGGTTATCATTCCTTCGTGCTACATGGTCTGCCTATCTCCATTTAGATTGTGTAATTTTTTGGATAATATCTATTAATTTTGTTCGTTGTCTGATAGTTATGTTTGTTATTCTATCCTATCTATATCTATTAATTTTGTTCGTTGTCTGATAGTTATGTTTGTTATTCTATCCTTCCTTGTGATACCCAGCCTAGCGAATGTGAGTGTCTTGGCGCCATATGTGAATAGCAGCAGAACGCATTGTTCATAAACTTTCTTTTTTAAGTACATTGGCAAATTACCTTCCAGCATATCTCTCAGCTTCCCAAAAGCAGTCCATTCCAAACCCACATGACGGTGTATCTCACGGGTTTGGTTATCTTTGCCAATTCGTAATTCATAATCCAAATACTTGTAATTTTGGACGTGCTCCACCTTGCTTTCGTTAAATTTAATATTACTGTTCGTAGCTAGATTAGTCATAAACTTAGTTTTCTGAAACTTAATATTTGCTGATGATATTTGGAATTCGGTAAGCATTTGTTGGGTATCACCTAGATTCTCGGGTATTATAAAAATATCATTAGCAAAGCGCAGGTGATTTAGGTATGCTTTTTCCATCCAAATTAAGTTCCTTAAAAGCATATTTTAACACCAGCGTAAAAGGTTTAGGCTTGTTGAGGGCTGTAGTTTCTCTTTTTAACCTCTGCTTGAAAAATAGCATAACCCCGAGCAAATGGAATAACGCAGTGATGGTCTTCATTCATAAAAAAGGAACCATAACCGACCTTGAAAATTATAGACCGATCAGTTTGCTCTCCCATTTGAATAAGTCTTCTTGTTCTTCTTCTCTTCTTCCACGTACTGTAGGCCTCAGGTCAATAGTTTCCTACTTATCAGTTTTCTTGAGATGTTGATGTCCATGATTCGAGCCGTCTCTTTGGAGATCTTCCCAGGGGTCGTCGTGTCCGTGGTTTACCATCTCGCGCGATTCTCGCTAGTCTCTCCTCAGTCATTCTCTCCACGTGATCTCTCCAAGGTCTTCTACGTTTACGTCCCCATCTGATTATATCTTCCACTTCGCATTCATGTCTTATGTCTGTGTTTCTTTTCCTATGTCTTAGTGTGTATCCTGAAATGTTTCTAAGTATTTTCATCTCTGTTGCTTTTTGTTCTTTTATTGTCTGTTCCTGTTTCCATAGCGTATGTTAGTGTGGGTCTGACACATGTTTTGTATATCCTTATTTTTGCCTTTTTATTCATAAAGGCATTGTTCCAGATGATGTCCCGAAGTGCGCCTGATATTCGGTTGGCTTTGTTTGCTTGGTCCTTCACTTCATTTGTTTTATTTTGGCATGAGGTGATTTGTATGCCTAGGTAGTTAAATGACATGACTTGTTCTATTGTTTTGTTTTCCAGAGCAAGTTTGCATCTTATTGGCTCTTTAGATGTAACGGGGGTTTTGGTTTTTATGGTGGATACCTGCATGTTGAGGGCTTTAGCTTTTGTGTAGAATGAGTGCAGAAGCCGCTGTAAGTCGTCTTCGTTCTCTGCCACGATCACAGCGTCGTCTGCATAACAGACAATGTTGATTTTACCCGTTGTAAGTGAATATACTTCCTCCATGTTTCTGATATGGGTTATTATCTCGTCCATTATTAAGTTGAACAGTTGCGGGCTTAAATAGTCCCCCTGTTGGATTCCGGTTGGCGTTTGTATTTCCTCTGTCAGTCTTTGATTAACTAAGATGTGAGTGCCTGTATTGTGGTTTAGTTGTTTTATGATGTCTATTATGTTTTTTGGCACATGTTTTCTTTTCAGGATATCAACTACGTGTTTTAGTCTTACTCTCTCAAATGCTTTAGTGAGGTCTATAAAGCACATAAATGCGGGTTTTCCGCATTCTATGGCCTTCTCTACTACTTGTCTGACTATGAAGATGGCATCTACGGTTGACCTATTTTTTCTGAAGCCTTTTTGTTCTTCCGATATGTTTACATGCTCACTTATTATTGCTTCTATGATCTTTGTAAAAAGAGCTTCATAGTTGAGCTTAACAGAGTTATACTTCTATAGTTTTTCTGGCAATTTCTTGTCTCCTTTCTTGAATATAGGAATGGTTATGCTTTTTCTCCATTCATTAGGGACTTCTTTGGTTGATAATATATTATTGAATAGCTTTGTAAGTTCTGCCATTACTTGTTGCCCTCCATATTTCAGTAGCGCATTTGATATGTTATCTAGCCCGGGTGCTTTCCTGTTTTTAATCTTTTTTTCGTGTTCTATCGTCATTTCACCTGGTATCTCTAAGGGTTCTTGAATAAGTGGTTCACCAAAATCGCCTAGAGCGAGAACTAGGCTTTTATCAACCACGCTTTAGAACTTGATATGGTGCTAACGATTATTTACAGACCATCAAAATCATCAGAGAGAAATCTATAGAATACAACAAACCAGTCGTATTAGTATTTGTGGATTTTAAGAAAGTTTTTGACACCGTCGCGATACTGTCTGCCCTACAGCACATAGGACTAGACTACAGATATACTCAGTTAATTAAATTCATTTATAATAACGCAACAGCAAGTGTAAGACTCCATGAATCCACAAATAAATACCGAGTGGAACGTGGAATCAGACAAGGTGGTCCGATCTTTAAACCATACTCATGCCAAAATACAAGTGTGAAAGCTAGAAAACGACTTGATAAGCCTCCAAGCAAATTTACAGAAAAATATTTTATTACAATATATTCTGTACATTTCTAACGTGGCACAGAGCATGCTTCAATCTACTAAAGTATGTACGTACATCGTAGTCTTGGCGTTTTTGTCTTTCTTCCAAGTCATATTTTTCAGTTTCCAATTTGACAATACATTCCCATAAGTCGTGAGCTTTTTCTCTTAATTTATCTATACTTAATCCATCGATGCTCAAAGGTTTAATACGAATAGAAAGAGAAATTTTCTTTTCTTCTTCCAATTGTTCTTTGGTCTTGTTCCTCTCAATTTGAGCGGGGGAAAGGTTAGCGGCCTGCAATAAAAAAAACAGTTGAGGCTAGATTATACTCAATATGTATTATTATTATTCAAGTACAAAAAACACAAGATTAGTGACCGTGGTAGATTCTATGTCGAGGTGTAAAAGTTCACACAGGATTTGTCAAATTGTCTGGGCCGTCAAAGTTTATTTATTGTTTAGCTTTGACGCAAAAAGTAAAAATTTACGTCAATACTACGATTTAACAATTGAAGCTATTGCACAATATTTTTACGATTAATATAATTTTCATGATGGAAAAAATACAGATCAAATTCTGAAATATTTGTAATAAAATTTTCACTCTCACGTATTTATGCTTTAATATATTGGCTGTACAAAGCAGTTCTCGTCCGCTATTTTTGACGGTTTACAGGAATTATTCAAAGTCAGATTTTTTCCCGCCCGTTAATTTTAAAGTTTTCTACAGTCTGTCGAGTAAGAACGTGACCGTCCGTATCCTTGAAAAAATGGGTTTTGAGAAAATTTTTTACCATCAAGGTTGAACAATCGCCTCCTCCATCAATAATCGCCTGGCATCTTCGAGGCATGCGGTCGACGATATTTTCTGCATACTCCGTAAATTTTTCGAATCTCGCGAGATAATCAAGTCCTCAGAGTTTTTCCTTTGAGCTTCCTCTTTACAAGGGACCAAACGTTTTCAATAGGGTTGGCGACCGGCGGTTGTATTTTATTGTGGGCCCAAGCGAGCCGCGTCTTCAACGTGCTTCGGCATTTGATATCATGACCACGAAGATGTCGAATGATCTCATTCAAACCCGATTTTCTTAATTTTGTCGCTCTTTGACGCAGCGTCAACTTCGGGTCCCGTGAAAACAAAGACAAGATTCGTCTTTCGGAGTGACTTTGCCTATCAAGCCACGTTTTGGCCCGACGTCGACATTTTTCGTCTTGTTAAAATGATTTACCCACTTCTTCACAAACGACACCGACTTTTTAATATATTTAGCGGCCGTGGAATGTGTCATTTTAGGCCTTTTTGGATGGAAACAAAGGAACATTTCCTCGAACCTAAGCGCAAACAACAGACTCATTTTGGATCTTACGTGATTTCGACGAAGGTTCGGAATTGACCGATACTTTAACTAAAATGCGCCGTAGACAAAGGTTAGCTATACCGATTTTTTGTTCAGTCGGTAGAATCGCATCTACCAAAAATGAATTATCGCGGACACGTTCTTGGTTGACAGATTGTAGGTTTAAAATTAGGTACAATACTTAATCTTACTGGGAAGACAACCTATTAGATTATTTTCCAGTTCTTTCCTTGCCAACATGCCGTTCTCAAATAACCAATAAATGTGACTATCTCACACTAAACTGAATACAATCCATTTTACGATGAAGTATTATTAAAAAAAAATTAGAAAATTATCTTGTTTAAATATTCAAAAAAGTATTTAATGATAAAAAAATTACAATCCTTTCTTTTGAAATAACATCGAACGAAATAGATGCTCTCTGCCAACGAAATACATCGATTTTACTATAAGTATTTATGCAAAATATGTTTGGTTATTATCTTAACAAAAATTCAGAACAAGTTACTATATTGGAAATATTATTTCGAACCAGAAAGCTTTACACTCCACAACAACTGTTAATTCTTTACAAAGCTCAAATTCGACCAACTATGGAATACTGCTCCATGTTTGGGGCTCCGCTCCCAAACATACACTGCATTTGTTGGCTTCGGTTCAGAGAAGGGCTGTTCGTCTGATTGGAGACTTAGAACTAACCGGCGGCCTTGATTCGCTGGAACATCGAAGAACAGTTGGCGACTTGAGTCTATTCTACAAGTATTTTCATGGAGAGTGTTTGAAGGATGTAGCCCGCTTAATTACTCCCAGAGCGGTGCATGTTAGAAGTATACGTCGCGCTGATATTTCACATCCGTATGAGGTTCAGCTTGTTACTCCACGTACAATGCTTTTCAAGCAGTCTTTTATATGGAGAACATCATCCCTTTGGAATGGCTTACCCAGGACTGTGTTTCCCACCGAGTACAATTTACAGCGATTCAAGAACAACGTGAATCGCTTTTTTCGCACATGTGTCGCTCCTGTGGCGCTTTAGGGACTTCTCTGCAGCACGTGTGCTAGGCCCATAAAAAAAAATTACTGTTAAAATCATACGAATTGTATCGATCATTTCGTTCAAGAGTTATAGTGCCAATAGACCGACCGACAGACCGTCGGGAAGACTATATTTTTCGTGATCTAGAAACTCAAAAATGTAAAAAAAGCAAAAATTTCGGATTACCAAGGAAGGAAAGTAAAAATCAGTTGTAGATGCGATGCATCGTACAGCATGTGTAAAAAGTGGTCTCAGTAGAATCAAGAGAGAAATTTCAGCCTTTGAGTTAATAAACGCTCTGGTGAGATAAGAGCAGCATAATCCACTATGAAACACCCATACATGGTTGGTCAAGTCGTTACTTCTGAGTTCTATCAACAACACTTGTGTGAGTGACGCACTTGAAGAAAAGAATTTTCATGGTGTTCGGCAACGATAACCCACTTTATTTTGAAGTAAAATTTTGGCTTAAACTGTTTTGATAGAGCCGAGGATGATCCCAGATCTAAAAGACAGGTTGATGCAAAAATTGAGGAAACCATTTGGCTTATTGAGGTTTTTCTGTTGTCAGATGGATGAACGAAGGTCCCAGAGCTCGCTAAAGAAGCCGGAGTATCCGAAATTACAGTTTTAAAAGATTATTCACCAGGATCTAGCAATAAAAAAGGTTCTGCATAATAGATCCTCAAACTCCTTAAACCAGAGCAGAAACTGGCGACGAAAGAAATTTATCAAGAACATTTGACCTCTTTAAAAAACGATAAGAGTTATTTTTCGCGAATTATTACAGGCTACGAAACGTGGGTATATTACTGGGATGTGTTCGTAACAACGAAAATTCCGTCGTTTTCTGAAAAGTTGATGTCGACGGTTTTTGGGACTGCAAAAGAATTTTGGAGATGATTAGAGATGGAGTACGCCATTAGATAAAAACATCCGAATTAAGGGAGAATTAAAACAACAATAGGATCCACAAGGGGCTGACTGTGAAACAACTTGAGAAACGCTGTACAAAGTGTATTAGTGTAGACGGTAGTTATGTAGAATTTTTTTTAAGCTCTGCAAGATTTCTTTTCGTATTTACAAGTATTATCATGTAAACCTGATATGATCTACCGAAAAAAAATAAATAAAAAGAAAACAACAAATTGTTTTCTAGTAATTATCATGATTTATTTATTTATTTTCGAGGTTTTATGCTTTTACGATAATAGGTTTTCTTTTGGTATAGATTTTTGCAGATTAAAGATACAATCAGTAATAACTTTCTTCAAATAAAGTATTGACAAAAGACGACAGCATTTCAGGACAAGTCGTTAAAACTAACATGCAGCAATAATTTGTTTTAATTATTGTCATTGGATAAATTGAACCATAAAAAATTTACTAATTATTACTTTCTGATTTTTTAGAAAACATTATGCTAAAGATTTACAAAAGTTATTCTCGGACGTTATTCCAGAAATATGTCGTAAGCCAAGGCTAAATTTATAAATCCCTACTGTGTCTAAATATAGGTTGTGTATATGTTTAACATAGGCTGAAAAGTTTTTGGTTTAGCTATTTAAAACACATTTGTTATGCAAAATTCGACTTTATTCATCAATATAGTCAAGAGTTATACAATCAGTCCAACGCTTTTCTTTTTTTTTTAAGGATCTAGAACAGGGGTGCTCAAACTTGAACTGCTGGCGATCTACCTCAATATTGTTAGACTACGATCGATCGACTCTGAGAGGGCTGCAAGTAAGTGTGATGCAGGATTGTCGTCTAGGTAGGGTGTATCGTGGCATAGATATTAGTTTTCCGCACAATATGCATTTTTTTAGTCATGGTAAGTGTAGGTCTGCTCTAAAATGTCAATGAAAAAACTCATAATTATTCAAAATTGCGAGTTTATTGGTTCTTACAAAACAAACGAGTTCTAGCGTCTAAACTTAACTAAAGAGTGACTTTGGATGTTGAAGCGTGGCACTGCATGTCCTCAGCATACTTTTCATAAGATGGTACGTAATTACCGAGTACTAATCGCAAGCATAATGACATATGTTCGTCAGTTAGTCGATTGCGATATTTTGACTTAATTATCTTCATTTCAGAAAATGCAGACTCGCACAAGTAAGTTGACCCAAACATTGCCGTCAGTTGAAGGGCGATTTGCCTTAGATTCGGATATTTATCTTCAGATATAAAACACCAGATGCTGTGGCTTTGAGATGTATATCTGATATTACACTAACTCATTTTCAACAGAACATGAGTCCATGTTAAACTGACTTGCTATTTCAGTAGCTAATTCCTCAATGTTTTTACACCAAAAGGATAACTCATAAATGATGCGATATTTGCCAATTTACTGAAATCATAAAAACGTATTTCGAATTGGCCCAAAATATTTGATAATTCTGCCTCATAAATATCATAATTCAACTGAGGAATCCTTGCTTTCAAAGACGGAAAATTTTTCAGATCCTTTCTTTTCAGTTGATCTATCATAAGTTGCAATTTACTTTTGAATGCGTAATGCACACTAGTTTATGTATTGGTAGCTTGTAGTTTGTTACAAAATTGAAGAAAACGTCATATATATCTTCGCCACTGGTCTTTCCTTTCAGAGGAATCATTATCAAAAACTCTTCCTTAGCCGACATGTCATTGAATACCATTCGAATAAAAATACACAGCTGGGCAGTGTCTGTCATATCGGTGGATTCGTCGAACTGTAAAGAAAAGTATGTACATTCCATGATATTATGTTTTAGTTTATCTGCCATGTCCTGACTCATGACTTCAACACGCCTTGTGACAGTCGGACGAGATAACTGAAGTTCTCTAATAGCAGACATAATCTCTGTTTTATTTTTAAAGTCTCCAAATAAAGTCTCACCCGTTTCAATAAATGCTTCCTTCACAACCAATCCATCATCAAATGGTTTCTTGTGTTTCGCCAATATATGAGATATTTTAAATGACGCGATCGTTGCAGCTTTTGATTGTTTGGCTGGTCTTGTGAACATGGTTTGTTCTTTTTTCAAACAAGTTATCAAATGACGTACTTTTCGTTTTCTTAATTCACTCTGTGACGGAAAATCCTTTTCATAGTTTTTATGAACCGTTTTATGATGCCTCTCTAAGTTCCCACGCTTAGGTATTGCAACTGACGCACGGCAAATGAGACAAATGCACTTTATCCTTTACCATACAAAAGAAAAATTCTTCCTCCCAATCGTTATTAAAATGATAAGTTTTACTTTTCTTCGCCGCACTCATTTTGGACTATTTATTAATAAACTTTATATGGATGTATCGCCTTCAAGTTACAACTCAGACTGACTCCTATTCCAACATTTATATCGGCGCGAACGAAGTCTCGAATGTTCCCGTCAAACACGCCACCCGAAGTTTCTAGAAAGATCGGCGGGAATCAAAAACGCGGCTTTTCTTTGACAAGTACCGCGCGTTCCTTTGATAAAGCCGCCTTTTGCCGCTAGCAGGGGTTATTACGATAAAAGAAAGTGATAAGGGGGTTATTCTGGCCTAATTGTGGATCGAATAAATTTTAGTAGTTTACTCATTACATTTTGTTTTAGTTACCTAAAACAAAATCTGTGAATAGTTCTATATCGGAATTTTTTTCTCGACATCGACTCAAAAAGCACTCGCGATCGACTTGTCGATCGCGATCGACCGTTTGAGCACCCCTGATCTAGAACATGTGCTGCAGGGAAGTCCCTAAAGCGCTTCAAGAGCGGCAGGTGTGCGGAAAAAGCGATTCGAGTTGTTCTTGAATCGCAGTAAATTGTACTCGGTGGGAAACACAGCCCAGGGCAAATTATTCCAAAGGGATAATGTTCTCCATATAAAAGACTGCATGAAAAGCGTTGTACGCGGAGTAACAAGCTGAACCTCATACGGATGTGAAGTATCAGCACGACGTGTATTTCTAACATGCCCCGTTCTGGGAGGAATTAAGCGGGCTACATTCTTCGAACATTTTCCATGAAAATACTTGTAGAGGGAGTAGAGAGAAGGATTTGTCTTTGCCTTCAAAATAGGCCTCAGTTTCGGCGATAACCTCTTCATTGGATAATAGTCGTTGGGAGTCAAATCTGGAGAATACGGTGGATGAGGAAGCAATTTGAACATCAATTCATGCAATTTTGCCATCGTAACCATTGACTTGAAAGAACACTTTTTTCTTGTTTATTTGGGGCCGTTTCTTTGCGATTTTTGCCTTCAAACGCACCAATAATTTTATATAATATTCGTTATTGATGATTTTTCCATTCTCAGCATAGTCGTGCATGTGCATCTCAAAATACAGAGGCCAAAACCTTCCCAGCCGATTGTTGTGTTTTTGGTCGCTTCGGGGGCTTTCACCGGCTGCTGTCCACTCAGCTGACTTCCGATTTGATTCCGGTGTGTAGTGGTAGATCCATGTTTCATCCATTGTCACATATCGCATCAAAAAATCCTTTTTGTTGTGCTTAAACAAGTCCAAACAGCGCTCAGAATCATCAGCACGTTGGTTCACTGTGAGCAAACGTTGTATCCATTTCGAACAGAGCTTTCTCATGATCAAATGTTCATGCAAAAAATGACCAACATGTTCTTTTGATATCTTTAGGGTGTCAGCTATCTCACACAATTTCACTTTACCGTCATCCAAAACAATTTTGTGGATTTTTTTGGTATTTTTCGTTGTTACCACCTTATTTGGGTGTCCATAGCGTTCAGCGTCATTTGACGTACGACTGTGTTTAAATTCAGCATACCAGTAAATGATGAGTGATGTTCCAGTGGCAGAATCCCCGTAATACTTATCAAGCCATTGCTTTACTTGAATGGTATTTTTTCCCTTCAAAGAACAGTGTTTAATCAACACACGAAATTCGATTTTTCCATTGTTTTGAAAATATCAAAAGTAGCGTCACTAAAATCACTGTAACTTCTAATTAATCGTCAAAATATCATGAAATTTTGATACGTATCGTTTGAAGGTTGATACTCATATGGATTTTTTGAAAAGGGCGACATCTTTGTGTCAGACCAAAAACTTTCAGCATACATGTTATATACATATATATATATATATATATATATATATATATATATATATATTTATATATATATATATATATATATATATATATTTATTTATATATATATATATATATATATATATATATATATATATATATATATTTATATATATATATATATATATATGTAGTATATATATATATATATATATATATATATATATATATATATATATATATATATATTTTTATATATATATATATATATATATATATATATATATATATATATATATATATATATATATATATATATATATATATATATATATATATATATATATATATATATATATATATATATATATATATATATATATATATATATATATATATATATTATATATTTATATATATAATATATATATATATATATATATATATATATATATATATATATATATATATATATATATATATATATATATATATATATATATATATATATATATATATATATATATATATATATATATATATATATATATATATATATATATATATATATATATATATATAATATATATATATATATATATATATATATATATATATATATATATATATATATATATATATATATATATATATATATATATATATATATATATATATATATATATATATATATATATATATATAATATATATATATATATATATATATATATATATATATATATATATATATATATATATATATATATATATATATATATATATATATAAATATATATATATGTATATATATATATATATATATATATATATATATATATATATATATATATATATATATATGTATATATATATATATATATATATATATATATATATATATATATATATATATATATATATATATATATATATATATATATATATATATATTGGTATAGGTTCAATGATATTTTTCCTGCTTTTTGAATGTGATAATAAACAGATTTTTAAACATAATATTCATAGTCAAACATACACGCAGTTAAAGGTGTGGGGCAGAGAAATAGAGCGGTAAGTTATGTAGAGGAAAATGTAAGGTTCCAGTTATAAATACCGTTGAAGCTCCTCCTCTGCTCAACAGCAATTAATACCTCACTATAAAATATGGAGTTGTAATGCTGATCTTATTTAGTATAAGATTATACTCATCCCAGTCAGATAGACGAAAGAAAACATAAACATTATGAACGTAGGATCTGAAGAACTCCCGGATATCACAGAGGAGGAAACACAAGCTGCACGGAAGCAGATTAAAAACAATAGATACTCTGAAGAAGATCAAATCACTGTAAAAATGCTGAAATTGGGCGGTAAATCTCTGAGCGGTGCATTAAAAATTCTACTAAATAAATGTCTCTGTGAGGGAAAAATTCTAATAAATGGTGTAATTAGGAGGTTATACTTTTGTTTAAGAAAGGCGGTAATAATCTCTTCTGTCGCACTTATATAAGTTCTTCACTAAAATCTTAACAAATTGCGTAACAACCGAACTTGATTTCTATCATCCTGTGGAACAGGCGGGCTTCAGAAAATGATTTAGCACGATCGACCGACTCTTCACAATACGTAATGTAATAAAGAAATGTACAGAATATCTGGCCTTCATTGAGTTGCATAAAGCATTTGATACTGTTGAAATCTGGACATTTCTAAAATCCCTGGCGAATGCAAGAATAGAATCCAGATATATAAAAATCATAGAGAATATCTATAAAAAAGCATATTAAAATTGATGAAACAATTGTCACTAACAACATACCATTAAAAAGAGGATTGAGACAAGGAGATACTATCTAACCTAAATTATTTACGTTAGCACCTGAAGACATTTTTAAGGGGTTAAATTGAGTTGAGAAGGGTATCAACATCGATGGCACTAGACTGAGTTATCTCGAGTTTGCAGACGACATAGTAGTGATAGCTAATAACACCAATGAGCTACAGCAAATATTAAACCAGCTGAATGTGGTCTCTGCAAGGATAGATATTAAAATCTATTTTAAAAAACCAAATTAATGAGCCCCGAAGATACCCATATACAGATAGGAAATAACTTCATAAAACGTGTCGATGAGTATATGGTATCTACTTAAGTCACACTGTTAAGATCGGAAAGGAGAACCAGCATGCAGAAATCACCAGGCGAATAAGGCTGGCCTGGGCATTTTTTGGGAGACTAGGACATATCTTATAAAGTACTACGATACCCATAAACCTAAAAACTAAAGGCTACAATACCTGTGTCCTACCTGTCAGCACATATGGATTGTGTCCCAAAAAGTTTTATACAAATTATCTTGCATATTACAAAAAAAATTTTTCTTGATAAAAATTCTGCATTACATGGAAATCCATAATCAAGCATTAACAGTTTAAAATATTTGATGGTATATACAGGGAAAATAAAAAATAATGATTTATCATGAAGAGTAAATTGTGTTTAAATTTAAATACAGAGCAAAATATCAATTGAAAATGTTAATAGGAACTAAAAAATTATGCTCATGTTCAGATTTTCTTGCCTTCCTAGTTAAAGATTTAAAAAAACTCCGGTAAACTCGTCTGTAAGTGTCGGATTATTTATTGAATAAAGGAACACGAAATTAATTAAAAACTAGTGCACTGATTTTGATTGTATCATATTTTTGTTAAAAATTTGATAACCTTTTTATCTGCTTTGCAACAATTACATCCATAATAAATTGTGCAAATATCATTTTATTTTGAAATTGCGACATTACTTAATTACTACGTACATAACATAAAAACTAAACATATGGATTAATTCTAACTTTATTGTGCTTCAATGTATCCACCGTCCCTTTCTAAACAGGTGATTGTTCTTCGAGAAAAATCTTTTATTACTTCTTTAATTAAGTCAGGAGTTATAGCACTTTACTCTTCATTATAAATCGTTATTTTTTATTTTCCCTGTATAACATCAAATATTTTAACCTTTATTGCTTGATTATGGATGTCCATGTGATGTAGAACTTTTGATCGAGAATAAATTTTCTTGTAATATGTAAGATAAACTTTTTATCCATTTGTATAAAACTTTTTGGGACAGACTGTATGAAATTTGTACTCTTTTTAGTGAGCTTTTTAATCTTCTTAACCGTGAAGGTAATTTAACGATTTGCCATTTAAGATATGGCACGAAATTAATCTGCACATACGAGCGGAGTTCAGCGGATCATCCTATTCAGCCCAGACAATTTAAAAAGCGGTTGAAACCAGTTCGCAAAAGAATGGTCATTAATATTTGAGTAACTTACGCCAGCTTCTCTTTTGGTGACAGTGAAGTTAGGTCCTTTCTTGTTGGCAGCGTTCATAGCCTGCAACATAAGTTGACGCTTCTTTTCGGCTTCCTCAAGACGCAGTCTCTTTTCTTCAATGTCTGTAAAGACAGAAGGAAACAATTTTAATTTGTTTAAGAGCTTCTACTGGGTTTAAATATTTGGTTGTTTTTAGGAATTAAAAAAAACTAATAAACAAAGAATATTCGGTTTTTGTTTTCACAAAAACTTCATTAGGTAGGCAAGAGTTTCATAACACGTAGGCTGAAAAGTTTTTGATCTAGCTACTTAAAACACATTTTTTTTGGTAAAATTCGACTTTATTCAACAACATAGTCTCCTTCAAGAGCGATACAATCAGTCCAACGCTTTTCTTACATTTCAATTTCGGCGATAACTTCTTCACTGGAGCCGAATCTCTTTCCCGCGAGTATTTTTTTGAGGTCTGCGAATAGATAATAGTCGCTGGGGGCAAAATCTAGAGAATACGGTGGATGAGAAAGCAATTCTAACTCCAATTCATGCAATTTTTCCATCGTAACCATTGATTTGTGACACGGTGCATTGTCTTGATGAAAGAGCACTTTTTTCTTGGTGTGTTGGGACCGCTCCTTTGCGATTTCTGCCTTCAAACGCACCAATAACTTTATACAACATTCGCTATTGATGTTTTTTCCCTTCTCAGCATGGTTGATGAGAATTATCCCATGTGCATCCCAAAATACAGAGACCAAAACCTTCTCAGCCGACTGTTGTGCCTTTGGTCGCTTCGGGCGGCTTTCACCGGCTGCTGTTCACTCAGCTGACTGCCGATTTGATTCCGGTGTGTAGTGGTGGATCCATGTTTTATCCATTGTCACATATTGAATCAAAAAAATCCTTTTTATTGCGCCTAAACAGGTGCAAATAGCGCTTAAAATCATCAATCAACACATTGTTTTTGGTCCACTGTGAGCAACCGTGGTACCCATTTCGAACAGAGTTTTCTCATGGTCAAATGTTCATCCAAAATATGACCAACAGGTTCTTTTGATATTTTTGGGGTATCAGCTATCTCATGCAATTTCACTTTACGTTCATCCAAAACAATTTTGTGGATTTTCTTGATGTTTTCCGGGTGTAATCACCTCATTTGGGCGTCCAGAGCGTTCAGCATCATTTGTGTCTGTACGACCGCGTTTAAATTCAGCATACCAGTAAATGATGAGTGATTTTCCGGGGGTAAAGTCCCGTAACACTTATCAAGCCATTGCTTTGCCTGAACGGTATTTTTCCTATCAAAAAAACAGTGTCAACACACGAAATTCGATTTTTTCCACTGTTTTGAAAATATCAAAAATAGCGTCACTAAAACCACTGTAACTTGTAAACTAATCGTCGAAATATCATGAAATTTTGACACGTATTGTTTGAAGGTTGGTACTTCCTAAAAATCATATGAATTTTTTGAAAAGGGCGACATCTATGTGTCAGACCAAAAACTTTTCAGCCTACGTGCTATATTATAAAGCGTAGGAAATGTAGAATTTGAGTTTTAAGGTAATAGACGTCTGAAATTTCACATTAACCAAAAATAAATTATTGGATAATAATGCAACAACGATACCAACATAAAAAGGATGTCTTGCTAATCGACGTATATGACATCTAATGGAACAATTACATCTATCGAATTATTTGCCGTATCTTCAGTGTCCTTATTAATTTAATATATCGATTCGGAAATTCTATTGTTAAAAAACTCTATAAAATACCTTTCTGTTTCTTTTCTTCAATTTCACGTTGGCGACGTTCTTCCTCTTGCTTCTTGCGTTCGGACAATTTCTTTTCTTCTTCAGCGCGGGTGACCTTGCGCTTGGCTTGTTTTTCCTTTAGCCTGTGAATTAAAGAGTGTTCGTATAATAATAAATTAATTTTCATATTCAGTAAGATACAATATTTTGCATATTTGGATACGGTAAGCCTATTTTTAAAGGCGTACCTGCCCTCTGTCGGAGGCTGTTTAAGGCCACAGATCGACGGAACAATTTTTCTTTTAACGAGGATACTATTTCGGTTGCTAACAATTACCGCTGAGCAGCGCGATTATTAGGATGTTTCCTAAGTATATAAAAATCAATATCAACTACTAGAATTGAACAAAGTTCATATTTCAGCAGTTACTTACTGTTCTCCTGACTGTCAAACCATCTCGGGACTAGTTTCATCAAATTAAAAGCCATCAGACATTCAACACGTCTTTTTTTCCACAAAATTGAGATCGTAGTTAACAATCGCAGTAATAAAAAGTAATAAAAAGATTGCAGGTACATATTATATATATATATATATATATATATATATATATATATATATATATATATATATATATATATATATATATATATATATATATAATATTAGTTAAGTAAGAAAGTGATCACTCGTATTCTTAAACAAAAGTGTTTTGAGAACATGGCATTTTTTGATATCAATGTATTCTTTGGTGTACTAACAATACCGCAATTACCTTAGTAAGTTGTCCAATCGCCTCCTGCATCAATAATCGCTTGGCATCTTCGAGGCATGCTGGCGACGAGATTTTCTGCATACTATGAAAATTTTTCGAAACTTGCGAGACATTGAGTCAAAGTCCTCAGAGTCTTTTCTCTGAGCTTTCTTTTCTTCTTCGGAATTTGACATCATGACCACGAAATTGTCGAATGGTCTCATGGGACACATTTAAACCCGATTTTCTTAATTATGCCGCTCCTTGACGTAGTATTTTCAGGTCCCGTAAAAACAAAAACACGATTCGTTTTTCGACTCTCGGAGTGACTTTGCTTACCGCGCCACGTCACAAGTTGTTGACATTTTTCGTCTCGTTAAAATGATTTACCCACTTCTTCACAAACGATACTGACTTTTTAATATATTTAGCGCCAAATGTGTCATTTTAGGCCCCTTTGGATGGGAGAAAGAAACACTGCCTCGAACCGACTCGCAAACAAGTGGTTCATTTACGTCTTAATTACTTTTTACTGGTCCATAATGGTGGATTTTACGTAAATTTGACTAGAGTTCGGAATCGACTGATACCTTTACTAAAATACGTTGTAGACAAAGGCTCCTGCTGCCGGTTTTATGTTGAATTACTAGAATCGCATCTACCAAAAGTGATTTATCGCGGACACGTTTTTACTTGACAGACTGTATATAAGAAAAGTGAAACATTAATTAATTTTAATCTTGCCTTTAGTATATCTGAGTAAGTTTCAGAGTTTTTTAAAGCAGATTATGTCTTAAAAATTTTATGATTCAAGAAATTGGCAAATTTCTAATGGATTTTCCTAAAAGCTAAAATGGTCGTTAAGGTTTAATAATACAATAAGATTGTATCGCCACAATAAATTAATCGATAAAAAGAAATAAAGCATTGAGTTTCGTTGATAGAATAACAAGCTTATTGTCAAGAAAAAGTATCCCTGTTTAGAAGCAAAATAAGTCCAAAACAATTCTTTTGTTTTTGGGAAAAATAGAACTTTAGTTTCATTTATTTATTTTTTTAATATTGAAGATTGATGATTTATAGCCTCCTTAGAATAGTGTTTTTCTATTTTTAAAATTTTATTTTTTGTATGATATCCTATCCAGATTGGTGGTTCAGATTTCTTTGCGCTATTTATAGTGATTTTTTTGAAGAAGATATGACCGACAAAAATTTTGAATCTAGTAAAATTGAATATAGTATTTCTATAGCTATTACCTCTTGAGTTCTTCTTCTTCCTTGGCGCGCTGTTTGCGCCATTCCGTAATGTATTCACGCAATTGTTCATCCAAATCAGATCTTTTCTGGTCCTGCTTCTTAATAAATTCTGGATCGCCAGACTGTTCCCTATTAAAAAAGAATGTTGAAAATATATATTAATACTTATTATATAGGTTTTGGAAAAACTTACCCATACAACTATGATGCAATTTCGATGAATCAATATAATGCTTTGCATCAACTTTTTCAAAAGCAATTTAAGCAGCATTTTTCCAAAATAGGGTTAGAAAAGCGATAAAAAAAGATCAATAATTTCGTCATATATACATGTTTTTAAACTCTATATAATACAAATATTTTTAGTGTTGGTATGGTATTGTAGAATCTATGTACTTCTGTTTTTTTTTTTACAGGGAGGAGTCCACCTTATGGATAATAAAGCAGTCTGCGTCAGCTTCAGTATGCCCCAGAGTGATCCGGTTAAGTGATGGTTCTTCAGCTGGAGTGGCTGGCATAACCACTAAACCTTGTGAGATGGGCCTGCGACCCTTTACTTCTCTTACAAGGTGACGATTATTCCTTATATAGGGGGTGTGTATAGAAGTACCAACTAGGGTAGTCCGATTGCATGGCAATGATTTAGGTTTTTTTAATTTATAAGGTCAACTAAAAAAAGTAAATATTTAAAAAGTATATAAAATACTAAAAAAAATCATTTTATTTTGTAGATGGGTGAAGTTTTGTGACACGTATCATAATAACTGGAGATTAGTGTAGTAGATCATATTACATTTTGTTTTTACAAAACCATAAATAATATATAATCGAGTTAGCATGTGTCGTAATCAACGGGAGACAGGGAGGGAGAATATACCCCCCGCCCAAATGGACGTCAACAATAGTGCTACTATTTTTCTTTTTTTTTGAAAAGTCTTTACTCCCAAGTCATCGATATTTAAATTGGGTAAGTTTTTAAAGGATTATTGTATGAAAGAGTCATTTTTCTTGAGAAAATTCTTTCTCCCCCTCACGGTCATCGATTTTAAAATCGAGCCTTTTTAAACCTCCACTGCATGAAAGCGTTCTGTTTTGTAAAAATCTTTCTTCCTCTCGGTTATCGATTCTTAAACTGGGTGTAAGTTTTTAAAGTTTCATTTAAATGATTCTTTTTTGTGCAAAAACCTCCATCCTCATCGATTTATAGTTAGTAGGTGTATTGGGAAGGACCGAAGCTTTTAGAGTTCCAATGCAAGAAGCTCTGTCATTAGTGTTTCTTACAGAAATGCCTTTTGTATCCATATCGACTCCCATTCCTTCAATCTGGCCACGCTACTGTATTCCTCCTATAACCACGAAACTAACGAGCTTATTAGAAACCTTAAAATTTGTCAACGATATAACCTTACTTCTTCTGAAATAGAACAAGTTATAAAAAATAAAATTATACTAAATTTCAACAAAATAACTATTCATTTTTAATACCTTTTCCATAAAAACAGATTCTAGCATGATATTATGCTGCGTTCCTTATCATTTAATAAAATACAACAGAAAATTGAAATATCTCCTAACATACATAAACTTACAGATTTTGAAAATATTTGTTCAGGAACCGCGGCTTATCGGAAGGTCGAAGAATAATGGACAACAAACAACAAAGTAGAACATGCCATGTTTCGCTCATGTGAAGCTGGCAACATTTCTAATCCAAAATCAAAACTTAGGGTCGAAAAAAAGAACGGAACGAAACGGAAACACGTTGTAAACAATGTTGCGAAATCAGAAAAGAAAATTCATTTCAATTATTATTAAATCGTATTGAATTAAGAGAAGAAAATAGAAAAAAACTGAAAAAAAAAAGTCTCGTTCAATTTTAACAGGTCCTAAGTGTAAACTTGTAATAACGCGGGTTGTATAGATTCTGTTTTTATATATAAACTTCAAATTTATTTTTAAAACACATTTTATGGTAGAGTTGGGTTATGTTTCTTGGGTAGCCTATACATCAAAGGTATGTTTCTAAGATAATACTTAGTGCTCCCATAAATACTGTTCACGTACGCCCTCTATAAAGATTCACACTTTTTTGGTAAGATTATTTATAGGTTATATTACTCAGTTATAGTACAGTTATTGCTTGTAAACATATTTACAATTTGAGTTCTTTAAACAGTACAGGTAGGGTTATCCCATGAGATGAAAATTTTGAAAAATTCTGTCTCATATTATTAAAGAAGACCTAAAACTATACGGGACACACTGGTCATTTGGTAACGGAAGATTTAAAGCGAAAACGGTGGCAAAAATCTAAAAGTTTGTTAAAGAAATACGCTAATACCAAATACAGAAAAATTTTGTTTACAGCTTACAAACGAAAACAATTTACTGTGGAACAACCTTTTAATAAGTAAAATTTATGCCAGATCTTCTAAGGAAGCATCTGAACTTGCGTGTTGCCATAGACGAATGTCCTAATCGTTTGGGGCCTCATGTAAAAGCAAGGGGGGACATTTTAAGTAAATGTTAAATTAATTTTGTCACTTTGAATATATGAATTAATTTCATAATAATTTGTTTTAATTTTCATAGAAATTAAATGTTTAGGCAATGTTTTCATTGTAACAGTATTTATCGGAGTACTAGGTATTTTTATGTTTAAAAAATAGTGTAAAACTTTCTTTCTTTGTACTTTATTACCACACAAAATGATATTTTTATCAACAAATTATCTAGAAATGAAATTTAATTATTTTTAGTTGCAAGCGTTTAAACTAAAATTAGTTTTTATAGAATGAGGAACGGTACCAAGCACTTCATCCAATGGAAAGTGGTCCACCGCTTTTGTTAAAGCTCGTTTTAAAGATTCAAGAATGGCATGTCTTTTAGAGCAAACCATATCCTCTAAGAGGGACCATAGTTTACATTCTAAAGGATTTAGATCAGGACTTGCAGAAGGCGAATCTTCTGTAGTAATAAATGAAGGCACATTTTGTTGAAGCCATGCTTGTGTTGTTCTAGCTTAGTATCCTGGTGCAGAATCTTGCTAGAAGATCAAATGCTTATTTTTGAAAAGAGTTGTTCCCAAAGTTCACACGCTTCCTTAGAACATCTGACATAAATCCTATCATTTTGCTTAATGAAAGATTGATCCACAGTGAAAATTTTTTGTCAGTAAAAAAAATTTTTCTGTGTTTGTCATTAACGTATTCCTTCGACAAACTTTTAGATTTTTACCATCGTTTTCATTTTAAATCTACCGTTAGCAAATGACCCTTGTGTCTCTTATAAGCGCCAAGTCTTAGGTCTTCTTTAATTATACGAGACAGAATTGTTCGAAATTTTCATCTCACGAGATAATTTTTTTTTTGCGATTGTTTGATTTGTTGAGGATTTCGGTCAATTTGCGCTCTTGCAGCTTTAATAGCTTGTGGCATTCGAATTGTCCTTGGTTTGTCTGAACGTTGCCTGTCTTTTACGTCTCCCATCTTGGTAAATTTTATTTTTTTGCCCGGTAAACAAACATACAACTTATTTTAAGCGGTTTTAAGGTCTTAAAAATGTAGCTTTTTCCATACCACACTTAAATAAAAATAAAGCTATAACAGCAATCCTATTTTCTCCATCGATTGTTTCAATAATTAAGATTGTAAATATGTTTACAGACAATAACTGTAAAACAACTAAATAATATAACCTATGGGAGTACTATGTATATAAGACTGTTAATCTCCTAAGTTCTCTTTTTTTAGTTTATTTTCAGTGCTAAGGAGTACTACGAGAGTACAAAATTAAGTCAGACGAAGCGCAAATAATTTCTTAAGTGTACATCAGTGGCAGATCCAAATTAGATCATGTAGTTTCATAAAAATAAACTACTGTAAAAATATTTGGTTTCATAGCTAATTATAAGTAAGCAACAAGATTCGTCAACAAATGAACAGCGGAGCTGCCAAAGTAATTATAGGCTTATAAATAGTATATTTAGTATCTAGTAACCTAACGCTCGGTACGGGTCAGTACTTTTCTTGTATTAATAAATTGTTACTTAATTTTAATTACTTGTAAATTAATAGAGAATCCTAATTTAAAACAAGATGGCTTGCGCCTCACTCTTTTTAGCTTATAGACAAGTATCATTTCCAAGACACAATATTTTTAAAGAAACATCTCGATATTATGCCGAAAATGATCTTACAACCTTAATCAAAATATATGCATATTGTATGTGGGTTGGTTCGAAAGTTTTTTAAAAAAAGTATGAAAAAAACATAAATTAGTGTGTACGAATAGCGTTATTGTTTTTCAAAGTAGGTAGCTGTTTTTAAGATCTATACACTCTTGTATATGGCCGATGGAAATATTTTTTCCACTCAGAAATAACTATCTCACAAACATGTAGAAATGCGTCAACTACTTCTTCAGGTGGTGCATTTACACGAATTGAAAAAAAAATTACAAAGTAATAAATCAGGACTATACGGGCAATGAGATTATAATTTCACGTTTTTCACCTATAAATATTCGATTGGTTCAACAGTAGCGAGAGAGCTCGCGTTGTCATTATCAAGAATAACATAACGTTTTCGGTTTGTTACATGTAATTCCTCGATAATTTTTGTCAAGCAAATTGTAGTAGTATTGACAGTGGCAGTAGCTACATGATCAGTAAATGGAAAAAAAAATGATTTGAAGCGCTGCGAGAACGAATAACTTTTGTTGGCTTAAACTCATCTCGAAACACCGAAACAGCCGATTGACGTTTAGTTTCGGATCGAAGAATTAACTCGAAGTTTCATCATCAGTTACGATGTTGCAAACATCGTAATTTGAAGCACCCTGGTTGAATTTCTTAATCATTTTTTTTGTTCCATTTGACATAAGTCTTTTTACGAGCTAAGGTTAAACTGTAAGGAATCCAACGAGCAGAAAGCTTTTTCACATGTAAATGTTCATGCAGGATCTCATGTATTTGTTTCGTGTCAATGCTTATGGATGCTTGAATCTTACGGTATGTCGCATGCCGGTCCATCTGTATCATTTGTCTTACAGCATTGATGTTTCATTAACATATGATAATGAACTAGTTTTACACAATTAATCACAGATAATTTTGCAAACCAACTGTAAACAGCGTCTCTTGATGGTGCTTTCTTTCCAATAGCCAGATGAAATTGGTTCATGCATTGTTGGTGAGTTAATCCACATAGCTGATTCCTTTTTTATCTGTTAATTTTGTTTAACTTAAAAAATGATAAATTTTACTAAAAATCAAGCTCTTAACTTCAAGTTTAGTCCTCTAGTACTGCTTTATAAAAACTTTCGCAGCACTCACGGATTTGTAAGTTCTATATTTCTATATATTTAAATAAATTTATATATATATATATATATATATATATATATATATATATATATGTATATATATATATGTATATATATATATATATATATATATATATATATATATATATATATATATATATATATATATACATATCTTTTTGAAGTACCATGTCCGATATTGACGTAGGCGAATCTCTCGCCTTTGTCGGTGGTTGGTACCTTTTAAGGTATTTCAGAGACAAAACGGATCAGGCCACAGTGAGACTACGCGTAGTTTGCCATTGTCTCTCTGCGAGAGATGACCGTCACGTTGTAAAGTTTTTTTTAATTTATTATTTTCTGAGCCGCGATTCGAACTGGGGTCTTCGGCGTAGAAGGCCTTACCAACTACGCTATGGCCGCCTATATTATATATATATATATATATATATATATATATATATATATATATATATATATTTATGTTTGTATATTAATGAGAGCATAGAAAATTTTGTACGAGTCAGATTTCGAAGCAATCGTGTTGTAGTAGGATTTTTAAGCTTCATATGCTGTGCCTACGGCTTGCTTGACGTTTGCCCAACTTACGTATGTAAACAACTGAGAATCCTGGCACTGGCAGAAAATATAAGACGACGGAAATAATTTACATTTCCAATTTTATCTTCTGTTCTGCTCCTACATTTAATCAATTTGAATCTGTATAATAAATTTTATGTTACGCTTTATGTAACAATCGCAAATTTCCTGTAGTTTTTTTTTTTCCTATAATTGGTCTATTACTCAAAATATCAAAATTACTGTAAAATTTCAAAATGTTGAATATTGTTTGCTTACACCATTGTATTGCTTATAGACATTAAGAAAAATAAATCTCTATCTAGCCTTAGTTTTTTAATGGATTGTTTCGTGAGTCTTGCGTAGTATATATACGGTTATAACCTTGTGTATTATCCTTAAATCTAAGTCAATATATACACAGAGTTATTTATAAACTTGTCAGCAATCAAAAATACCATTAGTGTAATTATAGGATATTCATTCTCTTTGCTACATGTCATATGGGATATAAAAATAATTGCATGGTAATGTTTGTGACATAGTAATTTTAGGTATTTTTTAATTTTTATTTTTTCTCCAAATATAAAATTAATATAATAATAAGGTATCTCTTATTATAAGTTTTAGAATAAATTTTATCATTAAAAATTTATTACAAACAGCTAAGCAATTATTTAAGCCAATAGCGTGTTGTGGTGCCATAGATCCACAATTACTGCCTTATTGAGTAAAAAAAAACAGCAAATTTCAGCGAGATAAAGTGCTTTTCCTTCCATTTCCCATCAGTAAAGGAAAAAAAAGGAGAAAGGACCTCGTACGGATATATTGTGGGCATGTCGCGAAAATTTGCTGTGTGTGGTTGTTTATAAAGCATCTATTTTACCACGTATAATAACAGATCTATTAAAATTAATTTATCACGTATGCTTTCCGCTAAAATAACATTTTATCAAATTATTATAGTTGTCAACATTTGTGACGGATTTTTCCTAATGTAAATTTTAACGTTACAAATGTATATTTATCTAGAAACTTTGGGGAAATTGGACTATTATTTATGTCGTTAACTGAGTGATATGTCCACTTCCAACAACGTTACTGTCTCATGATAGATGGGCGCTGGACCATAATTACTCATAATTTTGTGAGAATATTAAAAAGTAATATTAGCATTAATTTGTTACCTATTGTAGAAGTATGACGCAATCTTATAAAAGGAAAAAATAAATTTTGAACGTTTTAGCGCATCAGATTTGTTGTTATATTAAAAATAGTGCTTTATCAACACAATTGTTAGCAAATAAGTTGTATCTTTCAAAAAACTTAATTAAAAAAAACTATAAAAAACTTCAAAAATATTAAATTTGCAAAAATATCTTTTATTAGGAACAAATTCAGGCCAAAAAAAACCTTAAAAAATCGAAGCAATTTCTAATGGACACTTACTCGACTTTGGTAGTGGTAGTGGTGGTCCTATGGGGTACACATCACAAGGGTCAACAGGGTGCACGGAAAAAAGGAAAAAAATCGAAATGAAAAAATGGTCTATTTACAAAAATACGTGTATTGTGATGGGGAATATGTTGCTTTGTTTATAGATTTCCATCCTTTCTTTAATGATTGGTGTTTCTATGGACATTTTTTTAAATTTAAATTTATTCTTATGTTCAATTGATTCAAATTTTAAAATTAATAATATATTTATAAGTCTTAATGCTTTATTCTTTTATTTATAGGTTGTTGAAAAAGTATTGAGCGATTTTCTCGTTAGATAGCTTTAGCTCCATATATCTCAGGTAATATTAGTTGCATTGGGCCATATTTAGCATAAGTTTAAAGCTGATATTTGACAGTAGTAGATGCGCAAAACATGTTGGAATTCGCTAATTCAACTTTAATTTAGAGCGTCTTGACTATAAGTGAAAATTCTGCTAAAGTTTGCTCCATTTTACAATCTTATTTTTCACAAATGCTGCGCAGGTCTCTGAAGAAATTTGTGCTATTTATGGTAAAGATACGTTACGAAAAGCGAAGCCAAGAGATTGTTCAGTCGCTTTTGTTCTGGAAATTTCGATGTCAAAATGTACTTCCCACATTGTTAGACCAATGTGATGCTGTGTCTTTGGAGGCATTGGACGGGAATCGTGCATCATGTGCTGCTGCAACTTGGCTAAACGATTAATTTTGTACTCTATCGTCAATAATTGACAAGAGTGAAGGTAGGCAGTAAAAAAAAACCGCTGAACTAGTCAACAAAAAGGATGTCGTCTTCCACCATGACAACGCCATACCATACCCATCTTTAATGACTCGTCAAAAATTAGGAGAGCTTCGCTGGGAAGTTGAGTGGTGATAAGTTAGTTTTAAAAGAGGCCTGTGAGAACCACTTGTCACAATTTTTTGCTCAGAAATCACAGAAATTCCACAGAGACGAGATTACGGTGTTGTCAGAAAAATGGCAGAACGTCATCGAGCAAAATGGGATATAGTTGGTTTAATAAAGTTCTTTCAAAATATAAAAAACAGTTGTCTCAATTTTGACTTTAAAAGGCTCAATACGTTTTGAATACCTATATATTATTTTACATAAGTCGGCCGCCTCTGAAAAATTATTAAATAAAAAAAAATTCAACTACTAGATTAGGATATAAAAAACAATATTAAAGAAAACATGGAAAATATTGTAAAATGCTTGTTTTTTATGGATCAAACATAAATATTATGTTATCGTGATTAATATGTGGGGTAAGTGATGGATATTAACAAATACACTCTGTGATATTTTTAGAACAGGGTTGTACAAACAAGTAAAAACACTGTGTCAAAACACGAATTTTAATATGTGTAAGCAGGTTCTTCCATATATCTCTTCAGTGTACATGATGTTACCACAGAAAAAAACTGAGTGCTAGTTACAAACTATTCTACACACATACGGTCATACTTTTCTATACTATACTCTCTATAGATACGAGGGGGTGTTCAAGAAATGCTTTCTCTACAGGGGTGTTGAAAAACTTACGTTTTTCTGTAAAGGAAAAATATAAATAAGATTAATAAACATAAATACTACGGGTGAACTAAGTACTACTATGACATATGCTGGTTGTACTCTAAAGGACAACATGGACTACGAGGAATTTTAAATTGCAATTTTTTTACTATTATATGTATATATATATATATATATATATATATATATATATATATATATATATATATATATATATATATACATATATAACCTCAATTCTGTGCATCAAGTTTTGTAGTAAACTCTAAAAACAGGTTCGGTATTCAAACATTTATTATGAATTAGTTTTAATACTCTCACCACTATAGGGTTTTTTTACACCTTTTCGTACCATTTTTTTATATTTTTTACTCCAAGTAAGTCCCTAAAGTGCTACAGGAGCTAAGCGTGTGTGGAAAAAGCGATTAACATTGGCCTTGAATCGCTGTAAATTGTATTCGGTGGAAATGACCAAATTATTTCAAAGGGCTGAGGTTCTCCACATAAAAACTGCTTGAAAAGGGTTTTACAAGGAGTAGCCAGCTAAACCTTATACGGATGTGAAGTATTAGACCGACGTATATTTCTAGCATGCACCGCCTTGGGAGGAATCAAGCGAGCTACATCTTTCGAACAGTTTCGATGAAGATTCTTGTAGAATAGACTTAAGTCGTCAATCGTTCTTCTACGTTGGAATGAATTAAGTTGGCTGGTCAGTTCTGGGCTTCTAATCAGGCGAATGGCTCTCTTCTGAATAAAATCCAACAAATGCAGTGTATGTCTGGCAGCAGAGCTCCAAACATGAGAGCAGTATTCCCTCGTTGGCCGAATTTAACTTTTCTACAGAATGAACAGTTTTTGTAGAGTGTAAAGCTTTCTACTTCGGAATAATATTCCCAGCTTTTGAGAAGCTCTCTTTGCTTTGCTTGTAACATGTTCACTCCAAGATATATTTGCTCCCAACTTAACGACCAGCAAATTGAAGGACAACACAAGAGGCATGAATGAAGTGCCCCGACATAACTACGTCGGGTTCATCGACGTTAACTTTCTTAGAAAAAACTGCCGCCTGGGTTTTTGTAGCGTTAAATTCTACTTGGTTACTGTCACCCCAAGATAGAATTTTATCAATGTCTTTGTTAAGTTGATCGAGTTCCTGATGTCTACGGCTATTTGTATGAGTAGCCCATATTAAACCGAATAAAGAAATAGGCCTACTATCCAGCTGTAGATTAGATTCCTGGTCCTTTTCAGCAGATCGTTGATGTAAATGAGAAAGAGAGTAGGTAACAGTAGGGAGCTTTAGGCACACCGACGTTGATAGCGAAGATGTTAGAAAGAACTCTGTCGACTGTCATTCGTAAAGAACGCTCTTTGACGAAACGTGAGAGCCCTACCATAAGAACGTATCTTAGCTAACAATCCATTGTACCAAACAGGGTCGAATGCTTTGGATATATCAAGTGAAATCATTCGAGAATCTCGAAAGTGTTCAATTGCGTTATTCTGAAGATGTGTTATATAAGTTAGAAGATCTCCTGTTGATCTTTGATTAAGAAAGCCATATTAATGGTTGCTAATAATATTCCAACCTTCAAGATATTTTCAGAAGATGCTGATTAATAGCCTTTTCCATGGCTTTCGATATTATTGAAAGCAGTGGGACTGGTCGCTAGTTGTTTGGGAACGTCTTTTTGGGTATCGGCTGAACTGTAGTAAATTTCCAGTAGGAAAGAAATAGTTCTTTTCTGTAAGATAGATTGAAAAGTCTACAGAAAACTGGTATTTGTTTGCTCGCGCATTTTATGAATTCTATGGTCGATATTCCATCAGTGCTAGAAGCTTTTTTGGTGTCTAACTTCATCAAAATTCGTTTTATGGTACGCTGTCTGTCGGCAATATCGGGCATCCTTCATTGCACTGGTGCGCCAGTGGTGATATAGTGGATGTGGTGAAATTTTGCCTAGTGGTCTTAACGGCTGATCTTTCTCTATCTCTGATGAGATATATTGACTGGTACAGAGACATACATTTGTATTTCACAGCACTTTTAAGATAACGCAGTGGTGCTACCACTGGCATTATTTCATTTTTACGATAATTACTACCTAAAAATACACACACAACATTAGCCGATTATCAAAATGGAACCAGCGTTCATCGGTTTTATATGAAGGCTCTTAACCCACTACGTTACCGAAGTCGTGGAAAGTGCAGTATCATACTTATCACAGAATTGAGGTTTTATTAACATGTAAAGCTATTTTGCCAATAACTACTGGTGCAGTGGTGGAACAACTGAAATGGAAGTATGAAGTTTTTAGTTCTAAAGTTATTGTTACTGTTACTATTAGAATGTGACTTACGTCTCAATGACTTCCTCCTCCTCCTCCTCTTCGCTGAAAAATAATAAAAAAAGAAATTAATAAATCTCATATACTTACAATATGAAATATAACAGTTTGAGTTTGTTTGAAATTTTCAAGGAGTTTTTTAATCATTTATCAGAATGGTTTAAAACCTATTATTGATTCGCTGTAACTTGATAAAATCGATAGTTAGATTGGAGGCTTAGAATTTTGTAGATTTGTTTTTTTTTATCATTGCAAATTTTTATATAAAAAAAATCTATGCATCTGGGCCAATTTAGACTTTCATATTTTTGTTTTTTTTTTTTACGAACAAGTCAATCAACATTAACTTTAAAATCGGAATAAAGATAATTTTACAACAAAGATATACTTACGAGTAGACTTCTTCCTCGTCGGACATGGCTGAAGGGAATCAAAAGCTGAAAACAAAATGAGTACTATTTTAATATCATGAAACGTAAGATGTAACAAACCACGTGTGTTAGTATTCATTAAGGGGTTATCCAAAGTTGAAACATTTAAATTTTTACATTTTTTGATTTTTTGTATATTTTGAGATTCCTTTTTTTTTCTGAATTATTTGAGTCACGTCACAGTTCCCAATTCAATTTTTTTTGCGCCTTTCTAATTGTGATATGCTGTTTCCCTTCCTACCTGAAACCTCTCCCACCTTCTTTCACTTGTCCTTGAGGGCCAGTCTCGCTGCCTCGGGTTCATTTGTTCATAAGCATACTCTAAATTAAATGAGTTCTTAATACGTCAATGTTTAGTGTCATTCCCCAGTTTTCCCAGAACTAAACCAACTAATTTTTGTAGTGTTCCGTACTTATAAGATGGCTTCGGTGTCTGTCTGTCTGTCTGTCACATCCGATTTTCTCCGAAACTATTTGACATAGAAAGTTGAAATTTGGTAATAATATAGGAATTGATGGCATCATCAGAGCCATGTAGTTTTGAAAGTTAAATTTTGACTTAAGGGGTTAGTTTTGGGGGGTGAAATCGGAAGTGAAAAAAAAATTTACTAGGTCATCGAGTGTGGTGTCAAATGAAAGCTTGTGAAAACACGAGTAAAAAATATATATGTAATGTAATACTTGCGCGTACTTTTCTTTGTATTACTTTGAAAAAATCGCGAAAAATCGCTGTCTCCTCGCCTTATCTCGAAAAGTACTTATCAAAAAATTTTGAAAAAACTCTGGAATATTCTCCACGGGGCGGGGTGTAGATTGAACGAAAAAACAAAACAAAAATTTCAAGGTCATCAGATTTCAGTAAAGATTGGAAACAAACTTTGTTGAAAACTCATTTGGGTTGTGTTTTGTGAAGCCACTGATCATTTTATACCTCTGTAACAAAATTTTTTATTTTAAAAGCAATCAACGTACGGAACACTAATTGCGCAAGTTCAACTTGCACTTGACCGGTTATCTCAGACTTTCCTGATTAATAAAACATGTTAATACTTACGAAGTATAATCAGTGAGGCAGTCAGAACAAGGCAGAGAAGCATGTGGATAAAAAGAACGTTTCTTTAAGCAAAAAAAAGAACACTTATAGAGGGGGTGCTAATCGACAAAAGGGGACGCTGATGGATACGCGAGACATGTCTTGGCAAGAATAATTATAAAGCGAAGTCGATTTTATTTTTACCTGTTTTTTTTTTTGTGAAATTTTATTGAAAATTATTCTTGATTTTTTTTTGAAGAACTGTGATTTCAATTTGTTCTTTTCATTACTATATTTTATATTCTAGATCAAGAGGGCGACCGGAAATTTTGACCTGTCGACTAACCGTTAACGTTGATTTTGCGGCCCCTTGCCTTGGAATGCCCAGATAGGGCCCAAAATGGACTGTCGTTTAACCACTTGAATCAAATACTATAACATTAGTTGACACTAAAAAAATCGAGCTCCCCAAATGGTAGATGTCGCCGAGACCGGACCCAGCTTTAGGGCCAAGTCCGTATGAATTTCTTGCGACTATTGGTATAATATTTCGTAGAAAACAGGAAATTAACCCTTTTCGAATGTAATTATGCTTGAAGAATTCGAAAATTTTAATTTTAATGCCAAAAGCTGGTATTACAAACAAATATCGATTTGGGCCTAATTGTTCCGAATTCTACGAATTCTATTACATACGAAATGTTCAATTTACCTTCCCAATAGATAGGCTGTCTCAGAAATTGCATAAAAAAGGCATTTTTGGGCCCATGCCAAAAGGTCCAAACACTATGGGGCCTCGAGAATGGCAAATTCTGATTCTACGGGTCGAAAAACATAAAAAAATAACAATTTCATTCATCCGGCACGAATTTTATGTAGAACCTATAACAGCGTCTATATTATCAGAATTTCGATTTATTTGTCCTTTGTAAATGTCTTGGCTTGTTCGGGCTCAAGCGAGGGATCTGCCCTCGTGATATTTTATTAATTAAGGCCTAAATTTTCCAGAAATAATTTGGGCAGATGCGTAGGATCCAAAACTTGGGATTTACGTCTTATTTATTTAAAAACTCGAAAAACGACCGTTTTTTGACTGGAAAAAGCGGGTCCAGCTTCGACCTCCGGTATTGGCGGCGTCTGCCTTTTGCAGGATTCTTTTTATTTTATCAAGCACAAACTATATTTATTGAGTTTATATTATTAAATCATCCATCCACAATCCATCTTTGGATGTCGCATTTTGGGCCTTATCTGGGCATTCCAGGGCACGGGGCCGCAAAATCAACGTTCAAGGCTTCGACTCGCCCGATAGAATAAACAACTAGGCAGACGGTTAGTCGACAGGTCAAAATTTTGGGTCGCCCTCTTAATCTATATTTTTTGTAAAAATATAGTAATGGAAAGAGTAAATTAAAATTCAAAATTCTTCAAAAAAAAACCAAGAATAATTTTCGATTAAGTTTTACAAAAAAAAAACAGGTAAAAATAAAATTGACTTCGGATTTATAATTATTCCTGCCAAAACATCCCTTAAAGCTTAATATAGATTCTCACAAATTTGGAGTAGGTCTCACGACTCAAGAAATAAAAAAAAAGTTCTTGAAGCTCGGAAAAATAAATTGTATAAATATATCATAGAAAGTAAACTTGATAATACTAGTGGAAAATTAAAAAATATATGTATGTACAATTTAAAATGAAGAGGTAAATGTAAAGTAGTTTCTTTTATTAATAGGTCAGTTTTTTCGGACACAGAAAATGCTTTTTTTACCGATATTATTTTTAACATGTGCATTAAATATGTAGGTTTTGTGTACCGATTTTCTACATTATATTTTACTGTGAAGCAAAGCTGAAACTTAAACCGCGTCGCTCCACACTGTATTTGGCAACAGAAGCTTTTAGTGATTTAAGTTATTTTCAGAACCGACTAGCGTAAGCTATTTTGTATTCTAAATATAAAACTTTTAACATAAACTACTGGCTAGGTATTTTTATAGCAGGCAGTGATTTGGGAAACTAGAATGAAATGGTAAAGCATAAATTTGTGGAAAAATTATCTTTTTAGTAGATCTGCTTTCTTATATTAATGTTAATAGATAGTTTAAGATAAAGATAATCAATTTTTAAGGCTATAATTTTATTACAGAAAGTAGCGTAAGGAAACAACTAATTTTATTTTAATTTCTGCGGGTTTCAAGTTGAAGATAAATGATGTAGGCGAACAAGATGTCAACGAAGAGAAAATTCGGATTTAGGCAAGGATTTGGAACTAGAGAAGCACTTTTCGGTCGGAGTGTATTTGTGCAAAAATGTAGAGATCAAAGAAAAGACGTTGTACTTGTGTTTTATTGATTACGAGAAAGTCTTTGATCGAGTCAAACATCCACAATTGTTACGGATGCTTGGGAATATGGGTCTTGAAGAAAGTAACACTAGATTTATCATTCACTTATATTGAGGTCAGGTAACGGTGATACGAGTAAATAGCAGAGAAATGGAAGAAATCAGAATAAAAAGATTTGTTCTCTCTCCACTTTTTTTTAATCTATTAGAAGACGCTTCAAACGATCTCAAATTAATGTTAATGGCAAAACTGTCAACAAAATGAGGTATCCTGATGATAACGTTATTATAGCAGACACAGCAGATGGACTTTAGGATCTTATGAACAATATATCTAGGAAAGGCGACGGTCTGGGAATGAAAGTGAACGTTAATAAAGCAAAATTAATAATCATCTCAAGAACACCTGGATTGCAAACAAATATTCGCCTTTACGATTAACTAATAGAATAAATAACCCAATTTAAGTACCTAGGATGCTGGGTGACCAATGATTTGAATCCTGAAGTTGAGATACGAATTCACATTGAAATGGCCAGAGCTGCTTTTTTGAAAATGAGACACCTCCCCACAGATTCCACTTTTTCTTTGGATACTCGTTATCGTTTTGTAAAAATATATATATATATATATATATATATATATATATATATATATATATATATATATATCCAGTCCTATGGTATGAAGTTGAGGCCTGGACCTTCAGAATACGCTCAATGAATCATTTAGAGTCTTTCAAAATGTAGCTTGTGTGCAGAATATTAAAGATCTCCTGGACAGAACCTGTCAGGAATGAAGATGTACTGAGGCGAATGGCTAGAGAGAGAGAGAATTGTTGTCATTTGTTAAAAGACAGAAAATTCGCTACTATAGAGGTCCAAGATATTCGCTTCTATGGGCGTCGATAGAGGGCAAAATTGAAGGGAGGAGAGGTCCAGTACGCCGACAATGTTCCTGGCTGAAGAAGGTACGAGACTGGATAGGCGTGAACACTCATACATTATTAAGAATTGCCCAGGATAGTTGGATCATAACCCAACTGCAGTAATAGAGATGGCACTATAAGAAGAAGATAAATACAATAACGTGTTTATTAAAGTTTTAACAAAAATGTCCAACAGTATTATAAAAATACATTTATAGTTAATAACTTAAATAATGCCGCATTGTCCTTGCCTTTAGATTGTATTGAAAATAATAACATTTAAAATATAGTAGGTTATTTTTTTAAATGCTATGAACGAACGAAACGAAAACATCTTTTTCTACATAAATACCGTTTAGATTAATAAACTCAGTCAAGCATTTCTAGAGTTTTTTTCATTTTCAGTTTATTTATTTTTTTACTTCTCAAGAAACGACATAATGGCAGTTTTCAACTCATTTTCGGCCTCCGAGGTTTTTCTTCAGATGTTTGAACAAACAGATGTTGCAGAGCGCTAAATCTATAGGCTGGATGTTATAACTCAGTCAATCCACTTCTTTCGGTAACCACTGGAATCGTGCGAGAGTAGTAGATAATGCAATTGTCGAGCAACAGCACACTTTTGGTTTGAATCGCCTTCTGTAGACCTCCCCATTAACTGTAGACCCTTTGACGATATTTTTTTATAGTTAATCTTCTCGCCTCTATAGGGATTTTTACCGTTTTTCTACTATATCCCAATGAGAGATATTGACAGTGATGACATGTTATCTGTCAACTTTGTTCAGGTGGCGAAATATACATTTGTATTTCATTACACCTTCAAGATGACGCGGTAGTGCTACCAAGGGCGCAATTGCATTTCTGCATTAACTACTACCTAAAAATACATACACAACACCCGATTACCCGAATTGAACTAGCGATATGGGGACACTAAATAAATTCGGGGAATAGCTTACCCGGGGGCCTTTGAGATGGTAGGTAGTCAAAATATTGGGGGGGTAACAGATGCTTAATGAACCTATAAGTATCGTAGTACGATGCAAGCGTTGAGAACTAATCAGTAAACAATGCCAGTTGAATTGGCAGACGATTTTATAAGAAGAATGTGGCGAGTGTTACGAATCCAGTTTAAAGAATGATAACTTATGTAAGGAATACTCTGAACTGAGATACTCACTTGGAATACAAATTTGCAAAAAAAAAAAAAAATTAAAACGTTTCGCACTACAAAAAAGCCCTACTCTTTCGCGAACGACGTCCCTATCCCTCGGAAAATATCATAGTCTGTCTAGAATGGGAAATGTAGAGATAGATGTCGAATTACGAAGACAATACAGAACATGACGGAAAGTTGTCAGGTATTTGAAGTGTCAGTTTGTTAAGATACGCAGCAAGAATTAGCAGAAAAAACTATAGTTGTTTTAACTGGACAAGTCGCGATACAGATATGCTCCGGAGAAAATCTTTGAAATTAATAACTACAAGATGCACTACGACCAAACTGTGTTAAAATATCAAACAGCTGTTCACGATAGATCAGATATTGGATTAGTAAATAAAACTTTAAGACACTTTAAGAACAACGGGGGAAATACAATGAGAATATTGCCAAATACAGGATTTGGAAATACAAACAAGAAGACAATGGGATATGAACGATATCTAAATGATACCAATAATCTCTCTAAGGGCATCCTTAGAGCTCAATTCTTATGATATGTAACCATACCTAGGATAAAAAGCAGTAATATGATAAACTACTTCGAATGAAATCCGTAGTTCCAAGATCGGGATTTAATTTTCTCACACTAATCAACAACTTGATACAAACACTGCTAGTCAATATATCAAATGATAGATACTTTATGGTAAGAGACTTATTACAACAAAAATTTAGCAGAGGAAGGGCTTCAGCTGAAACCAGACCTTTACCTTTATATATTATTTCTGTTAAAACTAAAAATAATGAAAGGAAAGAGAAGTTTGAGATTCCTCGACTCCGAAAACTCTGAAAACGACACGATATGTGCGAAGCAAGCCTGACACTCTCTATCACCTGTTTTACCCCTTGTATCATAAATAATTATGCCTAAAATTTGTTAATTATTCCACCTTGGCAATAGTTATTACCACTATACCAAACATTTTATTTTTTACGCTCGACGCGTGTTTCGCTAACCATGTTTGCATCATCTGGAGTGATCATCGCTTATGATGATGCCAACGTGGTTAGCAAAAATCGCGTGTCATTGTGCCAAAGACTCTAAGCTTCCGACGTAATTATTTCAACCAATAACCAAGAGAAATCCTCATAATAATATTAGAATATACACCCCCGCTATAGAATCGGGAACTATGCATTTGGTCATCTAGGGACATGTATACAGTACTACTCTGTAGATGAGGTGTAACAAATTATAAATTATGTAATGTAACCTATATCCCTATTTCAATATACTAACAATATTGACTAAAATATTAGTATACCAATAACTATAACATATTTTATGAAAAGTGTATAATATGGACCGTAAAAACTCGAACTACCAATAAAGTAATATAATAAGCTCTTTCTTTACGGACGTATATTCTTTGATGGTATCATAATTCTGTAATATTAAAAGTGAAAGTATAGATTCAAGATTATTTTATTAAACAACATCGCAATATTTCAAGTTGTACATTTCATTAATCATAAAGTCTAATTAATGACTTTGAATCACACCCGCTGGAAAGTTGATTAGTGGGTTGTATTAACTTGGAGGCGATATTATTTCTTAAATAATGGTTTTTATTAATTTATTCCTTTTTGTTTGATCCTTGTAAAACGCTACATTTTTAGTGTTCCGTACGGAATACTTATAAGATCACTTCGGTGTCTGTCCGTCTGTCTGTCACACCAGGTTTCCTCCGAAACTATTTGGCAAAGAAAATTGAAATATGGCACTAATATAGGAATGGATGGCCCCATCAGAGCCGTGTAGTTTCGAAAGTTAAATTTTGACTTAAGGTGCTAGTTTTGGGTGAAATCGAAAGTAAAAAAAAAATTTAGAAGGTCATCGAATGGAGTGTCAAATGAAAGCTTGTAAAAACACGAGTTCAAAAATGTATATGATGTCACAATTGCGCACACTTTTCTTCGTATTATTTTTTAAAAATTGCAAAAAAATCACTGTTCTTGTCTTTTGAAAAAATTCTGTAATATTCTCCACAAGATGTAGATTGAACAAAAGTTATCACGAGTATGTTACCTCTGATAATTTATCTGAAATATAAAAAAAAACAAAAATTTCAGTTTCATCAATTTTTAACAAAGATCGAAAACAAACATTGCTGAAAACTCATTTGAGATAACAAAATTTTTTATTTTAAAAGCACTCACCGCACGGAATACTAATTGCGCAAGTCCGGCTTGCACTTGGCCGGTTTTTTTTTTTTCTGGAAGAGTTCAAATATATATTAAAAAAACCGGCGAAGTGCAAGTCGGGCTTGCGCAAAGTGTTTCGTATGGTGATTGCTTTTAAAATACAATAAAATAATATTTCGGTACAAGACCGACTCGCCACTCGGTTACATTTACCTCCACCATACGACAAGAAATATAGTTTTCAAAGTTTTTTTTTATACCCGATAAATTATCAGAAGTAATGCGCTCGTGATAATTTTTTCGCGCTATCTACACTTTATGGACAATATTTCAGAATATTTTCAAAATTTTCTGATCAGCACATTTCGAGATAAGGGGGACATCGATTTTTGTCAATTTTTTAAAACTAACACAAAGAAAAGTACATGAAAGTATTACATCACATATATTTTTGAATTTGTATTTTCACAAGCTTTCATCTGACACCTCACTCGGTGACCTGGTAAAAATTTATTTTTTTAACTTCCGATTTCACCCTCCAAAACTAACCTTTTTTCTAAGTTTCAAAACTACACATCTCTAATCTGGCCATAAATTCCTATATTTGTGTCAAATTTCAACTTTCTGTGTCAAATAGTTTCGGAGAAAATCGGGTGTGACAGATGGACGGACAGACGGGCAGATGGACAGACGGAGAGACACCGAAGTTTCCAAAACTGTTCTGTACGGAATACTAAAAATAATATTCATATTCCCTACATACAATACTGTGGTTTCTTTTATTGATTGTTACCCTCATTTCATATCAAAAACTTTTGTGGTTTTAGCAAATGAGACGTTTAATACAAAGAGGTATGAGGAAGAAAAAAACTAAAACCAAGACAATTATTAATTATTATTATATTATGTATTATTAATTATAATTATTATAGGAATTATGTGAAATTTTGTGAAGTTTTTTTTATCTATTTTAGGTCAATAGGACAAAGAAACATTGTTAAAACTAACTAAATTTTATAGTTTCTAATACGTTTCAATCTTCTTCCTGCAATTCTCTACTGAATTTTCACTGCGAGGTTTTCATTACCTGAGTCGAAGAGATTTCAGATTCTCTTTATTGAAGTTTAGTCACGGCTGAGTTAGGAAGGTAATAGGTCAATTAGTAGATGTTTTCAAGAGTATCTTAACATAGATGTGTATTAGAGTTGGCTTGAAATCTTAAAAGGTGGTAAAATTGAGAGCTTTATTGTGTTTACTTCCCTTGTTAAAGAGAAGCATTGTATTTGTGAAAAATTCAACATGCGAGTTTTTAGTATTTCACTTCGAATATATCATCATTTATAGGGTTCTCGTGGAGTCGAGAAATTTAAAAATTATGTTATGTTTTTACTATTTGAACCTTAGTAGAAATAGTAATTACTGGAATGAAATTATGGAGTGATAAAAAAAAAAATCACTTCACAACTTGCATTTGTCAGAAAAGTACTAGATATATAACTTTATGACTTTTTCCGAAAATGTCGGACATTTATCAGGTCAGTTAATAAGTTTTGAAAGCGACACCTATAGAGCATCACTTGCACCAAATATTGACCACCATTTTGAAGCTTCATCTGTCATATAAGCACACCCTAAATTTCAAGTCGATATGTCAAGTCATTCATTGTTTATCAGCTGGTTAAAGTAGACGTGTTTGAGTATTTCTTAAAAATGGAAAAAATCGAATATCGAGTAGTGATAAAATTCTTTGTTTTGGAAAGTTTCTTGGCAACTGTAATCTATGCAAAGTTATTAAAAGTATTAAAGAAGTCTGCTCCTTCATTTTTAACTGTTTATAGATGGACAAGAGTTTAAACTTGGTCGTACAAGCGTCAATTCATGTTCAGGACGTCCAAAAACCGCAACAATTGAAGAAACTGTTGTGAAAGTACATGGTAATGGGAGACCGTCGATTAATCGTGGATGATTTAGCTGAGGCTATAGACATGGATCGGTATATGAGATCCTAACTAATGTCTATAAGAAAGCTTTTCACAAGATGGGTGCCGCATTTGCTAACATCGGAACAAAAACGCACTCGAGAGAAACTTTTTAAACAACATTTGGCTCGTTTCACAAAGAATAAAACTGATTTAGGGCGTCGATTTTTAACTATGGATGAGACTTGGGTATACCAGTATAATCCTGAACTGCGACAATAAACCGCACAGTTGACTGAGCGCCAAAGCGGCCAGAGTGGTCAAAGTCGTCCAAAAAATTTAGGGTACCTGGGATGCAAAAGAAATTTTGTTAATTGATTATCTTCAAACCGGCAAAACAATCACAGGAGAGTATTACTGCAACCTTTTGGACCAGCTGGATGAGAAAATTCATGAGAAAAGGCCCGATTTGCAGAAGAAAAAAATCATCTTTCATCATGAGAGCGCACCTGTTTACAGAAGTGCTTTGACAACGGTAAAATTGGTCGAATTAAAGTACGAATTGTTGGAATATTCACCCTATTCGTCAGATCTGGCACCATCTGACTTCCATCTGTTAATAAACCTCAAAAGATTTCTACTTGGGAAGCATTCTTCTACAAATTATGAGGTGATATCATCTGGAGATGGGTTTTTTGAATGTCTTCCGGAAAATTACTTCAGAGATGGGGTAATTGAATTGGAAAATTGCTGAAAAAAATGTATTGAGCTTAAGGGAGATTATACTGAAGAAAAAATGTATTTCGATTTATTAATTCAACTTGTTTCATTTCCACTTTCAAAACTTACTGACTGACCTAAAAAAACGTTTCATAAAATTTTAAATCTGTATTTTAGGAACACGTAAAAAACCAAGCAACGTAACAAAATAATACCAAGTTTATAAAATATCTGATGGTTGAGTTGCCGGGGCGTTCAAGAAACATTTTTACCTTTATTCTTTAAAAGTACTTATTTCTTTAATGTCAAGACCTTGGAAGTTTGATCACAATAAACACTTAGGAAAACTGACAATGGAAATATAATTTTTTGTGTTATTTAATTCGTAAATAACAGCAGAAATAAGTGCCTGAATTGAAACAAAAACAAAGTTTGTCAAGATTACTTTGACGGGATTAGTCAAGTTATAATGCTACGGCTAATCAGCGGGATACTTTCATTAAAAGTTTGTTAACAAAATAATTATGACCCAGACTTTGTGGCAAGTAAGTTAAAAGTTAGGTGAAGTAAGTTTAAAGCAACATAAGTTAAAAGGTTATATCAAATTGTTAAAACCAATGGCGTAGTTAGGTTCAAGGGGTGGAGGGACGTAGGAATACAAATACATTAAAATGAAGGTTACTTAAAGACGAAGCATTAGGGGGCGCCAAACGACATTCATGATTAAAAAAAATCCCTCTGAAAGCCAAGATCCCTTTCAACACAGGTGACTCACAATCGATGATAGGAGGGGGTCGAGAGTGGGGAAGAAAAAGCCTAGTTACAGTGAAACTGTTAAACTAAATATTTTTTACAACCGCTCAAAAAAAGTTCCTTCTCTAAGGGGGCGTATTTTCTACATCCATTTGGCAATGCCATGAACAATCTTTAAAATTAATTTAAATATACAGCGAGCTTCAAAAGTGTTTTACATTTATACTATTTAGAAAATACAATTTTATTAACTTTTTAATTTTCTGTAATGAAAATTGTACTTCTCCCTCAAGAGGGAAATAGACAAAAGTTATTTATGAGAGAATGTGCCGTGTGTGCAGTAAAGACGGCTCATCTTATTTTCAAGTAGTTGAGGATTTTCTGCTACCAGACCGATGTTGTTAAATAAATTAGAGTATCCGAAACTACAGTTTTAAGATTGCGCAATAAGATGTTGGGACGAAAATAGCTTCTGCCTGACGGATCCTTAAACCATACCGTTTCGCGAATCATCACAGGCGACGATATTTGAATTTTCTGTTGAGATACTTCCAGAAAGCAATAATTAATATCGTTCAGAAGGGCTCTTCGTTAGACAAAAAATCAGTCGTTTTGTGGAAGTTAATAGCTACCTTTTTTTTTCGGACTGTGAAGAAATTTTGCTTATCGACTTGCTTGTTTACGAAAAAAGGATTCCTAAAAATTTGAAGTAGACCATTAACGAAAAACATGCGAATTCATGGAGAAGCACAGTCAAGCTGTGGATTCATCGAGGTACAACATCCACTTTATAGTCCTGATTTAGCTCCTCGCAACTTTCTTTTGTTCAAAATCTCGGAAGTCCAAAATTTTCTTTATATGAAGAAACAAAAGATATTTTTTCTGATGGAATAAAATAACTCGAAAAATGCTGGAATAAGTGTGTTACTGTAGGAGGTAGTAATGTAGCAAAATTTTTTTTAGATAGCTAGGTAGATAATTTTAAAAAAGGCACCCTCGTAGTATAAACCTAATTTAAAAAATTGGCCAAGTGTAAGTCGGACTTGCGCAATTCCGTATCCTCGTATCGTGATTTCTTTTAAACAATTTTTTTCGATCTTTGTTTTTCTATACCAGATAAATTATCAAAGACAATGTACTCGTGATAATTTTTATTTAATCTACACCTTATGGAGAATATTTGGGGGGACAGCGATTTTTGGTGGGTATTACATTATATATATTTTTGAAGTCGTTTTCATTTGACACCCCACTCAATGATCTTGAAAAAAAAATTTTTTTCACTTCCGTTTTTACAAAAACTCCTCAAGTAAGTAATTTTTAAAACTACCCGGCTATGATTGGGCCATTAATTCTCATATTTGTGACAAATTTCAAGTTTTTATATCAGATAGTTTCCGTGAAAAACGGCTGTGACAGACAGATAGACAGACACCGAAGTAATTCCATACACATTTTTAGTGTTCCGTTTTTCAATTTTGATACGGAACACTAAAAATGGATGACCGGAAGGATAGGACCTTTCAAAAAAAGAACCCTTTATAAAATGGAACTTGATTAGCATAAATACAATTTTAAAAATCGATAACTAGGGGCGAGAGAGACTTTTCACAAAAAGGAGCCCAGTCATACAATGTAATTTTTCAAGAAATAGTGATGCGGGGAGACACTTTTCACAAAAAATAATTTTCGTGAGGTATAACTTTAAAAGTCTAAACTCTGTTTTTAGAAGTCATACGGCGGCCGGCGGCACCTCTTCCTTTGGGCATGTTACTGAATATTCCATGCATCTATTGAAAATTTAACTGACGTACAATACTCGTACTTTCTTATAAACAACTATGATACAAAATAAGGATTTACAGTTTATTTCATAATGGATTTGTTAAAAAAAACTTACAACACTTTAACAAATTGTAAAAGTTTAACAAACAACATTAAACGTTCCTATTGTGCCTAAGATATCCTTATCAGGAATGAAATAAGTTTGTTTAGGGTTTCGAGCAGGCGAGGTACATATATTACAGATCGATTTAGCAGAGAAAGAGATGCTTTCTAATTGAAAGTCATGTGGTCCATTTAGTCGAACAAACATGACGATTCAAAAAACAATTATTTTTTATATTTTAGTTTAAAATACGTACACAAACTTTTAAAATCAGAGTTTGGACAATATTCATATTTAGTGTTCCATACGGAACACTTGTAATATCACTTCGGTGTCGGTCCGTCTGCTTGTCCGTCTGTCACATCCAATTTTTTCCGAAACTATTTTGAGAGTTGAAATTTGGCATTAATATAGGAATTAATGTCCTCATTAGAGCTGTGTAGTTTTGAAAGTTAAATTTTGACTTAAGAGGTTAGTTCTGGGAGGTGAAATCGAAAGTGGAAAAAAAATATTATCAGGTCAACGAGTGGGGCATCAAATAAAAGCTTGTAAAAACACGAGTTTCAAAAATATATATAATGTAATACTTGCGCACACTTTTCTTTGTAGTATGTTTAAAAAATTGCGAAAAATCGCTGTTCCCCCTTATCTCGAAAAGTACTGATCAAAAAATTTTGAAAAAATTCTGGAATATCCTCTACAGGGTGTAGATTGAACAAAAATTATCACGAGTGCATTACCTCTAATAATTTATCTTGTATATATAAAAAAATCAAGGTCATCAGTTTTCAACAAACTTTGTTGAAAACTCATTTGGGGTATGTTTTGTGGAATCATTGATCATTTCATACCTCCGTAACAAAATTTTTTATTCTAAAGGCAATCAACGTATGGAACACTAATTGCGCAAGTCCGACTTGCGCTTGGCCGGTTATCTTTAATTAAAACAAAATGAGTTAAAGGTATTATGTGATTTGTTAGATTTAAGTCAAGTTTCATAAACACTTTGCACTGAACAGGTCCGAACTGTGTGTAAACTTACAGCTAAATACATACCCTATTAGCGTAATGGAATATTAATATATAATCGGTTTCTTGCGTATTAACTTACAAATCTCAATGCTTGTATTGGTTATTCAACTTTATTAACATTAATTCTAAGTCAACCGCCTCTTGGTCTGGAATTATCTTATGATTAGCCAAGGAAAAGGAATTATGATTTGGGATCGAAACATTGATTATACAATAGCTACACTCCTTCCTTTCCGTTAAAATAAACTCACTTTGTCTATGCACTGAAAATCATCGCTTAAGATAAATTAAGACCGCCTGAAGGAATGACTACGGGTCTAAATAAAATTATATGGGTCTGAAGGACAGAAATTAAAGAAGAATTAGAAACTAAAAAGTACATACGGGTGTGTTTTTTAGGTTATCTTCCTAGCAGAGCTTAAAAAATATCTACATAATTACCATCTACACTAACATACTCAGACAAGCTTTCTCGAGTTGTTTCATTTCATCCAAAATAAATATTTACTAGCGCCTTAAAAAACGAAGTTACAGCGACGTTTAACTCATCATCTAAGGAAAATTTTGAGCATCTGAGGTCTATCTTCTGATGTTTGAATAGGAAGTAGCAGGACGCTAAATCAGGGCTCTAGGGTAGATGTTGTAACTAGTTGACGCCACAGCTTTTGGTAACGGCTTAAAACTGTGCTAGTCTTGTAGACCCTGTAGTTGTCGTGCCGCACCAAAGTTTTGGTTCTCTATGAATTCAGACATCTTCTCGAATGCTGCTTTAGATTTTGGGAACCTCTTTCTGTGAACATTTTCATTATTTGTTGGTCCTTTTTCTATGTATGCAAGTTCCAAGTTCCATCTACTTTTCAGGAAATTATTGACTTTTCATCTTTGTTGGATGACCCATCGTATCGACTTCTGCGTCTTAATAAGATATTTTGGCCCTTTACGAACGCACTAAATTATTTCTAATAGCAAAATCACATTCTGCCTAAATCCATTTATTCCACCATAAAGATACATCGGTCGACAAATTACATATTTAAATTCTTCACGCTGTGTCAATATAGTAGTCTAGAATGTTAAAGTTATTTGCTTATATACTTTTTGGCAAATATAAAGGGGAAAATAAACACGAAATTTGGATTGGATTTATTACTTTCTTTTTTGGAAAAACAGAAATGGTGTTTTTTAAATTACTTTCCAAGCAAGGGAAGTAAACAACGAACTTTGTTAATCAAATGGCAGATCTTACTACATGCTGCCTCAGTTAGGATTAAAAATGACAAAAAGTCACATGATATTATTTAGGGAGGGGTGGAGGTAGTTTTTCCTGAGATAAGCTTTTTTTAAATTGGAAAGTTCCTTGGTAAGAAAAACGTCTTTTTTGTGGATGTCTACATATATATATATATATATATATATATATATATATATATATATATATATATATATATATATATATATATATATATAATATATATATATACATATATTAATAAAAGTCAACAAAAATCAAGAAAAATTCCAAAAATCGACTTAATTTATCAACCCTCACCTCTTGCATCTCCTACTCCTGGAGCCATATTGCTCAATACTTATTTATTTTTTCATTTCAAGAATTTGAAATTTGACAGACGTATGTTGAAATCGATTTCTCATTTACCGTGCGACATACGAACAATCGACAGGTATTAGAAATTGGGTTTTTATAATTTAGGGACCCTGAAAGGCGAAAATTCTCGAACAGTGTATATTGTTCCCAAATAAAACACTTTCCTTAACGAGGGACACGATTACGAATTCTCTACGTCAGCAATTCCCGATGGTGGGTGTTGCCTTGTCCTTTACCATTGGATATTTAAATCTCTATATAAAATAAAGTCAGTTGCTAATGACTGTCTATGCTAAGGATCGAGAACTACGGACTATTTATTATGCTGGTCGTTCACTATTGCTTAGAACAATTTCTAATATGTTCGTAGTATAATATATGTATAATGATTTCTTTTTTACACTAATTATAATTTTGTATAAATATGGACTTATTAAAACATAGATACTAAGATATTTCTACTATATTTTGTTTTTTGTACGATTCATTGGATATAAGAAGTGTTATGTAATACTACCTTTAGGATTGAGCAGCAGACTGTATCTTTTTTGAAAAATTTGATGGCGACATTCAGGTGATTATTTAAATGCAGAATAATATGAATTACGGAATTGATATACTATATTTAAACAAATTTTTAACACGGAATGTTATTTAATATTAGTTAGCTCATGTGATTTACATCATTAAAGATAATTTTAGTAGAAAAAAAAAACATTTTAAATACCGATATTGTAAGCAAGATCCTTCAAAACTTAACTTTTTTACTACAGCAAAGTGTTAAAATATAACTATTTATAATTGACTACAGTATTAAGTAGATTGTTTTCTAGTGTTAAAAGTACGGAAAACCCTTTTTAATGTACGACACACAGCTAAAACTATAAAAATCTAAAAAATAAATTGTCTTTTTTCCCAGTAGATTTAATGAGTATAAAGCATTAGAAAGTGGTAAAAATCAATACTTGTATACTTAGGTGGGGACTTTCTTATCAAATGAACTTTTTACGTTAAGAAAGTCGCACAAAAATCACTGAATCACACACAGAACGGTTAGCAGAACCACAGAGGTTGTAGAAACAGATAAAACACACAAAAACTTACAAAGAACAGGGAAAAAAAAGTGGCGTATCCAGGAGCACCACTTAACTCAAGGAGCCCGCAGTGACTGCCTGCAAAAATCCTGAAAATCCACCAGGAAAACGGACCTTAGTTGGTGCGGCGTGCGCATAGGATAGGAATACTCCCACGGTCGTAAGTTATTTTGGAAACGACAGATTTCTATGGCGGGGAGTTACGTTGCGAGAAATGATACGCTGTACATTTTTGGCTAACTATTTGACCTGTTTGGTCTATCTGCATTTCATTACAAATGAGTTAACTGATTTGTTTCCAAATTTATTTTGTCAGTGAGCTATTATTTTATTAAAATTGATACTGAATGTATAAAATAATATTTAACTATTTTTACTTTACTGCTAATGGGAAGTATTGAATTCGTGAAAAAATCGCCACCCGGGATTTTTGCATTTCTAAACGTTTCAGGATTCCTAGATCACGAAAAAAAAACAATTTTTTTATTTTTATCGGTCTGTCTCTCAAGCTTTGATACAATAACCCTAGAACGATATGATATATCGATTTCAAATTTAGTATATATATATATATATATATATATATATATATATATATATATATATATATATATATATATCTAATATGTAGGGTGAAACGTTTTTTTGGTATAGCTACTTAAAACACATTTTTTTTTGCAAAATTCGACTTTATTCATCAACATAGTCTCCTTCAAGAGCGACATAATCGGTCCAAAACGCTTTCCAATATTTCTATGTCTTTCTTGTAGAAGGATTTGTCTTTGCCTTCAAAATGGGCCTCACTTTCGGTAAGTCAAATCTCTTCCCCGCGAGCATTTTTTTGAGGTTTGCGAATAGATAATAGTCGCTGGGGGCCAAATCTGGAGAATACGGTGGATGAGGAAGCAATTCGAACTTCAATTCATGCAATTTTGCCATCGTAACCATTGACTTGTGACACGGTGCATTGTCTTGATGAAATAGTACTTTTTCTTGTTCATTTGGGGTCGTTTCTTTACGATTTTTGCCTTCAAAAACGCACCAATAACTTTATGTAATATTCGCTATTGATAGTTTTTTTTTTTTTCCCTTCTCAGTAGAGTCGATGGAAATTATTCCATGCACATCTCAAAATACAGAGGCTAAAACCTTCCCAGACATCTGTTGTGTCTTTGCTCGCTTCGGGCGGCTTTCACTGGCTGCGGTCCACTCAGCTGACTGCCGATTTAATTCTGGTGTGTAGTGGTGGATCCATGTTTCATCTATTGTCGCATATCGCATGAAAAAATCCTTTTTATTGCGCTTAAACAGGTCCAAACAGCGCTCAGAATCATCAATACGTTGTTGTCTTTGGTCCACTGTGAGCAAACGCGGTACTCATTTTGAACATAGCTTTCTCATTTCCAAATATTCATGCAAAATATGACCAACACGTTCTTTTGACACCTTTAGGGTATCAGCTATCTCACGCAACTTCACTTTTCGGTTATCCAAAACAGTTTTGTGTTTTTTTTTTTATATGTTTTCTTTTTTTCCGGTGTAACCATCTCATTTGGGCGTCCAGAGCGCTCAACATCATTTGTATCTGTACGACCGCGTTTAAATTCAGCATACCAGTAAATGACGGTATTTTTTCCCAGTGTTTAATCAACACACACGAAATTCGATTTTTTCCATTGTTATGAAAATATCAAAAGTAGCGTCACTAAAACCACTGTAACTTGTAAACTAATCGTCGAAATGTCATGAAATGTTTGCACCTATCGTTTGAAGGTTGGTACTTCCTAAAAATCATATGGATTTTTTGAAAAGGGCAGCATCTATGTGTCAGACCAAAAACTTTTCAGCCTACGTGTTATATTATTTGAAGTAGGAATCGAACCTCTAATATTTGAGCTATATCACTTCAGAAAAAAGAGGGTAATAAGGTGATGATCAATAAATCTTTGTATACTTTAAGAGTTTAAGTTTATGAGATTTCTTTCTTGATTTTTGGTTGTCATAATGAACAAGCCTAAAAACAAATTATTTATAATCAAACATATAAATCGTTGAATGGAACAAATGGAGCTGAAATGTTACGTAAAGGGAGTCCTTTCACGAATCAGGAGTCGATGCGATGAGTTATCTAACAAAGACAAAAACTCAGTAATCTTCTGACAGTTCATAGTTAACATTTTTTAGGAGTGGTGGATATACGGAAAAAGACCCAACAATTAATGGGAGTGTTTAGAAAAAGACGATCCTAAAACTTGAAGCAGGCCATTAGAGAAAATGTCTGAATTCGTAGAGAACCAGAACTTTGGTGAAGAGTTTAAGCCATTCCGAAGAGCTGTGGATTCAATGAGCCACAACATCTACCCTATAGCCCTAATTTAGCGCTCTACGACTTCCTGTTAAAACACCTGTGGAAGGACCTCACAGGCCCAAAATTTTCCCCAGATGATGAATTGAAACTTCCTGAAGCATCATTTTTTGATATTCTATCAAAATAATTTCTTTTGGATGAAATGCAATAATTCTAGAAACTCTTGGCTACGTGTGTTAGTGTGGACGGTAGTTACATAGAAATTTTTTTTAAGCTCTGCGAGTTTTGATTCATAGCTAAATTTTTTTCACTCAAAATCTTACAATTTTATGTAGGCCTCATCCATAGTCATTCTTTCAAATATTCTCAATTTATCTTAAGCGCATGGTTAACATGCTTCGAATTCATCTTAAGTGTTTGGAAGACAAAGAAAAGTTGATTTACTTTATTAACAGCGGAATAAAGAAGCGTAGTTAGATATGCTGATGTAAAATCATAAATTATTTACGCTCAGCTTTGCTGATAATAAGGTAGTTCTAGACCAAGAGGTAGCTCACTTAGAATTTATATTAATAGAGTTGGCTAAGGAATACAGGCGATGGACTCTGCAAGTTAACACGCAAAATACATATATATATATATATATATATATATATATATATATATATATATATATATATATATATATACATATATATATATATATAAATATACATATACATATATATATATATATATATATATATATATATATATATATATATATATATATATATATATTCGAGTGGCTGTGTGGCTGGCTGTGGCTCGGTGGCGTAATACTTTGCTACTGTGCAGAAGGTTGAGGGTTCAATCCCGCAGGTCGGTAAACATATTTATTAATTTATTTAAGTATATTTGGCCTGGCCACTTACATAGGTAGTAGTTGTTTGCAGAAATGCAAATAACGTCCGTGGCAGTATTATCGCGTTGTTTAAAAGGTGCCGTGAAATATAAAAATGTATGTTTCAGCACTTGGACAACATTAAAGGGTATTACGATATCCTCGCCGATATCTTTGGCATATGGAAAAAGAGCGGGGAGGTGAGCGATAAAAAAAAATTCTTCGAGGGCCTATCCGTGCCGGATGTTGGTAATCATCAGCTCAGCTTCACTCTGTCCATTGATGACCGAAACAGACCTGTTGTTGATGTGGAAAACCAAGTTCTCAAATTTTTAAGCCACAAAATTCTCCTTCTGCCGTCACCTTTCTTTCCAACTACTTTCCCCTGTAATACTGTCTGAAGCAGTCCGTATCTTTGTTGATTAGGCATAATATGCCCGAGATGTTTTGATGTTCATCACTATTTCTGTTTCTTTTTTTATCCTTTGTAATACTTGTTCATTTGTAACATATATATATATATATATATATATATATATATATATATATATATATATATATATATATATATATATATATGTATATATATATATATATATATATATATATATATATAATTCAACTCAACGGAAAATAACTTCGAAGCTCCCAAAATGTTCGCATGTTCAGAAACTTGGCTTTTTTCGAAATTCAATATGGCGTCCACATTGTATATATAGTCTTTCAGTCGTTAAAGGTTAACATTAAAAAAAATATATATAGTAACAGATTGAAAAATAATGAGTGCTACAACATGGCATTCAAAATTCAAAAATTTTAACAATCGTGTAACTTACTTATAGTAGGGGAGCCCAAGGGGGGATTTCGGGATTTACTCAAGCGCGGCAGATTAACATCAGGGGGCATCCTTGTACCCTCTTGAGTACCTCCAGCAAATATTAGCACTTTATTCTGGAACGTACGTCCAGGATAACCGATCAGATTAGTAAACATCGGATACTGATATCGTAGTTATCATGTTATCTAATATGGAACATCTTCAACCATCGGTGAAAGTATGGATGGATCTCGGAGTCAGTAATGCACGCCGATATATCAATATTTCTGCTCTCTCTGTCAAACTTGGGCAAATGGTTTCGCTAGCGCTACCAGCTCTCCATGCGCTAACAGGTTGTGATTTCAACCCGGCACTTTATCGTCGAGGCAAGAAGAAACCTCTGGAAATACTTTTGAAGTACGAAATGTTTCAAAAAGTATTTGCAGACTTAGGATCAGAGGATCATAATGTTGATGAATCTTTTAGCGCAATACAATCTTTTGTCTGCCACTTATATGGATTAAAAAAAATTGGAGATATCAACAGAGCAAGAATTGAAATCTTCAATAAAACATACGAGGTCGCAGATACTTCACAGCCCTTCTTGTTGAATGTGCGTAATTATGATGCCTGTTATTTGCCACCATGCCAATCAGAATTGCTGCCGCACTTGTTACGAACAAGATACATTGCATGCTTGTGGAGGAATGCACACAAACGAAACTTAATTGACATGTCACCAACCGATTACGGATGGACAAATGTAAACGGGAAATTGGAATTGACCTGGTTCGTTGGTAATTAATTACCAGAAGCTTATGAAGATATTGTCATTACGCCTGATATTCTCTGCGAAACTCCAGACTCAGGTATACTTTTTTTCAATGCTTTCATAACACACTTTTCATAAAGTAAATAAGTTCATGTTAAGCATTACGACAATTTATTGTTACAGATGTGCCAGCTGAAAATGAAATTGATGATCAAATCGAGCCAGACTTGCAGGATGACAATAACTCCACGGACGAAGAAGAAGATTAATAAAAAAATTCTTTGTAGCATTTTATTTATTTTGAAATTTTGTTATAAAATAAAAAATGAAAATAAATTGATTTTGTTTTTTATTATTTGCATGCTATTTTACTTGAAACTTTTGTACGCTAATCGATTTATGACAAAAACCATCTTTCAAAGTGTCAGATGAAGAAAACCCCTCCAAATAATCGTCAGATTATTGGTCAGCACATCTTACACATCAAGCTGAACCATCTCTATGAAAATCTGACGCGCTCGAGTTTTTCGAAATTTGTTTTTTTTTTACATTTTTAAAAAGCCGCCAAGAGCTTGCGTCACGTCCGAATCGTCAGTCTTAGTAATTGGAGGTTCTTTTGGGTTCACTCAACATCCCCTTCAAAAATCTGACGCGCTCGAATAAATTTTTTTTTACCCCATTTTCAACCCTTCCGTACGGCCACCCCCATCGTGCAAACCGGCAGATTGACATACCTTTGTTATCAAAGACACGTGGGAGTTATATACTATTAATATCTGACGCGCTCGAGTATTTCAGTTTAACTTTTTTTTTTTACAATTTCGAAAACCTGTAGACGCTTCCCCCACCGCTGAAAAGAAAAAAGTCATATGACATTTTTTTTCTCTTTATCACCTAATCTTTAAAATCTACTAGGTCACCACGACGCTCGAGTAAATCCCCATTTAGCCCCTTGGGCTCCCCTACTATTATGTTTACAACAAAAAAAAAACTAAAGAAAACATAATTTCGAGACATGATATTTAAATTGCCTTTCCAATATGGCGGGTCAAAAAAAATTCCAGATGAGATTGATATTAATTTAAGTAATCCTTTTTTCCAATTTTTTATTATATTTTTTGAAATTTTAGCCGCATACTATATATATGTTTAATATAAACGAGTATTCTGACACTAATTATACATTTTGTCGCACAATGTTGGATTTTTTTACCATAATATACATTAATTTCTTGAATTTTCTGATTCCAGTTGCCATTTTGTGGATGCCGTATCGAATTTCGAAAAAGGTCATGTTTTATTCAAAACCTCTTGAGCATACGCATATTTTTGGACCTTCAAAATTATTTTCCGTTGCGTTTAATTTTGGAGAGAGCAGTATCCCGGTTGACGTGGAATGACCCATATATATATATATATATATATATATATATATATATATATATATATATATATATATATATATATATATATCGTCATGTCTGAAAGGTGGGCAAAATCGAAAACGGTAGCTGAATGCCTATAATACCATTTAAAGTCACTTGTTTTATTTCCGTTGAACTGTAGAGATATATTTAGATATTACTTAGTAATTGTCCAGTATATCGAAACTACTTGTCTTCTGTATCGAGCATTGTAGTTTATGTATTTATGGTCATGTATTTATCATTTTATAAACTGCTGATTATAAACGCAAAAAAGACAAAAAAAATGCTTTGGTAGAACATCGCATGGCACTTGTGATGTAAAAACAGTATGGAGATCGAGGCAGTAAGTGCTTCGAGAGAAGTATTTCGTTGACGAGACAACCGAATCGTAATTATTCACGCTAGAAATGAAAACAGATTCGTTAAAAACTTTCTTATACTTCTTGCTAAATATATCTCTAATACGGCTACTAATTACTACGTGTATAGTTTATTGCCTAATGCACTAAAAAATTTAGTGGTTGAATGGATAACGCCTTATGCTGTTCGTGAAAAAAAGCATTGGAATTACAAAAATTACTATTAACTTTAAAAACTCGTCTCAATTATTTCACTAGTAATAATTTGATCTTATTAAATTATTTAATTTCTGGCATAGGATCGACCGACATTTTTCAAAAAAAGAAGATTCTTAAAATAAAACTGTTGTTTATTTAGATATGAAGAAAAATAAGTAGGTATAACGAGAATGCTTTGTTTACTGTCAGATTTCTAGAGCACCTACACTAACACACATAGTAGAAATTTTTCAAAACGTAATGCATTTACGAGGGTTATATGATAAGTACTTGGCCTTGACAAGAAAAAACATTTTTATGTGTAAAGTTTATTTTATTTTTCAACATAGTCTCATCTAAAAAATACGATTTCTCCAACCCTTCAAGATAGGGGTTTATTTCAGCGATTGTTTCATCGTTTGAGCCAATTTTTTTTCCGCTGAGCCATTTTTTCATATTCGGGAATAGGAAATAATTGCTGGGGGCTAAATCTGGCGAATATGTTGGATGCGGAAGCAATTCATATCCTAACTCATGGAATTTTGCCATGGCGATGGTATAAGTGTACACGCGTGCATTGTCTTGATGAAAGAGAATTTTTTCTTCGCCAAATGCGGACGTTTTTCTTTTACAGCATGGTTGAAGCGATCCAATATGTGGACATAATATTCCCCATCAATCGTTTTGCCCTTTTCAAGGGACTCGAGTGGATTATGCCGCGTGCATGCCAAAACACTGTGGCCATGACTTTGTTGGCCTTGGCCTGTTTTAGCGCCGGTTCGCCACGGAAAATCCACCGTTTGGACTGTTCTTTGGTCTCTGGTGTATTGTGATAACTTCATATTTCGTCAACAATTATTTGTTGACACACGTTATTGTCAGTTGTGAGCAATCGCGGCATCCATCTTGCGGAAAGCTTTCTCATATACAAATACGTTGTTAAACTGTTCTGTACCCGTTCAATTGAGATGCCCAAAGTCTCAGCAATCTCACGAACTTTCACTCTCCCATCATTTATCACCATATCGTGGATTTTTTCAATCATTTCTGCTGTGGTGACCTCAATTGGACGCCATGGACGTTCTTCATCTTGTTTATCGCGTTTGAATTCAGCTGTCCAATATTCTATGGTCGATAACGAAGGTGCAGAGTCCCCATAAACTTCGCTCGAGTTCTGCTTTTATCTCATTATTCGTTTTCTTTTTCAGATAATATTTTATCACTGCTCGGTATTCATTTTTTTTCATTTTTGTAAAGTCACAAAAGTTTTTCTATTTAAATGGCTGCCACTCACAACAAAAACTCTTGAAAATTTAACAGGATTCTTGTGAAAGGTTATGTTTACGAGAAATATAACTTTTTAAATAGTAGCAGCGCCATCTCTGGCCAAGGCCAGATACTTATCATACGACTCTCGTATCTTAGTGGCATTATGAAGAATTTGTGAGATTCTTATATTTAAGCTGATTTAGGAAAGGTCCCCAAGATATTACTTAGAGAGCAGGTTCCAGAAAATCCACATACAACGCATAAAATAGATACCCTAATAACACCGTCTGGACCATTTTAAAAATAAGTTATACTCCAAAAAGTCACATCATACGGGATGATTTTTTATTATCTGTTTTGATATTAATCCTACTTCAATAAAAATGGAAAGTATAGACTTGAAGGTTTGTAACTTTTGTTAACTGGTAAAATTGACATTAGGTGAATGGGCTTATTTTTCAAATATAATTTTTAAAAGTTTTGTTAAAAAACTATAAAAAAATATTGATGATCAATTTAAAGTCTCCCTTTTTTGCCAGTTTGTTAATATTTATAAAATTGTTAAAGAACGGAAAACTACGAGGCTGGTTTGAAAAGTCCGTGCAAAGTCCGAGAGATGGCACCACCGGCGCGTATCGAGGTCATGTTTACTTAGTAGCATCTCTTGAATGAACGCACACCAAGTTTCAGCCATATTGGTCTATTTCTTTGTGTTTGGCATTCGTGTGAATCAAGGAAGTCGAGTGATTTTCAAGAAATGGACGAAAAAGAATTTCGTGTGGTGATTAAACATTACTTTATGAAAGGCAAAACGCCTCAGGAGACTAAAGGGAAGCTTGATAAACATTATGGTGACTCTGCACCTTCGATTACAACAGTTTATAAGTGGTTTCAAAATTGGACTGGCCATATGGGCACAAGTGACGCTGAACGTTCTGGACGGCCTGTGGAGGTTACGATTCCAGAAATCATTGATCAAATCCATGATATGGTGATGGATGAGAGAAGAGTTAAGGTGCGTGAGATTGCTAGTGCTGTGGGCATCTTGACTGAACGGGTACATAATATTTTGCATAAACATTTGGACATGAGAAAGCTATCCGCAAGATGGGTGCCGCGATTGCTCACGCTTGACCAAAAACGGAATCGTGTGAAGTGTTGCAAGGATGGTTTGCGGCTGTTCCAGAAGAATCTGGAGGACTTTAAGCGTCGTTTCGTCACTGTGGATGAAATATGGATACATTACTATACTCCTGAGACCAAACAACAATCTAAACAATGGGTTACCGAGGGGGAATCTGCACCAAGAAAGGCGAAGACCGTTCCTTCGGCCGGAAAGGTTATGGCGACTGTCTTTTGGGATTCGCAAGGGATAATCCTCATCGACTATCTGGAAAAGGGTAAAACTATTACAGGTGAATATTATTCATCGTTATTGGACCTTTTGAAAACCGAGCTGCAAGAAAAACGCCCGCGATTGGCCCACAAGAAAGTCCTTTTCCATCACGACAACGCACCAGCACACACCTCAGCAGTTGTGGTCGCAAAATTAATGGAAATAGGATCCCAACTCGTTTCACATCCCCCCTATTCTCCAGACTTGGCTCCCTCGGACTACTATTTGTTCCCCAATTTGTGAAGAAATAGCTGGCGGGACAAAGATTTTATTCAAACGAGGAGGTGATTGCAGACACTAATGGATATTTTGCAGACTTGGACAAATCCTATTATTCGGAAGGGATCAATAAACTAGAACATCGTTGGACGAAGTGTATAAGCCTAAAGGAGACTATGTCGAAAAATAAAAAAGGTTTACCCCAAACACATAAGTAGTTTTTATTGTTGCACGGACTTTTCAAACCAGCCTCGTATATGATCTTGAAAAAACTATCTTTTGTCGATAACCTCATCATATAAATGTTGCTTATAATGGCTTTTCTTCAACTGAAATAAAAACAACAATTTCGAATTCTGGTATATTTGATGCGAGATTGATGTAGGTGTCAACAAAATAATTTCCTGAAGATTTAGGTCATTTGTGTTCAAATGCTTCTCCTTAAAATCTAAATGAAAAATATTTATATACAATAGTCAACAGCTTTATTTTTAGAATCTAAATATACAGCTACTTTTTGAAAAATATCCGATGATTCGATGCCAAAAGTTAAACAATTCAATAAATAGATCAAGTTATTACGGGTCAGGTAATTTAGCTAGTTAATTTTTAAATTTAAAATTGAATATTTAAATATACATATAAATTTTGTTGGTTTTTTAAATTATTATAGGCATTTTTCTTGGTTTTTTTGACATAATGAACAAATTTTAAATATAATAGATCAAGAGGGTGATCCGAAATTTTAACCTGCCGCCTGACCGTCTCACAGTGTCTCGACTAGTACAAGCTAGCGGGACAATATTATTTCTTCACTTATTTCAATTGGTTATGTATATTCCAGGTATCTTAAGCTATTTTAAGAAAAAAAAAGTTGAAAAAATGTGTACTGTATGTATATTAATCGAAATATGTAGCTGCAAGACGGAAGTGGTTTACTAATGTGTCTCATTTGTTCACTATTGTGGCTAATTGTTCTTTAATTAGCTACATACGTCTACCTACCTATGTGTGAAAAGCACAATCATGTTTGTTTATAAAGAAATTTCTAGAAAAAAAAATAAAAATCATAATTATAGTACCCACATTTATTAATTTACAAAATATTATTTCTTTTAAAAATAAATTAGTACAATAATAGTATCTATATATCAATTATTTACAATAACAAGGTGTATAAGTAAAAGAAATATAATATTAAATAACTTATGTACTAAGGCATGAATTATAAGCAACTACAACACACAATAAAATAAGAATAATAATTACAATAAAAAAATACTTAAACCTACTAATCACCATCAGATGAGTCGTCATCACCGCTCTCCCATTCAGTAGAATATTCAGAGAGTAAATAATCCTCCTCATTTAATTCGTGATGATGACTTACTGATGGTGTTTCGGATGGCAATGAAGGTGGGATAATCAACTGCAGAACCTTCGATGGCAAAGAAGTAAATTTTCTTCGCGGTAATTCTCTATACGAGTTGATAACAGGGTCAGACGTAATTAAAAGCATTCTCAAAAGATCTGTATTTGTGGCAATACGTGACCGCTTCCTGGTGTGCCGTTCACGGAATCTACGAGTACGACAGTCTTTATTTCTTGCCTCCTGGGCTTCTTCGGAGAGTTGTCCAATGGGAAGAAGAAAAGACTTTATAACTTCCGCGCTGTGTACAAGAATTTTATGCACAGTAACGGGCATGGAATACCACGAATACAGATCAAGGTATAATTTTCTAGTATCAACACAAAACTTTTCGAATTCTATATAATTTATGTCATATCCCGATGACAAAGTTCTTAAAATTATATGAAATCTACGAATAAGGTTTACGTCTAATCCTGTAATTTCGCTGCTCAATTCAGCTTTGGAAAAAAATCTACGTGCTGTGTTTCCATCGTTTGTGTTACCATACCCAGGTTTTGGTTTATCTACAATGAGACCCATACGATCTTTAAACACTTTTTGTATCTCTTGTGAGCGTTGCTTCACAATAGCTTTGTCGTTATCTCCCCTGACTTGCCACTTTTTTATTTCTAAACGATAGCTGATGTGAAGCAAACATTCAAACGTGCGGATCCATGCATGTAAAGTAGATAAACCAAATGCAAGGCGTTCTTCGTTGCTGGGATATTTCGTTGACTCCTCGTTCATAGTAGACGGGGTGGCACCGCAAATATAACACTTTTGTGTTGAACTTGTGTCTGTTAAGGCATTGCACACTTTGCCATTAGTCATTGTCAACAACAAATCGTGTTTAACAGAGATTTGAGATCCAGCAACGTTATATAATGTTGGAAGAAGCTGACTTACTTCATCTAAAATTTTAGAAGTTTCTTCTTTCGTAAACTCTCCTTGGCAAAAAATAAACTTAATAGGACGGCAATATAAAGTAGAGGAAGCTCTTGGATTTTGCCAGATCACAGTTTCGCCATCAAGCAGTCTCAAAGGGACAAATGAGTATACGAACAAAAATTCGTCTGTAGCGTGTTCTCAAATTTCTGCTTATACGTGCTATGCCCCGAACTCCCATCACAGCCTCATTTGCTTACCAACGTATAATATGAACGAGGTAACACACTTCTAATGACTTCCGTCTGAGCTTTAATTAATCGTTCAGCCGTTTTATCCAAAATCGCGTGAAGTTTAATTTCAGCTCGAGATTCAGTCGCAGAAATATATTCGTCAGAAGGACAACAAGAAGCTTTGGACTTACCTATACTATAAAACGATGGATACACTTGATGTCCCGCATTCACAGACCATTTTCTTGTTTGTTTATATGAGTGAGAAGTCGATTTCGAGTCCACATAATAAGCTAAAGCTTCGACTTTGTTCAGAACACTTATTCTTTTCTCTAGTTTCACTGACCGCGACGTTATGGATCTGTTTAGCAACACTTCGATGCCCTTCTTTTCGAGTAGCTAACTCAGCTGCTGTAATAAGCTCACTTGCACTTCGCGATTCCAAAAGATCTTCTACTCTCCGTCTCTTCGTTTTCGTTGATGAGTCTTCAAATGATTTTCTGGGTCGCCCTACGGAAAGAGCCGCTGATGATGTTGAAGTGCACGGCTGGTTAACACACATCTTTATTTCGATTCCGGATCCCTCTAACCAATCTTTATGTTTTGATTAGAAACATTTCTTTGTTACAGTTTAAAGAAGTCCACTTTTGATTGAATTTTGCTGAAAGGCTTGATATTTTCATTTTGAGTCGTTTTAGAGAATCTTCAGAAACATCAGACATATTGAATTTTTCACTTATATAATAAAAAATGCCACTGTTTTGTTCAGTTTTGTCATGTTTTAGCCATTCTTCAAAAAAGTCCATTTTCGTCATAGTCACGACTCGCTCTGAAAAAAATAAAATAATTTTACTTTCGGGCCTTTTCGGGGTCTATAATATATATGAATATGTGCCTGAATGATGTAGGTATTACATATAGAAAAATCTAGGTGGATATATGTGGATAAAAAAAGTTGCTACTTTTAAAGTTTACAATTAATGTAAATTTGCTGGATTTATCTATACATTTACAAATTGATATTACACCAAAAGTATACATATTTTTTATAAAAAATATGAGTCATAATAGAGTACATACCTTCAACAGAATATTCCATCACAAAAAAACTCGTTTCACTTTGCTACCAATTTTAAAATATGTTATCACAAGTGTGCATAATATGCAACTGATTTGCAAATGAAAATGACCTCTCTTATAAGGGTTACTTTGACCCCCTGATAAGATACCTTTATGAGGTGATAAACAAATTAATTCTTGGAATTCGTTAAATGGGGGGGGGGGGTTGTTTACAAGTCGTTATCAGTGGTTCCTGGAAATTACATCATGAATATTGTCCCGCTAGCATGTTCTTGCCGAATCACTGTGCGTCTGCCTAGTTGTTCATTCTATCGGACGAGTCGAATAAAAGCCTTTAACGTTGATTTTGTGGCTCCCGTGTCCTGGAATGCCCAGATAAGGCTCAAAATATCCAGGACATTTGTTGGCACTAAAAAAGTCGAGGGCCTAAAAGGGCAGACGCCGCCGAGACCGGACCCAGTTTTAGGATCCAAGAAACGTCGATCCAATAAATTTAGTTTGTTCTTGATAAAATAAGAAGCAACCTGCAAAAGGCAGACTCCGTCAATACCGGAGGGCGAACTACTCCCTGAGATTGATGGATCTTAGAAGTTTTAGCATCTGAGAAAAAAATACAGTCTTTCGTAGTCTCACGCAGGGTGGACAAATACAGCCTGTATTTTCTTCTCAGATGCTAGAACTTCTAAGATCCATCAATCCCAGGGGGTAGTTCCCCCCCTCTAAGAAGGTTTTTCGATCTTGTTAGAAAGATGAGCCAGTTGTCTTAAATGTTTGGCACAATGAGATAAAAGTACTTGGTCCTTTTCGAATTTCAATAACATCCATGTGCATCATTAGAGCATATGGTTAGTTTCTACCACCCTCTAAGGACAGTTTATAGTCGTGTATGGGTGTTTCAAGCGAATCTACTCCATATTTGTACACCCTGCCTAAAACTACAAAAGCCTGAACTTTTTCGTCGTTATTGAAACTTACGAGATACTTCCGTAGGTGGGGGAGGTTTTACCCTTTAAGAGTAATGTCTGGTTGTCACACCAGATTCAGATATATTTTTCTAAGAGCTACAATAATTTGTTCTTTATACATGTTATTTAAACTCACGTGCGTTATTTGAGTTTTAGAGGTATTTTTCACCCCTTATAAGGGTGGATTTTGGTTTAATTAATAGAAATAGTTTGCTGTGGTTTGATTGCATATTCTCTTCTCTAGACTATAAAATATCTACCACTTTTCATACTTCATTAGGAGTCATTACATTATTACTATAGTGTTAACCCATTCCAACTGATGTTTTTGGCCAAAAAAAAAAATGACATGATAAATCTTTTTTTAACTACGCATTCGAATTCAGCAGCGAAAAATACACTGGATCCATGTATGTTTTGGTTCGTGGTAATGAAATTTAATTTTTTTTTGTGGGGCTGTGTAATCAAATTTATAAAACGTTGGAAATGGGAGTTAGAGGGACAGCTCGGTAAATAACATCTTATATATCCTTTTCAGAGTTCTTGTAAACGAGATATCTAAAAAATGTGTTTTTTTTTACGTTATTTTAAATTATTTAAAGTTAGTATAAAGCGGTGAGGAAAGGAGTATAGGGAATGCTCCTTAAATAACGTGTTCTACTTTATCAAATTTCCACTTTATTTAGTTTCACTGAAACTGTATGAGGCGTACTATAGCTTCGTCTGATACAAAATGATATTTGAATATTAGTGTTGTTACATTTATACAAATACCCTAAGGTAGATAGGTATTAAAATTAATACTATATGCTAATGAATATTGCTGGGAAATCCATTCTGAATATTAATTGTATGAATTGAGTAAAGGTCAGTTACCATGGGCCAGACAGATATCTTTTTGTTCGTTTAAGATGATGTCTGAATTTTTAATTCTATTTATTTCTAAATTTTCTAATAGGTTTTAATTTTACGCCTTTGTTTTGTATGTGTAGAATTTTAAATTTATCGTCAAAAAGATGATTTGATTCTGTTAAATGATTATTGTACGCTGAGTCAGTTTTGTTTTTTAAATAGCTTCTTTTATGTTCTGAAATCCGAGTTTCGAATGAGCAACCTGTCTGACCTATGTAACTTTTATGACAAGAACCACAATTCAATTGATACACTCCAGATTTTTTTGACCTATTTTGTTTTCCCCTTTGCGTTTTTAATGAATTTTCCTAACAAGTTGTTTGTTCTAAAAGCTATGTTGATATTATATTTGTTTAAGTGGTTTTTAATTTTCTCTGACGTGTTACCAAAATAGGTCAAAACATTATATTTGTTCCCTGTGTTTTCTATCTTGGGGTATACTAAAGAAATAGCTTTATTTTTTAATTTTTTGTTTAGAATTGAGCCTATGGAGTCAGGAGAATATCCGTTGTTAACAGCAATTTGTTTTATTAGATTTAATTCTTTATTAAAATCATCTACAGATAAGGGGACACTTACAAGTCTATGCAACATACTGTGGTAAGCTGCTAATTTGTGTTGTAGGGGGTGAGCTGATTTTATGTTTATTGTAGTATCTGTATGTGAGGGTTTGTGAAAAATAGAGAATTTGTGTTTGCTGTAATGTCTGGTTATCGTTAAATCAAGGAAATTAATTTTATTGTCGACTTCTAGTTCCATAGTGAATTTAATATTTTTATGTATTGAGTTTATATAGTTAAAAACATTGTCAAGTTGACGCTCTGTACCGATATGTAGACGACATCTTTGCTTGTTTTAATGGTACAGAGCGTCAACTTGACAATGTTTTTAACAATATAAACTCAATACATAAAATATTAAATTCACTATGGAAGTAGAAGTCGACAATAAAATTAATTTTCTTGATTTAACGATAACCAGACATTACAACAAACACAAATTCTCTATTTTTCACAAACCCTCACATACAGATACTACAATAAACATAAAATCAGCTCACCCCCTACAACACAAATTGGCAGCTTACCACAGTATGTTGCATAGACTTGTGTCCCCTTATCTGTAGATGATTTTAATAAAGAATTAAATCTAATAAAACAAATTGCTGTTAACAACGGATATTCTCCTGAGATCACAGACTCAATTCTAAACAAAAAAATTAAAAAATAAAGCTATTTCTTTAGTATACCCCAAGATAGAAAACACAGGGAAAAAATATAATGTTTTAACCTATTTTGGTAACACGTCAGAGAAAATAAAAAACCACTTAAACAAATATAATATCAACATAGCTTTTAGAACAAACAATTCGTTAGGAAAATTCATTAAAAACGCAAAGGGAAAACAAAATAGATCAAAAAAATCTGGAGTGTATCAGTTGAATTGTGGTTCTTGTCATAAAAGTTACATAGGTCAGACAGGTCGCTCATTCGAAACTCGGATTTCAGAACATAAAAGAAGCTATTTAAAAAACAAAACTGACTCAGCGTACAATAATCATTTAACAGAATCAAATCATCTTTTTGACGATAAATTTAAAATTCTACATATACAAAACAAAGGCGTTAAATTAAACCTATTAGAAAATTTAGAAATAAATAGAATTAAAAATTCTGACATCATCTTAAACGTACAAAAAGATACCTGTCTAGCCCATGGTAACTCACCTTTACTCAATTTATACAATTAATATTCAGAATGGATTTCCCAGCAATATTCATTAGCATATAGTATTAATTTTATTACCTATCTACCTTAGGGTATTTGTATAAATGTAACAACACTAATATTCAAATATCATTTTGTATCAGACGAACCTATAGTATAGCGAAACGCGTCATACAGTTTCAGTGAAACTAAATAAAGTGGAAATTTGACAAAATCAGTCTTTAATTACATTCGTTATGAAGTTCCATCAAGTAACAGCCACAACAATTCAAAGTGTTCTACTTTCTTTTTTGAATTTTTGAAAACGAGGAATCTATTGCTTCTTATTAATTTCAATTTTAATACAAATGGTATGTAAAGAGAAATGACAGGTTATAAATCTAAATATCCCTGAAGCTCTTCCTTTCTACAGTGAACGAAAAAAGAATCGATTTCAAAACTGGTACATTTATAACAATTGCAGTGTGGAAAAACCTACAATTTTTGAGTGATATCGCTAAGGAGAAGGAGGTCAAAAGGATGGGGGTCAATAAATTTTTTTACGGTTACTAAATCTTGATTCTCTATGTTTATAGTCAAATATTTAAGGGTAGAGTTGGGGTTTGGTGGGAGTATCTTCAATATATTACGGCCCATGTTTTTTCGGTATTCTCAGATACCAGGATTTTGAAAATAATATATTTTTTATGATTTCCAATAAAGAATGTAAGAAACATTACTATGTAATTTTATAGTATTTCTCCACTTTTTACTTGATATCGATTTAAAAAAAAAAAATTATGGTACATATAAATGGTATTCTATACGTGGAGGGATATTATAATATTTTAGGATTCATGTCTCACCATACAGGGTTAGTTACTTCCCTAAAATATCGGGTAGTAATGAATATTTTTTAGCTTGAGAAAATCAAATTCCGAAAGTAGTAATTAAATAAAATTGTACCTTTTTTGAAAGTATTTTAGGACATTAAATAATTGCTAATGTATCCTTGTGGGTCAATAAAACTCATTTCTGTTAATAAATTATATATTTCAGCTGAGACGTAGAGATTTAATGATTTGCTACTTGTTAACGCTAAACCACATTGTCTTTCATTGTGCATACATGAAACCACCAAGATAACCTAAATTTGACAGGCACTAAAATGAAAGAGGTTCTTGATATTTTTCTCCTCTAAAGTAAAAGCGATGTTACTTTGGCTAATTTAAAAATATCGGAAATTCGTACATTGTTTCAAAACATAAAGTAAAATAAAAAATTAATATTGAGTGTGAGTCAAGAATTTGTTTCTTTACCGAATGACGAATCTATTCTGAAGACTTTTAAATATCAATGATCCCTCCTGTACTTTCCATTTATGTATATATATATATATATATATATATATATATATATATATATATATATATATATATATATATATATATATATATATATATACATATAAGGCATAAGGGGGAAAAATATTTTCATCGTAATGCTGGCGGAATCACCCTAAAATTTGCTATTTGTCTAAAAAATAAGATTTACATAGTTTAAGCTCAATTAGCTAACGTTAACCGTGCCTCATCGAGGTTAAAGCTGTAAAATTCGATTTTTTTTGCAAAAAAATCGTGGTTTTTCCCTTATAAAATGAAAATCATTCATCCTAGAAACATGACTCTTGTTTCAATTCACAGGAAATGTTGTCTTAAAGTTTTACTCCTACCATTTTTTTATTAAAACTTTTATATTTGAAGATATTCATCATTCATTCTTCAAATTCGACCTTCGACCTGTTTAGAAAACGAAAGTGAAAAATGGCAACAAAGATACCTAACTTAAATACTTTTGACCATTTTTTGTTTCCTTTGTATTATAAACAATTATACAAATACATGGTTATACAATTTATAATAAGACATAAAATTATTTGATTTAACTTTATTTATTTTACCAATTGTAAGGTAGTGGGCACTCACCTGATATTTAGTTCTATTCTTTAAAAGGTTTGTTTTTGTTACAAAAAAGCTATCGCTAAGGACCCTTTTATCAGAGAATGGAGAATACATGGAGTTTCATGAACCACACCCCTTATTTTTTGTTCCTTGTCTAGGATGCCCGGGGAGAAGTCAGAGAGTTTTAGTTTAAAATATTAGATATAGAATAGATAAGTCAGATCAAATATCAAGTTTTTTTACCGAACAATTAAAAAAATCAACAGTCAAGAGGTGATTATAAAGAGTTTATCTAACTTTGTTTAATTTCTTAGAACGTACTCCTCAAAAAGACTTTTTTTTAGAGTACCTGGTGCAATTTATCACGCAGATGGATGGCAAAGGTCATTTATTTTCTTAAAATATATCTTTTTGGGGATCAGTTTTCATTAACAGATTTAGAAAAAATAAGAAATCACAGACATCTGTATATTTATAATCAATATTTATGTAAAAGCATGGTTCAACGCCCCAAAACCCACTTTGGTCCCCAACCAGGCTCTACAATTGTTAAAATCTTGTGTGAAATACAGATAAATTAATAGAGAACTTGCAGAGAAGGCACTGCCTAAAATGATAAATCATCTGTGGTGTCTCAGTTTGGAGCTAGTAGTAGCATTTTCATTTTTTGATGAAACTTTAGAAAAAAATGTCCACACGAGCATGGCCGCAAAATGTCCGTTAAAGAAAAAAGTTACGATGATAGGGATGTAAAAGCAAGGCTCAATCTCGAACAAGTGGATGATTTATTGGACAAAAATTAATTGCTTTGTTTTTCATTGAACTCTAAACTTTTTAAATACTGATCCCGATGAATCACCAATTCACACTATTTAAAAGGTAACAAAATAGTAGACAGTTTTAAGGTTGTCATTGACATAGCTGAAAGAGGTGTAAAATTAATTCAGGACTTCAATTCCTGTTTGACGAAAGATGAAGAACAACGGCACAAACATTTAAATAATACAGAAAGTTTCTTAAAATAAATCAGTTAACTAAATTCAGTCTGTATAAAATAAATAATATATAACAATTAGCACCGCTGGCTGATTTAAGCCTAACTTTCAAGGCGTACCTGCGCTCTGTTGGGGGCTGGTTAAGGCCACAGACCGATAAAGTAATGATTTAATTGATAGATCTATGAGTACTAAGTAATTAAAATAAATCAGTTAACCAAATACAGTCTGTTTAAAATAAGTAATATATAACAAAAAGCACCTGTGACTAATGGGGGCTGTTTAAGGCCACAGAAAGATAAAGGAATTGTTTAGAGAGTTGCTAAAGTACTTATTGTATTACTAAGCAAAGAATAAGTAAGATACAATTTGCAAACCCAACTGATGTAAACCTAACTTGCAAGTTGTATCTGAATGTAGGAAAATTTTTCCTGACTCTTTAAAGGCCACCTTATCGAAGCCATTACACCTTGATCTGACAGTAAATTAGAAAGGTAAAATAATAATAATAATTTCTTTCCTTTATATTGCTTCCTTTTTTATAACTAAACTTTAAATATTAAAATGCATTTGAACATTATTTCTTCTCATTTTTATACCTTTGCGCTTTTCTTTTCTCCTAAATCCTCCATTTTCAATTTGGGTTTTACTCTATTTACTTTTGAAAACAGTTTTAAATAAATCATTTTTTATGTACATATTGAAAGAATAAATAAAGTAAAATCTAGATCTAATTTAATTGAATCTTGCAATGTTTTTAGACATTTTCATAAAAAATCAATTTTCATAAAAAGTTAAAACTTCAACCTTGATGAGGCATGGGTTAACGTTATCCAGTTGAGCTGAAACTTTACCAATCTCATTTTTTAGTCAATTGGAAACTTTTAGGAGGGTCCTCCCAAAAAATTCGAACAATAATTTTTTGTGACCACCCTAATATATATATATATATATATATATATATATATATATATATATATATATATATATATATATATATATATATATATATATATATATACTAAGCGCATGTCCAAACCAAGCAATAGTTCTAAACAAGTACACATTTTTCACAAATTTGCCATCTAGGCTAGAGTAATAAACCTTTAATTTTGAATAATACTTTTACATACAAAAATTTACTTCTGTCTCATCTAACCTTTATTAAAAAATTTATCAAATGGTATTATCGAAACATCAAAGATACAGCTTTGTCTAGAGAAAGACAAACACCTATAGAAAAATGTCGCCTCACAACGAAACCACAGTAAACTCAGTACAGAAGCGAAAGTCAGGGGTAACCATACAGGAAAATCAGGTCTCAGTTTTCAAGAGGTCACGTAGCAGTCAGCCATGTTAAAAAGAGGATCAGCGGGAGATTTTAAATATAAATAATGTTACTGTGCAAAGTTTTATCATTCAACATTATAGATATTATACAAATGTTTCAAAATTTTTGATTTAATAAAAGGTCAGCATGAGTAATATAAAAAAAAATCAAAAGAATGGAGCGCTTTGTTAGAAAAGAGATGAATACAAGTTAAAAACCTGACAGGAAGGCCTTTTCAAAAAATGTTGCAGACAAAAGTATTGACATTTTCTCAAGGAAATTGAATAGGCATATCAGATTTTGGGCCCAACGCTTTGTTGGAACTCTATAAGACTGGAACTGGAAACCAAATTTTTAAATATATATTTGAATTCAGCAAGGAATTTTATGTCTGAGTACAAATTAAATGTTTCTGGACCTGATTGGGCCTCATTGTAACTACAAAAAATCCTACTCTTATAAGGACCTTTACTTGTGTTATTAGCCTTTGTCACACGAAGTATTCTTTATCTGATCCTATATTAACGTTGGGATACGCATCGTCGAATAAACGATTTATTAAATCATTTTTAAACATTTTCTGAGAAAAATGTGAGGCACATATTTTATAATTTTTGCAAAAATTTTCAATTGAGTAATTGATGACGTGTTCGGTGGCTGCAAGCCAAATCTTTGCACTATAACCAAAGAAATGTCATAAGAGAAAGCTCCACTCCCGATGTACTTTGTGAATTACTTTTACAATCCACAGCGCCACACCAATAACCTTTTTACATGATTACATAAATTGTTTATCAACCTTTTCGATTGTCTTCACTTACAAACGTTTTTAATTTCTTTTTATATAAACTCTCTCTTCCTGCTGCCTTTAAATTCATATAAACTCTAGTCACATCAAGAAACGATCGACAATATATTTCAAAAGACACATTCCCAGATAAGATGTAAACATTAGGCGGCCATTTTGAAAGAGAAACCTGTGGACGCACGCGCTGTCAAAATCTCGTCACCAACTTGGAGCTGACTTTCGCTACTCATTGGGTTTACTGTGACGAAACCGACTGGCTAACGCCGACTCGCAAAAATCTGCCACCTAGAGTTTTTCAAACATACAAATATTTTTGCCTACGTGTAATATAATTTCTACTTGCTTGGCATCTCTGAGAAATTCGACGAGGCATATTTGAGGCGTTGAGAACTAGAGTGGACCAACCTCGCGACCTGTGACGTTTAACAAAATTGTACACATTTTTGTCAAACTGTTTTAGACCAGTGAAAGTGGAACCTTACATTTCTGCCTTTGTAAGTTCAAGAAGGGATATATTAGTTTTATTACCAAATACTGAAAACTTTAGGAGAAAATGGGGCTTGGTCAAAAAAAAATGTGGGATAGTCCACTCTGGTTTTGCACGCCTCATTTTCACTCGCCAGCAGTAGTTAGCCAATTTTGTTCTGCGGTGACGTTTTGTTCCATGTGTATGTCTTCTTGTCGCGATAGCTATGTTTTCTGTGATGATGAGTCTTGAAAAGAGCCGAAACAAACCATTTTCTTGATTTATTTCTCTTTAAGAAGAAAAAGTCATAAACTTTTTAGGCATGGAGCTTGGAATAATTTGCCATGTGTAGAAGGTGTCTATAAACTACTGTACTGAGACGAGACAAATGAAATGAAAGGTGTCTATAAACTACTGTACTGAGACGAGACAAATGAAATGAAAGGTGTCTATAAACTACTGTACTGAGACGAGACAAATGAAATGATAAAATATGATATGTAAAATTGTATTTTGTCTTATAATGGTAATAATTGGATCGGATTAGGGCGATTTTTTAAGTTTCCAGCATACTAATAGCCTTTGTCTATTATACAGATACTTAAACATAGTTTTATTCCTAATATAAGGTTGCTATGAGGTTTTTCCAACATATAACACTCAGATAAAGGCATACTTTTTAAATTTGTCAGTATAGAGGATGCCAATTGAAAAACAGATTATAATACTCCTACATTTTATTTATTAACGAAAGTGGGCCAGGAATCTGATTTTTCGATCAAAATCGTCTAGAGCCGTCAATTATTAAAGAAATCAGACAATTTTTTTCTTAAATACTCGTAAGCGAATTCTAAACAAATGTAAGGCAGCGAATTTGCAAAATATGACCTCAAAATTTTTTAAAATTGCACAAAGCAGCACGGAACTAGGAGGTGAAATTTCGAAGTTCACGTGATTTCAAATTTACGCGTTCAGAACTGGTTCATTGGGGGTTTTTGGGGTCGTTGAATCTATTTTCATTTTGATCATACGTATCCCTTTAAGGGGTGAACATAGGCGTTGGAGGAAAAGAAGAGTTTCGCGTTTAAAACTGGTTTCTCGGGGGTTTTTGGGGTCGCTGAATCTATTTTCCGACCCCCATTTTCACCCCTTAAGAGGGTGCATATGATGAAAATGACCCCGAAAATAGATTCAGCGACCCCAGAAACCTCCGAGGAACCAGTTTTGAACGTGTAAACTTGAAATTACGTGAAGTTCGAAATTTCACCTCCCGGTTCCGTGCGGCTTTTTGCAATTCTTAAAAATTTTGAGGTTATATTTTGCAAATCGACTTCCTTACATTTGTTCGGAATTAGCTTACGAGTATTTAAAATAATTGTCTGATTTCATTAATACTTGAGGGTTTTAGACAATTTTGAACGAAAAATTAGATTCCTGGCCCACAGTGCCCACGGGGCAGGAAGTCTAGAGACATACAAACAATAACGAAAACTTAAAAATTAGAAAAAGGCTTAAACCTATTTTGTAAATATCAACAGTACCTTAGTGCTAGAAGCAGGTGTTCATATTTTGAAGTTAATGTTAATAACACAGGACCACAAAGGTATTTGTATATAAACGAGCAAACCACCGGCACCGTATCTATACGTATTTTGCGGTGCTGAAATCGAATCCAAGGTCAGAATTCATCTACTACGGCAGCATTTTGACATAACCTCAAAAACATCCCAAAAATGGTCAGAAATACGTCTGTAAGTAGGTTAAAAAATCAAATGAACTTCTATTTTCGTGGGTACTGTTTCGAAATTTCTAAAATGGTTACTTAAATTTGTTTATCCAGATTAAAAAAAAACGGTTTCGAAAAAAAAGTAAATTTTTTTTGTTATACCTATTAAATTGACCTGAAACGAAAAGTGCTCAAAATATTTGATCTTGAAATTTATGCCATTCGAAATTTCTTTTTTAACATATTTATGCCGGAGCGACTCAGAAAGGACACTTGCAAAAAATTAGGTTTAGAGTTTTTGGTGTAAACTTCTTGGTGTAAGGTTTTTTTGGCTTAGGCTGTGTTAGGTTTAGATTCTTGGTGTAAGGTTCTTGATGTAAGTTTTTTGCATTAGGCTGTGTTAGGTTTAGAGTTTTTGGTATAAATTTCTTGCGTCTGGTTGTAAAGATCTTCCATTGGAGTGATAGGCGAGGGGGCTTACTGTTTCTAGCATCGTGAGGGTGATATGTGAGAGGAATTACTTTAATAAAGCATCCAGTGGGTGAGTCCCCTTAATCCAGCAACCTGTGAATGAAAGGACCGGACTTTTTGAGGTTATTTCAAGATCTTGAGTTAATAGGTCAATTCTTTTGTTATATTCGTTTTAAGCACCCCAAAATATATATGCATATGGTGGTCTGCTCATTTAATTTTTTAATTTAATTATAGATGTATTTCTGACCATTTTTGAGATGTTTTTTGACGTTATGTCAAAATGCTAACGTGATGAGTGAATGCTGACCTTGGATTCGATTTCAGCGTACCAAAATACGTAGTTTGTTCGTTATCTTTGGTCACTTTTCAGGTTATGTCAATATCCTTGTATGATGAGTCAATTCTGACCTCGGATTTGTTTTCAGCATAACAAAGAACATATGGTATGGTTTCCCACCTTTCAATTACAAAACTTTTTTTTGCGTCCTGTGTAATTAATAAATGTTATAACCATTAATTAGTTTATGCAGGGAGTTATGTATTTATATATTTGCACGTGTTAGAGCTTAGTTTTAGATGAAACTGCACTAATACTTTTATAATAATGATATTTACTAAAATAGAGGATTTAATGTGGACATACTTATCAGTTATACCTAAAACACAATATGTTTCTTCCAAAAGTATTTTCTGAGTGCTACATAAATGTATGACATCCTTTATAGTTACTTCTACAAAGAAACTGGAATTATGATAGGCTCATTTTCATAATGATCTGAAAATCCAATTATATACTCCGGTACAGTTCTGGATAAGAGCATTCTTTCCTTTTTTGTGTGCTAAAACAAATACGAATTTTTCTGGTTAAATTGTATATAACTCTCGCATAGCTGGTAACTACAGTTTGTCAAGTAAGAACGTGTCCGTGATAATTTATTTTTGGTAGATGCGATTCAATAAAAAATCGGTAAGGGGAACCTTTGTTTTCGATGCATTTTAGTAAAAGTATTAGTCGATTCCGAACTTTCTTCGAAATCATGTAAAATCCAAAATGGGTCACATGTCTGTGCGTCGGTTCGAGGCAGTCTTTCTTTGTTCACATCCGAAGGGGCCTAAAATGACTTATTCCGCTGCCACTAAATATATTAAACAGTCGGTATCGTTGGTGAAGAAGTAAGTAAGCAAAGTCATTCTGAAAGTCGAAAAAAAACGAATCGTGTTTTTTATTTTCACCCGAAATTGACGCTGCATTGAGGAGCGGCAAAATTAAGAAAATCGGGCTTGAATGTGTCCCATTCGACAACATCTTCGTGCTCATGATGTCAAATTCCGAAGCACGTTGAAGAAAGCTTTGCTGGGCGAAAATTACATCGAGAAGCGGCTCGCTTAAGCCCACGATAAGATACTGGCCCTCACAATCGCTGGACGCCAACACCCTTGTAAAGAGTAAAGCTTAGACGAAAGACTGACGACTTTGACTCAGTTCTCTCGAGATATTCGAAAAAATCATTGGCGAAGTATGCAGAAAATCTTGTCGATAGATGCCAGGCGATTATTGATGCTGGAGGCGATTGGAGAACTTACTAAGATCATTGTGCCGTTGTTAGCACACCAAAGAATACATTGATGGCAAAAAACTTTCTTGAAACACATTTTTTTTCAAGAATACGAGAGGTCACGTTCTTACTTGACAGACTGTATAAAACAGATCATGCCAAAGGCTGGCAAGCTAGTAATTCCTGATTTAGGGTATGGTCTGAAATTGACAAATCAAATATATGAGTGATGAAGCTAGACCTTCGGTAGATCTCAGAGCAAATCCCACAAGCATTTTAAAAATTCAACTAATCTGACGAAAGCTTTTAGCATTTTGGCAGTTGCGGGTAAAACATAAGAAACAGCATTAATATTACATACTGCACTGACTTAGCCGTTACTTGATGGAGATCTATAATAACTAGGAATAAAAATTTTAACAAATGTTTAAGATCACCACTTATGTTTATTATTGCTGACAATTGTTTCGACACACTGTGTCTTCTTCTGGAGCACGATATAAATTAACTAACAAAGTATGTTTCAGAATATATAGTTTACCTAATTACAAGTACTAAATTCATTAACAATATTTACCTTAATACCTAGAACAAGTTCAATAAAGGAGACCCTCCCCCATCTAATTGATCGTTGAGTAATAGACCTGAGGATTTTTTCTGATTAATTTCTACCTGGTCTAAACAATTCAATAATTTTCCTTTCTTTTCGTTATGCAAAATTTTGAAATCTTTATTGAATGCATAATTTTCCTCTGTTAAATGTTTGGCGCTGTTATTTTTCATTCTAAAGCTATGTTTATGTTCGTTTATTCTTTTATGAAAAGGACTGCCTGTTTGTCCTATATACGTTTTATTGCAAGTGCCACAGCATAATTTGTAAACCCCCGATTTATTTTCTTTTTTTGTTTTACTTTTATTATTTTTAATATGTCGAGATAATGTGTTATTTGTACGGAAAGCGATATTTACATGATTTCTATGGAAAAAAAAATGGGTTTACGAATTATGCTGTGGCAAGAAAGGAAAATTACTGAATTGTTTAGAACAGGTAGAAATTAATCAGAAAAAATCCTCAGGTCTATTACTCAACGATCAATTAGTTGGGGGAGGGTCTCCTTTATTGAACTTGTTCTAGGTATTAAGGTAAATATTGTTAATGAATTTAGTACTTGTAATTAGGTAAACTATGTATTCTGAAGCATACTTTGTTAGTTAATTTACATCGTGCTCCAGAAGAAGACACAGTGTGTCGAAACAATTGTCAGCAATAATAAACATAAGTGGTGATCTTAAACATTTGCTTAAATTTTTATTCCTAATTAATATTACAGCAAGGAAGTTGCATTTTTATGTAGGGAGGGTATTGTGTCTGTCAGTTCCAAATTATAACACTCGTGAATTCCAAATATTCATAATAAACACCCAAAACCGTGAAGATTAATGATGACCAATAATGTCGATTAGAGCTATTTCATGATACTCCTTTGCGTTTCTTGACGATTTAGGTTTCCTCGATCATTAAAAACATAGTCACTTATTTCCGTCTGTCTGTCTGTTGATCTGTCGGCACGATAACGAACGAAATGAGATATCAATTTCAAACTGGTACATAGATAATATCTAATGAGTGTATTATGCCTATAGTTTTCGCTTTAGGCCAAAGGGTTGGAAGGAATGGAGGTTCTTAAATTTTATATGGTTTTATTTATACCCTAACATAAATTTTAGGATGAGAACATTCCGCTAATGTCTTGCCTCTAATTTGAGCATGAGCGATTACAAAATACTAGCTCTTTAAGTCAAAATCTAACTTTCAAAACAATACGGCTCTGATGAGGCCATCAATTCCTATATTAGTACCAAATTTCAACTTTCTATGTCAAATAGTTTCGGAGAAAATCGGGTGTGACACACGGACGGACGGACGGACACCGAAGTGATCTTATAAATGTGTCAAACGATACACTAAAAATGCCAATTTAATAATGATATTGCGAGACGTTGGCATGGGGCTATATTGGAAGAATTGGAGTACAAATTATAATGCATAAATAATATTTAATTTGTAAATTTTTATTCCAGAAAATTAAAATTTCTGAAAGTAGACCAGTTAAATGAATTGGTCTAAAACTAAATGGTTACATCTCGATTAGTATTTTCAAAACTACAATCAAATTTTTAGTGTTCCATACTGAACACTTCGGTGTTTATCTGCCGGTCCGTCCATCTGTCCGTTTCTCACACCCAATTTTCTCCGAAACTATTTGACATAGGAAGTTGAAGTTTGGCCAAATATAGGAATTGATGGTCCAAATTTTGAGTTAAGGGGTTAGTTTGGGGAGTGAAATCGGAAGTAAAAAAAAATACCAGGTCATCGAGTGGGGCGTCAAATCAAGTCAATTCAATTAAAAAAATTGCCAAAAATCGCCGTCTCCCCCCCTTAAAGTACTGATCAAAAAATTTTTGTTTCAAAAGCAATCACTGTACGGAACACTAATTGCGCAAGTTCGACTTGCACTTGACAGGTTTTTTTTTAGTTAACAACGACTATTGTTAAAATTGTGGTAAATATAGAATGAATATAGGAGGAATAGGAGGTATAGAGCTTATAAAATTAACGTACAATATGAAAATAGTAAAAAAGGAATACGAAAATTTACACATAAAACTTATGAAAATTTTAAATTAATTAAATCATCACGAAGGTATTTTATTTTACTATGAAGAAAATTATACGTGATGGTCTCTTGACAGCTTTATACATCGACATCTCGTGTTATTCTCTCTGTTTTTCTCTTTATTACTTCCTGATGTGGGAATAGCAGTAATTTTCACTTACTGCAGATGTGAAAAGAGCAAGTATTTTTATTACATTATATACAGTATCTTAGCCAGGAGCGTCGAGAATATGGGCCCAAAGAGTGTTTCTTTCAGAATGAAAAGCGAGTACTCAAAACGGAGAAAATTATAGAGGAAAGGAATCGTTAAATAAGAGAACCAAACTCAAAAACATTAGAGCCGTCCCAACATAGGAAACAAAAAATTGGTAAACGGGAGGGATGTCTCTGACAAAAAGAACCCCTACCTACGATGGAACTCTAAAAACTCAATTTAAAAATCGATGATCAAAAAGTAAGTTAGCCTCGTTATGAAGGGGCATATTTTCTATATCTGCAGGGGCGGAGGGGGGCATATGCCCCCTTTGACTACGATACAGGTTATATAGACTATTAACTACATTTAGAACATGTTTTTTTCATTTTTTTTTGTCAATTTCAACACATTTATTAAAATAGCGCAAAATTATAAGAAGAATATTTATATTGGAACTTTATTAAAGAAAAAAGCAGAAACACTAAGAAAGAAATTTCCATTAATTATTTTTTGTGACATTGGGGTTGTACACTAAAAATATTTTGCTCTTGGCCACCCTTAGCAAGCATTCTTGGGCAAAATATTAGATCCACCGCTGACTAAAGCCATTTATCACAAGGAGACAGGGGCGTATTATATAAGATTACTTAAAATGTATGAAAATGTAAAGTTCATTTTTACATTTATACTGTAAAATAATATAAAAATCTCTTGAGGCAAACTTGCCTTACAGGTCAAAATCACTTTCATTAATAGCCCCACTTTCATTATGAACATTTATAATTGGTTCTATTTGTTGCTTAGTCCCATATTGTCCTTAACCTTTTATCAACATGTTTTTCTACCGTTCGTTAACTTCGAGCACGCTTCTATACCTATTTACGTACAGTTCCGGACCTGTTTTTTTTTAAAAAATGAGTTCTGAATTTCATTTCCTAACATATTCCTGAAGAAGTCTCCACACATGCTTTATTAGGTGAAAATTAAAGTTTTTCGAATTTAAATATCTTCAAATTTTAAACATTCACCTATTTTAGCTCTTGGAATTTAATTTTTGTAAATTTATGTTACCCTGGTACGTAGTGTAGTTCATTAAAATTACTGCTTTTTCTTTAATACTTGGCAATAAATATTTATATAAGATTTAAAACATTTTGGAAACTATTGTCATCAGCACTCACTCACATATTTTGGCAGCTTATTGTGAAATGTTCTAAAAAATGTGCTGATTTTCAATTTCTATTTCAAATTAGAAAATAGTGGAGGTGTTAAAACATTAAAATAGTGTCAATATATATACATATATATATATATATATATATATATATATATATATATATATATATATATATATATATATATATATATATATATATATATATATATATAGTCAGTCCAAAAAGTCTCCATACACCACCTGCTTTCTATACTATTTTTCTGTTACGTTTGACTAATTAATTGCAACTATGAGAAAACATGTTCAATTTAATATTTGAAATGTAACCGACGAGGATTAGTATTAAAAACAACTACGGAACATTTTATTTAGAAGTAACATCATTGTTATAAAATTGTAAACAAAATTAATGTCAAGAAAGTCTCCATACACTCAAGAATTGCATTGAAAAAACACGTTATAATCAGACGCATTTTATCAAGCTAGCTAAACTGAAAACAAATGAATAATTTTCGGCCATAGTTTATAATCTGTCACTTGTTGCTAGTGGTTTTTCAAAGTCGTATTAAAAATGAGCGAGAAAAATTGTGAAATTTCATTTCAAGTTCGAGAGATGATAATTGATTTGTGGAAAGATGGAAAATCGTACAGAAATATAGAAAAAATTGTTAAAAAGTCGCATGCTACTGTTCAGTACATTGTAAACCATTATAAATCAACGGATTCTTATAAAATTCGACCACGCTCCGGTCGTCCCAAGAAATTGACTCCGCGTGAAGAGGTCAGTATTTTTAGACAAATAATTATGGATCCCTAAAATGATAATTAGAATTATTTTCAATCCCTCCAGACTAGTGGGATTCTCTGAAATATAAGGAGTATAATTGTTGACATCATATGCGCGAAGCTGAACGTGTGCAGAGATATATTCTTAAAATGAACATTTTTCCCCCTCGGACAATATTTCTAATAGTTGAGAAATATAAATTCAACAATGAGCTATTTTAATGAATAACTTGCAAAAACAGTGGAAGCCAAATATATTTTTCTTTGTATTTTTTGCCTTTTTTGCCGTTTTTTTTTTATATCTCTTTTCATAGGAACTTGATAAAAAATGTTTCTAAAAAAAAAAATTCTCGTTTTTTTTTCTTCTTTTCAATTATTTTTATTCTCCAGAATAGAATTTTTCTTGAAAGAAGGAATTTGAATATTTAAAAAACTCGCGGGCATCCTACCAGTAATATGGCAACAGGTCATGTGATTATTACAAACTGGAACCCCTTGAGATCAAAGGTACCGAGTTGGAGTATCGCTACTGTGTTTTATGTTTACGTGTTATGTGGTATAGGTCTGTCTTACAAGAAAAATTGAAACGAGATGAATTCTTATCGATATTACATTATAGATCTTAATCTCTTCAGAGTTAAATTTATTTGTGTTTCGAAAATTGATAATTTTGGAATTCATAAAAGCAAAGAAAAACACTGCTATTTTCTATCATTTTTAGACACAAGGAATTTAACTATTGTACTTATAAAATTTACGTAACAAATGTTAATTATTTTCTAATTAAATTGAAATATTGCGTATGCTAGAGATCTGAATTAATACTTACTTTTCTTTTCCTTTCACATTTACAGTGTCTTTTTCTTCTCTGGTGCCTTATGTGTTCTTTTCTTCTAATATTTTCTTCTAATACCTTATGACTTTCAGCAACGACATAGTCTTTAGTAGTTGTAGTGGCTTCAATGTCTCCTCCGAAATCTTTTTTAATTTTATCTCTAGGAAAAGCGTTAATTTATGAACATAAATATTTATTGTGTATTAATATTATTATTGGTACTAACACAGGCTTAAATTTTTTAATTTAAGGTACCAGTAAGTGGTTTGATATTTTTCTCTGTATATAATTAATTGTAAGATACAACGAATTGTACCAAGTATGCGTACCTAATACTCCATCGTAGGCTGATACAGCAGCGACAAGCCGACAGAGTGATTGACAAAGTCAACACTTCAACGCAGGTGGCGCGGGTTTCGAAAGATCCCCCTCAGGCATATAAGGATGTTTCGAAAACCGCGCCGCCTGCGTTGAAATGTTGACTTCGTTAACCACTTTATCGGCTTGTGGCTGCTCTGTCACCCTATGATGGAGTATTAGGTGTGCGTACTTGGTATACTTCGTTGTATCTCACCATTACGTTCCTTAAATATCTGGATAAGGACTAGTAAATTCTTTTCTCTTGACTGTCGGTCCTAACCCGATTGATGAGCCGTGATACGGCGGAACGCGTCTCGGGATGGTTTGACAATTAAGAGAACAGTGGGTAGACTCCTGAAACATGGAGTTTGTCTGCAGCAGCTTTACATTAAACTGTATATAATTAGTTTTCACATGGTTGATCCCTTACTAAAAATCATCTGAGCAGTGGTGAAAGATCTTTAGAAAGACACGTCAGCAAGGTAGATTGAATTTATGAAATTTAAATATTCGTTACCAATATTGCACATATTTTAGTAAAATTTTCTTTGTTATAATGTAAATTGAGGACGAACGAATAGTTATGGCTCTATTAGCTCTTTTAGGGAAGTGTACATTTTACAAATGCGTAGCAGTAAGTGAAGTTCGGCAGAATAATTTTTCATTAAAGAGCTATTGCATATATCTTGGATCACCGAAATGGATTAGAGCGCCGCACAGTGGGGGGGAAAAACGAAAAATCGTGTTTCAAAATTGTCTAGAGCCTTCAATTTTGGTTCGATTTGGACGATTTTTTTTTTAAAATTGAAGCTTATTAAATTCCGAACAAAGTTGTTGGAGCCGATTTTACAATTAAACTTTTGTTTCAAAATGGCGGACGTTGGTTTCTGATTATATACCGACTGAGACGCTTTGTTAAAATAGGGACAGCTAAATATTTTGCTGCACTAGCCACATTGTTTGCTGTTGTAGCAAAACAGTGGCTAATGCAGCAAAATATTTAACTGTCCCTATTTTAGCATTTCTCTGCGTGTATTTTGTAAGAGTAATAATAATCTTTATTAACGAGAAAACCCTTTAGTACATATAAAGAACTACTGAATTATAGGAATACACTAGAAAAATAAGAAAATAAATATGTCTAACCTTAACTTACTCTTACATAAAATATTTAGCTGTCCCTATTTTAACAAAACGTTTTAGCTGTTGTAGCCATTTTCTAGCTGTGTGAGCTGTCCTTTTCTGCGTGTATCGCTGTTTTTTGTATCTGCTAGAAAATTGTCTACAATACTTAAAATTTACAGCAGCAACTAAACTTGAATAATTTGAATGATCTGACTGCCACAGTCTAAATGCCACAGAGAAACTTTCTTGCTCGATTGAATTTTGGTATCCGCCATACTTGATTTGTCATTTTAAGTCAATTGTTGAAACATATTTATAATTAACAACCTTAAAGAAATTATTTATGCAAATATTATGGATATAAAATAATAATGGTACGTTTATTTATATTTATAATACTTTTATTGTTCATGGCAGCCATTTTGGGTTCATTATTAAAAATCTTGTAACTATGATATTAGATATATTATCTGCGACATAAAAAAACATACATACACGCATTTTAGCACAACTTGGTTTGAAACTGTAAGCGTTTTCTGTGTCTCAGTCGCTATATAATCAGAAACCGCCATTTTGAAGACGTCCACCAATTTGAAACAAAAGTTGCAAAATCGGCTCCGACAACTTTGTTCGGAATTTAATAAGCTTCAATTTAAAAAAAAATCGTCCAAATCGAACCAAAATTGAAGGCTCTAGACAATTTTGAAACACGATTTTTCGTTTTTCCCCACTGTGCGCCGTCGTGGATCGACAGCAGCCGTTTGCATTACTCCCACAATACCACTAAACTGCATCTCCAGCATTTTATTTTATAAATGAAATAAGCGAAATAAAGTACTTTTTATTGCTTGAATTGTATTTTAATATGGCTAGTATCCCTGATAAGGTTTTTTAAATGTTAAATTTAAATAAATCCAGATTACATACTTAATTATTACTTTTTTTCATGCTTTTTAACATTATTTTAGGCTAGTAAAGTTTAAAATTGTTTATAGCTAAAGATTTAATTACAAACTTACTTTCACAATTCAATTAGAATGATAACTTAAAGATTATATTTTATAGCTTATATGCTTACCGTGATTTGCATACGGTAGCTCGAAAGATGGAGCGAATAGGTTCCGGTTATTTTTAACATTGTTAAGTGTATTTTTTTACAGTTTTTGACACCATTTCTTTTAGCCAAGGTATTGATTTGAGCGTAATGCAACAAGATTACTCTTTTTAAAAATATTATGCATGATTACAAGGAGTTGGTATTTTATTAATTACCAGCTAGAAAATAAAACTTGTAGTGAAATAAATAATAATTTTTACCATGTTTCATAATTTCTTTTGAATATCTTTGACTAAATCCTTTTTACAAATATGCTTTATACAAAGAGAATGTTCTTTTGCTGTTATTTATAATTTTGTTTATAACACGTAGCCTGAAAAGTTTTTTGTCTGATACATAGATGTCGCCCTTTTCAAAAAATCCATATGATTTTTAGGAAGTACCAACCCTTAGACGATACGTGTCAAAATTTCATGACATTTCGCCGATTAGTTTATAAGTTACAGTGGTTTTAGTGACTCTGCTTTTGATATTTTCAAAACAATGGAAAAAAGTCGAATTTCGTGTGTTGATTAAACACTGTTTTTTGATAGGAAAAAATACCGTTCAAGAAAAGCAATGGCTTTATAAGTGTTACGGATACTCCGTCCCTGGAAAAACGTTCATTATTTACTGGTATGCTGAATTTAAATGCGGTCGTACAGATACAAATGATGCTGAACGCTCTGTACGCCGAAATGTAGTGGTTACACAGGAAAATATCAAAAAAATCCGCGGAATTGTTTTGGATGACTGTAAAGTGAAATTGCGTAAGATAGCTGACACCCTAAAGATATCAAAAGAACGCGTTGGTCATATTTTGCATGAACATTTGGGCATGAGAAAGCCTTATTCGAAATGGGGACCGCGTTTGCTCACATTGGACCAAAAACAACAACGTGTTGATGACTCTAAGCGCTGTTTGAATCTATTTAAGAGCAATAAAAAGGATTTTTTCATGCGATATATGACAATGGATGAAACATGGATCCACCACTACACATCGGAATCAAATCAGCAGTCAGCTGAATGGACAAGAAAAAAGTGCTTTTTTCAAGACAATGCACCGTGTAACAAGTCAATGGTTACGATGGCAAAATTGCATGAATTGAATTTCGAATTGCTTCCTCATCCACCGCATTGTCCAGATTTGACCCCCAGCGACAGCAGACCTCAAAAAAATGCTCGCGGGAAAGAGATTTGGCTCCAGTGAAGAAGTTATCGCCGAAACTGAGGTCTATTTTGAAGGTAAATACAGGCTTCTACAAGAAGGGTATAGAAATATTAGAAAAGTGTTGGACTGATTGCATCGCTCTTGAAGGAGATTATATTGATGAATAAAGTCGAATTTTACGAATGTGTCTTAAGTAGCTACACAAAAAATTTTCAGTCTACGTGTTAGCTCAGCGTTAAATGGAAAATGGTCTTCGTCTGAAAAGATAGATACATTCAGATCAAAATTGTTATTAATAAGAACTGTTAAATTTCCTCGTGAAACATTCTAGGATTTTTTTGGGAAATAAATTATTTCAATTATGTTGGATATAATTTAAGCAAAATTACCTACTTTAACCTAGATGCCTTATGGTTAAAATATTAAAGGGTTAAAAAACTTAAAATGTAAAAAATTGCCTATTATAGGAGTGCCGTTCAATTTCTGGAAGTTGATCCTGCTAAAGATTCTAATCGAAGACCATTAAGAAGTATTTTTTTATTAGTTTTTGTTTCAACAATATTTATAAAGTAAATAATATAAGAATCCCGTTAACTTTTTATTATCTTTTTAGTGTTCCGTACGGAACACTTATAAGATCACTTCGGTGTCTGTCTGTCTGTCTGTCTGTCTGTCTGTCTGTCTGTCTGTCTGTCTGTCTGTCTGTCTGTCTGTCTGTCTGTCTGTCTGCCTGTCTGTCTGTCTGTCTGTCTGTCACACCCCATTTTCTCCGAAACTATTTGATATAGAAAGATGAAATTTGGTAATAATATAGGAATTGATGGCCTCATCAGAGCCATGTAGTTTTGAGAATTGAATTTTGACTTAAGGGGTTAGTTTTGGGGGGTAAAGTCGGAAGTGAAAAAAAAAAATTTTTACTAGGTCATCGAGTGTGGTGTCAAATGAAAGCTTGTGAAAACACGAGTAAAAAATGTATATATAATATTATACTTGCGCGCACTTTTCTTTGTATTATTTTTAAAAATTCGCAAAAAATCGCTGTCCCGGGCCTTATTTCAAAAAGTACTAATCAAAAAATTTCGAAAAAATTCTGGAATATTCTCCACGGGGTGTAGATTGAACGAAAATTATCACGAGTGCATTACCTTTAATAATTTATATGGTATATAAAAAAAACAAAAATTTCAAGGTCAGTAAAGATTGGAAACAAACTTTGTTGAAAACTCATTTGGGGTATGTTTTGTGAAGTCACTGATCATTTTATACCACCGTAACATAAATTTTGACTTAAGGGTTTCGTTTTGAGGGGTAAAATCGGAAGTGAAAAAAAATTTTTTTTACTAGGTCATCGAGTGTGGTGTCAAATGAAAGCTTGTGAGAACACGAGTAAAAAAAATATATGTATAATGTAATACTTGCGCACACTTTTCTTCGTATTACTTTTAAAAAATTGCTGTCCCCTACCTTATCTCGAAAAGTACTAATCAAAAAATTTTGAAAAAATTCTGGAATATTCTCCACGGGGTATAGATTGAAAGAAAATTATCACGAGTGCATTACCTTTAATAATTTATTTGGTATATAAAAAAAAACAAATTTCAGTTTTCAGTAAAGACTGGAAACAAACTTTGTTGAAAACCCATTTGAGGTGTGTTTTGTGAAGTCACTGATCATTTTATACCACCCTAACAAAAATTTTTTATTTTAAAAACAATCAACGTACGGAACACTAATTGTGCAAGTTCAACTTGCACTTGACCGGTTTTTTATTTGTTTAGAAATACGTTCATCATAGTCGAAGTAATTCATTTCCAAAGAAACATTTGGGTCGCTCCTAAAGGAAACAAATATGAAATGTCACAGTTATTATTCATAAATATTTTAGCACTATAAGAATCTGCTAAGAGAAATACTTTTTTGTTTACTTTTCATTCTTTATTAAACATTTTTTTAACAAGAAAAAGAACATTTTCTTTGTTGTTATTTTGAAAATACATTAAGCCAGAGATGTTTCAGAAATATTTGATTTCAGACAAAACAATTAATTTTTCTACATTTTCTTTTTCATTAGCTAGTTGACAGCACCATATTTTTTTGTAATCGTTAATATCATTTGTTAAACTAAGATATTCCTGTTTTGATAGTAGGTTCAAGATAATAAATAGTAGAAGCAAGTGACTCCTAAAACTTTTTTGGACAATGTATTTAACAGTGGTTCCAATAATTGGAACGCGTTCTCTCCGATATAAGAACTTCTTCTCGTAAAGTAAATCCCAAGATATAAGATCCTGCCTTTTTGCTTTTTCAATGGGGCAATAAACGACCCTATTTGTGCATAGTTGCCAGGTATTACGATAAACTTTTTTTTATTTTACCTGCTTTGTATACCGCCCTCACTTGCACCTGCAATCATATTGGATCTATTTTAACCTATATATTTACTACCTGGTAACCCGGTTTGGAGCCCTTTAAGTATTTGATAATATAGTTCTAATGACCACATGTCCCCATTATGATTCGAAAGATACTTTTTATTATTTTTATTTTTAGTTTTACTTACAACTTACAACGTAACGGTCTTATTTATTTACGTGGCGTCCGTGGGAAAATTGCAATAGTGGCTATCGCAAGAGAAAACATTTATCACTAGACGCTAAACAAATAGTGAAAAATGTTTACGACAGTTTGGTAAAAAGAAATTTGAATAAACAAAGTGCTTTGCAAGAAACCAGTGAACTAACAAAAACCCCAATTTCTACGATTAAGGGTATTGTAGGAAAACCATCACTCAGGAACAGGAAAAAATGGAAAGATTTTCAAATGCATCATGTAGACGGTTGTGAAAAAAACGTCATCAGGAGAAAAATATATTCTATGTATGAAGAGCAGTTGGTGCCGACACTAGACAAAATAAAATTAAGACTGGTGCAGGACGGGACCAATACATATTGTGGCCGATCACCTTTCACAGAATTCTCTTAAGAATGGGATTCACGTTCCGAAAAATCAACAAAAGGCAGTTTTAGTGACGTCATCACTTACTGGTATGTTGAATTTAAACCCGGTCGTACATATATAAATGATGCTGAACTCTCTGGACGCCTAAATGAGTTGGTTACACCGGAAAACATAAAAATATCCACAAAATTGTTTTGGATGACCGTAAAGTGAAATTGCGTGAGATAGCCGACACCCTAAGGATATCAAAAGAACGTGTTGATCATATTTTGCATGAACATGTGGGCATGAGAAAGCGCTGTTCGAAATGTCTACCGCGTTTGCTCACAATGGACCAAAAACAACAACGTGTTGATGATTCTGAGCGCTGTTTGGACCTGTTTAAGCACAATAAAAAGGATTTTTTCATGTGATATCTGACAATGGATGACACATGGATCCTCTACTACACACCAGAATCAAATTCAGCCTACGAGGTTTTCACGGATGGTGGAATGTAATACATTAAAATTCCGGGTTTCAATCCGTTCGTCTAAAAATGAATTTGTACGACGTTTCGACAAAATTTTATTTGGGTATTTCATGAAATGCCATAAAAATGCCAAATGAGATTTAGGCGATACGTAGTACAAATTCATTGTTAGCCGAACGGATTGAAATCCCGAATTTTACTTTATTATTTACATATATTTATATATATTTTATATATATATATATATATATATATATATATATATATATATATATATATACATATATATATATATATATATATATATATATATATATATATATATATATATATATATATATATATATATATATATATATGTGTATTTAATCAGACTTCAGTTTCAATTTTCTCGAATCGTATCTTTAATAGGATATTCGAGAATATAAAAATAATAACTATAGAAAAAAGATCATTAGTAAACTTGAATTTTTGATTTATTCTAAACACGAGGGTGTTTTTTTTCAATTTTATTCTTAGCGTAGAACATAAAAGAATATTTTTCTACATAACTACCGCCTACACTAACGGCCGGGTTAATATCAATATATATATATATATATATATATATATATATATATATATATATATATATATATATATATATATATATATATATATTGATATATATCAATATATATATATGCCTCAAAAGCCGATGCTACAGTAGCTATCAACTTATCATTTGAAGACAATTTTAGATTCCTAAGATGTTTGGACAAAAACGTCAGCTTCAGATTTAATCGCAGACTCTTTATAGTCCATAAGCCAAATTGTTTTGCAGTTCTTTGGAGGTGGACAGCCCTTATGAATCAACTGCATTGACTTCTGTTTCATGGGAGAATCACCGTAGAACACAGTCTCATTGTCTGCCGTTCTCTAAAGCGGATAAATGATTTTCAGAAATATCTTTTCTCGCTCGTTTCTGCTTTTGCCTATAGAGTTTGAGAATACATAGTGCAAAAACTTTTTTCATCCTTAAATCTTTGTTTTGAAAATTGTAGTCTCGGATGGTCCAGCTTCCTTAGAAAGTACCTAGATCTTTATTAGTTGATATAGCAACAGTAAGTCCTCAACAAACAATTGTTTCCTTTCTTCTTGCCTCAACAGCCATTCCTTATACGGGATCATCCTGATTTGGGTCTCGTCCCCATTAAAAGTATTCAGACTAAAATTTTACTTGAAAATAAGATGAGCCGACATTGCCATATGTCTGGGACATTCTCTAATTTTTTTTGGTTCATTTTCTATTTCCAAATTACTTTCGCTTATAAAAGTGACAAAATTTTGTCAAAGTATTTAGAACATCAACAGTAATTTTACAAAAAGTTAATTACAGAACACTTGTGGGATCACTTCGGTGTCCGTCTTTTCACACCCAATTTTCTTCGAAATTATTTGACATAGAAAGTTGAAATTTGACAAAAATATAGGAATTGATAGCTCAATCAAAGCCGTGTAGTTTTGAAAGTTAAATTTTGCATTAAGTGGTTAGTTTTAGGGGGTGAAATCGGAAGTGAAAAAAAAAAAATTTTACCAGATCATCCAGTGGGAATTCAAAAAGTTTATTACTTGCGCACACTTTTTTTTGTATTATAATATAGATAATAGTCGTTGGGGGCCAAATCTGGAGAATACGGTGGATGAGGAAGCAATTCGAACTTCAATTCAAGCAATTTTGCCAAGTAACCATTGACTTGTGACACGGTACATTGTCTTGACGAAAGAGCACTTTTTTCTTGTTGATTTGGGGCCATTTCTTTACGATTTCTGCCTTCAAATGCACCAATAACTTTATATAATATTCGCTATTGATGGTTTTTCTCTTCTCAGCATAGTCGATGAGAATTATTCCATGCGCATCCCAAAATACAGAGGCCAGAACCTTCCCAGCAGACTGTTGTGTCTTTGATGGCTTCGGGCGGCTTTCACCGGCTGCTGTACAGTCAGCTGATTGCCGACTTGATTCCGGTGTGTAGTGGTGGATCTATGTTTCATCCGTTGTCACATATCGTATGAAAAAATCCTTTTTATTGCGCTTAAACAGGTCCAAATAGCGCTCAAAATCATCAGCACGTTGTTGTTTTTGGTCGACTGTGAGCAAACGCGGTACCCATTTCGAGCAGAGCTTTCTCATGCCCAACTGTTCATGCAAAATATGACCAACACGTTCTTTTAATATGTTTAGGGTGTCGCCTATCTCATGCAGTTTGACTTTACGGTCATCCAAAACAATTTTGTGGATTGTTTTGATGTTTTTCGGAGTAACCACCTCATTTGGGCGTCTAGAGCGTTCATTATCATTTGTGCCTCTACGACCGCGTTTAACCTAATACCTATTAAGCCATTGCTTTGCTTGAACGGTATTTTTTTCCATCAAAAAACAAGTTTTAATCAACATACGAAATTCGATTTTTTCCATTGCCTTGAAAATATCAAAAGTACTGTCACTAAAACCACTGTAACTTGTAAACTGATAGTCGAAATGCCATGAAATTTTGGCTCGTATCGTTTGGAGGTTGGTACTTCCTAAAAATCATATCGATCTCTTGAAAAGGGCGACATCTGTGTGTTAGACCAAAACATTTTCAGCCTACGAAAACACGTATGTGATTTTAAATATATACATGTCAGGGATCTACTTAGCTTAGGTAAGGATTTCATTTTATTTCAGAACTAATCACCGTACGGAACAGTAATTGCTCGAGTCTGACTTGCACTTTCCCGGTTTTTTGTATCATATCATTTTCATGGAGGTAGATAATTTTAAAAAATACTCTTGTACGTCTATTTGTATATTATTATTATTTTGGTTTTTTAATTATTTACTCTTAAAGTTACAGATAGAACACAGAACTCTTATTTGTAATTAAAAAATCATATTAGAATATACTTACTTGTTACGTACCTGGCAATAACTTGTCAGTAAATACCATGTAGTACAAGGCTGCTTACAGCATTCATCAACAATTGAGCGTCTACGTCTTCTTGCTAAAACAAAATTAAATATTTAGTTTTCAAATTTTAAGACGTTAAAGTGCAAAACGTATATTTTAGTAAAATATTAGAATAAGAAATTGTTACGAAACCTAGTGTTTGAAATTTAGTAGGTTTAAACTTTAACTAGGAATAAAAATTTAAACTGTTTAAGATCACCACTTATGTTTATTGTATTATTGCCGACAATTGTTTCCACACACTGTCTTCTTCTGGAGCACGATGTAAATTAACTAACAAAGTATGTTACAGAATATATAGTTTACCTAATTACAAGTACTAAATTCATTAACAAGATTTACCTTATTACCTAGAACAAGTTCAATAAAGGAGATCCTCCTCCATCTAATTGATCGTTGAGTAATAAACCTGAGGATTTTTTCTGGCTAATTTCTACCTGTTCTAAACAATTCAGTAATTTTCCTTTTTTTCCATTATGCAAAATTTTGAAATCTTCATTGAACGCATATAACACTGGTTTACAGCCAAAAAATACCAAGAACGCCACATGCCTAGATAAGTTAATTGGGACCTCCTGAACACGAAAAAACGCTATAATTTTTTTTTTTAAGTACCGTTTTTTAGATAACGGTACTTTTGTGTTTTTCGGTGTATGGTCCCACTCAAACCCTTATGGAGCCCAACCGAAAAGTCCGATCGAGATAAATGTCATACCGTGGGAAAGGCAACTAAATGCCTTTTCCGGCGGTATACTATAAATTTCTATGTGACAAGAAGTGGCTGAGTTATAACACCTCAAAGTTCAAAATTTGCCTATTTTTTACGTTTTTTTTCAAAATTTTTCATTTTTTATTTTTTTTTTTTCTACGTTATTGTAAAGATCTGGAATGTTTTATTTTTTTACCAAGTAGTTTATTTAATAACCAACATTTTAAAACGTAATTTGAAAAAAAAAAAAGGATGAAAAATAAAGTTTTTATTAAGGATTTTGTGGAACGACAATATTTTCATTTTCATTGCTCACACGCTATATTCGGCGTAAATTAAAAAAATTTAAATTAAAATGACGAGCGACTTGAATTTTTCCGATTTTTTTCGGATGTATCTTCGCGAATGAGGAACCAACAATAGTCTGCCATCATTTGTTCATCCCACCAGCCCTTGTAACGTCTCTCGATTTCTTGCATTTCCTGGTGAAATCTTTCACCCTGCTCATCACTTTCGGATCCCAAGTTCATGGGGAAAATATCCAAATGACTGAATAAAAAGTGTAGTTTAGGTGTCATATTTGAACCTAAAAGTTAAAAAGAATAAATTTCAAATAATTTTCAAATGATAACAGCCTTTTTGATATACATGCTTTCACTCAACGCTTACCAATGGCATTGAATTTTTGCAGTAATGTATCGATCTTCTCAGCGTAATCAGGACTTCTGTAGTTTCCCAAAAAGTTGTAAACGATGTCCTGGAATGCTTCCCATGCCTCCAAATGAGCTGGACCTAAACACTCATTAAATGCTTGGTCACCGTACAGAGCCCGAATTTGAGGTCCATCAAATATACCAGCTTCAATTTTGCTCGCTGTGGCTCTCGGAAATTTTTGTTTAAGGTAATTCATGGCAAGACTGTCTTTTGGCAACGTTTTCACAATATTTGTAAATAACCCAAGCTTAATATGTAGTGGAGGAAGTATTATCTTCTCCTGAGGAATGAGTGGGTCATTTTTAATATTGTACTCTCCGTGCGTACGCCCACTTCGTTCGGGCCAAACTTTTCGGATGTAGTGATTCTGACGGTCACGGCTGTCCCATAGACATAGAAAACAGGGAAACTTCGTATTGCCCCCTTGCAATCCAGATAGTATGGCAACTAATTTAAAATCAGAGCAAACTTTCCTTTGATGTTGGTCATATTGTATGAGAGCGAGAAGTTCTTTCATTGCTTCATATGTTTCCTTTATGTATTTTCCATATCCGATTGGAATTGATGGTTTCGTATTCCCTTTATGAAGCAAGACTGCCTTCAAACTATCCTTGCCTCCATCCAGAAAAAGACGCCATTCCACTGGGTCATAACTTTGTTGGAGAGCATTGAAAAGACCACGTATGTTGGCACAAAAACAAAAGTTTCCCGTTTTTGCGAAAAAAACTGCAAGTTGTTTGCTACGATCACGGTAATATGTAACAGGTGTCTCAGGAGCACAATATCCCCACTGTTGCAATCGCGATGCAAGTAATTCAGATTTCGATTTCGGCAAATACAAATCTCGGCACAAATCATTAAGCTCGGCCTGAGTAAGTAAATGGGGTTTCTTATTTGATTGCATTTCTGATTCACTGCACTCATCTGATGAATCACTTATTGTTGTTTTTTTTCGTATTTTTGTGGGCTCTGCTACAATCAGCTGCGGTTTGGGGCACGATACTGAGTGCGGCACTGGCAGCGTCACCGAGCTAACAACTGGATAAACTGGTTCAATTCTACGTCCGACAGCCTTTTTCGTTAAACAGAAATAACAATCTGTTGTATGACTGATCGGGTTTCTCCATTGCATTGGCTTTCCAAATGTGAAGAAACACTCTTGACCCTTACCAATTTTATTTAATATTGTTCGGCAGTTGTTACATGCATTATTCGGTGTCCACGGTTTGTCCAGAGACGCAGGTCGAAAGCCGAAATACTTCTTATACGCTTCAGATAAATTTTTCGTATTCATTTTTCGCATCAAATGCTGTGATTTCTTTTTCACAAGAACTCCACAAACATAACAAAATTCGTTGGGATCGATTGAACACATTTTATTTTTTGCACGTACAAAGCCAAACTGTTTACTGTGATCAGATTCAAATTCTGATGGACGCCGAATATAGCGTGTGTCAGGGCTACCAACGTATACAGTGATTCAAATTCTGATGGACGCCGAATATAGCGTGTGTCAGGGCTACCAACGTATACAGTGATTCAAATTCTGATGGGACGCCGAATATAGCGTGTGTCAGGGCTACCAACGTATACAGTGATTCAAATTCTGATGGACGCCGAATATAGCGTGTGAGCAATGAAAATGAAAATATTGTCGTTCCACAAAATCCTTAATAAAAACTTTATTTTTCATCCTTTTTTTTTCAAATTACGTTTAAAATGTTGGTTATTAAATAAACTACTTGGTAAAAAAATAAAACATTCCAGATCTTTACAATAACGTAGAAAAAAAACCAAATAAAAATGAAAAATTTTGAAAAAAACGTAAAAAAATAGGCAAATTTTGAACTTTGAGGTGTTATAACTCAGCCACTTCTTGTCACATAGAAATTTATAGTATACCGCCGGAAAAGGCATTTAGTTGCCTTTCCAACGGTATGACATTTATCTCGATCGGACTTTTCGGTTGGGCTCCATAAGGGTTTGAGTGGGACCATACACCGAAAAACACAAAAGTACCGTTATCTAAAAAACGGTACTTAAAAAAAAAAAAATTATAGCGTTTTTCGTGTTCAGGAGGTCCCAATTAACTTATCTAGGCATGTGGCGTTCTTGGTATTTTTCCAAATTAAAAATTTGTAAACCTGTGTAATTCATTCATATAACTTTGCAGATCTTTTTATAAAAGAATAAAAGAACATAAACAAAGCTATAGAATGAAAAATAACAAATCTCATTACGCAACATTTAATCTATCTAGGGCGCAGTCTGCTATTTCAAATAAAAATGTTTTACTACTGCTCGATACTCCATTTCTACGAAACGTGTAACACCAATCACTTATGCTAGCTGCCAACAAATAATTGGGCTTTGCATCTGTTTGAAACTTTGAACACAATCGTTACAAGTATCACGCTTACCAACAGTGATGCCACTTTACAAAATTTCGTAGAAATTTATCAGACTTACCCATTTACCCACGAATTTATGTTTCTAAATACTTTTCATAAAAACTTTGGCAGCACAACTAAAAGTCTTTCTACTTAAGATGTCTGGTGCTTTTTTCAGAATTTTCATTTTCATACTCCTGTATTTATGCATTTTAGATTTTATAATTTCTTATAGTTGAAAGAAGATACCTCTCTAAATATCGTATTGTGTATTTTTTTTAATTTGTATATATGACATATTTTAATCAAAATGTAAATTTTACCAGTTCTTGGATGAGTTTCTTGACTATGTCTTATTAATAACTCAATAACTTGCTTCGTATTTTTGCAGATTTTTCTTTTTTTGTCACATAGTTATTTACTTTTTCAGTAACTGAATTTTTGCTTCTTTTGTAATATTTTTTTTTCAGTGCAACAAAACAGGCGTTAGAATTCGATAATTTTTCTAGTTGAATATGGTTTGTAATAAATAGGTAAAGAGATAATTATTTTTATAGTTAACACTTTTCCTAGTATGACTACGTATTAATTACTAACACAACAACAGGATACCAAGAGGCACACGGCTATCTTGAATTGACTTTAATTTAAAGTTCTTGTCAATTGTAATACTATTGGTGGAAAAGGTTTGTGAAAATATATAAAATAATAGGAAAAAATTTAAAATCTTTCATCTATTTTTGATATACTGAAAAATTTTTTTGAAAAAAAACGTATTTTATTGAATTTAATTGATTATATTAACTATTTAAAATAAAATAATGCCTGCGAGGGCACGTGTGTTTGTATGTCTGTATATGGGCGTGTGCGTGTAAAATTGTACTGGAGAATGCAAAATATTATTTAAGTATTTAATATAATAAAGCTTAAAATGAGTAAAACCGAATATTAATAATGTTTAGATGAGCTTGTATATTTGTGTATGTGATACGACACGAATAGATAATAGTCGCTGGGGGCCAAATCTGGAGAATACGGTGGATGAGAAAGCAATTCGAACTTCAATTCATGCAATTTTGCCATCAAGACAATATATCACAAGACAATGGTCTTGTGACATATTGTCTTGATGAAAGAGCACTTTTTTCTTGTCCCTTTGGGGCCGTTTCTTTGTGATTTCCGCCTTTAAACGCACCAATAACTTTATATGATATTCGCTATTGATGGTTTTTTTTTTTCTTAATATAGTCGATGAAAATTATTCCATGCGCATCCCAAAATACAGAGGTCAAAACCTTCCCAGCCGACTGTTATGTTTTTGGTCGCTTCGAGCGGCTTTCATCAGTTGTTGTCCACTCAGCTGACCGATTTGATTCCGGTGTGCAGTGGTGGATCCATGTCACATATCACATGAAAAAATCATTTTTTTTTGCGCTTAAACAAGTCCGAACAGCGTTTAGAATCATCAAACACGTTGTTGTTCTTCGTCTACTATGAGCAAACGCGGTACCCATTTCGAACAAAGCTTTCTCGTGCCCAAATGTTCATGCAAAATATGACCAACACGATTCTTTTTTGATATCTTTAGAGTGTCAGCTATCTCACACAATTTCACTTTAGGGTCATCCAAAACAATTTTGTGGATTTTTTTGATGTTTTCAGGTGTAACCATCTCATTTGGGCGTCCAGAGCGTTCAGCATCAGTTCTGTCTGTACAACCGCGTTTAAATTCAGCATACCCGTAAATGATGAGTGAGTTTCCAGGGGCAGAGTCTCCGTAACACTTATCAAGCCATTGCTTTCCTTGAACGGTATTTTTTGCCATCAAAAAACAGTGTTTTAATCAACACACGAAATTCTATTTTCTCCATTGTTTTGAAAATATCAAAAGTAGCGTCACTAAAACCACTGTCACTTGTAAACTAATCATCGCAATATCATGACATTTTGACATGTGTTGTTTGAAGGTTGGTACTTTCTCACCTAATATTAGTAACGTTACTGATGTGGAACGATTTACTAAATTGAATATTGAAAATTTTGCTAACTCACATAAGTGACACAGTACAGATCATCTTGTATTTATATTTTTCCTCCCGTGAAACTTGAAAAATCGAGTAAACTTATAGTTTGAATGTCTCTGTTTGGATTATTACGTTTCGATAAAACAAAATATATATTTCTATTCCAAGAGGAACACAGAACTGTAGGCAGCTTGTCGTCATTTATATAAAAACTCATATCACACTTTAATAATTTATCTAAATTTTTTCGTAATGCACCTTTACTTATGTTGTGGTCTAGGCAAAGCTGACGAGTATCTGTATGGGGATTTTCTGTAATTTCCAATAAAACATTTAACTTTTTATCATCACTTGTTTAACTTTTGGAGGTTCAGATTTAGAACGATCCTTAACATGACCTACGAGGCTGGTTTGAAAAGTCCGTGCAAAAATAAAAACTACTTATGTGTTTGGGGTAAACCTTTTTTTATTTTTCGACATAGTCTCCTTTTTAGGCTTATACACTTCGTCCAAAGATGTTCTAGTTCGTTGATCCTTTCCGAATAAATAGGATTTGTCAAAGTCTGCAAAATATCCATTAGTGTCTGCAATCAGCTCCTCGTTTGAATAAAATCTTTGTCCCACCAGCCATTTCTTCAAATTGGGGAACAAATAGTAGTCCGAGGGAGCCAAGTCTGGAGAATAGGGGGGATGTGAAACGAGTTGGAATCCTATTTCCATTAATTTTGCTACCACAACTGCTGAGGTGTGTGCTGGTGCGTTGTCGTGATGGAAAAGGACTTTCGTGTGGGCCAATCGCGGGCGTTTTTCTTGCAGCTCGGTTTTCAAACGGTCCAATAACGATGAATAATATTCACCTGTAATAGTTTTACCCTTTTCCAGATAGTCGATGAGGATTATCCCTTGCGAATCCCAAAAGACAGTCGCCATAACCTTTCTGGCCGAAGGAACGGTCTTCGCCTTTTTGGTGCAGATTCCCCCTTGGTAACCCATTGTTTAGATTGTTGTTTGGTCTCAGGAGTATAGTAATGTATCCATGTTTCATCCACAGTGACGAAACGACGCTTAGAGTCCTCCGGATTCTTCTGGAACAGCTGCAAACCATCCTTGCAACACTTCACACGATTCCGTTTTTGGTCAAGCGTGAGCAATCGCGGCACCCATCTTGCGGATAGCTTTCTCATGTCCAAATGTTTATGTAAAATATTATGTACCCGTTCAGTCGAGATGCCCACAGCACTAGCAATCTCACGCACCTTAACTCTTCTGTCATCCATCACCATATCATGGATTTGATCAATGATTTCTGGAGTCGTAACCTCCACAGGCCGTCCAGAACGTTCAGCGTCACTTGTGCCCATATGGCCAGTCCGAAAATTTTGAAACCACTTATAAACTGTTCTAATCGAAGGTGCAGAGTCACCATAATGTTTATCAAGCTTCTCTTTAGTCTACTTTATGAAAGGCGTTTTGCCTTTCATAAAGTAATGTTTAATCACCACACGAAATTCTTTTTCGTCCATTTCTTGAAAATCACTCGACTTCCTTGATTCACACGAATGCCAAACACAAAGAAATAGACCAATATGGCTGAAACTTGGTGTGCATTCATTCAAGAGATGCTACTCTTGAATATGACCTCGATACGCGCCGGTGGTGCCATCTCTCGGACTTTGCACGGACTTTTCAAACCAGCCTCGTAATTGTCTAAATCGTTTGAATGTTTTGCTAGCTACGGATTGGGTAATAGGTTCTCGATTCGGATATTCTGCGTTAAAAAAATCACACATCTCCTTTTGTGTTGTCCTACGATCTCCGTAACCAACCATCATTAACAAAGTGATTCTTTCAGTTTCTGTTAAATGTACCATTATGATATTACGCTCAAATTGCAGTTTTACAAAATGCAGCAATAAACGTTTTCGTCAATAAAGCATATGCGCTGTATAACACCCTATAACATTTATTTAAACATTTTTTTGATACACTGATTAATAAATCATGTAGAATCATTATTCCATATATATGGGGCACCCTGTATAAGCAAGTATACGGTAGCGCAAGTTACCGTGAGAAATTGTAGAAGTGGGGCACTTTAGGAGAGAAAAAAATATTCATAACATAAATATACAAGTTCATCTAAACATTATTAATTTTCGGTTTTACTCATTTTAAGCTTTATTAAATACTTAAATAGTACTCTGCGTTTTTCAGTACACTTCTACGCGCACGCGTACACATACAGACACACAAACACACGTGCCCACGCATACACTACGCAGAACAAACACGACGCATGCACATAGGCACGTACACACTCATTATTTGATTTTAAAGAGTTAGTACAGGGTGGCCCAAAATTACCGAAGGGGTTTGAATTCCTTATAACTTTTTATTATAATTTTGTTTTTTATTTCTTTTCAGTATTTTGTAAAGAAGACTTGGGGAATTTAAAATGGAACAGTACACAATTGAACAACGTGCCCAAATCGTTGAACTTTATTTCTCAAATCAACGGTCAATTGTTTTGACTCAGCGTGCATATCGTCGTTATTTTAATGTGCGGGTTGGACCCTCAGAGTCAACAATAAACCGTCTGGTTGCAAATTTTCGACAACAAGGGGCAGTAAGGCACCTTCCTGGTGCCGGCAGACGACGAACGGTGCACACGGATGACAATATTGAACGGGTACAGGAGAGTATTCGGGAAGATGGAGAAACATCAACCAGGAGACGGTGGACACAACTTGGCCTCTCACGAGGGTCGCTGCAGAGAATTTTGCATACAATAAGAATGTTTCCATACAAAATTCAGCTTGTCCAAGAATTGAAACCGACAGATTACCAGCAACGATTTGATTATGCAATTTATTTCCGGCAAAAAGCAGAAGAAAATCATGATTTTATTCATAATTTAATTATGAGCGACGAAGCCCATTTCCAATTAAATGGGTTCGTTAATAGGCAAAACTGCAGGATATGGGCTACAGAAAATCCAAGAGTAGTTCAACAGCGACAATTACACCCACTTAAGTGTACTGTTTGGTGCGGTGTTTCGTCGGAAAGGATAATTGGCCCATATTTTTTTGAAAATGAACACGGTGTCGCCGTTTCCATCACTGGTGTTCGATATCGGACAATGTTGGAAAATTTTTTAAGGTCAGCCGTGGAAAACCATCCGCAAGTATGGTTCCAACAGGATGGAGCCACAGCGCACACTGCGAGCAACACGATGGCTCTTTTACGCGACATCTTTGGTGAACGAATTATTTCGCGTACAAGCGATTTTAATTGGCCTCCGCGTTCACCGGATTTAACCGCTCTAGACTTTTTCCTTTGGGGTTATTTGAAAGGAAAAGTCTATATTAATAAGCCTAGAACCATCCAGCAATTAAAAAACAATATACGCGACGAAATCAAAAACATAACACCTGAAGTTTTGCGAAAGGTTATGGAAAATGTTTTGGAAAGAGCACGAATATGTGAAGCAGAAAAATGGCCACCACTTGGGAGATATAATTTTTCATAATTAAATTAAAAATATTCTCCATTAATATACTGTATTTAAAAAAAAAAAATTATAATTATGTCTTAAATAAAAAGTTATAATGAACTCAAACCCTTTCGGTAATTTTGGGCCACCCTTTATAATCAATTAAATTCGAAAAAACCAGTTTTTTTTTGAAAATTCGCGCTATATCAAAAATAGCTCGATGAAAGATTTCAAAACTTTTTTTTTATTTTATAAACTTTCACAAACCTTTTCCACCAATAATATTGCAATTGACAAGAACTTTAAATTACTGTCAGTTCAAGATAGCCGTGGGCACCCATATAATAATAATAATCTACAATAAAATTTAAGATCTGTGACTAATAAAACAGTAAACTACTGAAGGTACTGTTTGCGTCTTTGTTTTTTAATAAACATAAAATAAAGTTTTCTTATTCCGACAGTGTTTTTCCGTTTAGTTAAATTCAATTTATTACTTTTCAGCATTACAACTAACATAAAGAATATACAAGTCGTTTTAAAACAATATAAACTTTCAGTCCCGCATCTTGCCAGAAAAGTTATACATAAACAAGGTACCAATATTTAAAGTAACTTTTTTTGTGATAAAAGATACGGCAAGTACGGAAAATGTTCAAAATTATCAAATAATTATTTTAGGGATATTAAATGCCCTTTTATACAGGATATTACAATAATATATATTATTTATATATTATTATTAATTTAACATAGGTTTGATCTAGAATAGAGATGAAGTTAATTTTATTAATTTTGTACAGAGTAAGTCAACGATAGAGTAAAGTTCATTATCTCATTTGTTTCGGGAATGACGAAAAAATGTTAAATAAAATAGTTTTAGGGAATGTTAAGGTGCACAGTTTAAAATAATTTTCGAGTATACAGGGTAATTCAAAAAAGTGTGGCCGATATAACATGAAACATACTATTTGCTAATTTATTTTTAAATTCTGCGTAAAATTTTATAACTTTCCTATTAATAATGTTATAATCTGAACCTAGTGTTTTTCTAATATTTCATTTTAAAAAAAAAATTAGTTTTCAGTTTTGTAAAAAATTGCCAGTAGAAGGTGAAATATTCATAATTGGTATGAGCGTTATATAGAGATGAAAAATAGATATATGTAAGGAAATTTGAGTTAGATGCTACAGGGTGTTTAAAATAAATTTATGCATTTCGATTATTTTAAACTGAAAAATCTAAAATTTTTTAAAAGGCACACCCCGTATATTATTATTTTTTCTGATACATTTTACAAAACCCTCCAACTTTTATTTAGTATATCATATATCTATTTATAATAGTTTTCGATTTATTTTGAATTTTTCAATTTTTACCCTTGTTTTTAATACTTACGCTATAACATCATAGTTGCCAAGACAAAACAAAAATGTAGGCATTGGCAAATTTTGACATGTCTATTAAGCAAGTAATAATAGTTTAATTTGTTGTAGTAAGTGACGTATAAAAGTAATAGTTATGGATTTTCCTAAAAATGAATTAATTGATATTGTTTATATGCTGGGCGAGGCGGGAAAAAATTGTCTTTTGGCAGTAAGGCTTTACGGAGAGAAGTACCTAATAGACGTATACCATCTAGAAAATCTTTTTAGTGCTTAATGGAATGGTTTGATGGTAGTGGTAGCATTGAGTACACGAAACGGAAAATAGTAAACCAGAATGCTGCCAATGAGGAAAAAGAAATGGAAATTTTACTTCATGTTGAAGATAATCCCCAGGTCAGCAGCCGTCAATTATCAGACTATCATCCCTTTCATATGGATCTACACCAAGAACTTCAAGACCGTGATTTTGAACGACGACTAAACTTTTGTACCACCATAAATGGACCAATAGAGGCCGATCCAAATTTTTTATCCAAAATAATGTTTTCTGATGAAGCTACTTTTCCCAGTAATGGAGAAGTTAACAGTCATAACATGCATTATTATTCAACAGTTAATCCATTTTGGGTCCGGGGAGTTCAAAACCAAAACCATTGGTCGCTTAATGTTTGGTGTGGAATATTAAATTTTCGAATTATTTGTCCATATTTTTTCCGCGAATCGCTTAACGGGCCTAGATATCTAAATTTTTTGCAAAACGAATTACGCCACCTTCTTGAAGAAGTTGATACCGTTGAAAGGGAACAAATGTGGATTCAACAAGACGGAGCTCCTGCTCATTACCACTGGGAAGTTCGGGAATTTTTAAACAATCGTTACCCACAAAAATGGATCGGTAGGGATGGATTCATTCAGTGGCCGTCTCAATCATGTGACTTAACACCTTTAGATTTCTTTTTGTGGGGCTACATTAAAGAACGTGTTTATGTGAATCCCCCTACAACACCACTAGATATGGAAAATACGATACGGGATGCGTGCAGGAGAATAACGCCCTTTATGCTAAGGAAAATGAAGGAAAATATAGTAAAACGACCAAACATGTGTATTCAACTAGATGGGCATATTTTTGAACATTTATTACCACATAATAATTAATCATTAGATAAGTTATTATTAAAATTATTGTTAACTATTTGTGTATGTTTTTACAATAGCGTAAGTATTAAAAAAAGGGTAAAAATTGAAAAATCTATCAGAATAAATATAATAATATACAGGGTGTGCCATTTCAAAAATTTGAGATTTTTCAATTTAAAATAGTCGAAACGAATAAATTTATTTTGAACACCCTGCAGCATCTAACCCAAATTTCTTTACATATATCTTTTTTTTTTTTTTTCATCTCTATAAATGCTAGTACCAATTATGAGTATTCCACCTTCAGAAACAATGGCGATACTGGCAATTTTTTACAAAACTGAAAACTAGTATTTTTTTTAAAAAAATTGAAATATTAGAAAAACTACTAGGTTTAGGTATATTATAACATTATTAATAAAAAAGTTATAAAATTTTTGGCAGAATTTAAAGATAAATTAGAAAATAGGATGTTCCATTTAAAAAAACATATGTTATATCGGCCACACTTTTTTTGAAGTACCCTGTATACTTAAAAATAATTTTAAACTGTGCACCTTAACTTAACCTAAATTTTTTTTTTTGTCATTCCCGAAACAAATGAGATAATGAAATTTACTCTATCGTTGACTCACCATGTACAGAGTAACTCAAGACGAACGCTAGTGGTAGATTTAGGATGGGTGAAAGATACATTCTCTGTGCCCTGCTTAAAATTTTTTCGAAGCCAGGATAGGATATCCGTTTACGTATTTTACGTGTGGATTTTCTAGTTTTTCACATAAGTTGGATTTTATTATCATTAAACATGAAAGGTCAAAATGGGACTTTATTGGAAAAATCGACATCCAAATTATAATGCACATAACAACTGACGTGGTTGCATCTCGATTTGAACTATTAAAACAATAGCCTTCAAGCTAAAAAAAAAACTTTACTAAATATTTATTGAAAGTTGAAATGGTATCTATAATATAAATAAAATGTAACGTCTTTCTGTCTGTCTATCTCTCTGTCTGTCTGTCTGTCTGTTAGTGTGCTTATCATTGGAGAATCACTTATTCGATTTACGTGCTTTTTTTTTAGAACATAAGGAATAAGTAGTGACAATAATAATGTATCAAGTCGGAAAAGTTTGTCGCTAGCTATATTATATGTAAAATGCAACGTCTATCTGTCTATCTGTTTGTCCGTTAGTGCGCTTATCACTCGAGAACCACTTATTCAATTTACGTGTTTTTTTTTTTAATTCATACATTTGTTCTCTGGCCAGGTTATCTATAATCTTCCATAATATATATAAAATGCAACGTCTTTCTGTCTGTCTGTCGGTCTGTCCGTTAGTGTCATTATCACTGGAAAACCACTTATCCGATTTACGTGCTTTTTTTTAAAAAAAAAAACTTACATATGTTCTCTGGCCAGGTTATAGGATATATTTTATTACGATACGTAACATAAGGAATAAGCAGTGACGATAATAGTGAATCAAGCCGGAAAAAATTTTGCCGCTAGCGTGTTCTCTTGCAATACACTGCCTAAACCATTAAATATGGAACAATATCATGTACAAAGAATATAATAGATATAAACTGCAACGTCTCTCTGTCTGTCTGTCTGTTCGTTAGTGCGCTTATCACTCGGGAACCACATATCCGATTTACGTGTTTTTTTTTTTAATTCATACATTTGTTCTTTGGCCAGGTTATCTACAATCTTCTATAATATACATAAAATGCAACGTCTTTCTGTCTGTCTGTCGGTCTGTCCGTTAGTGTGATTATCACTGGAAAACCACTTATCCGATTTACGTGCTTTTTTTTTAAACATACATATGTTCTCTGGCATGGTTAAAGGATATAATTTATTACGTTAGGTAACATAAAGAATATGCAGTATCGATAATAGTGAATCAAGTTGGAAAAAATTTTGCCGCTAGCGCGTTCTCTTGCAATACACTGCCTAAACCATTAAATATGGAACAATATCATGTAGCAAAGAACATAATATATGCAACATCTCTCTGTATGTCTGTCTGTCCGTTATTGCGCTCATGACTTGAGAACCACCTGTCCGACTTACATGTTTTTTTTTTTAAAATTCATACATTTGTTCTCTGGCCAGGTTATCTATAATATTCTATAATATATATATATATATATATATATATATATATATATATATATATATATACATATATATATATATATATATATATATATATATATATATATATATATATATATATATATATATATATATATGTATTGCAGCGTCTCTGTCTGTATATTTGTCCGTTAGTGCGCTTATGACACCACTTATCCGATTTACGTGTTTTTTTTTTTAAATTCTTAACTTAATATTTATCAAAAAAAATCTATAATATATAAAACGCAACGTCTCTCTGTCTGTCTGTCCGTTAGTGCGCTTAGCACTCAAGAACCAGTTATCCGATATATACTATAGGATATGTTTTATTACGTTAGGTAACATAAGGAATAAGCAGTGACGATAACAGTGAATCAAGTCCACACGAGCGGAGCCGCGGGCACAGTTAGTTTTAAAATATAAAATCGAACAAAAGTCAGTGGGTTAGAATTACGGAAGAGAAGAACGACCGAACGACAAGGACAACGATCAACTTCGCTAGTTTGCGATCAGAACCTTATCGATCCAGATTATTTTATGGTTATGTGTGGATGTACGTATGTAGAGAAAGAAAACAAGATAATATTAGACTGTCTAAGGTTCGAGCGAATTTCAGTTAAATACAGGAAATGCTAGGGCACTACAGGTTGCACACTAAACATCGCATCTCAATCCGTCTTTTAACAAGTCGACCTTCTGTATTCTGTGGTATTTACCTACTTTAAATTAGGTTTAACGACCAGGGAAATATCTTAAATTCCTTTACCAGAAGTTCAAGTGAGCGACATCTAAATTCCTTTTTAAATCTATACCACTCTTTGTAGACAAGGCGAAATCGGCGCCATCGTTGGAAAAAATTTTCTAATTGAATTTTTTTTCATAACCTTCTCCAGGAGATGCCCCTGAAAGAGGATCAACATGTTGCCGGGCGGTAACCTGGTCCGAATTTGTTTAAACAAATTTTTTTTAAAACAAAGTCCAAAAATTGAAATTTTCGCCCGGTAAATTGGACCATTTTGAACAAAAAATGTCTCTTGTGAATTTTCTCTAAAATGCGCCGTTTTCGAGATATCGGCGATTTTAGGTGCGAGAAAATGCGAAAATGGCCACTTTCACCTCCCAATATTGGGGTCAAAAATTAAAATTTTCAATGTTGCCAAGTGTCCAAATTAAAGTTTGAGATCTCTTCTACAAATTACCGTAGGAAATATTGCAATATCTTTATTTTTAAACATTGTTTTTTAACAGTTAACAAATTGCGTTCGAGCGCCCGCGGCCGCATCGAAACTGTATACATAGATATATACGCAACGCCCGTACGTAGGCGCGCGGAACTGTATACGCGCTGCAACTCGCTGTAACGTGAAGTATCATGCAAAAGTTCAAACATGCTATTACTTAAATAAGAGTCGGACACTTTAATAGTTTATTCATTTCTTTTCCGCCCTTACAAGTATGTACATGTGTAATTATGTCTTTTTCTATTAAACGAATTAAATGTGATCATAAGTGCATTTTCTGTGGTAAGTGTGATGATGTTGTACAACAACCAAATTTTGAATCATTTCAAAAAATTCAACAAGCAGCTAATCGTCGGAAAGATGACATAAGTACAAAATTTAACGATTTATATAATCCAAGTAGCAGTGAACAAACTTTTTCTTGGCACAGAAAGTGTTATGCTTCCTATGTAAGTAAAGAAAAAAATTGTACGTCGGGAAAATGCTCTCAAAAAACTGGAAGCAGAAAATAATGAAGCTGTTAATAATGAAAAACAGTTATTATCAATTGAACCCGAAGAGAAAGAAAAACCAACATTGCGATCAAAAAGTGTGTCAAAAGCAGAGTGCATGATCTGTGAAAAAATTTATAAAAATAAAGACAGTACAACTTATACACTTTCTGATTATAATGCAGCGGAAAAGCTAATGGCAACAGCTCGTCTTAAAATGGACAAAGTCTATACGAAAATTTGCATATATAGTTCAACTACGTCATTACTAGTTCAAAAGCTAAAGTATCATTCCAAATGTTTACAAGATTACAACTAGTAAAGTAGGTACTAAAAATAAAGCTTTAGATTTAGTCTTTGATTTAGATACTCAAAATGCATTAACCCCACTTGGTACTGGCTTACAATTAAATGCCATGGAATTCAATGCATTAGAAAAATTGTATTTGAAAATTTTGAATAAAGCTGGAGAAACAGCAGATAATGCTAGACAAATAATTTTAGAACGTTCTTGTGGGATGGGTATTAATTTTGGAAAAATTCCATGTACATCCGATGCTTTAAAATTGCACATTTCACGAGCTTCACTACAAACGTACATATGGAAAATGTCATTGTATTCTCGGTATCGACATTTAGATGCAACAGAATTTGGTTACACTATAGAAACAGGTGAATTGTTACCCAAATTCATGTTAAAAAATTCGATACCAGATTCGTTAATTAGGCAATGTAAATGTACAAAAAATTGTAAAACTAATGCATGTAATTGCAAAAGCAACAACGTAAGTTGTATACTCATGTGTGGGTGTAATTTAAATATTTGCGAAAATTCTATTAAATATATATAAGTTATATTTCATAAAATTGTTTTAATTCTTCTACCATCCTAATCGAATATTGAATTTTTATTTATATTCATTTGTTATAATAATTAAATTTGATATAACAATTACTCTTTAATAAATAAATATTTTTTACATACTTTTCAAATATATTAATTTTAGTAAGAAATCAAGAAACAAAGCTTTATAGAGCATCGCAGTGCGTATACAGTTCCGTGCGCCTACGTACGGGCGTTGCGTATATATCTATGTATACAGTTTCGATGCAGCCGCGGGCGCTCGAACGCAATTTGTTAACTGTTAAAAAACAATATTTAAAAATGAAGATATTGCAATATTTCCTACGGTAATTTGTAGAGGAGATCTCAAACTTTAATTTGGACACTTGGCAACATTGAAAATTTTAATTTTTGACCCCGATATTGGGAGGTGAAAGTGGCCATTTTCGCGTTTTCTCGCACCTAAAATCGCCGATATCTCGAAAACGGCGCATTTTAGAGAAAATTCACAAGAGACATTTTTTGTTCAAAATGGTCCAATTTACCGAAAATTTCAATTTTTGGACTTTGTTTTTAAAAAAATTTGTTTAAACAAATTCGGACCAGGTTACCGCCCGGCAACATGTTGATCCTCTTTCAGGGGCATCTCCTGGAGAAGGTTATGAAAAAAAATTCAATTAGAAAATTTTTTCCAACGATGGCGCCGATTTCGCCTTGTCTATTGGCTATTAGCCTTCGTAAATGGTATTGAATTATTTAATAGTATAACTAGTTTTCTTTTTTAGGAGATATTAATTTTAGAATTTTCTCAAATTTGTGATAAATATTAATTAGCAAAAATATAGAAAACAATATTAATACAATTTATGATAATAAATAAATATAAGAATATTTCCATAATTCATTTCAATAATGCTGTCCAAGTTTAGAATTCAAACACGTTTAATTTGATTAACTGAATAACAACTGATTTAAATTTACCTTCCGGAGGACTATTAAAAGTAGTACAATAATTGTTCAAAATTTTTTCCAATTTTTCTCCACAGTAGCTAAATTGCTCTTTCAAAGTTATAGCATGTTTCTCATTGGTCTCTTCAGATAAAGCCATCTGGAATGAAATTATATTGGTAATAGTAACCATCGCAACAATTTGAAATGTTATGTTGAAAGATACCATGATATTTCGCCTGATCTGAAAATTAGACAATGCGAATTAACAGACGAAGAATAAAAATTTCAAAAAACTATGTATATTTGGAAGTTTTTACTTTTTATTTTATAAGTAGAAGTAACCATTGCAACTTTTAAAAATATTAAATTGATAAAATGAACCATCTAACGCAATTCGACAGTTTTATATATATATATATATATATATTATATATATATATATATATATATATATATATATATATATATATATATATATATATATATATATATAGATATATACATGTAGGGGTAAAGTGCTCAAGAAATCTCTATACCGCGGTGACAAGTGTTCCCGTTTATATTGATCCTTATTTTTTAGAGTTACCTCTAAATATTCAATAGTGGTATTACTACTCTATTTTTATAGTTACTGCTATTTATTTAATGGCGGTATTATTAGCCTATTGGTGTATAAAGACAAAGATGCTCAATCTTGTTTTACCTATGTGTTTTGCCTTGAATAAAAATTTTTTGGTGTTTATATATACAGTCCCTGGCCAAATTATTAGACGCACTGCAAGATTTCATGTAAAATATTAATTACCGAGTGATATTGTACCGTTTTATTATTTTAAATTGATTTGTTTTTTATTTTTATATTATCCAATCAATTACCTATTTATTTGACATAAATAAAACAGCATTAATTTAGAAAAGCATAAGTTTATTAAGTTTTAAAGAAAAGTGAAATTAATGTTAGTAAAAGTCAATATTTAGTTTAGCCACCTTTAGCCGCTATCAAAGCTTTAATTCTGCGCGGCATGCTATCAATGCAAGATTGTACTATCTCCTGCATTTGAGGATGATGATTCCACACATGAATAATCTTTTCTAGGAGCTGGGTTTTTTTGGTAATCACATCTTTAGCCACTTCTCTTTTCATCAGCTCCCACACATTTTCAATGGGGTTCATATCAGGGCCAATCCAACAGAGGGATATTTTTTTCTGCCAAAAAAGCTTTAACAGACCGAGCAGTGTGGCAGGGAGCTCCATCTTGCATGAAAGTGAATGGTTCCCCATTTGGAAACCATTCTCTGAGCTGCGAAATCAACCGATTTTGTAATACTTCTTTGTACTGATCTTGCCTCATTATTCCTTTGACGACGTACAGACGTCCAGTGCCCTTGCCGCTGATGACTGACCAAATCATCACTTTGTTGGGATGTTTAACCGTCGGGACGACACAATCAGGATGAAACTTTTCTCCATGACGACGACGCACATACTGAGCTTTATTCTGCAAAATTTCGAATGTGCTTTCGTCACTGAAGCAGACCTGTCAAAAATAGGAAAAATATATAAACTTCCATGTTTATTTGCTTTATTTAACTGAAAATGAAAATAATGTATCAATTATTGATTAAATTGCTGTATCTTACCGATCTCCAGAAGTCCACATCTTTGTCTTGCCATTGTTTGGCCCACTTCAGGCGCTTTGCTTTCATTGCAGCTGTTAACTTGGGCTTCCTGGCGGGGCGACAGGCCTTAAAATCTAATTCTTTCAATTTTCTTCGAACAGTGCGCTCAGAAGCATTTACGCTAGCATCCTGGAGTTGTGATTTTATTACCTTTGTGGTAGCAAATCTGTTTTCTACACAAATTTTCTTCAAACATCTCTCTGACCGTGGAGTGAAAATTGGTTTTCTACCGCATCTTTTCTTTCTTTTCGGGCTTAATTCCTTCCCTGACTCAATTTTCTTTTTTATGCGTCGTACACTAGCTTCAGAAACCTCCAATCTTCGTGATATTTCTCGGTTTGTAAATGTTTTCCCAATCACAAGGGCCTTCACTTCAGCTTTTTTACGTGGTGAAAGATCGCCTTTTCTACCCATAATGAAAATAGTCCAATTACTTTTTTAAAACACTGCATACAAAATAAACTAATAACTGAGTAGTATAAAACTGTTAAACAAACAATCACAGTCCATAAAGCCACAGAAACACGTCCGTACCTGACTCGATTCCGATCGCGACTGATACAGATTTGTACTTGTTTACGTTCATGTATCACTTTGTCAACACAGTGTTGCCATATGTTAAAAATAAATACAAATATGTAGTCTACAACAATTCTTTTAAATAAAAATCAATGATATTGTAGTTTAAATATACCATTATTGCATAAAAACTCTTAAGAAACATAAAATTACTAAAAAAAAATACAGTGCGTCTAATAATTTGGCCAGGGACTGTATATATATATATATATATATATATATATATATATATATATATATATATATATATATATATATATATATATATATGGATGGATGTCTGAACTTATTAGTGACCCCTTCAACCATGCTCCATATATAGAAGTCCAAAGAATTTAAATCTGGGCTGTTGGGAGGCCAACATTTTTTGGGCCAAAACATGTCGACGATGTCCGACAACCAATTTTGCACCAAATGACTTGTGTGCGCCGGCGCATCGTCCTGCTGAAAAACATACAGCTTTCCAGATGATAGAGTTTCCATCCACGGCTTCACCACATTTATCAGAACATGCAAATAATTTTTTTTTGTGACATTTTCCCTCTTGTTAAAGAAATGCGGTGGCATAACATCACCCTCACTGGAAATAATGGGAACATGTTCAGGATCATGGGCGAGCCAGCCAGACAGTCAAAAATTTTTTCGTTAGAAAAAAATCCGAGGCGTCCGGTAGCATTGTTTCGTAAAGACCACAAAAGCAGGTTACACCGTGTAACTCGCTTTGTCCTGGCAGCTTCGGAAAAAAATCTGTCTCACTTTAATTGTTTAAGATTTGTAGCGGAGGCCCTCTTCGACGATTCGACGCATAGTTTTTTCACTCACACCGACAACCGACGACAATTTTCGGATCGACTGTCTTGGATCCTCAAAAAATCAGCTTCTCAGTCCATTGAATGATTTCGGGGGCCCTGACAACGCGCTCCTTGGAGTGAGTTATCTTTGCCGGTGTTGTAAAATCCTTGTTGTTATTGAAAAAAATGTATGTTTCGGCACTTTTACAATGTTGACGGGTATTACGACATCGCCGCCGACATCTTTAGGATATGAAAAAGGCTAAAATCCCTACGCAGGCGGGGAGGTGAACGATAAATATTTATATTTATATTTATATATATATATATATATATATATATATATATATATATATATATATATATATATATATATATATATATATATATATATATATATATATGCCACATATGCCATAAATATGGACAGCAAGTAATTTCGAAATTAGAAAATTTGTAGTAACAGAACATTTACAAAATTCTTATTGTGTTTTAGGAAGAATTTTTCTACTGTTGCTTTTCAGGATAGTAATCAGCATTGTATACATTTCGAAACTTTTAATTAGCACAGCATTTTCGTCTCTTTGGTCCTAACTATCGCTTGGACAAAAAATTTCTTTCAAAAAATACATATTTTTTTGTAAAGCACACCTCTTAATTTGTCGACATTCCCGACTTTATCCTATACCAAATCGTACATTGTTGATAGTCCGTGATCGGTTTAAATATTTTAGATTAATTATTCGACCTAGACCCCTTCAGGAATTGTTTATCTTGTAAAATGATTGAGTATGTTAATAATAGGAAGACAAATAATACTGTTTATTTCTTGATTTCATGCACTATATACACAGATAATTAAATTGAATTTCTAGACAAAAATGTCGATATTCTGTGTGAGATTAATTATAAAAAAATCTGGAAAGTTAAAACAGAGTCTTGGAAAAAATTCTGCTAGGGTATATTAGATCTATTCAACAGAGTTAGGATACATAAGATTCTGTCTATGGAGCCTGGTCACGAACCTGGGACACTTAAAAGATCCGATGGATTACAGGTTCTAAAAAACAAACGTTAGAGAATTTGACCAAAAACCCCTTCCAAGTAGTTTCTAGGCAATATACCGGCCGGCCAGTTGGTGGATCATTATATGCGACCCTGCCAAGCTGACTTGAGGACAACTAAGGAAATAGTTGCAGCACAGGCGCTACAAGGGAAGGTAAAATCTTTCTAACCCTACAAGTTGCCGAAGATGGATGGCGCCTCTCTGACCCGTTTCCAAAATTGACTGAAGAAATTATTTCCATTTCTCCTGGATCAGTCAGACCGATAAGTCTTACACATTTCTACTAAAATATATGAAGAGCGTCTTGGACGAGTATATAAAGAAAGGTGGCACATAGCCCCCTTAATGTCCATCAGTATACCTACCAAAATGCTAAATCAACAGCTCTACAGCTAGCTCTAAACAACCTAGCTGTAGGCAACTCCAAATGTAAAACAAGGAAATAGCGGTTGCAGACTTCCTGGATATAGATGGTGCTTTTGAAAATCCTTTATGTAACTCACTCTACTATGCGATTTTAGGAAAAGGGATAGAACCATTGGTATGTGCGTGGATATGGGCTATGATAACAGACTGATAACTCCTTTCCTTAAGGAGGAAGACCAACAGTTTTAATGCAGTTAGGGGTACCCGAAGGGAGGTGTACTGTTACCCTTATTGTGTCACTCCTGGTGGACGGTCTGCTGGCTATAATCCAACTGTGAGAGGTGGAGTCTCAAATAAATTCGATCGGAAGATAAAATCAAACACTTTTCAAGTCGCACTGAATACCACACTAACCTGCTGTGAGATAGAACAAATGACTATAAGCCCTTATAGAGGGAGAGAAGGAGAAAACTAGAAAATCGGAAGCTCTCCTCCCTATAAGATTGACCATATTTGCGGGAGAAGTGAAATAGTTGATCTTAACTAGTAGTTTCGTGAGAAAAGAAATTACAGTTTGGTATCTGAAACTATTGATGATTTAAAAAAGGCCTACGACAGCGTGCCCCTAATGAGATTGTGGGAAACACTACAACAGAGTAATGTAAGCACCGAAATAATTAAAGCCGTAAAATCCTTATACCAAGACGCAAGAAGTAGTGTGAAAACCAAATATGGTATAACAACAGGGTTCCCGGTCACAAAGGGTCTCAAACAGGGCTGCTGTATATCCCCAACGCTATTTAAAATCTATTTGGAGAGTGCACTGAAGAACTGGAAAAGGAAATGCAGCAGTATGGGATTACCACTGGATGACGATACTACATTGTACACGCTATCATTCGCAGATGACCAGGTAGTAGTCGCTCAGGACATCGATGATATGGAATACATGACACGAAAACTCATGGAGGAATATGAAAAATGGGGCCTAGAAGTCAATATTAAAAGGACCGAGTACATGTGCGTCGGAGGACAACAGCAGGACTTGAAACTGGCCACAGGACATACCATCAAACACTGTGCCAGTTATAAGTATTTGGGAACGAGAATATCTAGGGATGGAACATTGGAAGAAGCAATATTCGAGAGGAATATCCAAGGAAGAAAAGCGATTGCAATGCTTAATAGTATACTATGGGACAAAAACATAACCATTGAAAATAAGAAGAGAATTTACAACTCAATAGTGAAAAGTATAATAACTTACAGCTCCCAGGTGTGGCCATTAAAGGAAAGAACAGAAAAAAATACTAAAAGCTACAGAAATGGATTTCTGGAGACGAGCAGCCAGAAAAATCCAGAAAAGACCGCATACCAAATGACACGATAAGGCGAGCTTTAGAAATAAAGCACGATATAGTGGACGAAATCAGAACCCAACAGTTGGTATGGTACGGACATGTACAGAGAATGTCACAAGACCGACTATCTAAAAAGATTTTAAATTGGAACCCTCATGGAAAAAGAAAGCGAGGAAGACCACGCCAAAGCTGGAGAGCAGGAATCAACAAGGAAGTACTAGAGAGAGATCTGGAGGAGGAGGGATGGAGAAACCGGGAGGAGTGGAAATTAGGCATCGGAAGACGTTATAAAACCGATTGATATATATATATATATATATATATATATATATATATATATATATATATATATATATATATATATCTCAAACTAACGGACTGCAAACATAAGTTTGTCTAGCGATAATAACGGCGCTTCACACTAACGGCAGTCCTTCTAAAACTATTTCTTCTCGATACGTTTCGATAAAGGGAGGCAGCAGGACGACAGATAGATTCCGCTACTCTACCTTGGCAGTGGAGGATGGAATCAATCATGCTGGGAACCATTCTGACCCACCATATTACCAACTACAAACACTACACCGTAACTATACCAGAAAGGGACCAGTGAGTTCGGCATAATACCGTAGTGCTAAAAGCGGACGTATGTATATTCATGAGCGGACTCAGAACCAATGAAGTTGTTATCGGTGAACCTGGGCAAAAACACATCATTTTTTTAAGCGGAAATTTATGGTACTGAATTATGTGCTGGGCTGCTAGGAGGGCGACAATTAAACCCCAGACTGATTCAAATAGTGTCTGACTACTAGGAGGAATTTAAAGAGCTTTATTCCGGTTGCTGCATATCCAAAACAGTGTAGAGCTCTCAAAAATTTAATCTCATCTACATCCCGGGACATGCTGTTCAACAGAATCAGATTCTTTACTTTTGGAATCGAAATGATATCAGCAGAGGACTTGAAAAACATCTCAACAAGCATAATAATTCACTTTATTATGAGGCAAGACCTACATGGTAAAATCTAAAATGTAGATGTCGGCTAAAATACATCGCAGAGTCGGATTGGAGGGTTACAAAATCTATTCACTTTTAACCTAAGTAGCTTTTAAGATTACGTTTTTACGATTTCTTCTATTTTTTTTTTCAAAAATGAGTAAAAAAGGTTTTTCTTCCGAAAAATGAGTGAAAAAGTTTTTTACTGAAGAGGGAAATGAATCAAAAGTTATTTACGAAGGAATGTCGAGTTCTACGATTCATCTTATTTTCTCTAAATATATTTTGGTCTAAATAGTTTTGACTGGGATCAATTCAGGGTGACTCGAGATTAGGAAGAATGGTTTAGCAAAGAACTGAGGATACTATCTGACTTGTTGAAGATTTGCTGATGTCAGATCCACTGAATATCCCAGTGCTTGCTAAAGAAGTTGAAATATATGAAACTTCTTTTTTTAAGATTGTTTAAGAAGACTTAGCGATAAAAAAAGTTTCTGCATGTTAGATTTCCAAACTCTACACCAGAACTGACGAGGAAAAAAAATTATCAAGCACACACTTTAGAGAATAATGAGAGTTACTTTTCGCGAATTGTCACAGGTAAGGAGGCTTGGGTGTTCTATTGGAATCCTTTTACGAAGTAGTAGTGGATGCAAGGGTTTTATAAGGGCTCTCCGTCTCCAAATGTGGAAAAAATTTATTCCTTTTTTGGAAAGTTGAAGGTGATCGTTTTCCCGGTAGCGAAGAAATTTTACTTATGTATATGGAAAAAGGGTCCACGGAAAGACGACTTTTCTTATTTCTCGGGTCGAAAATTTCTCTCAGATCCCGCGTTACAAGCCGCTGTATCGTTGTTTTTTAAAGCGCAACTAAAAGATTTTTTTATGTAAAAATTGTATGACTGACAGCGAAAAATATTTTTAACAGACACTTACCTATACTCCTTGAATTTAGCTTTTACTTTTAAATGTAAAGTTAGCCTTTAAAAAGTATCTCTGGAAATTACCAAACTATTACTAAGAAACTTCTTTCAATTTCCAAGAATTTATACTCCTATATGGTTCTATTAGGACTTTTTAATAGGTATCGATTCATTACAAATATCCAGAAAATTGTTATGAATAATGTAATTTAATCCGTATCAAAAATATTGTATTATTCTTCAATTTTCTGCTCCGATATCAAATTACATTGTGTGGAAAATCACTTGTTTTCTGTATTTTCTCACCCTTGTTAGATATATAAAAGGTAATTTGATTCCGTTATTTTACAACAATATTATAATAGTGTAGGATTTTAGATACACAAAAATCCACTTTTTATTTTAAAATCGCTGAATTTAACGTTTTGCATTAAACTCTATATTTAAACTTAGCAATCATACTTTATGTAATTAAAATTTTATATTACCTACTATAACAACATATAGGCAGTAAATTCTCGACCTTTCTGTGTATGCTTGCTATTATGTAAGCAAATAATTTGATTTAATGACTATCAAATACATTTTGCAGTTAATCCGGTAATTTGTTTGAATGAAATACTAATTTATTAAACCCTTTTGAAGTTATCTGAAAAACCTTCGTTGACAAATCTCCTGTGTTTGCACTGACAACAACGTTTGTCTAATATATACAAATATAATCATTTATATTTCTTTTCATTTGAAAGTATATTCTGTTAAAAGTTTGTCAAGTCTTCGTTTGTTAATTTCTTGCATCTGATGGGACCATCAGGTATAAAATAGATTAAATTCTACAAATGTCGTAATCCAAGTCATCAATCACCATCCATTATCACCATAATTACTTTTACAAAATTTTGTTAAGCTTATTATATTTATTCTTTTACTGCTGACAGCAGCTGATAGTGGTAGACGTGTAAAAGCTGCCGGAATTCGTTTATTTAAACTTAATTTAGAGTGCCTTGAAGATTAGTGAAATTTCTGCAAAGTTCGTTACATTTTATCATTTTATTTCGATAAAGGTACAGATGCAACTCAAGCCTCTGAAGAAATTTGTGCTGTTTATGGTCAAGATACGTTATTAAAACCAATACCCAAAACATGATATAGTCGGTTCCGTTCTGGAAATTTCAGTGTCAAAAATGCTCCTCGCACCGGTCCACACTGGGGGCTTTTCGCACTTTGTAGCCCCAAAACCCCTTAGAGCCTTCATTTCTCAACCAATTTCAGAGATTTTCTCTTTAAAATGATCTTTGCAAAAATACGAACCCCCACCCCCCACGAGCTATTTTGGAAAAAATTTAAGCGGTTCATGACGGGCAATAAAAAGTGGACCATGTACGATAATAATGTGGAAAAAAGATAGTGGTCCAAAAAGGATGACGCTCCACAAACAATGGTAAAGTCCTTGATGCTATGTGTTTGGTGGGATTGGAAGAAAATCATGCATCATGAGCTACTACAGCCTGGTCGAACGATTGATTCTTTGCTCTACTATCAGCAATTCACAAAACTGAAGCAAACGATGAAAAAAATAGGCCTGAACTATTCTACAGAAAGGGTGTCGTCGTCCCCAGGACATCGCCAAACCACACCTATTTTTGATGACTCGGCCAATATTAAGAGAGTTTAGCTGGGAATTTTTAATGCATCCACCGTATAGCCCGGACCATCAAACTACTATTTGTTTCGGTCTCTGCAAACCTCCCTTCTTCTTTTTTAGGTAGCTCTACAACCCCGGGTGAGTTTTAGCTGCTTTTACGACCCTCTTCTACCTCTGGCGATCCATTGTAATATGAGGACTGACTTTTCGGTCTACCCAACGGTCCGCCGCACAGCGGGGAAAAAAAAAACGAAAAATCGTGTTTCAAAATTGTCTAGAGCCTTCAATTTTGGTTCGATTTGGACGATTTTTTTTTTAAATTGAAGCTTATTAAATTCCGAACAAAGTTGTCGGAGCCGATTTTTCAATTAAACTTTTGTTTCAAAATGGCGGACGTTGGTTTCTGATTATATATCGACTGAGACACAGAAAACGCTTACAGTTTCAAACCAAGTTGTGCTAAAATGCGTGTATGTATGTTTTTTTATGTCGCAGATAATATATCTAATATCACAGTTACAAGATTAATAATAATGAACCCAAAATGGCTGCCATGAACAATAAAAGTATTATAAATATGAATAAACGTACCATTATTATTTTATATCCATAACATTTGCATAAATAATTTCTTTAAGGTTGTTAATTATAAATATGTTTCAACAATTGACTTAAAATGACAAATCAAATATGGCGGATGCCAAAATTGAATCGAGCAAGAAAGTTTCTCTGTGGCATTTAGACTGTGGCAGTCAGATCATTCAAGTTATTCAAGTTTAGTTGCGGGATATAAATTTTCATGCAGTTATTGCTAGAATATTGCTGCTGTAAATTTTAAGTATCGTAGACAATTTTCTAGCAGATACAAAAAACAGCGATACACGCAGAAAAGAACAGCTCACACAACTAGAAAATGGCTACAACAGCTAAAACGTTTTGTTAAAATAGGGACAGCTAAATATTTTGCTGCACTAGCCACATTGTTTGTGCTGTTGTAGCAAAAAAGTGGCTGCTGTTGCTAAACAGTGGCTAATGCAGCAAAATATTTAACTGTCCCTATTTTAGCATAGCTAACAAAACTTAATATTCCACCGCGACCGCTAAGACAATGTCCTTTACTTCACGTATCTCAACATAGGACATTGTATGGCAGTAATTCTACCGGTAATCGACTATGCATTTACGCCAACCTATTTTCTAATTCTGTAAACTATTTTCAAACGTCTCCTGCGGCATTCAAAACATCTTTTCTACGTTGTTCTCTTCTAGACACTGTCTACTAACACATTGTATATTTTATAGACATATTTATTTTCTTATTTTTCTAGTCTAATCCTATAATTCAGTAGTTCTGTATATGTACTAAAGGGTTTTCTCGTTAATAAAGATTATTATTACTCTTACAAAGTACACGCAGAGAAATGCTAAAATAGGGACAGTTAAATATTTTGCTGCATTAGCCACTGTTTAGCAATAGCAGCCACTTTTTTGCTACAACAGTAAACAATGTGGCTAGTGCAGCAAAATATTTAGCTGTCCCTATTTTAACAAAATGTTTTAGCTGTTGTAGCCATTTTCTAGCTGTGTGAGCTGTCCTTTTCTGCGTGTATCGCTGTTTTTTGTATCTGCTAGAAAATTGTCTACGATACTTAAAATTTACAGCAGCAATATTCTAGCAATAACTGCATGAAAATTTAAATCCTGCAACTAAACTTGAATAACTTGAATGATCTGACTGCCACAGTCTAAATGTCACAGAGAAACTTTCTTGCTCGATTCAATTTTGGCATCCGCCATACTTGATTTGTCATTTTAAGTCAATTGTTGAAACATATTTATAATTAACAACCTTAAAGAAATTATTTATGCAAATGTTATGGATATAAACGTACGTTTATTCATATTTATAATACTTTTATGTTCATGGCAGCCATTTTGGGTTCATTATTATTAATCTTGTAACTGTGATATTAGATATATTATCTGCGACATAAAAAAAACATACATACACGCATTTTAGCACAACTTGGTTTGAAACTGTAAGCGTTTTCTGTGTCTCAGTCGCTATATAATCAGAAACTGCCATTTTGAAACAAAAGTTTAATTGCAAAATCGGCTCCGACAACTTTGTTTGGAATTTAATAAGTTTCAATTTAAAAAAAAATCGTCCAAATCGAATCAAAATTGAAGGCTCTAGACAATTTTGAAACACGATTTTTCGTTTTTCTCCACTGTGCGCCGGATGGATTTTCTTTCCATATCAGTCTTATCAATCTATCATTCCCTGGCCTTTAGATGATTTGCTTTAATCTCTTGTATTATATTGGGGTCCCATTACTATATGTAAGGACTAGTAGACTAGTGATGATATATTTATAAATTCGTATCTTCGACGCCCTTGATAGTTGTTTTGACCTTAATAGCTTCTGTATTTCAAATATACACCGTAGGTAGGTAAAGCTGTGCGTTCGAAATTGTACTCGACCCTATCTTACCAGATTGTCTCTCCATTTTGGTAAACATTTCTTTTACTTTAATTACTAATCTTTCTACATAGAAATTTACTTGGAAGGTCGTGAATATATGAAGCTGATTATGATACATTCATGACCTTCCGAACAAGTGGCCTAATCCACACGATTTCTTAGATCTCCGTGTAAAGGCGCCAGTCTCTTGGTAACGTCTGTAAATTCTGGAGACAGATCTCTGGCTCAGGTACAGTTGCGCAGCGATTACACGTTGGCTATGCCCTTCTTGCAATAAAGCAATGACTTGTGCCGTTTCTTCCGGGGTGGTATCCATTTTCGGATGACGTACTATTGGAAAGAGTAGAAAATCAGTATTCTAATGATACCAAAAATAATACCATTGTTTGAAAATTAATTTCAAGGATCGGTGTTCAATGAAGTGTAGTACAATAGAAACTCTGTGTCGAGGGAGTAAGCGGAAGTTACAAAGCAAAGATTAATAAGGTATTAAATGTTAACAGTAATTACATTCGAGAATTTGAAATGGTGTAAAGATTTGCCCTAAATTTTCTCTACACTCCTTATGAAAAAGGTGATTAGACTAGAACTATTACAATAAAAAGTACTATTACAAAATATGACTCGTACAATTCGATCATTAACAAAATTAAAATTACTTGATCGTTTACCCAAGATATTAGTTAAGTAGTAGGTGAAATTTTCTGATTACACAAATGTTACTGTCAATTTAAAAAACTCATTAATCTTGACTTTCTTTGATCAGGAGCTAGACTTTACCCAAATGCGTTATCTAGTGCTCACATTAGGTAACGTTCTGAATACTAAGGTTGTCCACAATAAAAGGAAACAATACAATATCAAAGTGATAGATCTGCAAAGGCTCCGAAACACTGGAGGTCTCGTAATTATGATTTGGGCTAATTGTATATCGGCCTTAATCTCTCCCTTATGGTTCGTAGTTTTGGAGAACGGAAATAGTAAATTCTACAATATAAAATCTATCTGTTACTTAACAGTCCGACCAAGGTTGGTGGGAACGGTACGTTTGGTTATACTGAGTCATTGACTGGAACAAAATTAATGCCCATTAGATGGTGTTTCGGAAATCAAGGAATTGGTGGGTCCACACTGGTATCCAGCACGTGGTAAGATTCCATTTTTGGCTGGAACACCCTTCTCTCATGTGGCACGAACAATACCAAAATTTCAGTAGCAAAACCAGAAATACACAAATAAAAAGGAAAATCTCGAGTACAGAATAGGTTCTCCCTATGCTCTTCTGTATCAATAAGAAGAAAAATAAATCGCCAATATATGGCTGGCCAGGTAAAGTAAATCCCAAGATATAAGATCCTGCCTTTTAGCTTTTTCAATGGGGCGATCCTATTACGGTTTTGTGCATAGTTGCCAGGTATTACGATAAACCTATTTTTATTTTACCTGCTTTGTTTACCGCCCTCACTTGCACCTGCAATCATATTGAATCTATTTTTACCTATACTCTTACTATCTGGCAACTCGGTTTGGAGCCCTTGAAGTATTTGATAATATAGGCCTAATGACCACAGGTCCCCATTAAGATTCGAAAGGTATTTTTCATTATTTTTAGTTTTACTTACAACGTAACGGCTCTATTTTAATTATGTGGCGTCCGTGGGAAAATTGCAATAGTAACTATCGCAAGAGAAAACATTTATCACTTGACGCTAAACAAATAGTGAAAAATGTTTACGACAGTTTGGTAAAAAGAAATTTGAATAAACAAAGCGCTTTGTAAGAAACCAGTGAACTAACAAAAACCCCAATTTCTACGATTAAGGGTATCACTCAGAAATAAGAAAAAAAGGGAAAGATTTTCAAATGCATCATGTGGTCGATTGTGAAAAAGACGTCATCAGGAGAAAAATATACCTACGTATGAAGAGCAGTTGGTGCCGACACTAGACAAAATAAAATTAAGACTGGTGCAGGACGGGACCAATATACATTGTGGCCGCTCAACCCTTCACAGAATTCTCTTAAGAGTGGGATTCACGTTCCGAAAAATCAACAAAAGGCAAGTAGCGATGAAGTCACAAAGATTACGAATCTTGCGACATACTTATTTACAAGAAATTAAAAAGTATCGATTAGAGAATTGACAAATAATTTACCTTGACGAAACATGGTTCGATACCCATGACACTGTGCAAAAAGGGTGGGTTGACAGCAGTACAAAATGTCAGATTACCTTCAAATAAAGGTAAACGAATAACAATTTTGCATGTTGGATCTGAAAAGGGCTGGGTTTCAAATTGTCTACTATTATCTGCAAAAGACCTAAAAGATTCTAGTTTGGACTATCGCGAAGACACGATCGCAGAATTTTTTGAAAATTGGTTTCAAAATTCCCTTTTGCCAAATGTTACCGAACAGAGTGTTATAGTTATGGACAATGCAAGTTACCATAGTCGCCTACTAAATAAGGTTCCAAATGCAGCCAACACCAAATCGGAAATACAGGAATATATGTTAGAAAATGATATTTATTTTGACTTTAGTTATAAAAAAAGTGATCTTTTGTAAGTTTTGAAAGACTATAAATTGAAAAAGAAATATGTTTGTGACAGTATGGCTGAGAAAACGGGACACACCGTTTTGCGGCTTCCTCTATATTATTGTGTGTTGAATCCAATTGAACATATTTGGCATCAAGTTAAATCAAAAATAAGGGCACAAAATGTTTCTCCTACTTTAAGCGTGACAGTGGTTGAATTAGTAAAAAAAGTTATAAATGATATACGTTGTGAAAGCTGGAAGAATTCTATTCAGCACGTTGTTAAAGTTGAGGATTCATATATTTATGTAAATAATATAAAACCACTGATAATTACCTTAGCTGATGACAGTGATAGTGAAACCGAATTAGGCTTAAGTTAAAATATATTTTTATTTATACAATATGTCCCCGCTTGTAAACCCCATTCATTCAAACTGTATATTTATTCTTCTTATCCGTTTGTTTTTACATGCATCTATAAATAAACATCTCCAAAAACACTTATAATTTTATTTATTTGCATTACTGAATAAAATTCTTAAGTCCATCTCTGCAACCTATCATAAACAAAAGGTCAAAATTTTTATATTGCCCACTTAAAACGGCAAAAATCAGGATCTTATAGTTTGGGACAGGCTATATCTTATCAAAACTTCTGATTATACCGTAACCCGAAAATTCAGTTTTCACAAATCGGCATGTTGGCCCTTTAAAAACTTTACTGAAAACCAAAATACTTCTAAAAATTTTTGTGGCAGAACGCTAAAAAATCTTTTTCCTTTTTATGTCACTCTCCTACTACGGGGGATAAATTTTTTTCTCATTACCTACCAACCATAAGCAATTTTAAAAAACCAAAAATTATTATATTAATTGAAAGGTGATGTCAGACGCCAGTGTGCGTCACAACCTTCAATACAAAAACGGCTCGAGGTTATATCCTATTCACACTGAATTCAAAGGTAAATGTGAGACCAGGCGAATCTACTACGCCGCTCTTAAAAATACCAGAAAAATTCAACCAAATTGGGCGTAGAAACATCCTCGCGCAATTGGAATATCTTCTACCACAACTGTCAGCCATTTGACATTTCTCCTCAAGTGTAAATAAACAACGTCGCGCTAATACTTCACATCCGTATGAGGTTCAGCTTGTTACTCCTCGTACAATGCTTTGCAAGCAGTCTTTTATATGGAGAACATCATCCCTTTGGAATAATTTGCTCAGGACTGTGTTTCCCACCGAGTACAATTTACAGCGATTCAAGAACAACGTGAATCGTTTTTTCCGCCCACGTGTCGCTCCTGTAGCGCTTTAGGGACTTCCTTGCAGCACGTGTGCTAGACTCAAAAAAATAAATAACCACCTAAATATGATTGAATTTATCCAAGAAAATTAAGCTTGTCCATCAACTGGAAAACACGAGGTAAACTATATACTGACTATCCTATATATTGTCAATAAAATATTTGGCAAAACAAAGGTTATGTTTTATATAAACAAAAAGGTAACTTAATTTGCATTAATTAAAAATATATTGTTTAAAAGGAAATAAAAAATAAGGTATTATAATTTATGTCTTTTTAAGGACTAAAACAATTTAATTTAATTAAAGGGCAATTTATTTTATATCTATGAAAAGAAAATATATATATGCTTTGCTCAAAGATGATGAGGAGAGGATGGAGTTTTCTTGAGGGCCAATTTTGCCTATAACAATGTACATACATGATTCCATTATAAATACCAAATTTAATAATAGTAGAAAAATAACTGATGTTCAAATTTTTCTTTTTTATATCAAAATGTAGATTATTTCTAGCTGGGATTTATATAAAATTTCATAGTAATAATTTAAAGCATAAGCAAACGATCGACTGGTTAACTGATCACCCAATAGGGTCCGAAAATTACGAAGACTTTTTAAAGTTATCATCTAAGGTATGGAAGAAAACTTCTAGAGATTAAACAAATATATATATTTTTTCCATAGCGTCTGTATTAATACATGTAGCGATAATCGTTCAAAGATATTTTTTTTGATTGATTCCCAGAAAACGACTTTCAAGCGGCTCTCGACCCGGGCCCCACGAATTAGAACGTTTTCTTGAATGGTCTGCTTAGGGCCATCCTTAGGTAACCTTTCCATTAATTGAAGATACTTTTTTCATATATTGGATAAACAAAATTCCACCACTATCATCCACTTACCAGAAGACGGCTGAGTTATTACCTTCTTAAGGAAGGAGACAGGCTTTATTAATCCATTGTATTTACTCCCTCTTCATGGAAGGATCCTTATAGAACGCCTAAGTTTCGTCACCTCTAACAATTCACGAAAGATAACTCGTATCTTTCTCTAAAGAGGTCTGATGTTCCCGAGAAATGTTTTCGTCGCCATTTTCGGCTCTGGTATAGGGAATTTGGGGATTCATTATGCAGAAACTTTTTTCAACCTTAAATCCTTATGTACAATCTTGAGAACTGTAGTTTTAGATACTCTAGCTTCTTTAGCAAGCATTCTGATCTTCTTTAGTTGATCTAACAACATCAAATCCTTACTAAGTCTGATGCTCTCCTCAATTTTTATCTTAACTAATCTTTTTGATCTCCGGTCATCTTGAATTTAATCTCGGCCCCGTCGAAACTATTTAGTTCAAAATTTTACTCGGTAAAAGGAAAGAGAATCACAGCCATACTACCTCTTATTATTGCGTGTTGCTCGAAATTACTCCCACTCATTTTTTGGAAAAAAAAATCGTAAAATGCAAAACGCTACCAACTCGAACAAAATTTCGCAAAGATACTTCGAACTGCGACAACAATTTGACAACCTAGAATTTGTTTGTATGACCTCATTGTTACAGCTAAATAGATATAGTAGCTTAAGAAATACCCGAGTAGTTCCGGCTTAGTGATATTAAGTACCTTTTTGCAAACTAAAAGCTCACCAAATGTCTAGCTTTTAGATATAGTGACTATTTGTTATGGACCGCCTGGACCACCTTATAATGCAACCCGAGTGTGTTTATGTCAGGTGTTTTAAAGAACCACATACGTGTCACTGACGTAAATGTGTTACATAATTACTTTTCTAACTATAGGTACTTGGAAATAAGATAATTTTGTAACATAAGCTAGAAATAAAATTGCCTATATAAAAATAACTTCTAGATTACGTGACTTTAACAACTAATTTTCATGGTTAATTAATATTTATCTACCCAGAGAAAATATGTGTTCGCAAAAACATAATATTAGGTGATGCAGAAAATTATTATTTTTTTAAATTTAATTTTATTTTGGCTTGAACAGTTCTGCCATACACCAAGCCGCCAATTAAGAAAACTGTTAAACATATTTCTTTAGATCTCGATAATATCTTAATTATACAGTGTGCCCCAAAAAATTTTATACAAATGGAGAAAAAGTTTATCTTACATATTGCAAAAAAAAGATAGAAAGATAAGAAGTTCCGCATCACATGGAAATCCATAATCGAGCATCAAAAGTTTAAAATATTTGATGGTATAGAGCAGAGGTTCCCAAACTTTTTTTCTAGTAGACCACTTTCAAAATTTTACTGGTTTCGGTAGACCCCCTGCTGGTACATTTCTACCATATTCCCAAAACTCCTCAAAAAATGTGAAGATTAGATCTAACGATGGAAATTTGCGTCGTGGCTGAGTTCCAACCCTATATTCGGAGTTGTAAAAATAAAAAAAAAATAATATATTTTCTTGTGTTCTATTTAAAATAATATGAATACACACTTAATAGAATTAAAATTAAACATTAATAACGTACCGTAACTGCAACAATGCAAATTGACAATTAAAAAAAATAGTCATAATTTTAATGGGAGGGATGTACTTGATGGATTGACAGCAAATTATCAATATTTGGCTTCAGTTTTGTAAGGAATAACCGCAAATCTCCCCGTTCTGTGATGTTCAATCTGCTCCTTTTTTTTTTTTGTTAATAGGTTTGTAACGACACTAAAACTTTTTTCGACAAGGTATGACGTATAAATTTCACCTTCAGCTCCTCATTGGTGCTAAGCTCGAGTAGCTTCTCTTGTAATACCACATTCGCCACTTCCGTTTCATCAAATGGTGGTATTTCCATCGTCAGAATATCTTCAAATCTATTTTTGAAGTCATCATGCAGGGCATTTAAATGTTGAACGTATGTCTGAATATCCTCATCAAGTCATTCTGCCTGTGACAAGTTTGGAAACTGGGAGAATTCGAGCCGACTAATATTTGCTTCATAAATTTTCTAAGAAAAAGCCGAAATTACACACTGTCAAATACGCGATGTCTGCTTTCAATTTGATCAGGTTTTCTTTTAAATCTGATCTTTACTTTCCAGAAACTCTAAAACTGATTCAAAAAGTGAGTAAAACCTTGTTAAACATGCACCTTTCGACAACCAGCGTACTTCAGTATGTAAGAGCAATCGTTGGAAGCCTTCATCATTTTTGTAGCACAATTGTGCAAATAGACGGGTATTCAACGCATCGCTTCTTATTTTGTTAACTGCTTTAATCATAAATTAAAGCAACTGGTGCAATCTATTACTCAAATTTTTCGCTACTAGGTGTTGTCGGTGAATGACACAGTGAATTGCAGTTACTCCTGGTATAATTCTTTTTAAGATGGCTTATAAACCCATGATATCACCCGAAGATGCTGCCATCGAAATAATGTTTGTAATGGAATTGATTTTTCCTTAAAAAAATCAGAACATTAAACATTGATTCGCCTTTAGTGTCCGTCTCCAAAGTTTTCGCGAATAGCAGCTCTTCATGGATTTCTTCGTCCATAACAAATCGAACATATGTCAATAATAATGCTTCATTACCAGGTAAAGTTGACTCGTCCAGTTGAACAGAAAAATGAGTTGTTTGCAGATAATTATACAAGAAGCTTTCAGTATCAGAGCTCATTTCATCAATACGTCTTTGTACAGTGTTGTTACTCAAAGGAATTCTTTTGAATACGTCAAATGGAGTTTTGTGCAGAACAGTTTTTAAAACCTCTTCAACAGCGGGTAAAATTAACTGTTCTCCGATGGTGTGCGGTTTTCCAGATTTCGCTATAAGCAATGAGATATTGTAAGATGTCCGTAAGCCATCATCGTTACTTTGAGACGTGGAAGCGAACATACTGTGCACGGTGGGTCTCTTTTCATATTTTTCCTTCAATGTTTGAAAATATTTTAAATCTTTACCTATTTTATCAGGATGACACCTTCTTAGATGATCTTCGAGCTTCGATGGTTTCATAGAGTCATTGCTCAAAACTTTGTTGCATAAAAGGCATATGGGCAATCGTTTGTCTGCCTTTGATGGAAGAAAATTAAATTTCAAATAATCAACACTGTACTGTCGACATTTCTTCTTAGATTCAGCCATGTTTCGTATCAGTTACCCACCTGTAAAGAAAAAAAATGTTTGTTTTAGTAATCATAAGGCGACTTTAACAGGATATGGCTATTTTAACAGAATAAAATAGGATTAATTAATTATTGCAATGAAAAAACCAAAATGCAGGGGCAAAACTGACTTTAATAAAAGCAATAAACTGCTAAGACCCATATAGAGGTTTTCACAAAACGGCTGAACCTATTTTAATGTAATATAAAATATTTTTTGATTAATTATATTTTGATACATTTCTGTAAATTCGAGAGAAAATACTTTTAAAGAATATTTCGACTTCAAAACAATATAAAAAAGTATGAATAACAAATAGGTAGGTACTTACTTTTTCGGGACTGACAAACACTGACATCGATTCACTCACACTTTTCTTTTCAAAATTTCGGAAACAAATGAGTAACGTTTGTCCTTGGCATTCGTATTTATATTGGAGAAGAATCAAACAAGTTCATGCAAGATTGCAAGCGCAGCACAAGTCGTATTTCGTCCCTTTGCACGTCTGAACGAGTTGCGTTGCGGGCGGGCGGGCGACGCTTTGCAAGTCTCGACGCGCGTTGTACTGAATATCGAATATGCTAGTAACTTCTTAAAATACACTACTCAAAAAAATTAAGAGAGGCTTTAAAACAAGGAAGTTAATGCTAAATAAACAGGCTATCTGATTCATATGCCGGCCTAACTGAAAAAAATTTTTTCAAGCCGTGGACCAAAAAAAAAGCAAAATATTTGCAATATTATTTTTTTCGCGCTATCTGTTAGGATTGCATGAGAACCGTAGCTCCTAAAAAAATTTTAGTCTCAATACGACTATTTTTCACCGAAATACAGCCTGTCAAAAATCACAGAAAAATTTGGAATTTTTTTTTTGCTCCCTTAATTTTTTTGAGTAGTGTATTATCTGCCTACATTGATAGGTAAAGCCAAGCCAATATTTTTGTTCTTTACTATCGAAACCAAATAAATTTTCGTGGACCCCCACTTACAACTTGTGAATCCCCATTTTTTTTTTTCACGCCAACGTAGACCACTTTGGGAATCACTGGTATAGATGGAAAATAAAAAAATAATGTCCTATAATGAAGAGTAAAGTGTGTTTAAATTTAAATTCAGAGCAAAATATTAATTGAAAATGCTAATAGGAACTAAAAAATTATGCTCATGTTTAGATTTGTGGCCTTCCTTCCTTCAAAAAAACTCCAGTAAACAAGTCAGTAATTGTTGGATTTTTTATTGAATAAAAGAAAAGGAAATCACCACAAATTTTAGGCTGAAAATAAACGAACATATCTTTGGAAATACCTTACAACTGTCAATAAACTTCGAAGCTAATGTCAGTCTGTATTTGCAATAATTAGAAATGCCAGTATAATTGAGTGCTGAAGATAAAATTGAAATTGTTCTCATAGTTGGAGATAATTATAAAACTTTTAAAGAAGCAACAGAAATCTTTAGACACCCGGATAAAACTGTACACTTCACAACTGTAGGATATGTAATAAATAAATTCAAGATTTATGGAAGTGTTGAAAATAAATGTAAAAAGAAACATCGGGCATGCTGTCGGTAGTAGAAAAGCGAAAAGATTCACTTCGGAAAAGATCAGCTTTACTGAATGTCAGTAAAATTACGAGTACACTTGCGAGAATTTTAAGATCAAATAAATTTAAACCATACAAACCCCCATTTACCCATACTTTAAAAGCAGGCTTGGTTTTCAAGGAGAGTTGGAAGATAACAGGTTTATGGCAAGACAAATACTTTTCTCTGACGAAGCGACATTTACGTCTAATGGGACAGTAAATTCTCAAAATTATCGGTGGTGGAGCAATGTTAATTCTAACTTCAGTATCCAAACTCGAGATCAATACTCGTTTAAAACCAAAGATATAATAGTTGAACCATTCTTTTTTTAAAATAATATGAATGCTGAACGTTACCTAGAATTTTTGGGTATTTTGCAGTTTACCGGAATTTTTTATTTCGTGACGAAAACAAATTTTTCTAACATTTTCAAAGTCGATGATTACAAAAAAATAATTGCTTTTGCGCGGAAATTGTTTTTTTCATATGTTTTTAGGTATGGAACTTAATTTTGACGCTATAGCCAAATTGTGTGGAGATAAGGACAAACTTCACGAGCAATTAGTTCAGGTTAGGTTTTGTTGAAAATTAGCGATTTTTCTCAATGTATAAGGTTTATTTTTCCATGTATGTTTGTTGAACAATTTTGTGATGGATTACTTTCCGCAGAATTTAACTTATTTTTTTGTAATTACCGACCTTCAAAATGGCAATGTTTTGATCAAAAAATGAAAAATTCCGGTAAACTGCAAAAATTCCGAATTTTTAAATAATGGGTTCCCTGAGCTTCTTAATCGCCTACCAATAACTGAAAGGACAACGTATATGGTACCAACATGATGGTGCATCATGTCACAGTACGAGAAATGTTCGAGATTATCTCGTCCACATTTTTAACGGTAGAGTAATAGCAAGGTATATGCAGTTTACTTGGCCCCAAGGTCTCCGGAAATCACTCCTCTACACTTTTTTTTATGCCATTTCAAGATGTTGATCATCTTAGTCATTAGGGAAACATGTGAAGTTATAACTCCTGACGTAATTAGAGATGTAATAAAATATTGTTCTTCGAGAAAAACCTATCTAGAAAGGGACGGTGGATACACTGAAGCATTTGTGCAATAAAGTTAGAATTAATCCATATGTTATGTTATGTACGTAGTAATTAAGTAATGTTGCAATTTCAAAACAAAATGCTATTAGCATAAATTTATTATGGATGTAATTGTTGCAGAGTAGATAAAAAGGTTATCAAATTTTTATCAAAAATATGATACAATTAAAATCAGTGCACTGGTTTTTAATTAACTCCATTTTTTCTTTATTCAATAAATAATCCGACAATTATTGACGTGTTTACTAGAGTTTTTTTGAATATTTAACGGGGAAGGCCACAAATCTAAACGTGAGCATAATTTTTTAGTCCCTATTAACATTTTCAATTAATATTTGTCTCTGTATTTAAATTCAAACACACTTTACTCTTCATTATAAATCATTATTTTTATTTTTTCTGTATATCATCAAATATTTTAAACTTTTGATGCTTGATTATGGATTTCCGTGTGATGCAAAAACCTTTTATCAAAAATAATTTTTTTTGTAATATGTAAGATAAACTTTTTCTCCATTTGTGTAAAACTTTTTGGGACACACTGTATACATTTTTATTGAATTATTACCTTATGATTTTAAAATTAAATCTGATAAAGCATTCCAGAAGGGACTATGTTGAATATATTAACTTTTTTGAGAGACATTTGCTAAATCACATTAACAATAATAAGCCAACTAAAAACTTACGTTTTGTAAAATCTACCAAGAAGGTTTTAGCTCACAAAACAAAATTTTGCACATTTTACGATCAGACTCAATCTACTGGATTGTAATTCTAAAAGATTCTTCTAGATTTAAATATCTTTTCTCAAAAATAAATTTCTAAAAACTTCAATAAGATCAAGTATTTAATTAACAATTCATTGTTTAATTTTAGTAATTTTAAAAGTAGTTAATGTTTGTGAAGACGCTGTTAGAAGTAAATAAGAAAGGATAAGATTAGTCTTTATAATACCATATTTTTCTTAATATTGATAAACCTCAAATAGTAAGTGGACCGAATACTGATAAAAAGTAAAAAAACAACTTTAACACTTAATCAAAAGTCTCCTGTGTTCCTCACATGAGGTTAAATAGTTTAATTATCACTAATAATATCAAATTTTATTTCCTATAATGATTTTTATTGTTTTTCTTTTAGGTAAATATTGAACATTGCATATACATTTATAATATAATTTTAAAATTCAAGTATTGTAGTGATGTATACCTGCTACTTGCTTCATGTGTTATTGACTTTTGGTGTCATTAAACTTGTAAAACAAATTGGAAAAATTATTTAACTAGTATAAAAGTTGTCGACAAATATGGAATGCTAATTTCTCGCAATACAAAATTATCGTTAGTAAAGTAAATCCCAAGATATAAGATTCTGCCTTTTTGCTTTTTCAGTGGGGCAATAAACGACCCTATTACGGTTTTGTGCACAGTTGCCAGGTATTACGATAAACGTATTTTTATTTTACCTACTTTGTATACCGCCCTCATTTGCACCCACAATCATATTGGATCTATTTTTACTTATATATTTACTACCTGGCAACCCGGTTTGGAGCCCTTTAAGTATTTGATAATATAGGCCTAATGATCACAGGTCCCCCATTAAGATTCGAAAGATACGTTGTATTATTTTTATTTTTAATTTTACACACAACTTACAGCGTAACCGTTCTATTTTAATTATGTGGCGTCCGTGGGAAAAATGCAATAGTGGCTATCGCAAGAGAAAACATTTATCACTTGATGCTAAACAAATACATAGTGAAAAATGTTTACGAGAGTTTGGTAAAAAGAAATTTGAATAAACAAAGTGCTTTGCAGGAAACCAATGAACTAACAAAAACCCAAATTGTATTGTAGCAAAACCATCACTCAGGAACAGGAAAAAACGGAAAGATTTTCAAATGCATCATGTAGACGATTGTGAAAAAGACGTCATCAGGAGAAAAATATATTCTATGTATGAAGAGCAATTGGTTCCGACACTAGACAAAATAAAATTAAGTCTGGTGCAGGACGGGACCAATATACATTGTGGCCGATCAACCCTACACAGAATTCTCTTAAGAATGGGATTCACGTTCCGAAAAATCAACAAAAGGCAAGTAGTCACAAAGATCTTGCGACATACTTATTTACAAGAAATTAAAAAGTATCGATAAGAGAATTGGCCAATAATTTACCTTGACGAAACATGGTTCGATACCCATGACACTGTGCAAAAAGGGTGGGTTGAGAGCAGTACAAAATGTCAGACTAACGCACCTTCAAATGAAGGTAAACGATTCACTATTTTGCATGCTGGATCTGAAAAGGGCTGGGTTTCAAATTGTTTACTATTATCTGCAAAAAACATAAAAGATTCTAATTTGGACTATCACAAAGAAACGACCGCAGAACTTTTTGAAAAGTGGTTTCAAAATTCCCTTTTGCCAAATGTTCCCGAACAGAGTGTTATAGTTATGGACAATGCAAGTTATAATAGGCACCTACTAAATAAAGTTCCTAATGCAGCCAACACCAAATCGGAAATACAGGAATATATGTTGGAAAATGAGATTTATTTTGACTTTAGTTATAAAAAAGTGAACTTTTGGAAGTTTTGAAAGACCTTAAATTGAAAAAAAAGAAATATGTTGGTGATAGTATGGCTGAGAAAATGGGACACACTGTTTTGCGGCTTCCTCCGTATTATTGTGTGTTTAATCCAATTGAACATATTTGGCATCAAGTTAAATCAAAAATAAGGACACAAAATGTTTTCTCCTACTTTAAGCGTGTCAGTAGTTGAATTAGTAAAAAAAGTTATAAATGATATACCTTTTGAAAGCTGGAAGAACTCCATTCAGCACGTTGTTAAAGTTGAAAATTCATATGTTTATGTAAATAATATAAAACCACTGATAATTACCTCAGTAGATGACAGTGATAGTGAAACCGAATTAGCCTTAAGTTAGAATATATTTTTATTTATATAATATGTCCCCTCTTATAAACCTCATTCATTCAAACTGTATATTTGTACTTCTTATCCATTTGTTTTTACTTGCATCTATAAATAAACTTCTCAAAAATACTTTTAATTTTATTTCTTTGCTTTAATGAATAAAATTCTGAAGTCCATCTCTGCAACCTATCATAAACAAAAGGTCAGAATTTTTATATTGCCCACTAAAAAGGGTAAAAATGGGGATCTTATATTTTGGGACAGGCTATACGTGCTGTTTTAAAGAAGAAAATAATTTCTTGTGATGAGATAGCAATTACGAAATATTGAACCTTTTTATAAGGGTGAATGCTATCATTTAATATTAGCTATTCTATCTAAGTATAAAGTGGAATAATATAAATGATTTTTTGAGGCCATTTGTAATCACATCTCAGTCTTCTTTACCTACTGTTTCTAGTCAAACTGAAAATATTGAAGTTTAAAAATTAAAATAATTTTTACAAAATTCTCTTCAATTCTTTCAATGATCAACTCCAATTTATAAGAAATAATGAAAAAATACTACATGTTTGAGAATTCTCGACTCTAAAAAGCAAAAAAAAAACCGATCAAGTGCAAGTTGAACTTGCACAATTAGTGTTCCGTACGTTGATTGTTTTTAAAATAAAAATTTTTGTTAGGGTGGTATAAAATGATCAGTGACTTCACAAAACACACCCCAAATGAGTTTTCAACAAAATTTGTTTCCAATCTTTACTGAAAACTGGTGACCTTGAAAATTTGTTTTTTTTTAATATACCAAATAAATTATTAAAGGTAATGCACTCGTGATAATTTTCTTTCAATCTATACCCCGTGGAGAATATTCCAGAATTTTTTCAAAATTTTTTGATCAGTACTTTTCGAGATAAGGTAGGGGACAGCGATTTTTTAAAAGTAATACGAAGAAAAGTGTGCGCAAGTATTACATTATATATATATTTATTACTCGTGTTTTCACAAGCTTTCATTTGACACCACACTCGATGACCTAGTAAAAAAAATTTTTTTCACTTCCGATTTCACCCCTCAAAAAAACGAACCCCTTAAGTCAAAATTTATGTTACGGTGGTATAAATGATCAGTGACTTCACAAAACACACCCCAAATGAGTTTTCAACAAAGTTTGTTTCCAATCTTTACTGAAATCTGATGACCTTGAAATTTTTGTTTTTTTTTATATACCATATAAATTTTCGTTCAATCTACACCCCCTGGAGAATATTCCAGAATTTTTTCGAGATTTTTTGATAAGTACTTTTCGAGATAAGGCCCGGGACAGCGATTTTTCGCGAATTTTTAAAAAAATAATACAAAGAAAAGTGCGCGCAAGTATAATATTATATATATATTTTTTACTCGTGTTTTCACAAGCTTTCATTTGACACCACACTCGATGACCTAGTAAAAAAAATTTTTTTTTCACTTCCGACTTCACCCCCCAAAACTTACCCCTTAAGTCAAAATTTAATTCTCAAAACTAGATGGCTCTGATGAGGCCATCAATTCCTATATTATTACCAAATTTCACCTTTCTATGTCAAATAGTTTCGGAGAAAATCGGGTGTGACAGATAGACAGACAGACAGACACCGAAGTGATCTTATAAGTGTTTCCGTACGGAACACTAAAAAGGACTGATAACACTATACATAAGAAGCCACCGTGGGAGAGCGGGATAGAATATCTCCTCCGGTACGCTTTGCCTTAAAATAGATTTTTGCAACATATAAGGTTTAAACTCGAACGTAAATTCAGCGCCCCAACACCTGCAATCAAATAAACCTCATATACTCGCTCTCTGTGAAACAAGGTGAGTTCATCGAACAGCACAGTCAACTTTCTCTATCCTGGGAATGACTTCTATTCTCGGTTTAGGCGTAACTTTGGAATCTGTCTTTTTATCAGAACCGACCTCTCTTGTCAACAAGAGGAGGCTCAGAATCCCCAAAAACTTAACAAACAACAAGTTTTATCTGCTACCTCTATTGACCACCAAGTGACAGAAAATATTTCCTTTCTGCTAGAGATGCGCCACAGTTCAGTCGATACTCAAACAAGGCAGGAAGATCTTGCCAAACAACTACCGACTGGTCGTACTGCTTTCAATAATATCGAAAGTCATGGAAAAGGCTATCAATCAGCATCTTCTAAATTATCTTGAACGATTCAATGTTATTAACGACCATCAATTATGGCTTTCTTAAACATATATCAACAGATCTTCTAACTTATGTAACACATATTTAGAACAACACAATCGAACACTTTGGAGAATCTCGAGCGGTGGCTCTTGATATATCCAAGGCATTCGACCGTGTTTGGCACGATGAATTGTTGGCTAAATACGCTCTTCTGATATGTCTGAAAAGTTCTGTTTGTGACTCTCATGTTTCCTCAGAGAGCATTCTTTACGAGTGGGCACACCTTCACTATCAACGCTGGTGGGCCCCAAGGCTCCATATTTTCTCCTACTCTCTTTCTCATTTACATTAACGATCTGTTGGGAAAGATCAGAAATCCAATCTTTAGCTTTGCAGATGACAGTACGCTTATCTCACTATTCACTCTGAATACTCGAACATTGGCTTCTCATGCAAATATCCGTAGACAGCAGGAGGCTGTTAAACTTAACAAAGACCTGGGAGAAATTCTATCTTGGGGTGATAAAAACCAAATAGAATTTAACGCTACGAAAACCCAGGCGGTAGTTTTTTCGAAAAAAGTTAACGTTGCTGAACCTGACATAGTAATGGCGGGGCACTCCATTCCTCTAGCATCGTCACTAAAGTTGTTGAGCGTTAATTTGGAAACAAATATATCTTGGCATGAACATGTTACAAGCATAGCAAAGAGAGCTTCTTAAGCCGTGTGTCCACTAGCAAGTCACTTGCGGAAGAACTTCTGCAAGTATTTGCTGAAGTTGTTTCCGCTCAAACCGAAACTTGCGGAAGTCTGCTTCCAGAAGTAGTTTGTAGAAGTTATTACGACGAACTTGCTGCAAAGAAATTGCAGACGTGTTTCCACACAATGTGAGTACAGCTTGCAGTAGAGTTTGCCTTTTTTACGAATGACAGTATAAAAATGTCTTGTGGCAAAATAAGATTGGCAGCTGCCATCGCAGCATATTTAATTAAAAAGAAACAACAAATTAAAAAAAAGAAACAAAAAGAAATGTTTGGGTGAGAAATTGGGTGCTGCGGCGCGTAGATTTAAGTTTCCAAAATACATTACTTGAAGAATTGCGGACCGAAGATTCTATGCAGCTGAAAAATTTCCTGAGAATGTCTAATGACGATTTTGAATACATTTTATCTTTAATTCAAACAAGTATTCAAAAGCAGGATACTAAAATGAGATTGGCTATACCTCCCACAGACCGGCTTTTAGTTACTCTTCGATTTTGGCAACAAGTAAGAAAAAAAAACAAGAAAAATATTTTTTAAATCATTTTATTCATAAAAAACAAGAAAAATATTTTTAATTCATTTTATTTTCATAAGTATTTCAAATGAAATGCAAATTATGAGTATGTTTATTTTGTAGGCGATTCCTTTCATTCGCTTATGTATCTGTTTCGAATCCCTGTATGTACGATCGCAAGGATTGTATTGGAATGTTGCGAGGCTCTGTACCAATGTCTGAAATTAAAATATTTGAAGGTAAATATTAAAATAATTTATATAAAAAACATTTTCCAAAAATACCTTGTGCGTTGTCCGAACATATAAATAATTGCGTAGATGTATTGCAAGGTAGTATTATTGATGATTGAGTGGAGCTTTCAAGCCCAGTTGTATCTGAACTAAGTAGTTGCGTGTCCGAGTTGGCTTCATCGTCTTCGTCCGTTACTTTTAGAATAGCCTGCTGAATTAATCTTTTAAGTTTACGCTTGCTCTCAGCTTTTCTCAAACCTCGAAGTTCTGAGGCGACAAAGTCACCAAATATTTGGTATTCATCAGACGGTTTTTGCATTATTTGCAGAGCATTTTCCAGTACGACGTTATGTTCGTCTTTTTCTGAATTGGTTTTTTTTGGTCGTTTCCGTGGTATTGATTGGACTTTTTCGGACTGATCGGTGATATTTGCATCGTTGCCCAATGTAATTGGAAGCTCCTAAAAAGAAATTAAGAACACAAAAGCATTTATTAAGAATTAAACCGCTTTTTTTTTTAGGTTCCATCAACGGAAGAAGATTGGCTTCAATATTCAACGGATTTCACAACAAATGGAATTTTCCCAATTGCCTAGCTGCTATGGACGGGAAACGTGGTGATACAGGCACCAAAGAAAGAAGGCAGTGTTTACTTCAATTATAAAGGCACACATAGCATTGTACTGTTGGCGTTGATTGGACCTAATTATGAGATAATTTACTTTGATGTGGGGTGTAATGGTAGAATTTCGGACGGGGAGTAGATAACAATTGTGAATTATCGAAATGCCTTGAACAAAATACATTGCATTTGCCATCTCCACGGTCACTTCCTGTAGAACTATTCCAACTCCATA
>CM032452.1:68704938-68764938 GCA_019049505.1 Pachyrhynchus sulphureomaculatus | reverse complement strand
TATATATATATATATATATATATATACATCGGATTATAACGTTCTCCAACAATCTTCATCTTTTTCGATCGTTTCATAGATCTTCCAGGTTTTGTTCCTCAATTTCCCTATCTATCCCGCCTCTCCAACTTGTTCTCTCTCTACCTCGCTTTTTCTTGCCTTCTGGTTGCCATTTTAGTATTTGTTTTGGGATTCGATCTTCATCCATTCTTTGAATGTGCCCAAACTAGAACAGTTGTTACTTAGAATGTGGTCTGTCATACTAAGTTTGATTCCCTTGATTTCTTTTAGACGTTCGTTAGTAAGTCTTTCTCTTCTGGTTATTCTTGTTGCTCTTCTCCAGAAGTCCATTTCTATTGCTCTCAGCGTGACTAATGCTCTTTCCTTCAGATGTCGTACTTTATAGATGATACTTTTCACTATGGTTTCATATATCCTCTTTTGGTTGGTTTTATTTATACAATTATTCCATAGAACGCCTTTTTTCGGATCGTCCCGTGCAAAAGTCTGCTTGTTCTTCTGCTTCGAAGTTTCGATATTCCTTCTCCATTTTGTTCTTTAATAGATTCTACTCGTGGATGCCGTAACTGCTATTTCTCAATAATTATCGAAATTGTTTTGATTATGATCAATACGAAATCTCCATCTCCGTCATGGCCAGGAGGTCGTGTTGGTTAAGCTCTAACTGGTTAAGAAATATTATAAGAAGAAAGATAAAGAAGGAAGACATAAGAACTACTCAAACGTCAAAGTAATTTTAATATTTTCAAAATTGGAATTAGGTTAAGATCCTCCTATATTATAATCTTCAAAAGAATTAGTGATGCTATACCTAGGGTTGCCAACCATACTTTTATAAGTACGAGTATCATGCTTTATTTTTGCACAATATACTTTATACTCTTGCATAACTATAAAATATGCGAAAATACTTAATTTCGAGTTTTTATAAAGCACGGGACGAAACGTATGAATCTGAATGATTTATTAGTGTCCAAGATGAAACAGAACGGAACGCATATGCTTAAACTGATTATTACTGAACGAAACGGAAGATGTCAGGACCGTCAAATATCAATGACAAACAGAATTTGTTAACGGTTTTTTAATGTATGTAGAGAGAAGAAGATCGTGAAATCATTGAAATTTACCTGCAAGCCATTAGCTGGATATATTAAATAAAAGAATAAGACGTCTGGAAGGAAATTATGTAATCATATTGGACGTAAATAATATGGACAATTTAAAAAAATAATTAATACAGAGGAAAACTGATTTTGATATGAATCAAAAAAGAGATTAAGAATCATTGAACAGTCATCACTCACAAAGTTTAATAAAATTATCACCAATTTTTTACTCTTCATTGACAAGACTTTAAATTATTTAGAAGAATTGTTTGACTTCAAGGAGAATAACTGGCTTTCAATACTTGGTAGCATATCTTTGAAAAATGAGATTGAATTGGAATATCTTGAAAACATAATAAAGTTATAAAGGTTAAATATTGTAATGGACGATTTATATTTTGATACAATATTACTTAAACAAATACAAAGAAAATTAACAAATGGCGACACAGATTTTTCGAAAAAAAATGCTGCTGAGAAGTGGCAATTTATACTTAGAAATGCATGTGATAATTTACCACGTATAAAAAGAATAATTTCCTCTCTGCTCTTCGTTCCCGCCACTTTAGCTTTCACTGAAAAGGTATTCTCGGTGATGAGTGCAAAGTGGCGTCCTTAAATTTATTAAAAATGAATTATTCATTTATTTAAATCTAACTTTAGATCGTGATATCAATTATCAAACTTTCAAAGAAAACCGAACATTAACAGCTTGTACCAAAAGCCTAAAAAATATGTATTTCAGGCAATAAAAACCAAAATTTAAAGCAGTTTTTGTAATTTTTAAATCAAAAAAAATGATTAAGAAATCAATTTCTTCTTCCATCGCGACTGTTTTTTTTATGGGTCTAGCACACGTGCTGCAGGGAGATCCCTAAAGCGCTACAGGAGCGGCACGTGTGCGGACCGTTACGAGAATAAGCCTAACATATTTCGGTAGTCCAACAGAAAATAACCGGTCAAGTGCAAGTTGATCTTGCACAATTAGTGTTCCGTACGTTGATTGCTTCTGAAATAAAAATTTTTGTTACGGAGGTATAAAATGATCAGTGACTTCACAAAACACACCCCAAATGAGTTTTCAACAAAGTTTGTTTCCGAATATTCCAGAATTTTTTCAAAATTTTTGGATCAGTTTTTTTTCGAGATAAAGGGGGGGGACAGCGATTTTTTCGCGATTTTTTCAAAATAGTACAAAGAAAAGTGTGCGCATATAAGACATTATATATATATATATATATATATATATATATATATATATATATATATATATATATATATATATATATATATATATTGAACTCGTGTTTTTACAAGCTTTCATTTGACACTCCACTCGATGACCTAGGAAAAAATTTCTTTTTGCACTTCCGATTTCACCTCCCAAAACTAACGCCTTAAGTAAAAATTTAACTTTCAAAACTACACGGCCATCAACTTCTATATTAGTACCAAATTTCAACTTTCTACGTCAAATAGTTTCGAAGAAAATCAGGTGTGACAGACGGACAGACAGACATACACCGAAGTGATCTTATAAGTGTTCCGTACGGAACACTAAAAATACTTTTTTTTCGTTCAAATACTTTTTATTTTCCTCTTTCAAGGACCAGTTTACGTTATTTTTCCCAAAAAAAAAGTTGGCATTCCTAGCTATACGCCACTGAGATATTTTGTTTCATAATATATGGAAAAACATTCAAATTGCCTAATAAAGCACTTACTAATTGTCAAAAAAAATAAAATTTAAAAATACACACGCCAGTTTTTAATGCACACACATTTAGGTCATTGATACAAATAAAAATAAATATTTTGTGACTAACAAAATCTATTATTTATTACTATTTCTAAAAATAGACAAAGTCTAGATATACGTTTTTGTTTTTAATTAGTTGTTTTAGATAAGAGATAAACAACAAACAAACACTTATTTTTAAAAAATGTTTTTGACCGGAATGATATAATCTATAATAGTAATTGACGATATACTGAACTGATATTGAGAAAATGTATTATAGTTTTTCAACACAAATATTTAACTTTCGTGAAAAGCCAGTTATTCGACCTACAATTTTCAGTGTTTCTATTTCACGAAAAACACACATCTCAAATATCCGTCGGCCTGTCGGTTGACACGACAACAATTGAATACAAATTTGGTACACGTATAATATTGGAATTAGGAATGGAAACTATTCTTTTAGCGACATTGACATTAACATTAGGTGAATTTTTCGTGGTTTTTGGTTAGGTGAAGTAAGTAACATTATTTATAGTCAGACATATAAGAATTCTATAAGGGGTTGGAATGACTCTGACCCGAGAAAAATGTTACATCCAGATTCTTTATGTCGAGAGTTTAGCATATTTAGTTACTTCAAAAGAATCGACAAACCAATCTTTAGAAATAGACTAAAAAGGACAAAATGTATTATTCTTCTGCTAACTTTTCCTTATTAGGCTAAATTTCCACTCCGTTGTGTTTATATTATTATGTAGCTCGAGGGGCCTTAGAGGCCCATGGCTTGGTTGCATACTTGTCTCCACTCTTTTTGTCTCCTGTTAGCTTGTCCCAGTGCGGGATTCCCATCAACTCTGGATCTTGCTTTACTGCCTGAATCCATGTAGATCGAGGTCTACCCTTCTTCCAATCACTCCTCTTATTAGGGCTTGCTTTGCCGGTCTTTCTACCTTCATCCTTGCCATGTGTCCCAACCATCTTAATTGCTGACTTCTTATGATTTGGCTTGTAAGGGGTTTCGTATATAGGCATTTCAATTCGTAGTTTGTTCTTCTTCTCCACAGTCCCTCTTCTTTCCTTCCTTCATAGATTCTTCTCAAAGCTTTCCTTTCCCACACCTCCGTCTCCTTTTCTCTTGCATTCAGTTTCCATGTTTCGCATCCATATGTCACCGTGGGTCTGACAACTGTCGTATGTATTCTTTCTTTTGCTTTTCTTGATACATTCTTTAATTTCAATATTGGATTCATTCCCCCAAACATCTCTGTCCTTTCGCTATTCTTTCTTGTATCTCCGTCCTTTCTTGTCCACTCTATGTTATTGTTACTCCCAGATAATTAAATTTGTCTACTTTTGCAAACATACATCTTTTTCCTAAGTTGTTTTATTATATCTAAACTTTTGTTGTTTTTAATATCCTTCTTCTTTGTAATTTCCATGTATTTTGTTTTTTCCTCATTTATCTTTAGTCCTCTCATCCTTCCCCTTTCTTCTATCCTACTTATGGCTTTTTTTGAGGTTCTCTTTTGCTCTTGTAATCTCTGCTACATCATCCGCATAGGCCAAGCATTGGCAGGTTTGTTGGTATATCGTTCCATTTGCTTTTATTTCTGACTCCCGGATTATCCATGTCAACACTGGATCCCCCTGTCTTAATTCTCTCTTCACCTTAAACTTGTCTGATATTTTGCCCTCAACCAACACTCTATTTTCTGTGTCATTCTCACCATGCGAATCAATTTACTTGGAATTTTTAGTTCTTCCATTGTAGAGTCCTCTATTTACAGAGTCAAATGCTTCTCTGAAATCCACAAAGACCAAGTGTAGTACCAAATTTTGTTCTAAGCTATTATCTTGGATTTGCTTAATTGAAAATATCTGGTCTGTAATCGATCTATTTTTCCTGAATCCACACTGGTACTCTTCTAAAATAGATTCGACTTTCTCTTCTAGTCTGTTTTTGATAGTCACCCCTACTATCTTGTACACGACATTTAGTAAGGCTATTGGTCTATAATTAGCACTAATAGTTTTTTCTCCTTTTTCGTATATTGGACAAATGAGCGACTCTCTCCAGCTCACTGGCATCTTTTCTGTTTCCCATATTTCTTGCACCAACCGGCATATTTCATTTTCCAGATCTACTCTTCCAGCTTTTATCATTTCTGCTGATATACAATTTCCACCCGGGGCCTTTTTTTGCGTTCTGAGTATTTCTCTTATTTCTTCTTTGCAGGGTTTGTTTGTCCCCTCCTGCACTTCAGTTAATTTTGCTTCCTATTTCTTATTCAACTCCTCATTTTCATCTCCATTTAATGTTTCTTTAAAGTATTCCGCCCATCTATTCAGTCTTTCCGCCAAGCTTACTGCTAAACTTCCATCTTTTTTCCTACATATTAGCATTTTGTCTTTGTTTATTCCCTTTGTATTTTATAAAAAAGAAACACGTAAATCGGATAAGTGGTTCTTGAGTGCTAAGCGCACTAATGGACAGACAGACAGAGAGACGTTAAGTTATATATATATATATATATATATATATATATATATATATATATTACATAGATTATTATTGTTATTATTACATAACCTGGCCAGAGAACATATGTATGAATTAAAAAAAAAAAACACGTAAATCGGATTAATGGTTCTCGAGAGATAAGCGCGCTAACGGACAGACAAACAGACAGAGAGACGTGACATTTTATATATACATATATATATATATATATATATATATATATATATATATATATATATATTACACATATTCTTTGCTACATGATCTTGTTTCATATTTAGTGGTTTAGGTATTGCAAGAGAAGGCGCCAGCGGCAAACTTTTTTCACTTTTTACTCTTATCGTCACTGCTTATTCCTTATGTTATCTAACAAAAAAAAGCACGTAAATCGGATAAGTGGTTCTCTAGTAAATAAGCGCACTCACGGACAGACAGAGAGACGTTCCATTTTTATATATATATATATATATATATATATATATATATATATATATATATATATATATATATACATATATATATATATATATATATATATATATATATATATATATATATATATATATATATATATACAGGCTGAAAAGTTGTAGCTATTTGAAACACATTTTTTTTGTAAAATTCAAATTTCAATTCATGCAATTTTACCATTGTAACCATTGGCGGTGCATTGTCTTGATGAAAGAACACTTTTTTTTTGTTCATTTGGGGCCGTTTTTTGATGGTTTTTCGCTTCTCAGCATAGTCGATGAAAATTATTCCATGCGCATCCCAAAATACAGAGGCCAGAACCTTCCCAGCTGACTGCGTGTGTTTGGTCGCTTCGGACGACTTTCACCGGCTGCTGTCCACTCAGCTAAATACCGATTTGATTCCGGTGTGGAGTGGTGGATCCATGTTTCATCCATTGTCACATATCGTATGAAAAAATCCTTTTTATTTCGCTTAAACAGGTCCAAACAACGCTCAGAATCATCAACATGTTTTTGTTTTGGCTCCACTGTGAGCAAACGCGGTACCGATTCCGAACAGAGTTTTTCATGCCCAAATGTTCATGCAAAATATGACCAACACGTTCTTTTGATATCTTTAGGGTCTCAGCTATCTTACGCAATTTCACTTTACGGTCATCCAAAAAATTTTGTGAATTTTTTTGATGTTTTCCGGTGTAACCATCTCATTTGGGAGTCCAGAGCGTTCAGTATCATTTGTATCTGTATGACCGCGTTTAAATTCAGTATACCAGTAAATGATGAGTGATTTTACGGGCAGAGGCCCCGTAACACCTATCAAGCCATTGCTTTGCTTGAACGGTATTTTTTTCCATCTAAAAAAAATGTTTAATCAACACACGAAACTCGATTTTTTCTATTGTTTCGAAAGTATTAAAAGTAGCGTCATAGCGTCACTAAAACCACTGTAACTTGTAAACTAATCGTCGAAATGTCATGAAATTTTGACATGTATCGTTTGAAGGTTGATACTTCCAAAATCATATGGATTTTTTTGAAAAGGGCGACGTCTACGTGTCAGACCAAAAACTTTTCCTCCTATGTGTTGTGCCTCCCATTAAATTTACAAAATTTAAAAAATTGAGAGAATTAACTAACTGAAGTTTTAATTTGAAATTAATTAAAATATTAAATTTTTTTACGATATGATATATGAGTCATAATGTGTGCAGATGCTTAGAAAATTTTGATACTATGAAGTCAAAATATGAATAATGGTATTTCTGCATTGAAGTCGGCAGTTCTCCCTAAGCGCCAATAAATCAAGCTGTGTTTCAACAAGGAAAATCAGGACGTAGATATAGTCAGTAAAAAAAGATTTTATTAATTCCGTATTTCCTTAAGCTCTTTGTGTAGAAACGTAGGTAAGGAAAATATGACAAAATATGAGTAATGAAATTTAAATTGTAAAATAGGCGATATAAAATTACAGGAGTTATTTTACTGTTTATACTGTGCATTATTTTGTAAAATAATACTGGTCAACATTGTTTTTGTTACACGAAATTGACATTGATTATTAGCTTTTTCGTGACAGTATCATAATCAGTTTGACGCAAATGTTTACATCTAAGACGTTAAGTGATTGTAACTGCACTACGACTGACCTAAAAAATTAATGTTATCTTATATCTCTGCAATTATGCCGAGAAACTGTCTGACTCACCTGAATAGTGATTCGATTTAGTATATATCACCACTACACCAAGCACTTTATTCTTGCCCTCGACGCGCGTTTCGCTAACCATGTTAGCTTCATCAGGAGCGACGATTGACTAAAGTTAAACTACAAATCTACCCTATTTATACTTAGCCTAACCCTTTAATTACTCAAGCGAAACTAATGGCATAGGCGAGGCCATCTAATGTTACAATATGATCAGCTTCAAGGGTATGTTCGGCAATGCTAGACTTTTCTGTTCTACTGTATTTTAAGTGTGCTAAATGTTCTTTAAATCGTGTTTTAATTGACCTTTTAGTTTACAACTATATACATATATATATATATATATATATATATATATATATATATATATATATATATATATATCAATCGGTTTTATAACGTCTTCCGTCTTCCGATGCATAATTTCCACTCCTCCCGGTTTCTCCATCCCTCCTCCTCCAGATCTCTCTCTAGTACTTCCTTGTTGATTCCTGCTCTCCAGCTTTGGCGTGGTCTTCCTCGCTTTCTTTTTCCATGAGGATTCCAATTTAAAATCTTTTTAGGTAGGCGGTCTTGTGACATTCTCTGTATATGTCCGTACCATACCAACTGTTGGGTTCTGATTTCGTCCACTATATCGTGCTTTATTTCTAAAGCTCGCCTTATCGTGTCATTTGGTATGCGGTCTTTTCTGGATTTTCTGGCTGCTCGTCTCCAGAAATCCATTTCTGTTCTTTCCTTTAATGGCCACACCTAGGAGCTGTAAGTTATTATACTTTTCACTATTGAGTTGTAAATTCTCTTCTTATTTTCAATGGTTATGTTTTTGTCTCATAGTATACTATTAAGCACTGCAATTGCTTTTCTTCCTTGGATATTTCTCTCCAATTTTGCTTCTTCCAGTGTTCCGTCCCTAGATATTCTCGTTCTCAAATACTTATAACTGGCACAGTGTTTGAAGGTGTGTCCTGTGGCCAGTTTCAAGTCCTGCTGTTGTCCTCCGACGCACATGTACTCGGTCTTTTTAATATTGACTTCTAGGCCCCATTTTCATATTCCTCCATAAGTTTTCGTGTCATGTATTCCATATCATCGATGTCCTGAGCGACTACTACCTGGTCATCTGCGAATGATAGCGTGTACAATGTAGCATCGTCATCCAGTAGTAATCCCATACTGCTACATTTCCTTTTCCGGTTCTTCAGTGCACTCTCCAAATAGATTTTAAATAGCGTTGGGGATATACAGCAGCCCTGTTTGAGACCCTTTGTGACCGGGAACCCTGTTGTTATACCATATTTGGTTTTCACATTACTTCTTGCGTCTTGGTATAAGGATTTTACGGCTTTAATTATTTCGGTGCTTACATTACTCTGTTGTAGTGTTTCCCACAATCTCATTAGGGGCACCCTGTCGTAGGCCTTTTTTAAATCAACAAACAAGACATGGACTTCCTGATCAAATGCAGTTTTCTTTTCTAGGATTTGTGTCAGTGAGAAGAGATGGTCTATTATGGATCTTCCTGCTCTAAAGCCTGCCTGTTCTTCAGCTTCTACGTCCGCGTATTCCGTTTTCTATTCTATTTTTAAGTATTTTTCCGTATATTCTGCTAATAGATCCTGTAACCGTTATTCCCCTATAGTTATCGCAATTATTTTTGTCTCCTTCCTTATGAATTGTTGATATGTATGATATTTTCCATTCCTCAGGTACTTCTGATGTGTTAATGCATCTTTGGAATAAGTTCCTCAAAGCCCTAAATAGCTTTTTTTCAGTTTCGTATTTTACTATCTCTCCTGGGATGTTTCTTGGTCCTGGAGCTCTACCATTTTTTAGCGTTTTACATACTTCTTTAACTTCTGATGTTGTTATCCTTATTGGGGATCCTCATATAACTATATTTGGGTTTCCATGTTGGGTACTTTTAAACTCTGGTCTATCTTCTGTTAGCATATTTGTAAAATATTGGTTCCATTTTTCTGGTGTTATTGGTGAGAAGATTTCTTTTTTCCGTTCTGTTCTCATATTTTTAAGAAGTCTCCAGCTTTTTGTGCTTTTTCTTCCTCCTATGTAAGTGTTGAGTCTTGAGCATGTCTTTTCCCATTGGTTGTTCTTTTTGTCACTAATCATTTTGGGTACTTTAGCTTGGGATTCTTTGTATTTTACTTTGTCGTTTCTGCTCTTTGAACTTAAGTATTTGTGATAGCTTTTCCGTTTTTCTTCAATTTCGTATTTAATTTCTTCATCCCACCAATATAGTTTTTGCTGTTTTTTCCCTTTTTCTCTTGGTACCCTAATGCTTCCAGTGCGGCTGCGTGTAGGCATTCCTTTATATACTTATATTCTTCTTCTATATTAACAAATCCCGTCCGTTGTATCTTTTGGTCCAGTCTACTCTTGTATAGATTTCTGATACTTTCATTTTGTAAGCTGTCTGTATTATATCTTATTGTTGTTTCACTTGTTGTGTGCTGTGTACTTGTATCTTCCAGTTTGCTTTCCCGTGTTGTTCGTGAGGTTATCATATAGTCGATAATACTTTTTAAATCTCTTGTTGTTTGTCTCCACGTATATTTATGAATATCCCTATGCTGGTAGTGTCCGTTTAATAGTGTAAGGTTGTTTTGTTCACATATCTCAGCCGCCCCAGGCGGAGTTAGTTTACAACTAATTTCACAAATTCCACTTTTCTCACAATTAGGAACCCTTTCCTAAGATATTCCTCAGATTGTCTGATGACTTATAGACTAAGGTGAGGCCTACTTTTTCGTCCATTTCTTGAAATTCTTTTTCGTCCATTTCTTGAAAATCACTCGACTTGATTCACACGAATGCCAAACACAAAGAAATAGACCAATATGGCTGAAACTTGGTGTGCGTTCATTCAAGAGATGCTACTAACTAAACATGACCTCGATACGCGCCGGTGGTGCCATCTCTCGGACTTTGCACGGACTTTTCAAACCAGCCTCGTACATCCCAATTTTTTAGCTCAAACTTAATTTTTTTTTTACTTATCTTAATAGAAAAAATGAAATTTCATGTTACAGAAAAGGCGCATTTTACAAACTTTTTGAAGTTATTTTATTTTTAACACACTCTCAAAATGTGGCACAAATTTCCCTGTGACAAAAAAGTTTAAATTTCATAGACCAGTGTAATTTAACATACCACATGATAACTTAATGATAATAAACTAAAATATTATTGTAATGTATTGTATTTTACCCCCTAATTTTTTAGGTCAAACCTAATTTTTCTTATTTATCTTAATAGAAGAAATAAAATTTCGTGTTACAAACTTTTTTAAATTATTTTATTTTTAACACACTCTCAAAATATGGTACAAATTGACAAAAATGTTTATATTTTGTAGACCAGTGTAATTTAACATATTACATGATAACTTACTGATAATAAACTAAAAGTTAAATTGCCACAAAAATAAAGTACATATTATTGTAATGTATTGTATTTTACACCCTAATTTTTCAGCTCAAACTTAATTTTTCTGATTTATCTTAATATAAAAATTAAATTTCGTGTTACACAAAAGGTTCGTGGCACAAATTTCTATGTGACAAAAAAGTTTAAATTTTGTAGACCAGTGTAATTTAACATATCACATGCTAACTTAATGATAGTAAACTAAAAGTTAAATTGCCACAAAGAGAAAATACATATTATTGTAATGTATTGTATTTTACACATTCAGAAATACCACCACAAACAGAGTTTATGAACAAAATTTCTCTGACAAAAAAATTAAAATTTTGTAGATCAGTGTAATTTAACATATTACATGGTAACTTAATGATAGTAAACTATAAGTTAAATTGCCACAAAGAGAAAATACATATTATTGTAAGGTATTTTATTTTACACCCTAACTTTCAGCTCAAATTTATTTTTTCTTATTTATCTTAATATAAAAAATAAAATTTCGTGTTACACAGAAGGTTCGTGTTACAAACTTTTTGAAGCTATTTTATTTTTACCACACTTTCAGAATATGGCACAAATTGCTCTGTGACAAAAAAGTTTAAATTTTGTCGACCAGTGTAATTTAACATACCACACGATAACTTAATGATAATAAACTAAAAACTAAAAGTTAAATTGTCGCAAAGAGAAAATACATGTTATTGTAAAATATTGTATTTTACACCCTAATTTTTCAGCTGAAACTTAATTATTCTTATTTATTCTTAATAGAAGAAATAAAATTTCGTTTTACACAAAAGGTGAGTGTTACAAACTTTTTGGAGTTGTTTTATTTTTAACACACTCTCAAAATATGGCACAACTTTCTATGTGACAAAAAGGTTTAAATTTTGTAGACTAGTGTAATTTAATATATCACATGATAACTTAATGATAGTAAACTAAAAGTTAAATTGTCACAAAGAGAAAATACATATTATTGTAATGCATTGTATTTTACACCCTAAGTTTTCAGCCCCCACTTATCACATTGGAGAAAATAATTAACGATGTTTAGTGCATTTACTCACAAACAGAGTTTATGAACAAAATTTCTCTGTGACAAAAAAGTTTAAATTTTGTAGACCAGTGTAATTAAACATATCACATGAAAACTTAATGACAGTAAACTAAAAGTTAAATTGCTACAAAGAGAAAATACATATTACTGTAATGTATTGTATTTTAGAGCCTAATTTTTCACCTCAAACTTAACTTTTCTTATTTTTCTTGATAGAAAAAATAAATTTTGGTGTTATAAACTTTTTGAACCTATTTTATTTTTAACACACTCTTAAAATATGGCACAAATTATTCTGTGACAAAAAAGATTAAATTTTCTAGACCAGTGTAATTTAACATATCACATGATAACTTAGTGATAATAAACTAAAAATTAAAAGTCAAATTGTCACGAAGAAAAAATACATATTACTGTAAAATTACTAATACAAGTCACAGGACCATCATCGTCCTAAAATTGAAAATAACCTTCTATAAGGCTCAATAATCGACTAGGTGTTGCTTCGCAGTATATGCACAACGCTGTTATCTAGTCTACATTCGCAAGATAGAATTCATTTATATTGTAAGAGGATGGATTGAAAAGTTCGCAGCTAGTCAAGAAAACAAAACAAAATACGTACAAAAATATTTTTATTTTTCGACGTAATCTCCACCTAGGTCTATGCACTTCTTCTACCTGCTTTCCAAAGCTTCCACACCTGTTTTAAAAAAAAGATTCCTCAAGGTCTTCAAAATATTGGTTAAGTGCAGCTTCGACTTCTTCATTTGATGAAAATTTCTTGCCACCAAGGGGTTTTTTTTTAGGTTTGAAAACGAAACTCCGAAGGTGTGAAATCACGAGAATAAGCCGAGTGGGGCAGCAATTTGAAACCACAATCACGAATTTGAGCCATAGACTCAACAGACGTGTGAACGCGAGCGTTGTCCTGATAGAACAAAATTTCCTTTCTCAGTAATCCTGGGCGTTTCTCTTTAATTTCTTGACGTAAACGACACAAAAGGGGTGCAATAGTAAGTCGAGTTTATTGTTTCGCCTTTCGGAAGGTAGTCCACCATAATAATACCTTTAGCATCCCAAAAAACTGACACCATCAATTTTCCAGCCGACAGAATTGGCTTCGCTTTCTTTGGGGTCGTTTCACCACATTTTTTCCACAGCTTGGATTGTTGTTTTGACTCTGGCGTGTAGTGGTGAACCCAGGTTTCGTCCATTGGCACAAACCTGGGATGCCTATAGTGTCTGCAATCTCCCTGATAGTTAATCTACAGTCTTTCAATATGATATCACACCTTTTGCCGATGTTTTCTTCAGTCGTAGAAGTCGTGGGCCGGTCGGAACGAGGGTCATCTTCGATGATCTCTTATCCACGTTTAAATTGTGCAACCCATTTTTTCACAGTGGTATATGACGGAGCAGATTCCCCTGGTGTTGTATTCATATCATCGTGGATTTCCTTTGGTGTTAATCTTTTTTAAACAGGTAGTTGATGACCGCACGTTGTTCAGTTTTTTCCATTTTTCCAAAAACGTTGCACTTGGTCTCACTAAACTCGTTCTAATCTAAAAACCACCAATTCTACAGCAACAAAATTTTATACTGTGACAACCAAAGAAAGTATGAACTTATTGAGGGTACTATAATAAAAACCCTCCTAACTACTACTGACTACTACTGTAAGCTGAAAGTTTTTTTTGGTCTGACACATAGATGTCGCCCTTTTCAAAAAATCCATGTGTATTTTAGGAAGTACCAACCTTCAAACGATACGTGTCAAAATTTCGTGATATTTCGACGATTAGTTTACAAGTTACAATGGATTTGTGCCGCTATTTTTAATATTTTCAAAATAATGGGAAAAAATCGAATTTTATGTATTGATTACACACTGTTTTTTGATGGGAAAAAATACCGGTCAAGCAAAGCAATAGCTTGATAAAAGCGTTACGTGGATTTTGCTCCTGGAAAGTCACTCATCATTTACTGGCATGAATAATTTAAACGCGGTCGTATAGATACAAATGATGTTGAACGCTCTGGATGCCTAAATGGGGTGGTTACACCGAAAAAACATAAAAAAAAATCCACAAAATTGTTTTAGATGACCGTAAAGTGAAATTGCGTGAGATGGCTGACACCCTAAAGATATCAAAAGAACGTGTTGGTCACATTTTGCATGAACGTTTGGGCCTGAGAAAAGTCTGTTCGAAATGGGTACCACGTTTGCTCACAGTGGACCAAAAACAACAACGTGTTGATGATTCTGAGCGCTGTTTGGGCCTTTTTCAGCGCAATACAAAGCATTTTTCATGCGATATGTGACAATAGATGAAACATGGATCCACTACTACACACCGGAATCAAATCGGCAGTCGGCTGAGTGGACAGCAGCCGGTGAAAGACGCCCGAAGTGACCAAAGACACAACAGTCGGCTGGGAAGGTTTTGGCTTCTGTATTTTGGGATGCGCATGGAATAATTTTCATCGACTATGCTGGAAGGGAAAGAAAAAAGTGCTCTTTCATTAAGACTATGCGCCGTGTCACAAGTTAATGGTTACGATGGCAAAATTGCCAGAATTGAAGTTCAAATTGCTTCCCTATCCATCTTATTCTCTAGAGTTGGCCCCCAGCGACTATTATCTATTTGCAGGCCTCAAAAAAATGCTCGCAGGAAAGAGATTTTTCTCCATTGAATAAGTTATCGCCGAAACTAAGGCCTAATTTGAAGGCAAAGATAAATCCTTCTATAAGAAAGGTATAGAAATGTTAGAAAAGCGTTGGACTGATTGTATCGCTCTTGAAGGAGACTATATTGATGAATAAAGTCGAATTTGAAAAAAAAATTGTGTTTTAAGTAGCTAGACCAAAAACTTTTCAGGTTACGTCTTAAAAAGATAAAATTTATAATATCGTTTTACTTTAAACACTATAGTCCCTCTGGATCCCAGTTACAATGAGGTTAAAATGAAACGAATATTTTGCATGGAACATTAAATTCTAAGAGTAAGCCATTTACGGTTTGCAACGAAGAATAAAAAATGATAAATGCGAAACATAAAATAAAGTTAGTAGCTGTCGTTTGGGTCATCGAAAATTTATAGATGACTCAAAAGAGAAATAAACCAATAATACCCCGGGCACAGTAAAAACGGTTAAAGAGGATCTCTTGCAGAATTTTCTGCACAGATGCTAGGATAAAAGCTGGACGAATCTGAGGCTTGATAAATTAGGTCAAATATTTATTAAAAATTCCAAGAATTATGATTTACGGCCATAAATTTCCAAATAAAAATTAGCATTTATAACCGTGGATAAATCATCTAAACATTCGCATAATACTGGTAACCGCACAAACAAAGCCTAAAATTATAGGATCCTTAAGTAGAAACTTTTAAAAGACCAAGTCAATCAGTCTTTGATTCGGTACTAAAAAAAAAGAATGATTGAGAAATAAATAATATTACTACCAATCCTGTGTTTCTAGTTCCACAAACTTTCAAAATCTTACAAAAAGCGTTCTAATAGCAATAAAAAAAAATTAATTATCACGGTAAAGGCAACGACAATTTTCAAAATATTACCATAATACTCAAGCTAAATATTCAGTTTATCAAATTTCTTAACATAAGAAGAATTTTTTCAAAATTTTTTGATCAGTACTTTTCGCGATAAAGGGAGGACGGGGATTTTTCGGGATTTTTTTTAAAAATAATACAAAGAAAAGTGGGAGCAAATATTACATGATATATATTTTTGAACTTGTGTTTTTACAAGCTTTCATTTGACACCCTCGTTGACCTAGTATTCTTTTTTTCACTTCCGATTTCACCCCCCAAAGTTAACCCTTCAAGTCAAAATTTAACTTTAAAAACAACACGGCTCTGATGAGGCCATCAATTTCTATATTAGTACTAAATTTCAACAATGGAAGAAAAAATTTTTTTAGTTCAAATCATTTTGTTTCTCAACACACTTTTGCATGCCTTTAAACCAATTCTCGATACATTTTTTCCACTCTTAAGTTGGTACCTCAAGAACATGATGTTGGAGGGATTCGACAGCTTCTTGAGGTGATGAAAGTCGCTGTTAACGCATTTTTTTGACATTGGGGAACAAAAAGAAGTCGTTAGGCGATAAATCAGGTGAATACAGGCAATGATCAATCCCATGTTTTTCTCTGTCAAATAATCAATTGTTTGACGTGCTGTGTGATAGCTGTCATTGTCATGATGAAGAACGATGCGGTTGTTTTTATTCATTCATTCATTTCATCGATGACTTCTGGCAAACAAATTTTTGTATACCATTCAGCATTAACTGTTCTTCGATCCTCTAAACCAATGGTCGCAACATGTATAACCAAAGAAACAGGTGATCATTTTCTTGGGAGTACTTCGAACGAACCACTTTTATTGGGTTCAGTTCATCTTGGAACACCCAAACAGTTGATTGTTGTTTAGTTTTCGGCTCGTACGAATATATCCAAGTTTTATCTCCTGTTACGATATTGTATACGAATTTTACATAACGAAAAAGCAAACGGAAAAAGAAATATATGATGATACCAACCACCTTTCTAACCCCCTACCTGTTCCTTTCACTTCATATATTTTTTACCATAAATAATTAGCTAAAATTTCATAAAACACCCCAATCAAAAAGCAGGAAAAATTCTCGTAATAATATTGAAACTAAACTATATTTAATGATCTACACTCCTTTCACCATCTTCCCCTGTCAACATATAATTAATCATACTCACCAACCTCGAAAACATAAGGGCCAATGTTTGAATGGTATTTTAATGTGATGAAATAATGATTAAATAGCATTTTGGGTAAATCGACAGCTCGTTTGATGACATTTTTCGACCCCTAGACTGAAATAATCCTAAGAAAGACTCATAATACAATAAATACGAAATCACACCTCTAACTTCCTTGCCCACCACTTATACGTTGCATAATTATTTATAGTAAAGTAATAATTATGCTTAAAATTTGTTTATTATCGCAGCCAAAAACCTGGAAAAGTTCCCTTAGTCTTATAAAAACTATACTATATTTGACTACTTATGGTAACCTCTTTCACACCTTTTCCCTATTAAGATGAAAAGTAATGAAAAGACCGACAGACAGACTAACGGAAATAAGTGTTTTTCATGATCTAGGAACTCTAAAACGTAAAGAGAAGCAGAAACTTCGAAGTGTTAATTTTTTCACGAGCGGGAGAGTGAAACCTTGAAATTCTACAAAAACCAAACAATATTAGAAGCTCCCAAAACTAAATACTCACAGAAGCAAAAAAAAATGCGTAATAGTTAATCAAATTTTATTTTTTAATGAAATTTTTTACCGACTTTCAAGAACTATTCTTTTCGAACTTACCAATAGAACAGGTCTTGCACCTGATTTTTCGATATAAAAGTAAACAAAAAGAAATGTTTAAGTAGAAACAGAACATATAAGAAAGATTTTGAAACGCTTATTTTTCACATGCCTTTTCCCTTATGTTGATCTCAAGCATACGTAGTATTAACGCGAAGGAATTGCACTTTTACACTATGGCAGAATTGCAAAAAAATAAATTAAAAGTAAGGTTAGGTTCATCTTCTATAAATTTAGGGGATTTTTTTTTCATTCATTTCATGGTTAAGCACACTGGTTATCCGTATTTGAAAGGTAATTGCAATGTTTCTAAATTAAAGTTGTGTCTAGCAGGTTTCTATCACTTCCTTCAATATTTTCAAGTTAATACGAATGTACGATAAATAAAATTTCATTTGAAATTGGCACTACATAGAAGTTATCACCATTGTAAAAAACACTTAATTTTTTTCACTCGGCACGTGTTACACTTACCATGTTGGCATCATCAGTAGCGATTAGTAAATCGACAGTCAGTCATCATTCGTGATGATCTTCACATGGTTTGAGAGACGCGTGTCAGGTGTAAAAAAAAAAATAAAATGATTATGTAGTGATGATAATTGTTCTGAAATGCCATTGTGCCAAAGATTGCAAGATTCCAAAATAATTTAAACACTAATTAACTACTGTTAGTGTTATTTAGAATAAAACATTTTAATTTCAATTTTACTGTATTTTTTTAGTGGTTTGTGTACCTAAGTAGGAAATAACTGATCAAGTGCAAGTTGAACTTGCGTAATTAGTGTTCCGTACGTTGATTGCTTTTAAAATAAAAATTTTTGTTACGGAGGCATAAAATGATCAGTGACTTCACAAAACATACCCTAAATGAGTTTTCAACGAAGTTTGTTTTCGATCTTTACTGAAAACTGATTACCTTGAATTTTTTTTTATATACCAGGTAAATTATTAAAGGTGATGCACGCGTGCTAATTTTCGTTTAATCTACACCCTGTAGAGAAAATTCCAGAATTTTTTCAAAATTTTTTGATCAGTACTTTTCGCGATAAAGGGGGGACGGGGATTTTTCGGGATTTTTTTTAAAAATAATACAAAGAAAAGTGGGAGAAAATATTACATGATATATATTTTTGAACTTGTGTTTTTACAAGCTTTCATTTGACACCCTCGTTGACCTAGTATTCTTTTTTTCACTTCCGATTTCACCCCCCAAAGTTAACCCTTCAAGTCAAAATTTAACTTTAAAAACAACACGGCTCTGATGAGGCCATCAATTTCTATATTAGTACTAAATTTCAACTTTCTGTCTCAAATAGTTTCGGAGAAAATCGGGTGTGACAGACAGACAGACGGACGGACAGATACCGAAGTGATCTTATAAGTGTTCCGTACCTAACACTAAAAAACAGGACCTACCATAATAGCGATAAAAATAACGAAGTTCAAATAACCTCTTATATGTTAAGTTCCTAAATAAGGAAAATCTTTATCCTTAATAAATCTTTCTCTTATTTTGTATCAATACTTCGCAAGCTTTAACCGGTGGGAGCATGCTTCAAATAACGATGACAGTTGACTCCTTACATTTAATTTCTTCTCCCTTTACTATTGCGCAGGTTTCAAATAAAGACAAAGACAGCGGCCTGCCAAAATAAGCGTTGTAAAATCTCTTTAATTGCTCTTATAAGTTCCTAAATAAGGGAAATCACCTTGTTTCTCTTATTTGGTTTCAATACTGCACAAGCTTCAAACGGTGGGCGCATGGTTCAAATAACGTCCTTATATTTAATTTCTTCCCTCAACTATTGCGCCGTGAAAGGAAAGAAAGCTCTCTAAAGTACAGATCAGTCAGGATAGATGAAGCCTACCAAACATATAAAAGAATACGAACAGAAACCCACGAATTAGTAAGAAGAACAAAAACGGAATACTGGGAGAGATACACAAAAAATTAGAATCAGACTTCTATAGTCAACAAAAACAAATTTGGAGATTTATAAGACAGCAGAGAACTAAGATGAAAGAACTAATAAAGTATACACACGTGAAGAAAGGAATGTGGGTAACATATCTTACACAATTATATAAAAGGGAACAGAGTATCACACTGCCACAAACACCAGAAATAACGATAAACGAAGAAACATATATAACGGAAGAAGACGTAATAGAAGCACTGGAAAAATTAAAAAAAACCGTAAATCTTCTTGCGAAGACCAAATAGCTACTGAACTACTAAAATATGGGGGACATTCTCTAGTTAAGCAACTCCAGACACTTATACAGAGGATTATAACATCGAATAGAATCCCAGATGAATGAAGAACAGCGGCAGATCTACTAATGCACAAGAAGGGAGAAAAAGAAGATCCAAATAAATATAGAGGCATAAATCTACTCACCTGTACAGGGTGAGTCAACGATAAAGTAAAGTTCATTATCTCATTTGTTTAGGGAATAACAAAAAAATGTTAAATACAATAGTTTTAGGGAATGTTAAGGTGGACAGTTTAAAATTATTTTTGAGTATACAGGGTATTTTTCGATTTATTTTGAATTTTTCATTTTTACTCTTGTTTTTAATACACTTATGCTATAACATCATAGTTGCCAAAACAAAAATGTAGGCATTGTCAAATTTTGACATGCCTATTAAGCAAATAGAAATAGTTTAATTTGTTGTAATAAGTGACGTATAAAGGTAATAGTTATGGATTTTCCTAAAAATGAATTAATTGATATGGTTTATATACTGGGCGAGGCGGGAAAAAATTGTCTTTTGGTAGTAAGGCCTTACGGAGCGAAGTACCCTAATAGACGTATACCATCTAGAAACTCTTTTCAGTGTTTAATGGAACGGTTTGATGGTAGTGGTAGCATTAAGTATACAAAACGGAAAGTAGTAAACCAGAATGCTACCAATGAGGAAAACGAAATGGAGATTTTACTTCATGTTGAAGATAATCCCCAGGTCAGCAGTCGTCAACTAGCTGACTTATCTGACACATCACAGTCTATGGCTAATCGCATCACAAGAAAATACAACTATCATCCCTTTCATATGGAACTACACCAAGAACTTCAAGATCGTGATTTTGAACGACGAGTAAACTTTTGTACCACCAGGAATGGAGCAATAGAGGCCGATCCAAATTTTTTATCCAAAATAATGATTTCTGATGAAGCTACTTTTCGCAGTAATGGAGCAGTTAACAGCCATAACACGCATTATTATTCAACAGTTAATCCATTGTGGGTCCGGGAAGTTCAAAACCAAAACCATTGGTCGTTTAATGTATGGTGTGGAATATTAAATTTTCGAATTATTGGTCCATATTTTTTCCGCAAACCGCTTAACGGGCCTAGATATCTAAATTTTTTACAAAATGAATTACCCCAGCTTCTTGAAGAAGTTGATAACTTTGAAAGGGAACAAATGTGGATTCAACAAGACGGAGCTCCTGCTCATTACCACTGGGAAGTTCGGGAATTTTTAAACTATCGTTACCCACAAAAATGGATCCGTAGGGATGGATTCATTCGGTAGCCCCCTCGATCATGTGACTTACCACCTTTAGACTTCTTTTTGTGGGGCTACATTAAATGATTATGTTTATGTGAGTCCTTCTACAACACCAGTAGATATGGAAAATAGGATACGGGATGTGTGCAGGACAATAACGCCCTTTATGCTAAGGAAAGTGAAGGAAAATATAGTAACACGACTAAACATGTATATTCAAGTAGACGGGCCTATTTTTGAACATTTATTACGTCATAATAATTAATCATTCGATAAGTTAAACTGTATTAGAATTATTATTAACTATTTGCTTATGTTTTCACAATATCGTAAGTGTATTAAAAACAAGGGTAAAAATTGAAAAATTCAAAATAAATCCAAAACAATTAGAAATAAGTATACGACACACTTAACAAAAGTTGGAGGGCTTTGTAAAATCTATCAGAAAAAATAATAATATACAGGGTGTGCCATTTGAGATTTTTCAATTTAAAATAGTCGAAATGCATAAATTTATATTGAACACCCTGTAGCCTCTAACTCAAATTTCTTTACATATATCTTTTTTTTGTCACTTCTATAGAACTCTCGTACCAATTCCACCTTCAGAAACAATGGCGCTACTGGCAATTTTTTACAAAACTGAAAACTAGTATTTTTTAAAAAGATTGAAATATTAGAAAAATTACTAGGTTTTGATATATAAGAATATTAATCAAAAAGTTATAAAATCTTAGGCAGAATTTAAAAATAAATTTTAAAAAAACATATGTTATATCGGTCACACTTTTTTGAAGTACCCTGTATACTCAAAAATAATTTTAAACTTGCACCTTAACATTCCCTAAAACTATTGTATTTAACATTTTTTCGTCATTCCCGAAACAAATGAGATAATGAACTTTACTCTATCGTTGACTCACCCTGTACACTGAAATTAACAAGAAAGTTTATTACAACAAAAATAAAAGCGAGAGTACAACTGGAAGAAGAACAGCAAGGATTCAGAACTGGGCGCTCATGCACCGATGCCGTATTCATTGTGAGACAGGGAAAATAAAAATCCATAGAATACAACATTCCAGCATACTTGTGCCTGATAGACTTAAAAAAAGCTTTCGACAATGTGCAAATAGAAGACGTTATTCATCTATTATATAACAGGAACATTCCATTAGATCTAATTAAAATTATCGAGAATATATATAAAGACTAAAGTAGCCGCAAGATTAGCAGAAGGAATGGCAGAGCCAATCAGCTATGAATCTGGAATCAGGCAGGGAGACTCTTTAAGTCCTCTTCTATTTGATATTGTCATGGATGAAATTATAAAGAATGTCAACAGAAAGAAGGGATATAGAATGGGTAACAGAGAACAGATGACGTGGTAATAATGGCTGAGATCGAGAACGATCTGCAAAGGCTGCTATACGAATTCTACATAGCTGCAAAACAATATAATATGTCAATCTCAACTGGAAAAACCAAAACAATAGTGAGAGCAAAAGAGCCGATTAGGTGTAAGCTGGTGGTGGAAGATAAACTAATGGAACAGGTGATAGAGGTCGATTACCTGGGCATCAAAATATCTAATATCAGAAAAATCGAGGAAGAAGTAAAACATCAAGTCAGCAAGGTAATGGGGTAGCGGGATGCCTCAATGATACCATATTTAGAAATAAATTCCGTTACGTGGAGACCAAAACGAGAATATACAAGAGTGTAATACGGCTAGTAATGACCACATCTGAAACAAGACCCGATACAAATATAACACAGAGGATGCTGGAATCAACTGAAATGAGAATACATAGGAGATGTACAAACAAGACACTGAGGGATAGAGAAAGGAATGAAGACATAAGACGCACATGTAATATAGAAAATATCAATCTGTGGATAAGAGGAAGAAAAGTGGAATGGGATTAACACACAGGAAGAATAGCAGACAACAGGATAGTACGGATAGCAAGAGACAAGTCACCGAATGAAAGAAGATCGATGGAACGTCTAAGTAGGAGATGGAGCGACGATCTATAGAGCAGGGAACAGAGAAAACAGGCAATTGTGCCTAGCTATAAGCCGAAAGAAGAAGAAGACTATTGCGCATGCTTGAAATAAAGAGAAGGACAGAGGCCTGCCAAAATAAGCGTTTCAAAATCTCTCTATAATTAAGAAGACTATTCTATTCAACTTTAAACTCGTTCGTTTTTTTTGGTTATATTTTCTTCAAATAAAATTTTTTCCTACACAGTAATTGATGTTATTTGGAACGGAGTAAATTATGGTTAAGGTTTTTTATTGTTTCTGGATATTTAGATTTAAAACTAAATAGGTCAAGTAAGGTGTTTATTTGCGAGACCACGTTTTAGTGTTTCTTTCTTTTGTTACGTATTTAAAATTGGCATTATTTTCCTGAAGTAAATATTTTTTATTTGTTCCCCTTATCGAATTTTCAAGAAATTCGCAGTAAATATTCTCCTCAAGGTCTCCAGACATTATAAGTACTTAAAGTGATTTATTATTGCGGTTTAGCAGCTATTTTCTTATTAAAACATAAATAAAGCAACGAAAAGATATATTTTTGAAAATTAAAAATCAAATGTATAATTGATTTAACGAGAGTTCCGTATCCTCTATTATAAAGGATTTGGTTCGTCGCATTGCAGATAGGGGTATTTCAGCGTTTTATGTGGCCAAAATGTTTTTTTTTAGATATTTTAAATCGGGTTTTATTTCTAAATGTAGCAGTGAAAGCTTTTTGGAGTGCATATTTTGAAGAAAAATACATTTTAATATATAAAAAAATAGTATATTGAGAAAAAAACATGTTGACTTAAACGAAAATTATAAAAATTCACCATGAAGAATTCCACGTCCATTTCTCTGCTTCCTCTGCGGATTTCTCTTCTTCTTCGTAACTTTCGTCTTAATATTGAGTTCAGCAGAAACAAGAATTTGTATTGCTTCTTTACTAAACGAAATAAAACTTTTTTGGGTTTTGGCCTTATATTAGATGTTAAGGGATCTGAGCTCAGCAATAATCCGTTGAGGACATCTACATTGCATTCTTCTCTTGAGAATTTACTAGAAAAATTTTGCCGCTACAGGCGAAAGTGCTCGATTCGCGCCTCTGCTGCTTTTTCGGACAGTAATCCAATGGGCAAAAGTGCCTTTTCTATTATTTTTGCATTGAGAATTAATATTTTGTGCATCGTAGGAGTCATGGAATGCCAGGGATACAAGTCCACATAAATTTTGGTGGCCTCATATCGATAGTCTGCAAATTTTTTTAAGTCGACTTTATGACCACTCGATATTACTTCCAAAATCACGTTCAAGCGATTTACGAGATTGAAGTTGGCATCGGTAATTTCAGCGGTTACCTTTGGATTAGCAAAAAAATCTCCTACTTATATTGCCATCATTGGTATTACCAAATCCAAGTTTTGGCACATCTATGATTTTTGCCTGTATTTCTGCCTTTTTTGCTTGACAATTTCTTTGTCACCGACGATTCAGCACATGTTTCAGTTACCCGATATCGCGGGATTACAAGTCGTTTTTGCTTGCTGTAACATGGTGTAACTCGGATAATACTTCGTGTTACTATTTCTTATTATTTCATACTGTCTCCTTGAGAGGTTAGATTCTATAAGCGGCTGCTGAATTTAGTTTTGACTGTTTTTCATGCTAATTTGACATTTTGTATGATTTCTGGTATGCTTGGTCTGTCTGGGGAGAGTAAGTTATATCTTTTAGAATACTGGATACAATTCTCTCTTCAGAACTCTGAAGGGATGTATAAGCAACAATAATAAAAGGCTGTTTTTAGTCAATTTTCACTGGTTTATTTATAAATTTTTAATGACGCGTTTTGCTGTCAATGCAGCTTCGTCGGATCTACGAATTTATATATTTATAATGAATTTCCATCAAGTAGAAGTTATAACCGTCCGAAACTTCTTTATCTCCGTTTTTCTACGTTTGTTTCTCTCACTTGATTCTTCAAATGACTTTGTCGATCAGAAGAACGGTGTTTTATCCTAGGTATTTCAAATGTTCCTTGTAACCATTCATCATTCTTTTTCAGAAAAACTTTTGGTTTTTATACGCTTCTGTCCACTTTTTCTTGAATTATGACTTCAAATAGGAAAACTTATACTTCACTTGCTTCCTTTGCTCATCATAATATTCATCTGACAAAATATAACTCTCAATTTTTCTTTAATATATGAGTTTTGTTACTGCATTTTGTCAAAAAGTAGTCTACGCCTTACTACTCGAGCACTTGAAGTACCCTCGGATTCTAAAACAAAAAACTGTTTAAATTAAAAAAATAAATAAACACATAATACCACGAGGTTTTGATCGTCCGATCTAAATATCGTGAAAATCTTGATTTCACGAGAAATCACGACTAATATTGATATATTTGATTTGAACGCACCCTAAAGTATAACAAATTACTTTTTAAATAGCGCAAAACGGGTTTTCGTACAACAATTTCGAGTAACATTTTCTACCTTGAAAATATTATTAATTATTTTAAAAAAATACATAAAAATGATCAATATGTATCCGCTCTAACCTGTAATATTCAAATTTATCACAATTTGCTTCAAGACCAACTCCAAAAGAGAAAAATACTTTTTTAAATAACTGTTTTGTAATGAATGCCGAGAAGAGAAATGAAACACTTAGAAAAAGATCAAGTTCCGATTGAGACTCCGACGCGCGCCCTTTCAAATGGGTCACGGGAGAGCTCGCCTATTGTTCTATCTATTCAACATTGTTAGGAAGCAAATTTTTTCTATCTGGAACAAGTTTTAGGAAATCGATTTATGGCCCCCTAAAACGCTGAAATACCCATATGTGCATTGTCAAAAATCAAAGTGTGCTCTTAGATGTTTTAACAATTTGTCGCTTATAATTTTACTAGCGGTGCTCGCGGCTCCGCTCGCGTTGACTTGATTCACTATTATCGTCACTGCCTATTCCTTATGTTACTTAACGTAATAAAATATATTATCTCGAGTGATAAGCGCACTATCGGACAGACAGACAGACATAGAGACGATAAATTTTATATATACATTATGGAAGATTATAGATAACTTGGGTAGAGAACAAATGTATGAATTAAAAAAAACACGTAAATCGGATAAGTGGTTCTCAAGTGAAAGGCGCATTAACGGACAAACAAACAGACAGGCAGAGAGACATTGCATTTTATATATATTATAGATAACCTGGCCAGAAAACAAATGTATAAATTAAAAAAAAAAAAAAAAAAAACGTAAATCGGATAAGTGGTTCTCAAGTGATAAGCGCACTAACGGACAAACAAACAGACAGATAGACGTTGCATTATATATATTATAGATAAGTGGTTCTCAAGTCATAAGCGCACTAACGGACAGACATATATATTTATATATATATATATATATATATATATATATATATATATATATATATATATATATATATATATATAACTAGTTGGGGAACTCGGCAAAAAGGGGGCATCAACAGATGTTCATACTATATTCATTTAGCCAATATTTCGGTCCTAGGTTGGGACCTTCATCAGGGCACAAACTGAAAAAGAGATAACGAAGCAACCAATAAAGAAAATTAGGCATGAAGAATTGGTGTTGTTAAGTCAAGTTTTCAATTATTAATTTTAATTATTAATTTTTAATTTGCTAATTTGCATTTTTAATTTCAATCTTACAATTATTAATATGGAACCATTGTAATTTAAAATTCTAAACAATCATAAATTATTATTATTATTATTATGAAGAAATGTCAAAAATAAAATGCGAGTGACTCAGATGTAGCATGCAATTTAATCTAACAAGAATGACCATCAATAACAATCGCCATAGCAAAGACCAACACTGAAATAAAACAACCACTATTCACTAACACATTAATATAAAAACATGGCATTTAAAACAGGGATGCCTTAATAACGTTGGATGCTGAAAATTCAAAACTAATTAACCACCTGCCATCTCAAAGAAAAGTGACAATTTTGACAGGGCGCTGACAAAGGACGACCACCTGACAGATGTAAGGGATCTCTCAAAATGAATAAAAGGAAAGGTTGAACAACCAGGAAAGGGCCGGTTTAGTACAAATTAAGTACTACGTCATATAGTAAAATTTTTGGTATGAAGGAAAAAGGTATCCAATGGGAACGCAAATTTTCGCTGTTATGATAATTAAGTGACATATAGAGGAAACGATTTTACTTCATCTGGGGGAATAGAACAAGGAAAAAGGAAGAGGCAAGTGGAAAGGGTTTTTTATTAATTGGGAACATACTGATCAATTTATTATTATAATTGTTATTATTACTAATGTTATTACAAATGAGAGTGTAATTATAAAGAATTTCAGGGGAAACCAAGAAAAACATGTACTTAAACAAGATGGTACCCAGAGGGCAACATGCAGAAGGACAGAGCTGTAAGCTACCAAAACGAAAAATTATTATGAGGAATATGACGACCCAGAGATATTATGGAAGGGATGACAATCACAAGAGAGAAGAAAGCTGTATATGCTGCTCAAGCCGTCAAGATCAGTTCTCTTATTGATATTTTGGGGATTCTCATTGATATAGCACATCTCAAGAAATTCTCTTTTAAGAAGGTTTTTTTGGATATGAAGGATTTTCGGTTCTCTAAAGTTGAAGGAATGTCCATTATCAACAGAGTGAATTGCCAGTGCACATCTTTGTGGATGACATCTGGTGTCGCTTTTATGCAATGCGATGCGACGGTTGAGACATTGTTATGTTTGGCCAATATATACAGCAGGACAATCAACCCCCCCCCTTTTTGCCGAGTTCCCCAACTAGTTTCTTAACTTAGAATTTTGTTAGATACGGCAACTTTTGCTTTCTCTCTCTTTATTATATATATATATATATATATATATATATATATATATATATATATATATATATATATATATATATATATATATATATATATATATATATATATATATATATGTATATATATATATATATATATATATATATATATATATATATATATATATATATATATATATATATATATATATATATATAGTAACATTCATTTTTTCCTAGATTTTAAGATCATGTTATGTTACTGTTACTATTTTATCATTATAATTTACATTTTTTTTTCATTTTTTTATCAGCAACCTGAACTAACTTTTAAGCAGTGTAGTTCACTCGGATTTCTAAACTGTTTATATTACAGTGTGCATTGCTGGTTTTCTACCGGATTTATTTAATTCGTTTCTAATGCGTCGATTGGTTGGACATTTGTATCCGGGAAGTAGCCGTCTTAAAGACGTGATTTATGCGGACGGGAGAGAAATATTTAAGGGTCCGGATGACACGGATCGTGGCTTTTTCCATCAAGCTGCAGTAGGCTTTTTCCATCAAGCCGCAGTGGGCTTTTTCCATCGAGCCGCAGTAGGCTTTTTCCATCAAGCTGCAATAGGCTTTTTTCCATCATAGAGCCAAGTCGAGTACGTGGCTTTTTCCCAACATGGAGCCGTAGTGGCTTTTTTCGACATGAAGTCGTAGTAGTTTTTTTTTCAACATGTAGTCGTACTGATATTAGTGATGGTTGGTGTGAAAACGGTTTTAGTGCCCAATTTAAGGCCTTTTTCTTTGAATCCGGTTTATTCCCAGACCCTTAGGGGCCAAAGAAAAGTTTAGTAGCCTAAAGGGATCTTAAGTAACCAAGAGGGAGACATCTGTGTTTTGAACATCCCACCTGGACAGGCCTAGAAGCTCGCAGGAAAACCGTAAGTTACCAGAATATCCATCTGTAGACCTGTTTTCCCGCAGATAAGTGTATTTAACATCGTATAGAACAGATAACTCGTGAAGTGAACCGCACGAATCTTCAATATCGGGTGTAGCAAAGTTTTAAAAGTAAAAATCCAGATTTAAGGACTTTATTTAGCAATATCACTTATTAGGCTAAGGTTTTTTGTAATAACAGAACCGCAAAAGTTAGAACTTTTAGTTAAGTCATTAATAAACCTTTTTTTTCTTATTTAAGGCTAGTGTTTCACTGCACCACCTATTTTACTTTTCAGGACAAAAGGGTTGTACCATATCAAAATTTTCCTTAACAACTACATAACCCTTCAGTTTTTTTTCATTTTTTAGCTGAAGTCAGATCCTTTTTATTTTAAAATGAATGGTGCCTAAAATTTGTACAACCAAAAATTTTAAGCAACTATAGAGATTATTTCCAAAAGACGTACGAAAATTATCTCTTACCCATATTACTCTACCACGAAAAACTGAGCTAGTGTATATTTAATTTCTTTAGTTCTTTTAATATTAATACCCACTCAATTCATTCTCAGAAATTATGAAAGGGGAACGCCACAAATAGCGCCTCAATGTGCTGGCGAAGTGAGAGGTCACAATATATACATACATATATATATATATATATATATATATATATATATATATATATATATATATATATATATATATATATATATATATATATTCTTTACTACATGATATTGTTCCATATTTAATGGTTTAGGCAGTGTATTACAACAGACCGCGTTAACGGCAAACTTTTTTCCGACTTGCTTATTCCTATTACCCTAACGTAATAAAATGTATCCTATAACCTACGTTTTTTAAAAAAAGCACGTAAATTGGATAAGTGGTTCTCGAGTAATAAGTGCACTAACAGACAGATAGACCGGCAGACAGAGACGTAGCATTTTTATACATATTATAGATGTTACAATAAATAGAGTTAGTTAATTTCTAACTTAGAATATTTGACATGTCAATTTCTTCAAAATAAGGTAGATGACAAAAAATTAACTACGTATAGTGACATGAACGACTTTCTAAATTCAACTGTTTTTACCCAACAGTTAAAATTTCGAACCACATCAATTTTTGGTTGTTAAAATATTTTTGAGTACTTTGTTATCATTAGTAAAATACTAATAATTATTACGGGGTCATATTAATAAGTTTCTATTCTAATATAGAAAAATAAGCAAATTTTAACAACAAAATTTTTTTTTCAATTTTATACCTTGATTTGGAAACGACAACATTTCTTACTTCCTCATTTGAAGAGCATTTATGTCTTTTGAAATATTTTTGGTCATAGGTAAAAGGCTAGGTGCTAAATCAGGGGACTACGGGGATGATCAAGCAATTCGTACTTTAATTCGTTAAATTTTGCCATTGTCAAAACACTTGTGTGAACACGTGCATTATCTTGGTGAAAAATGAATCTTTTCTTCTTTAAAGTAGGTCTTTTCTCACAAATTTTTGCATCCAACTAATCCAAAAGGTTATAATTAAGGAAACCCAAATATGCAAGTGAAAAACTTTAAAATATGCGCATAAATATGCAAATAATTTTCTCAAAATATGCACATACATGTTGTAAATATGCAGTAAAAAAAAATCGAAATAGACTTGAAAAATGTAAATTTATTGTTTCACATTACATGATACGGGTACTATACAAACGTAGCAATAAAAAAACCCATTTTAAATTTTCAACATACAGGGCGAATGAACTAAATCTAAATATAATATTATACACAGTAAAAAATAAATATGAATAATTATGTATTTTATTACTTTACTTAAAGATGAACATATAATAACAATAATAATGTAGGTACATATTATAAAAATTTATATACGTAGTAAACAGCATAATAAAATATACATTTTAAATTTGATACATACAGGGCGATGCAACTAAGTAAGCGGAAATATGCAAATATTGCACAAGACAGGGTCGCCGTTAGTTATAAAAACAATAAACTACTAAATGTTTCTCAAAATTCCCCATTAAAAAGTTTTGTCTTCTATCGTTGTATAAAAATTTATAAACTGAGAAACTCCTTTCCACATCGACTGATGTAATAGGGGCGTTTTTAAAATTATTTAATAGCATAGGATCTAAATCAATGGAATCAGTAAAATCCCCCTTTAAAACATTAGCTACTTGGCTGATAAATTGAAACCCACTATTTTTTTCCATAACATTCCGAAATTTTTGAAAAATTTTGCTCCCAATTTTACCTGCCACATTTTCAAAAGCGACCTCATATTGTTTTATTAGTTGAACACTTCGGGTTAATGGCAAATTAGATTCCTCCATTTGAGTTATGGTTTTAGAAACAAAGCTATAATTTGTTTTAAGAAAGGAAAGTTGTTTTATCTCCTTGTTTTTGAATAATCGTTTAAATTCTGTAAGGGATTGGGAAGATTCGTCTGATAATTCTTCAATTAGACCATCTAGTTGACAGAAGTTGTCGCAATAAAAAAATGTTGCTTCCAACCAAGTGCCCCATCTTGTAATAACAGGCTGAGGTGGAAGAGGAGTGTTTGGTAGTTTTTCTTTGTGGAACTGAATCGTTAAAGGCGCTTTAAGGAAGATTTTCTTCATGTTAGAAATTAAGCTATTCTCAAGCGGAAAATGATTCCTAATTTGCTCAGCAACCCTATTTAAAGCATGAGCGAGACATGTTACATGTATTAAGTTTGGATAAAAAATTTTCAAATTCTGCCCGGCCTTTATCATGTACGGTGCTGCATCTGACAAAATAAGCAAAAAATTATCTCCTGGAACAGGCGTAGGAAGAAAAACCTTCGATAGTTCCTCTTGAACAAATGTGGCCACTGTCAATGCATTTGTTTTTTCTAACTGTTTGGAAGCAAGATAAGATTTTGGCAAAATATTGTCGCTAAGAACTCCAATCAATAAATGCGTAATATGCCGTCTTCTTGAATCGGTGGTTTTATCAATACATATGTAAAAATGTTTGTTGCGAATTTTACCTTTAATTTCCTCAATTACCTGTGAATACAAGGAGCTTACGTCGTTTCTCCGTATTGTTGTTTCACCTGGGATATTAAATTTGCAATACTTCTGGAGGAAGGAAGTAAAATTTTGATTACGTAGCTTCGATAACGGAATGTTTGATGTCATCATTGCACGGCATAGATCTCGGTTAAAGATGTCTTGTTCATTTAGCTGTTTATTTTTGTACGTTGGTTGGAAACATTGCATTAATGTGTGTTGTGGCCTATTTCCAGGTTTCGTCTTACTCAATTTGGCAAGCAGTTTTCACGTGTTCCTCTATTTGAAATTTTTTATTGCATGGTGTCTGCAATAAAAAAAAGAAAATTTAATTAAAATCCCAAGGAAAAAATTCATTAAATAGAAATTTCGTTAAATAGAAAACTAGGTGCTTAGGGCAGGCAAAAATTAAAATTCTGCTTTGTACCTTTTTATTAGATTACCTAGAAATACATCCGTTTACGTATGTATTTCTATTTCGTGGTTTCGTTAAATAGAAATTTTGTTCGTTAAATGGAACAAAAATAACTTAAATAACATTGAAAATAGCATCAACGGCAAAATCCTGACAAAAATTTCGTTATGTTTAAATATTAAACGAAAATGAGATACCCTGTATATTCAATAGGTATTCAAAAATTATACTTACAGTTTTAACACATACAGAACAGTAGATTTTTCCCATATCTATTCTTAGTTCTTTGTATGGTTTAATCCACACTGACACACTACTGGCTTTGGGCATTTCACTGTAGTAAAATACGACTCACAAGATAAAAAGCACAATTCGACGTAACCACTTTAAAAGCACAACCAAAAATTAATCTAATAAATTAATAATACAAGTATGCTCTGATGGCCGTCTGGGGTTTACTGACTGGTTTTTACTGACCATAAAATAATAAAATTTATTTGGGAAAAACCACCGAGCGCGGCGGCGGCGGCGGTCTAAACATTGATCCTGATTCCGAAAAATGAATGAAAACGCCTGCCAAAGACCTACATTATTATAAATTCCTTTAAATATACACATATATGCTATTTTTAAAGCATGTATGCAAATATTTAGAAAAATGCATATAATATGCAAAATATGCAATATATGCGCTTTACATATTTGGGTGTCCTTAGTTATAATAAAATTCAGAGTTAATGGTTTTACCTTTCTGAAGATAATTGATCAACCAAACACCTTTGTAATCTGAAAAAACTGAAGCTAAAATAGTTTATTTTTTTGCAAAACTCATAATGATGGATCCACGTTTTATTCGTAGTTTTCATTCAATCCAAAAAGATAGATGAATCCCCTCGAAATAGGCACAAATCATCTTGTATCCATTTAGCTGATAATTTTCCGCATTCTCTTGGGTATACATAGAAACAGCGCGCAGCAACCCAACTTTTGATAGTGGTGTAGGAACACACTTCAATGTATGTCAATTGATGTCGTAATTTTCTGTAGCGCACAGTCCTTTCAAAAAGCCGTACTTTATCTCCGATCTATATTCGATTTTACTAAATTCACAATTTTTGCTGTCATCACTATAAATAGCATAACAAAAACTGGACCATCAAACTTTGTGTATGTTTTTACTGAATATCAAACTACTATCCATAGCAACTGCGTTGGTTTTTGACAAGTGGTCTAGACTAACTAGTTATCAATATTTGTTTTAAGGTTGTTTTAGTCCAATTGTGAAATTATATCATTTTCAGAAGCCAATATATGATTGATATAGAGAGTGGTAAATAAAATGTGTCTAGAATTTTACACAGAATTAAAAAATGTAATACCACGCAAGGGTATCTACGTATCTCCTTCTTCTTCTTCTTTATAAGACACTGCATCTCAAGTGCAGGAGATAGGCCTCTTCAATTTTCTTCCAGTTGTCTCTATCCTGTGTAAGATGGAGCCATCTGCTGCCTGCTATCCACCTGATTTCATCAGTCCATCTTTTCATTAGTCTTTCGACATTTCTTCTACTCTCCCAAGGTCCCATTTAGATAATTTTGTTGTTCATCTATTATCATCCGTTCTAGCCAAATGCCACTCTTTCAGTGATATCTGTAATTTTTGTTGTTCGTCTGATATCCTCACTTTTAATGTTTTCTCGTAAACTAAAATCTAACATCTGCATTTCCACGACTCGCTGAGTACCTTGGAGTCGACAAAGAAAATTTTTTGAAAGGATCGTGGTTTTCAGCTCATACTTACTGGAAGTACGCAGCTCTCGTGGTTATCTTTTTAAGGTCATGGGGATATGTCTGTTTTAAAATGAATTCCAGTTTTTGAAATGTGGTCCAGCTGAGACTAGTTCACCTTAATATTTCCGCTGTTTGATTATCTTTATCCAATCTAATCTTATGTCCCAAGTATATATACTCTTCCACTTTCTCGATCTCTTCCGTGCCGATCTTAAATTTTAACATATGTTCTTCATCTAATTTAACCGTTAATGTGGCATTTTTATATATGAATTTTGCGAGTTCGGCATATCTTGAGTCTATTCTGATATAAGCTAGGGACTGCATAATTGCCCAGCTTTCCAGGAAATCGAAAGCCTTCTTATAGTCGGTAAAAGCTAGGTGCATCTTAATATTATATTCAGTCTTTGTTTTTTGGATTCCCAAGGGATATTGCCATTCATGCACAAATTGAGGGGAGTGAGGTTATTCCAGGACAATGTGGGAGTACACACTGCAGCTGCTGTAAAGGCTGCTATTAAACATTAAGTCTGTGATTTTCGCTCAATCTACACTGAAGAATATTTCAGAATTTTTTCAAAATTTTTGATCAGTACTTTTCGAGATAGGGCGGGAGAAACTGATTTTTGCCCTTCTATAAAATTAATATGAAAAAAAGTTTGCGCGAATATTATATCATATATATTTTTAAACTCGTTATTTCCTTAAGCTTTCATTTTACAACAAACTAAATTACTTTAGAAAAAAAAAATTCACTTCCTCCGACAAGCTAACCCCTTAAGTCAAAATTTAACTCTCAAAACTACACGGCTCTGATTGGGCCATCAATTTTTATATTTTTGCCATATTTCAACTTTCTATGTCAAATAGTTTGGCAGAAAATTGGGTAAAATACTATGTTATTTCAAACTTTATCCTTTTTCTCGCACAAGGTTTTGTGTCTCTCTTAGAATGTTTCCTTTAACCGACGACTTATATCGCCAGTTAAGTGAAATCCTGGATTTCAGGATTATATTTTTTCATTCTGATAAAACAAATACAACTGATACTATCAAAATCAACTGGGGGTAAAAGTACATATCCATATTTGACTATTTCGATCAATGATTTTATGGGATTGTTTCCTACTTTATATCTATTCTATCAGATAATGGAGGGAATAGGAGAATGAGCATGGACGGGTGCGCATTCGGGTTTGGTAGACTACTATTTTCAACCATATTGTTAGTGTCAAGCTCGAAACAATTTTAGAAAATAAAAAATTATTGCTACGAGCTAGATCGGGGGTGCAAGATGGGTGATGTAATGCCCGAAAACCACATTGCTTAATAGTAGCCTTCACAGCAGCTGCTACATTGTCGTGGAGTAACCTCACTCCCCAAGACAGCTGTCTGCAACGTTGTTCTTTTATGGTATTCCTCAATTTGTGTATTAATGGCGCATAGTATCCACAGGCAACTGTAGTCTTTCGTTTTCTAAAGTCGATTGGCAATATCCCTTGAAAATCCCGAAAAGATGGTGACCATGATCTTCTTGTGCGATTCCAGTTTTGACAGAGGATTATGGTTTTATCTCCGATAACAAAATTTTTTTTGCTGCTTGTAGAGGGCCAAAAATGACCGCACGAAACTCGAGCTTAACACGTAGGCTGAAATCTTTTTGGTCTGACACATACATGTCGCCCTTTTCAAGAAATCCATGTGATTTTTAGGAAGTACCAAACTTCAAACGATACGTCAACTTCATCACATTTCGACAATTAGTTTAAAAGTTACACTGGATTTAGTGACGCTATTTTTGATATATTCAAAGCAATGCATGAAATACCTGACACCCGAAAGATATCAAAATAATGGTCATATTTTTCATGAAAATTTGGGCCTGAGAAACCTCTGTTCGAAATGATTACCGCGTTTGCTCACAGTGGACCCAAAACAACAACATGTTGATGATTCTGAGCACGATATGTGACAATAGAAGAAACATGGATTCACCACTACACATCGGAATCAAATCGGTAGTCAATTGAGTGAACAGCAGCCGGTGAAAGCCGCTCGAAGCGACCAAAGATGCAACAGTCGGTTGGGAAGGCTTTGGTCTCTGTATTTTGAGATGCGCATAGGAAAATTTTCGTCGACTATGCTGAGAAGGAAAAAATATCAATACCGAATATTATATAAAAATTATGGTGCGTTTGAAGGCAGAAATTACAAAGAAACGGCCCCAAATGAACAGGAGAAAAGTGCTATTTCATCAAGACAAGGCACCTTGTCACAAGTCAATGGTTACGTTTGCAAAATTGCATGAGTTGAAGTTTCAATTGCTTCCTCATTTACCGTATTCTCCAGATTTGGCCCCCAACGACTATTATCTATTCGCAGACCTTAAAAATATGCTAGCGGGAAAGATATTTGGTTACAATGAAGAAGTTATCGCTGAACCTGAGCCCTATTTTGAAGGGACTGATTGCATCGGTCTTGAAGCGATGTTAATGAATAAAGTCGAATTTTGCAAAAAAATGTGTTTTAAGTAGCTAGACTAAAAACTTTTCAGCCTCCAAGTTATATATTTTGAAATATTGCACAACAAAACTTCTATTTATGAAAATAACGGAAGTTCCTTTGATGGCAGAGCTACAAAATTTTAATTACAATGCAATATTGTGTTAATATGTTTTGGCCTGAAACTTTGGGCCCTCATTACGGATCACGAGCATCCGGTGGATAATCTTGATAATATTTAGTTGTGAGGTGCCAAAGATGTGTCACTTGGATTGTAGATAATTAATTCCTAAAGTCTAATATTTAAAAAAAGCAATGAATATGACGGAAAAGCTAATATTTTAGAACATAAGGTAGCTATTTGTCAGAAAAAAAATTCTTTCTTTATTTAGTTAACGTCTTAAAAAATATCTCTGGAGAAAAAGGGACTGTTCATTCAATATTCCAATTTAAACGCGGCACGTTGAAAATTATTTTCAATTAAGGGCTTTTTGTTATTTCTATATATATACCTTAAGTGAAAAGTTTTTGTATGAATATATTCCGTTATTAATAATTTATTTACGTAGATTACTTACAGCTTAACAAGATAAAAGTTATTAAACTGTATGAAGCTCATTTTTTATGTTCTAGTTTGTTAGCTGAGCTAAATTTAAAGTGACGTTGAGTGGAAAGTGATTTTCTAATTTTTATGAATATTTATACCAGTAATCCCATTAAATTAATATTTTAATCAGAACATTAATTATGTTTCTATTTTTAGATGTTTTTAATATTTGAGTAGCATCTATCCCTCATAGTCCTTACAGAAATAAGTTTTATATATATATATATATATATATATATATATATATATATATATATATATATATTTCTTCTTTTTTTTTAACAAAGAAATAAATTATTATAAGTTAGACACCAACAATTTGACTAATATATACTATAATATTTTAAATAACTTAACATCACACAATTAATAGTCATATCTCATTTACTAACAATCAACACACGTCCATCTCATTTCATGTTAATTTACTAACAAACACAAAATAACTTTTCCTACACTGAACCACTGTTCAGATTTCTGAAGAAATAAACACAACAAAGAACAACAGTGTCATTGCAGCCAGAGCCACAGTATGTTGTTTCGTCTTGTCTGTTCGTAGTTTTGTTAGTTATATATATTTAAATTGAATGTATTTTTCTGTGATACCTCTTACAATGGAGGAATGCTTTGGTTGGTGAGTTTTTCCTTTTTTTTTTAACGTGATAAAACTTACCAAAAAACTGCTTTGTAATTTTCTAGTTTTTAACTCCAGATGAAGCTGAAAAAATATCAGCGAAATATAGAGTTTTTCTTTAACAACAAATAAGTATTTTATTTTATTCAAGACCGCTTTCCTGAAATCTCTACACACACAACACACACACACACACACATATATATATATATATATATATATATATATATATATATATATATATATATATATAATCGTATATCCCTTCTACCATATGGTATAGGGCAGTTATACATTCTCCTTTTTTTCCCTCTCAATCTTCACATATAAACTTCTTCCATCCGTCTCTACTCTTTGCCATCTTTACTGCTTCCTTCCAGGATTTTCCCTTCTCCTTAAGTATACCTCCAACACTCCTATTCCAGGTCTGTCTAGGTCTTCCTCGCTTCTGTTTTCCATGTATTCGGGTTTCATACACTTGTTTCACCTGTCTATCATCCTTCATTCTCTGTATATGTCCCTACCATCCCAGCTGTCTTTGTTGTATATATTCCATAATTGCTTGTACTCTCAGCCTTCCCCTTATTTCTGTATTTCTTATTCTGTCCTTCCGTGTAACTCATTGTGCTGCTCTCTGGTATTTCATTTCGACGGCTTGTATCTTGTTTTTCTGCCTGTCTATTAGGGTCCATGATTCACATCCATATGTTGTCCTATAAATTGCTTTGAACACTTTTATTTTTGTTTGTTTCGTCACTTCTTTGTTCCTAATGAATTTATTACTTATTGCATAGTAAAGTTTGTTCGTTTTTTTCGATTCTTTCATTAATTTCTTGACAAGACATTGTTTTCCAGTTTCATCCATTATCACTCCCAAATACTTATAGTGTTCCACTTGTTGTATTTTATTCCCTTCTATGTAAATGTTCGTTTTCTATTGTCATTACTTTTGTTTTATCTATATTAATTTTCATACCTTCTTTGAACGCTTTATTCCAAACATTGTTGCTGTATATTCCCTTTATGATTCTTATTGTCTTCTTGTTTATTCTGTTGTTTTCCAGGCTTTTCCACACTTTATTCCTTGGCATACTGTCAAATGCTTTTTCTAAGTCTATGAAAGCAAGGGTAGGGTTCGTTAATCTGTTTCAGTGTAAATATGTGGTCTTGTGTACTTCTTGCTGGTCTAAATCCACGTTGCGATTCCGATAGTTGTGGTTCTATTACTTTCTTTATCCTATTATTAATGATGCCCTCATAAATTTTGACAATTGTGTTCAGTATAGTAATTCCTCTGTAATTATTGCAATCCCTGTGATCTCCCTTTTTATAGATTGGTGTAATAAACGATATTCCCCATTCGGCAGGATTTTTCTTGTTTCTCCTTCTTCCTCATGCATTTAATCATTTTCAGACGTTATCTTATAGCTGCCTGAGACTTTCCCATTTTTCAATTTTCTTATGACTTCCTCCAACTCTTTCCATTTTATTTGTTCCCCATTTTCTGTTTCTTCCATATTTTGTTGTTCCATTTCTTTATAATTTGTATTATCTTTTTCTTCATTACCTCCCAATAGTTCCTCAAAGTATTCTTTCCATCTTTCCAATATTGGTTTCTCCGTTGTTAGGATTTCTGGGTTTTTGTTTTTTACATATAATTCGGTCATAGGTTGCTCCTTCCTGAATATAATTACAGTTTTTTTAGTAAAAAGAAATATAGAAACATAAATATTTTTAAAAAATTCCAATCGAAACTCCTTAAATGTATTAATTACTTTGCATCACCCTAAAAAGTGGTTTTTTTTGTAGAAGCAATATAAGTAAGAAAATTGGAGAAATCGGTCTACTTACACATAAAAGAATAGCAGATAATGTTGTTCAGTTCAAAGCCATATCGGAAATAGAAATAGATTTCAGTAGGCATACAGATGAACAGAAGATTCAAATGTAGAATCATGCAGATATATGCACCGACTTCAGACAGTGACGAAGAAGAAATTGACCAATTCTACGAAGATATAAACAAAGCACTGCTACACCACCAAGCAAGATCTATCATAACAATCAGCGACTTCAATGCCAAATTAGGTACACCAACGAATACAAATGAGAAGAATGTCGGGAAGTTTGGTTTGGGTACGAGAAAGAACAGAGGAGAAATGTTATCAAATTTTGTCAACGAAAGTAACTTGTACGTTATAAACACATTTTTCCAAAAGCCAGAACATAAACGATGGACATGGCAAAGCCCAGATGGGATAACAAGAAATGAAATTGATTATGTTTTATCAAATGACAAGAATATTGTAATCGACACGACAGTCCTGAATGCGATAAGAATTGGCAGTGACCATCGGATGCTCAGAGCAAAAATGGGAATAAATCTGAAGGAGGAGAGACGTAGATTGATAACGCATACAAAGATAAAGTCACCAACTGAAATAATAAAACAAAATAAAGACAAATATCGACAAGTACTGAAAAATTATATAGAACCCAAAAACTTCCGAACAGAACTTATGACTACAAAACGAATAGAAACATCAAAAAAAAGAAAAAATACGAAAATTAAGTGGACACAAAATCTAATGAAACGGAGAAGACTTTTCAGAAATGATCCAACAAATGGCAGATTAGAATTGGTAAAAATAGACAAATAAATAAAGAAGAAGATCAGAGAAGACATTAGACAGTTTAAAAACTCTTAAATAGAAGAAACTCTGAAAGAGAGAAAGGATTTGAAAGACCTAAACAAAGAAATGAATGAGGGGGGAGACATCAAATAATAAAACCTATAAATAACGGTAACCAAGAGATCGCACAAATCCAAGAGATAAAGGAAGCTACAGAAAAATATGATAAAACACTACATGATACGAAAAAAAATCGCCACCGCCTGGGAATAGACTGCTAGTAAGAAATGTGGGATCTGAAGAAATTCTCGATATAACAACGGATGAAATAATGAACGTCATACAACATCTGCACAACAATTAAGAACCAGGGGACGACGAGATAACTGTACAAATGATAAGGTACGGATAGGTATGGACAATACAATCTCTTCAAGCTCTATTGAACAGGTGTCTTATAGAAAGGAAAATACCAACACCTTGGTTGTGCTTATTTTTAAAAAGAGAAAAAAATTTAGATTGGAGGATTACAGACCCATCAGCCAGTTATCGGTACTATACAAAATCCGCACTAGAATCATAACATATAGATTATCAACTACGTGAATAAGCGAGATTTAGACGGGTATACAGCACTATGGACCATCTTCAAACAGTTAGACTACTAATGGAAAAAGCAAATGAATACAAAGTCACCTTATGGATAGCAATGATTGACTACGAAAAAGCATTTGATTCGATATGGGCAGTCCTAACGCCTTAAGTAATAGCAGAGTGGACGAAAGATACTTTACTTGAACAAATAATTCTTGAAGAAAAAAACAAATAAAATCAAAATTAAAAGAGGAATTAGACAAGGCGACACAATATCCCCCAAGCTGTTTACGTTGACTCTAGAAGACATGTTCAAATCGCTAAAGTGGGAAAATAAAGGAATACTAATAGAAGGTGAACGATTAAATCACTTAAGGCTCGTAGATGATGTCACTCCGATCGTCAACACAAAAGAAGAATTAGAACAAATTAGAACAAATGCTGATAAAATTAAATAATATTTCTCGAGAAATAGATCCAAAAATAAATGTCACCAAAACCAAATATTTGAACAACGAAACTAATAAGATAACAGCAAGGAACTGTTAACAGAAGGTGAAAGAATAGAAAAGGTACAAATATTCATATATTTAGGATAAAAAATCGAAATATCAAAAATAATTTAAATGCTGACTTGGATAGAAGAGTCTCGTTAGCTTAGTCTGCGTTCGGAAAGTTACAATTTACATTTAAAATGGACATCCCAAATATAATAAAAGCCAGAGTGTTCGATCAATATGTACTACCGGTATTAACATATGGTACTGAAATGTGGGCTGTAAATGAAAGTATAATATATAAACTCCAGGTAACCCAAAAAGCAATGGAGAGGGGAATGCTAAATATTAGACTCCAAGATCGTATTCCTAACATCAAAAAACAACAGAGCTCAGTGGAGACAACTTGGGGAGGCTTACATCCGACTATGGATGGAATAGCTAGTGATGATGATGATTAATTACTTTATTTGTATTATTCTTTGGTTTTCCAACTTTTTTTCAGATATATATTCCAGAAATAACATACGTCGAAATTTAAATTAATAGCGCATTGCGGGGTTTTCAGTTTAATTATTTTATAATTTATGGGTCATTTCAAGAGAGCTCGACGTACTTTTCCAGTTAAAGACTTTGCCTTTAATTAAAATTTGTTGGTGGCTTTGACCGAGTCTACAATCCTAAGACTAAAATTTCATTTCGATTTTAGATCGAGGTGCAGTCAGCTTAATCCTTTGAAAAAACGTAGACAGACATGGTTGCTTTAGAAATATTGCAACGAATACTCTTGAGATAAAAAAAATAATAACAATAGTAATAAAAAAATCTTTATACTCCAAAATGAGTTTTAATCCTGTTTGAAGCTCAAATTCCATCAACTATAGGATGCTGTTTCCACGTTTTGGGCCTGCTCGTAAACATACGCTGCATTTGTTAGATTCTAGTCAGAAGAGAAGGCTAATTGGAAGTCCAAAGCTCATCAGCAACCTTGATTCCTTCGAGCATCAAAGATCTGTTAGCAACTTGACTTTATTCTGTAAGTACATTCATAGAAAGTGTTTGATAGATGTCACCGACTTAATTCCTTTTAGATTGGTGTACGCTAGGAAAGTACGTTTCGCAGATACATGACCTCCGTATGCGGCACATAGATTATTTCAGCATTTTATGTGGCCAAAATTATTTTTTTTGTTTTTAGATATTTTAAATCGGGTTTTATTTCTAAATATAGCGGTGAAAGCTTTTTGGAGTGCATATTTTGAAGAAAAATACATTTTAATATGTATAAAAAGACAGTATATCGAGAAAAAAACCTGTTAACTTAAACAAGAGTTACAAAAATAGTTATTCACGTCTCTTCGTCCGGGCTCGAACACCATTCCTCTGCTTCCTCTGCAGATTCCTCAGCGGATTTCTCTTCTTCTTCAAAACTTTCGTCATTAATATTGGATTCAGCAAAAACAAGCATTTGTATTGTTTCTTTACTAAATGATATAGATCTTTTTTTGGGTTTTGGCCTTGTACTAGATATTAAGGAATCTGAGCTGAGCAATGATCTGTTACGGACATCTAAATTGCATCCTCCTCTTGAGAATTTTCTAGCAAAATTTTGTCGGTTTAGGCGTAGGAGTCTTGGGATGCCAAGGATACAACTCCACATAAATTTTGACGGTTTCATATCCATAATATGCAAATTTCGTCAACTTTATGACCACTCGATATTACTCCAAAATAATTTTCAATCGATTGATAAGGTTAAGGTCGACACCGGTAATTTTCTTCTACTTGTATTGCCATCATTGGTGTTACCAACTCTAGCTTTTGGTACATTTATGATTCGCTCTCTGAACTTTGCCTGTATTTCTGCCTCTTTTTGCTTGACAATTTCTTTGTCACTGTCCGATATTAGCTGCCACTTTTGTACAGGAAGCTTTTATGGCAAATGTAAAATATTCTCGAATAATCGGATCCTCGCGTGCAATACTGACAGGCTAAACTGTAATGCATCTGTATCGACGTTATTTTTTACATTGAGGTCATTAAACTGCTTTGAATTAGCACCATAAATGTAGCATCTCATGGTTGAAATAGTTGAGGTAGCAGCATTGCACACCTTTGCATCGACCATAGTTAGCGTCATTATATTTTCCATGGAAGAAGAGATGTCTCCTTGTACGAATTCGCTGTTTCTTTGGTAAACAGCGAATTCGTACAAGGAGACATCTCTTTTTGCATTTTCTATCTAAGTAATTTTGAGAATTTTAATATCCACTGTTTTTTTTTAAACAAATCTAATCCCTTTTCCACACAAATCAACTGTAGTAGAACACAGCAACTTTGAAAAGTGTTGCTGTCAATTGCATCTTCTTCTTGCATTTCTTGCTTAAATTGTGCTTGTTGCAATCCGTCACATCCCCATTTCGAAATGAGTGTCAATAATTGACGCTCTTTTAGATTTAATTCCTTTAGTACATCCTCCAAATATGTGACCAAATGTTTAGCGGTGTGATCCAATAAACGTAAGTTCAGCACATGTTTCAGTTACCCGATAAGCCTCTTTCTCCGGCAACAAGTCCTTTTTTCTTTCTGTAACACAGTGTAATGCGTATAATACTTCTTGTTACTATTCCTTATTATTTCATATTGTCTCCTTAAGAGGTCAGATTCTACAAATATTGAGAGGGTGACTATTTGATTTAGTTGTGACTGTTTTTCATGTTGCTTTGACATTTTGTATACTTTCTGGTATGTTTGGGCCATCCTGTCTCTAGAACTTTGAAGGGATGTTTAAGCAGCACGCATTATTACTTCTTTATCTACGGCATTGTGTACTTCCTCTCTACGTTTGCTCCTCTCAGTTGATTCTTCAAATAACTTTGTTGGTCGACCAGAAGAACGGCATTTTACCCTAAGTATTTCAAATGTTCCTTGTAACCCTCCGTCATTCTTTTTAAGAAAAACTGCTACTTTTTTATGTGTTTCTGTGCTTTCTTAATTATATTCAAATAGGAGAACTTTTGCTTCACGTGCTGCAGGAAGTCCCTCTCTTTCTTTGCTCATCACAGCCTTGGCAAATTATTCCAAAGGGATGGTGTTCTCTATATAAAAGTCTGCTTGAAGAGCGTTGTACGCGGAGTAACAAGCTGAACCTCATACGGATGTGAAGTATTAACGCGACATGTATTTCTAACATGTATCGCTATAGGAGGAATTAAGCCGGCTACATCCTTCGCCAATGAAAATACTTGTAGAACAGACTCAAGTCTCCAACGGTTCTTCGATGTTGCAGCGAATCAAGGCCATCGGTCAGCTCTTCTCTGAACAGAATCCAACAAACGCAGTGTATGTTTGGGAGCGGAGCCCCAAACATGGGGGCAGTATTCCATAGTTGGTCGAATTTGAGCTTCGTAAAGAATCAAGAGTTGTTGTGGAGTGTAAAGCTTTCTGATTCGAAATAATATTCCCAACTTTTGAGAAGTTCTCCTCGGTATGCCTGCAGCATGTTCATGCCAGGACATATTTGCCCCCAAATTAAAGCCCAACAAATTGAGCGACGATGCTAGGGGAATGGAGTGCCCCGACATAACTATATCGGGTTTAGCAACGTTAACTTTTTTAGAAAAAACTGCCGCCTGGGTTCTTGTAGCGTTAAATTCCACTTGGTTACTGTCACCCCAAGATAGAATTTCTTCCAGGTCTTTGTTAAGTTGAACGACCTCCTGCTGTCTGCGGATATTCGCCTGAGTAGCCGATGTCCGAGCGTTCAAAGGGAATAAAGAGATAAGTGTACAGTCATCTGCAAAGCTGTAGATTGGATTCCCGGTCTATTCCAGCAGATCGTTAATGTAAATAAGAAAGAGACTAAGAGACAGTATGGAGCCTTGAGGCACACCGGCGTTGATAGTGAAGATGTTAGAAAGAAATCCGTCGACCGTCACTCGTAAAGAATGCTCTCTGAGAAAACATGAGAGCCACTAACCGAACTTTTCAGATATATCAAAAGAGCGTAGCTTAGCCAACAGTCCATCGTGCGAAACACGATCGAATGACTTGGATATGTCAAGAGCAACCGCTCGAGATTCTCCAAAGTGTTCAATTGCGTTGTTCCAAACATGTATTACATAAGTCAGAATATCTCCTGTTGATCTATCTTTACGAAAGGCGATCGCTAATAATGTTGAATTGTTCAAGATATTTTAGAAGATGCTGATTGATAACCTTTCCCATGACTTTCGATATTATTGAAAGCAGTGCTACTGGTCGGCAGTCATTTGGTAAGGTTTTCTTGACTTTTTTAGTTATCGGCTGAACTGTGGCAAGGAAATAATCCCTTTCTGTAGGATAGGTTGAAAAGTCTACAGAAAACTGGTGTTAGTTCCCTCGCACAGTTTTTGAGAACTATGGCAGGTATTCCGTCAGCGCCAGAAGCCTTTTTGGTGTCTAGCTTCATTAAAATACGCTGTCTGAAGACAACATCGGGCATCCTTGACTGCAATATGGGAATAGTAGGTGGTGTTTTTCCTTGGAAATCAACAGTAGAATGTGAAGCAAAGGGCTCAGCCAACAAGTTCGCTTTCTCAACAGATGTCGTTGCAATGGAATTATCTGGCCGTGTGAGTGGTGGTATGGTGGATTTGGTGAAATTTTGACTAACTGCCTTAGCGACTGCCCAAAAGGATCTAGAATTGTTGGGACAAGCGAGAAGTTTGTTTCTAATTCGTTGATTGTGTGCCTCTTTGGTTTCCTCGATAATTCCTTTGCATCTGTTCCGGGCACGAATAACGGTGTAACGATTTATGGTGTTAGGATTTTCACGCCATTGTCGGTAGACAATGCATTTTCAGTCAAACCAAGGCTTGCCATTGGAGGGGTATTTCTTCGAAAAAGGGATGTAAGCTTCCATGCCAGCCAAAATAACATCGGAGACCTCCCTGGCGTAGTCAGATGTGTTGTTGGATCAAAAACAAACGTCAATCCAAGGGAAAGTTCGAAAATATTCCATGAGATCTCCCCATTTAGCAGATTTGTAGTGCTAAATCTTGCGCAGCTTAGGCGCCTCTCTGTCACTGATTGGTAGGATACTCGATGTCGAAAGCAGTTTATGATCGGAAGAACCTAACGGCGGATTTACGGTGACCGTGTAAATCGCCGGATTGGTGGTTAAAAACAGATCAAGAAGACTGGCGAACTCCCTGTCTCGATCAGGGATCCGTGTTGGTTCGTCAATAAGCTGAGTTAAGCCATAACTGATTGATTGAAAGATATTCATCTTGCTATAAAAATAACTCTCAAGATATATCAATTTTTCTTTAAAATTTGGAAAGTTTTATTCATGCATTTTGTCAAAAAGTAGTCTACACGTTATTACTCGAGCACCTGAAGTACCCTTGGATCCTAGAACAAAATAAAAACTGTTTAAATTAGAAAAATAAATAAATACAAAATACTACGAGGTTTGCACCGTCTGTTTTAAAGACTATGAAAACCTCATTTTCACGGGAAATATCGGCTAATATTAATATATTTCATTAATGTAAATACTCTTTTTTCTGTTAAAACTAATAAAATCACTGGGACCTACTCTGGAGTATAACAAATACCTTTTCAAAATACCGAAAAATGGGTTTTTGTACAACAATTTCGACTAACAGCTTCTACCTTCAAAACATTACTAATTGCTTTTAAAAAAATTCTTCAAGACAAACTCCAAAAAAGAAAAATCCCTTTTTTAAATAACTGTTTTGTAACGAATGCCAAGAGAAATGAACACTCAGAGCGACGATCAAATTTCGATTGAGGCTCCGGCGCGCGCGCTGTCGAATGAGTAACGCGAGGGTTCGCCTATTATTCTATGCCTATTCAACATTGTGGCAAATTTTTTCTACTTGGGGCAAGTCTTAGCAAATCGATTTATGTGTGAGGTTCAGCTTGTCACTACTCGGACCTAGTCAAGAATTCTTTTATATGGGGAGCTTCATTCATTCGGGATAAATTGCCCAGGATTCGACCAACGAAAATCCCTTTTTCGCACATGCATCGCAAGGATTTCCCTATACCACGCGTGTCGTGGCATAAAAGAAAAATATTAAGAAAAAATTTAGCAGCTTTTTAGCATTTCAATTACTTTTCTGTTACTGTAATTACCGTTTAAAAATTCAACGACACGTCTTTTTAGGACACTGTCTATTTTCGGTGGCGCCATTTTAAAACTTTATTTCTAAAGAATGAGAGTAATTCTCCATAACTCCCTCTATCATTTACTAACATTTTATGCAAATTTACGAACAAACAAACAAAGGAAAGCCGTTCAAAATCCTTTTGATGAAATATTCGCCACCCTCTACTTGTAACAGTTTTCTTTTACCCCCTAAAACTTCATCTTCAGGCAAGAGATATTTGCAGCTGACTAACGATATTATTTATTAATAAGTTTTTCAGTTAACCCTCTCGATCCCTGTGTTGTTTACCACCAACTAGGAATTCACTACAAAGGAAACTTTTGATTAGTTTCAAACTTTTGAAATCGTAAAGGGGTTTTGATTTAAAACTTTTTGATGCGTCGAAGTAGTAAATGAATTTTAATTACTCTCTAAACGTTATTCACAACTTACCGTTTAATTTATTATCTTCTTTTTTTTACTTACTAGAAGTAAATCGTTTGTATAATGACAACTGTGGATATATAATTTTATTTAAGTGTGTAAACATGTTAATATACGTATACAAAATCATTGCAATAGTCAATTAATGGTATTGGTGTAACAACTAAAGACGAATCGAAAGATTCGCATTTTCAGAAGTTACCAAAAGTGTTCTTCGTATTTGCTGAACCATCCCAAGACGCGTTTCGCCGTATCACGGCTCCTCAGTTGGGCTGGGTTCAGCAAATACGAGAACACCATTTTTAGTTCTTATCCAGGTACTAACGGAAAACTATGACAAATAAATGCCTATACTGCACTCTGTCGGTGAGTTACAAAGTCTTTTCAAGCAGAGCGGCACAGCACGGCTGACACTTATTACAGAAATGCATCATCTCGAGCTTACCGCTCGAAGGCATAGATGGCATTGGTATAACAACTAAAGACGAATCGAAAGATTCGCTTTTTCAGTAGTCACCAAAAGTGTTCTTCGTATTTGCTGAACCATCCCGAGACGCGTTTCGCCGTATCACGGCTCCTCACTTGGGCTAGGTTCAGCAAATACGAGAACACCATTTCTAGTCCTTATCCAGGTACTAACACTTAGTAGTTGTTATACCAATGCCATCTATGCCTTCGAGCGGTAAGCTCGAGAAGATACGTTTCTGCAATAAGTGCCAGCCGTGCTATGCCGCTCTGCTTGAAAAGACTTTGTAAGTCACCGACAGAGTGCAGTATAAGCATCTATTTGTCATCGCCAATTAATACAAATTTATATTCTGATTTAAGGTAGGGTAGGAGTCCCTAAGACTGCGCTGGAGATAAGACTGGTGTACTAGTGTGAGGGCGTTTACGGTGAGAAAAAAATTAAAAACACCCGAAAAGACGGAAGCGCTAGGTAAGCAGGTTGATTAATATCACATTTGATGTTATTTTTTAATATCTTGAAACTATGATAATTCAAGATAATGATGTAATTTCAATAATCTGACCATGGCTTTGGCCGACTTCATTACATCCACATGTCGCCCGGACGGCATTAGTGACGCTGATTTTCAATAGATGGCGTTTATAGGGTATGTTAGTAGACAGAAAGCGAAGTGGTAAGACTGCGCGGAGCTAGGGCGGATAAAATTTCGCGGGCAGTCTTACCTTCTGTCTAATTATACTTAGCATTTTTTCAGGTTAAGTGTCATTACAATAGTAAATTTTTTTCATTATAGGATGCCGAATCGGGGAAGATATGATACAACTTTCTCCCCAAATATAGAAGAAGAATTTTGTAAATATTTAATACAACTGGATAGCATGTTTCAAGTGATGACTACTAAAAAGACTTAAGAACTGTGGCTTACGAGTTCCCAGAAAAAAAATAAAATCCCTCATCGTTTCAACAAGGAAAAGAAGATGTCAGGTAAACATTGGTTTCCTCAACAGGCATCCGGATCTATCACTGAGACGTCCAACCTCTACAAGCACTGCCAGAGCAATGGAGTTTAACAAGCCCCAGTGTGACAGATTCTACAGAAACCTTGCAGCGTTAATGGACAAGCACAAGTACAAGTTTTCTCCCACATCCATGTACAACATGGACGAAAAAGGAATATCCACTGTGCCCAACAATCCTCCTAGAGTAGTGTCCAAGAAAGGTAAACGCGCCGTTAATAAAATATTTAGTGCTGCACGGGGCACCAATGTTACAGTCATTTATGCAATGAGTGCTACTGATTATGGATAAAAGCTGAATTGCTTGATGGTGCTCCAACAGCATCCATTGGGATGATATCTGACTCAAGTTTCATTAATGGTAAACTGTTTTTAAACTGGTTAGTACATTTTAAAGATCATACGGGAACAAGGAAAGAAAATCCAATTTTACTGGTGCTCGATAATTATGTCTCGCATTGCACAATTAAAGCTGTTGATTTTTATCGAGAGAACAACATAATAGCACTGACCTTGCCACCTCACAGCAGCCACAAAATGCAGCCCTTGGACAAAGGTTTTCGCAGTGCATTAAAAATGTATTTTTCGAGCGAATGCAAGAAGTCGATGAGAAACCACAGCTAGAGAGCTACAACTACATTTCAAATGACTTCTTTGTTGATCCCAGCATTTAACAAAACAGCAACAGTTACCTGCGCTGCTGAATGTTTCAAAGTCTCTGGGATACACCCATATAATCCAGACATCTTTACAGAGGCAGATTTCCTGCCTAGCTCTGTCACTGAAAGATAAATGGATGGTGATCCTACCTTGTCTGCTGCAAAGGAGGCTTAAGAGGAAATGCCTACAGTACAAAATGATCGAAATAGCCAGGGACCAGAAGTCTGCAGGTATGAAAACTTGTCAAACTAATGAGACAGAAACCGAGGAACTCCTTGAAGAGGCTTCTGTGCTAAAAGAAACTGAGTCTGGAAGCAATCTTCTTTAAGAAATTAAGTGTGTGTCACCTCTGAAACTCAGTAATGACCAAACTTTTTGAACTCCTGCAGCTGTTCCATCTTGTAGCTATAAGCAATAAGGTACAAACATTTTAAAAATAACAGTTATTTCTCCATTACCTAAATCACACAAGGCAAGCAGTAAATAAAAAGAGAAAATACAAGAAATCGGAAATACTAAGCAGTTCACCCTATAAACTACAACTTGAAAAAGAGAATGAAGGAAAAAATAGACCACAAAAAAAGGTGAAGAAGGAATGCAAGTAGCCTGCGAAGAAACCTCTAAAAAAAACAGCAAAACTTCCTTCAAATAAAAATAATTGGTCATGTCTTGGTTGTAATGAACCATACAAAGAACCAATTACTGAAGTTTGGATCGCTTGTTCTGTATGTGGCGAATGGTGGCATTAAGATTGTACCGGGTACATTGGTACCGAATCTTTCAAATATGATATTTGTACATATGTCAGAATAATTTAATAGTATATTATTGTGGCTTAAAAAGCCTTTGATACCTATGCGTAATCTTAGCAACCTTAGTGCGCAATGTTACTCGTACGGGACCCTATGACTTCACATTTCCCATTTCTTATTTTTCCTTTCATAACTCTAACAATTATTATCAAAGCTTCAATTAAGTGTAACATTAATTAACCTTAACAGCGTGTTCATTAAATTTAATGAAGATGATTATAACAATTTGTGTTTTTCTTGATTTTATAACCAATCAAATATTAAGTGCGCAATCTTGGGGACCCCTACCCTAATACGAGGGCTACCTTTAAAGTTTTTACAACAACTATGGAAGAGAAAAACATTTTTGGTACAAATCGTTTTATTGTTTTTCAAAACTTTAAGATTTAAACACTTCTGCATGCGTTTGAACCAATTCTCGAAACATCTTTTCCACTCTGCCGTTGGTACCTCAAAAACATGGTTTTGAAAGAACTCAACAGCTTATTGAGGTGATGAAAATTGCTGTCCACGCATTTTTAGTGTTCCGTACGGAGATCACTTCGGTGTCAGTCCGTCCTTCTTCCAACTTTCGTTGGATGCGGTTCATCTTGGAACATCCGAACAGTTGATAATTGCTAGTTTCTGGCTCGTACAAATATATCCAAGTTTCGTCTCTTGTTACAATGTTGTATACGGATTTTGCATGGTCTCGGTCGACTTTTTTGAGCATTTTCTTACGCCAATTGACACGAGCCTGTTTTTGAGTTTCGGTCAAATTATTGGGAATCCATTGGGAACAGATCTTTTTCACAGCTAAATGTTCGTTCAAAATGAAATGTACTACAGTCCTCGATATGCCTAAGGATGCCTCTATCTCACGGCAAGTCACATGCCGATTCTCGTCAATCATGTTGCGCATAGCATTGGTGTTTTTTGGAACAACAACGGATTCTGGTCGACCTTCACGAAATTCTTCGCTGACGGACGCACGATCATAACGAAATTCTGCAAACCAATTGTAAACAGTCGTTTCTGATGGTGATTCATTACCAAACGTATAACGAAGCGATTCGAAGCATTGTTATTGTTAGGTCTTTTGTTTATGGGTCTAGCACACGTGCTACAGGGAAGTCCCTAGAGCGCTCCAGGAACGGCAGGTGTGCGGAAAAAGCAGTTCACGTTGTTCTTGAGTCGCTGTAAATTGTACTCGGTGGGAAACAGCCCTGGGAAAATTATTCCAAAGATATGATGTTCTCCATATAAAAGAGTGCTTGAAAAGGGTTGTACGCGGAGTAATAAGCTGAACGGATGCGAAGTATTAGCGCGACGTATATTTCTAACATGCATCGCTGGAGTATAAAGCTTTCTGGTTCGAAATAATATTCCCAACTTTTGAGAAGCTCTCCTTGCTATGCCTGCAACATGTTCATGCCAGGACATATTTGCTACCAAATTAATTCTCAACAAATTGAGTGACGATGCTAGGGGAATGGAGTGCCCCGACATGACTATGTCGGATTCAGCAACGTTAACTTTTTTAGAAAAAAACTGTCGCCTGGGTTTTTGTAGCGTTAAATTCCACTTGGTTACTGTCACCCCAAGATAGAATTTCTTCCAGGTCTTTGTCAAGTTGAAGGACCTCCCGCTGTATGCGGATATTCGCCTGAGTAGCAGTTGTCCGAGCGTTCGAAGTGAATGAAGAGATAAGGGTACTGTCATTTGCAAAGCTGTAGATTGGATTCCCGGTCTTTTCCAGCAGATCGTTAATGTAAATAGGAAAGAGAGTAGGAGACAGTATGGAGCCTTGGCGCACACCGCCGTTGATAGTGAAGGTGTTAGAAAGAAATCCGTCAAACGCCACTCGTAAAGAACGCTCTCTGAGAAAACATGAGACCCACAAACAGAACTTTTCAGGCATACCATAGGAGCGTAGGTTAGCTAACAGTCCATCGTACCAAACAAGGTCGAGTGCCTTGGATATGTTAAGAGCAACCGCTCGAGATTCTCCAGAGGGTTCAATTGCGTTGTTCCAAACATGTGTTACATAAGTCAGAAGATCTCCTGTTGATCTATGTTTATGAAAGCCAAGTTGGTGATCGCTAATAATGTTGAATCCTTCAAGATATTTTAGAAGATGCTGATTGATAACCTTTTCCATGAGTTTCGATTTACTTTACTAAACTTACGACTTACTTTACTAAAATCATAAAAAATCATCCAATCAAAACCTTCAAGTGAAATTTCCGTTTGTTCACAATAGCTATTTATATTATAATTCCCACGTCAGTGGAAAGAGCTGTATATTACTATATTCTAATTTGCGAGATACTGTAACTGTTTGTATCAATAAAGTGTTTTGTGCGTTATAAAAAATGCAGATTAAATCAGATAACATGAATAAGTTGTGTTGTATGACTTTTTAACAGCTCCGTCTTTTATATAAAATAATAATATCGATTTTTTCCGATATAATTTTTGTTGTAATTTTTAGTATTCCGTATGGAACACTTATAAGATGACTTCGGTGTCTGTCTGTCCGTCTGTCACACCCGATTTTTTCCGAAACTATTTGTTATAGAAAGTTGAAATTTGGTAATAATATAGGACTGAAATCGGAAATGAAAAAAAAAATTACATCGAGCGTAGTGTCAAATGAAAGTTTGTGAAAGTAAGAGTAAAATATATATATATATATATATATATATATATATATATATATATATATATATATATGTATATATATATATAATGTAATACTTGCGTACAGTTTTTTTTGTATTATTTTGAAAAAGTTGCGGAAAATCGCTGTTCCCCCCAACTTATCTCGAAAAAGTACTGATCAAAAAATGTTGAAAAAACTCTGGAATATTCTCCACGGGGTGTAGATTGAACGAAAATTATCACGAGGGCATTACCTTTAATAATTTATCTGGTATATACAAAAAAACAAAAATTTCAAGTCATCCCTTTTCAGTAAAGATTGGAAATAAACTTTGTTGAAAATTCATTTGGGGTGTGTTTTGTGAAGTCACTGATCATTTTATACCTCCGTAACAAAATTTTTTATTTTAAAAGCAATCAATGTACGGAAAACTAATTGCGAAAGTTCAACTTGCACTTGACCAGTTATTTCTACTACTACTATTTTCTTTTGTGTGTGGTCAGTATTCTTTTAAGTCGCAGACGTTGCGCCAAAGTCTTATTTGGTATTATCCATGCTTAATGGTCTATAGTTGACTGAAACTTAGAATTTATGAGTTATGCATGCTACTTATACGCTGTCAAGGCCAGGGTTTGTAGCGCTGATTGGTTGGAGCTATCATCTTTGTTGTGTCTGTGTTAGTGATATGCTCTATCCACCTAATTTTTAATATACAGCGGTGTAGCTACGCCTATGTCTCAAATGCCTCGATTTTTTACATGTGACCTCTGTCAGTGTTCATGATTCTACTTCATAATACAGTATTTTATTAATCTTAGAAGTTTTAAATTCAAATCGTTATTACAAAATATATTGTTCAACCCAAGAAAGATGAGTCTAGCTTTTCCAATTCTTTGAATATCTCATTTAGTGAGTATTCCAGGTAAGTGGGGACCTTTTCAATTATTTTGTTATACCCATAAAGCTTATTCACTACAGGAATTTTCTTACAGGTTATCATGTATTTGATTTTTATTGTGTTTATTTGTAATCAAAATTCATTTAAGTATATTAGTGAATTTTTTACGAGAGATTGCATGTCTTCAAAAGCATTTGCCAATATGACAGTATTCTAAGCATATCGAGTGTTATTGACCTTAACACCGTTAATAGAGTTACATTCAGATGCTCGTTGGAATAATGGTATGCATCCCTGTCTAACTCCGCGCTGAATTTCCACTTCTTCAGTTATCTGACCGAATCAGTATAGGTTTGCTATTGTTAGCATGTTATTTTCATATATTTAAATTTTCTTTAAAATCTCTAGTAATTTATTGTGTTTCACCCAGTCGAGAAGTTCCACAAAGAGTGTAAAATAAGCGTTAACCTCACAGTTAACGTCTCTTGAACATTGTATCAGTACCTACAGGGCAAGAAGCTCGTGTCTGGTACCTAGTCCGTTCTAAATCCAAATTAGCGATTCGTGTTCTAGGCTTTCTGTAAATTTGTCCATGAATAACCTTTAGGAATAGTTTGAGTTTATGAGACATTAAACCATCTCATTGTTTAAGGTTGTTCTTTTTAGATAAGGTAATGAAAGTCGATTTTAACCATTCTGTGGGTATTTCACCTGATTGATATATTTCATTGAATAACTTAACTAATGTATTTAAGTTTCGTTCGGTAATTATCTTTAATATTTCTGCTGGTATTTCGTAGGGACCGCAAGCTTTTCTAATTTTCATAAATGATACAGTCCTTTTAACCTCATAATTTGTTAGTGTTATATAGTTTTTCCCAGGTCTCATTTTGTGTTCAGTGTTCAGTGGTGGTGATAAGATTTTCTGCTTCGTCTAGCAAGGTGCCAATGTTGGAACGGTAACCATTTCCGACCAGAGATTTGATTCTCTTGTAGACTGCAAATATGTCATGTTTTTCTCGTACATTTTGTATTTCTATACATTTTTGTGCAAACCAGTTTAATTTATTTTCATATTTGTTTATGTTTTTCTTTGTATGATTCTGTCTGAATTATTTTCGTTGGATATTAGACATTATAAATGCTTCTCTAATTGGATTAAGAGTACATTGCAAAATGTACAACTGAAGAAGCTACATCGTTAGCGAAACGGGCCCTATGAAAATAAAAAATTATGGAAACTGATTAGTAAGGATACCCAAATATGCAAAGCGCATATATTGCATATTTTGCATATTATATGCATTTTTCTAAATATTTGCATAAATGCTTTTAAAATAGCATATATGCGCATATTTGAAGAAATTTATAATAATGTAGGTCTTTGGCAGGCGTTTTCATTCATTTTTTTCGGAATAAGGGTCAATGTTTAGGCCGCCGCCGCCGCGCCGGTGGTTTTCCCCAAATAAATTTTATTATTTTATGGTCAGTAAAAACCAGTCAGTAGATCCTAGATGGCCATCAGAGCATACCTGTATTATTAATTTATTAGATTTCATTTTTGGTTGTGCTTTTAAAGTGGTTACATCGATTTGTGCTTTTTATCTTGTGAGTCGTATTTTACTACAGTGAAATGCCCAAAGCCAGCAGTGTGTCAGTGTGGATTAAACCATACAAAGAACTAAGAATAGATATGAGAAAAATCTACTGTTCTGCATGTGTTAAAATTGTAAGTATAGTTTTTGAATACCTATTGAATATACAGGGTATTTCATTTTCGTTTAATATTAGACATAACAAAATTTTTGTTAGGATTTTGCCGTTGATGCTATTTTCAATGTTATTTTTTGTTCCATTTAACGAACCAAATGCTTGCCTGCCCTAAGCACCTAGTTTTCTATTTAACGAATTTTTTCCTTGGGATTTTAATCTTTTTTTTATTGCAGATACCATGCGATAAAAAATTTCAAATAGAGCAACACGTGAAAACTGCTTGCCATATAGCCAAATTGAGTAAGACGAAACCTGAAGATAGGCCACAACACACATTAATGCAATGTTTCCAACCAACGTACAAAAATAAAGAGCTAAATGAACAAGACATCTTTAACCGAGATCTATGCCGTGCAATGATGACGTCAAACATTCCGTTATCGAAGCTACGTAATCAAAACTTTACTTCCTTCCTCCAGAAGTATTGCAAATTTAATATCCCAGGTGAAACAACAATACGGGAGAAACGACGTAAGCTCCTTGTATTCACAGGTAATTGAGGAAATTAAAAGTAGAATTCGCAACGAACATTTTTACATATGTGTTGATGAAACCACCGATTCAATAGGACGGTATATTGCGCATTTATTGATTGGAGTTCTTAGCGACGATATTTTTGCCAAAATTTTATCTGATTGCTTCGAAACAGTTAGAAAAAACAAATGCATTGACAGTGGCCCGATTTATTCAAGAGGAACTATCGAAGTTTTTTCTTCCTACGCCTGTTCCAGGAGATAATTTTTTTGCTTATTTCGTCAGATGCAGCACCGTACATGATAAAGGCCGGGCAAAATTTGAAATTTTTTTATTCAAACTTAATACATGTAACATGTCTCGCTCATGCTTTAAATAGGGTTGCTGAGGAAATTAGGAATCATTTTCCGCTTGCGAATAGCTTAATTTCTAACATGCAGAAAATCTTCCTTAAAGCGCCTTTAAGGATTCAGTTTTACAAAGAAAAACTACTAAACACTCCTCTTCCATCTCAGCCTGTTATTACAAGATGGGGCACTTGGTTGGAAGCAACATTTTTTTATTGCGACTTCTGTCAACTAGATGGTCTAATTGCAGAATTATCAAACGAATCTTCCCAATCCCTTACAGAACTTAAACGATTATTCAAAAACAAGGAGATAAAACAACAACTTTCCTTTTTTAAAACAAATTATAGCTTTGTTTCTAAAACCATAACTCAAATGGAGGAATCTAATTTGCCATTAACCCGAAGTGTTCAACTAATAAAACAATGTGAGGTCGCTTTTGAAAATGTCGCAGGTAAAATTGGGAGCAAAATTTTTCAAAAATTTCGGAATTTATGGAAAAAAATAGTAGGTTTCAATTTGTCAGCCAAGTAGCTAATGTTTTAAAGGGGGATTTTACTGATTCCATTGATTTAGATCCTATGCTATTAAATAATTTTAAAAACGCCCCTATTACATCAGTCGATGTGGAAAGGAGTTTCTCAATTTATAAATTTTTATACAAGCAACGATAGAAGACAAAACTTTTTAATGGAGAATTTTGAGAAAAATTTAGTAGTTTATTGTTTTTATAACTAACGGCGACCCTGTCTTTTGCAATATTTGCATATTTCCGCTTACTGAGTTGCATCGCCCTGTATTTATCAAATTTAAAATGTATGTTTTATTATGCTGTTTACTACGTATATAAATTTTTATAATATGTACCTACATTATTATTATTACAAAAAAGGTCTTCTTTCTCACATTTGGTCAATGTGGTTCCATGTTTGGCTGACGAGCGCAAACCAAGTCAGCACAAACGCATTACCATTGTGTATTAAGGAATGACCTGACAATGTTACATGTTTTCAAAATCACTGACTTCTGAATGTTTTTGTGTATGTTTGTGTTGAGTCGTAATTGTACTAAGTGTGGTGTGAATGTTGTTGGTGTAAGGCCTGTGGCTGATATAATGAGGGGGACAATGATGACTTTTTCTTGTTTCCATAGCCTTTTTATTTCCGTTGCAAGGTCTGTGTATTTGGAAATTTTTTCTGTGTATTTCGTTTGGATGTTTGTGTCGTTGGGGACAGCTATGTCAATTAGATAGGTGACTTTTTCTTTTTTGCACTGAAAAATAATATCGGGTCTATTGGCGGAGACTGTTTTATCTGTATGGATACTGATGTCCCAGTAGAGTTTGTAATCTTTATTTTCAAGTACGGATGTTGGTGTGTATTTGTAGTAGGGATCTGTGTTTTCTATGAGCTTGTATGTTGTGGCTAGTGCTTGGTGAACTACTTTTGCCGCTGAGTCATGTCTGGCTGTGTATTCCGTTCCGGCTAATATTTTACATCCGCTTGTTATGTGTTCGATCGTTTCTTTCTGCTGGTGGCATTTTCTGCATCTGTCTTCTGTAATAGTTGGATCTTTGATGATATGCTTTTGGTAGTTTCTGGTTAATATGACTTTATCCTGGATGGCAAGTAAGAAGCCTTCTGTTTCCGGGAATAGCTGCCCATCCCGTAACCAGGTGTATGATTGTTTTTTATTTACGTGGTCTTGTTCTATGTGGTATCTGTGTTTTCCGTGGAGTGTTTTTTCTGACCACGTTTTCATCTTTTGCTGTTGTAATTGGGTGTGACTGTGTGTATCTGCTGGGTGGTCTACCCGGGATAAGTCGAGTGGGGTATAGTTTTTGTCTGCTTTGACTGTTGCTGTGTGGAGGCTGGTTTGCTTGGTGTGAAAGAATTTCCGAAGTGCTTGTATTTGTTTTGTGTGTAATGATCTGATGTCTATAATTCCTCTTCCTCCTGCCTTCCTCTCGATGGTAAGTCTTTCTTTGCATGCGTTGGGGTGTAATTTCCTGTATTTGGTGAATTGAGATCGTATAAGGATGTGAATATTTTCTATGTCTGTTTGTGACCATTTGATGATTATTATTATTATTATATGTTCATCTTTAAGTAAAGTAATAAAAATACATTATATTTAGATTTAGTTCATTCGCCATGTATGTTGAAAATTTAAAATGGGTTTTTTATTTGCTACATTTGTATAGTACTCGTATCATGTAATGTGAAACAATAAATTTACATTTTTCAAGTCTATTTCGATTTTTTTTATTGCATATTTACAACATGTATGTGCATATTTATGCGCATATTTTAAAGTTTTTCACTTGCATATTTGGGTTTCCTTACTGATTAGAATAAGTGTTTTTTTTTCTAAATGTAATGAAGTTCCATCAAGTAGAAGGTACTGTAATTCGAAATATCATATATTTTTTTCTTTTTCATTAGCTCAAAACTATGAATTTTACGAGAATGTATTTTAAATGATTTTGAGCAAGCTTAGCTATCAGCTATTAAAATTAATACATTTAGGTGGTAAGAGCGGTACATATTCAAAGCAGGTTGTCATTATTTTACTCACTGAAATTTTAAATGAATGATTGATTTGATAGGAAATGAGTTCATGAATGACATGGTTTTTCATCCATTGTGCATAAAGTGTTCTTGCAGCCGATCCAATCCACCAATTTTCAGGACATCTTGGATGTGTCTCGTTTTAATGTAAATATGCGAAGAACTGCTCTAAATA
>CM032452.1:68689938-68699938 GCA_019049505.1 Pachyrhynchus sulphureomaculatus | reverse complement strand
GAATTTTATGGATCATTTCTTCAGAAAAAAAACCTCAATCGGGCATCTACAGTGATCGTACAGCCACGCTTAATTTTATTTATCTGGTGAAAATGACTTTGAGTGCCGGTGCAGAGTCTGCATAAACTTTCTTCAGTTCAGTTTCCATCTGGGCCGCAATGCACTTTGTTAAATAAAAATATTTTATCACTTTACGATACTCGGCTTTTGCCATTTCTACGAAACATATAGACAGACCACCTACGATAACTACTAACAAACAACTGTACATTGCATCTATTTGAAACTTTAAACTCAAGCCTTACAAGAATCACGCTTACCAACAGTCATGCCGCTTAACAAAATTTCTCGCCATTTTGTAGAAATTTACCAGACTTATTAATTCACCCTCGTAAGTCTTGAGGAAACCTTTATAGTAGAGGTGACGACTTTTATCTATTTAAAAATTAAACAATTATAATGAATTTTATATAGTTTCGATGGTATGATGATAATTTTTCCAGCTTTCTTACGAGGGTCTTTTTTAAGTTGACCAACTAGTTGTGAAGAAAAACCTGCAAAGTCTAAAAATGCAAGTTCTATTTTTTCTTTTTAGTGTTCCGTACGGAACACTTATAAGATCACTTCGGTGTCTGTCCGTCTGTCTGTCCGTCTGTCACACCCGATTTTCTCCGAAACTATTTATCATAGAAAGTTGAAATTTGGTAGTAATATAGGAATTGATGGCCTCATCAGAGCCATGTAGTTTTGAAAGTTAAATTTTGACTTAAGGGGTTAGTTTTGGGGGGTGAAATCGGAAGTGAAAAAAAAATTTTTTTACTAGGTAATCGAGTGTGGTGTCAAATGAAAGCTTGCGAAAACACGAGTAAAAAATATATATATAATGTAATACTTGCGCGCACTTTTCTTTGTATTATTTTTAAAAAATCGCGAAAAATTGCTGTCCACCCGCCTTATCTCGGAAAGTACTTATTAAAAAATTTTGAAAAAATTCTGGAATATTCTCCACGGGATGTAGATTGAATGAAAATTATCACCAGTGCATTACCTGTAATAATTTATCTGGTATATAAAAAAAAAACCGAAATTTCAAGGTCATCAATTTTCAGTAAAGATTGAAAATAAACTTTGTTGAAAACTTATTTGGGGTGTGTTTTGTGAAGTTACTGATCATTTTATATCACCGTAACATAAATTTTGACTTAAGGGATTCGTTTTGAGGGTGAAATCGGAAGTGAAAAAAAAATTTTTTTACTAGGTCATCGAGTGTGGTGTCAAATGAAAGCTTGTGAAAACACGAGTAAAAAATATATATATAATGTAATACTTGCGCACACTTTTCTTCGTATTACTTTTAAAAAATCGTGAAAAATCGCTGTCCCCTACCTTATCTCGAAAAGTACTGATCAAAAAATTTTGAAAAAATCCTGGAATATTCTCCACGGGGTGTAGATTGAACGAAAATTATCATTACCTTTAATAACTTGTCTGGTATATAAAAAAACCAAAATTTCAAGGTCACCAGTTGTCTGTAAAGATTTGAAACAAGCTTTGTCGAAAACTCATTTGGGGTGTGTTTTATGAAGTCACTGATCATTTTATACCACCCTAACAAAAATTTTTATTTTAAAAACAATCAACGTACGGAACACTAGTTGTGCAAGTTCAACTTGCACTTGACCGGTTATTTTTTGATAAATATATTATATACATTTTTTCAGTTCTAACGAGCACTCAATGAATCGCAAGATTTGCTAGTTATAAATGAGTGTTTGTTATAAACGAAAAAAATATTAGACGGAAAAAATCCCGTAATCGTAATTCTTTATTGCACATTAATGAAACAAATTCTGTTTATTTGGGTTTAAAACAATTAGAGACTAAATTTAGTTTTTACAATAATTTTGTTAAAGTAGTTTATTGAAAACTACCCAAGCCTGAATTCCTCTAGTGTTCTCGGGTAAGCAAGAAATGTAATTTTGAACAATCTCCAATACTTTAAGTGAATCGGAATTTTTACTACGTCATCATTCGATGTTCTCGCTGAGCGTCTTAGGGCGTCCATTTCCGTGGCTTCTATTTTCCTCTTTATGTGTTCTTTTATACGCCATGTTTCCGCTCCATACAACAACGTGCTCTTTATCATACATTCATAGATTCTTTTTTCCTCTCTTTATTTATTTCTATGCTCCATAATATTCCGTTTAATGCTTTAGTTATTCGTCTGGCTTTGTTTATTTTTAGTTTTATTTCGTTATCATCTGTCCCTTCTTTTTTAAAATTTACTCCTATAAGTATATTCTACGCACGTTTTTATTCTTTCGTTGTTGTCTAATTTTATTTCCGTTGTTTCTTCGCCTATACAGAGGTATTGTGTTTTTTCTATATTTATTTGTACACCCCATAATTTCTATTCTTCCTTCAGTTTCCTTGTCATGTATTACAGATCCTCTCTGTGATTAACACATACTAGTTGATCGTCTGCAAACTGAAGGGTATATAGGCTGGTGTTGTCATCAATTTGGATACCCATACTACCGCATTTCTTTTTCCATCTCTTGAGCGCTTTCGCGACATAGATTTTAAATAGGGTCGACGAGATACAACACCCCTGTCTTAAGCCTTTGTTCACTGTAAAAGGATCCGATATTTTATTTCCTATTTTTACGGCGGATTTCATATCATTATATTGGGCTTGGTACAGCTTGAACTACTGTATGATTGATGTTGGTGTTTTGGCGCACCTCCCAGAGCTTTTTTATAGGGATACTGTCATATGCTTTCTGCAGATCTATGAAAAGTAGATGGGTTGGCCTGTTTCTTTCTAATTTTTTTCTATTAACTGTTTTAAGCAGAACACTTTATCTGTGCATGATCTGCCTGCACGGAAGCCACATTGTTCTTCCTCTTCATAGTTTCTATATTCTGCTTCAATCAGATCTCTTAAAATTCTTCCGTGTACTCTACTTATTGAGCTAGTCACTGATATACCGCAATTGCAGTTTCCTTTTTTATGTATGGAGGTGATATAAGCTGTTTTCAAATCTTCGGGTATGTCTTCTCAATTAATATATTTAGTGAACATGTATGCTAGGGATATTTATAATTTATCTGTCCCACACTTCAGTAGTTTTACTTTTATTTCACCTGGACCAGAAGATTTTCTATTTTTTTAGTTGTTTTATTGTTATGTTTATTACATTTTTATCTATATATATATATATATATATATATATATATATATATATATATATATATATATATATATATAGATTTGCCCTCTATCTGCACTTCTGTTGGTGATTTTTGAATGTACTAAAGCCTGTGTTCTATTAGGAGATTTTCATAATGTCTAATCCTTTCTTCTGTCGGGCTACTGGTTTTTTCATCGGTTTTTAATTTGTTTATGAATTTCCAAGATTCGCTACATTTTCTTCTTCCGCCATATATATATATATATATATATATATATATATATATATATATATATATATGTATATATATATATATATATATATATATATATATATATATATATATATATATATATATATATATATATATATATCTATTTCTTTGCACTTGGTGTCCCACGTATTTCTTTTCTGTTCCTTAATCTTTCGTCTTGTTTCATGTTTATTTTCTTTGAATCGTCTGTGGTCTTCTTCTTTCTGTGTGTTTAGCCATTTCTGGTAAAGCTTTTTCTTTTCATTGACTAGTTCTTCTATTTTAAGATTCCACCAATATTTGTTACTTTTCCGACGTTCTTCCATACCCAAAGTTTGCTTCGCAGCTTTCTTTATACTGTATACTATGTTTTCATATATTTCGATGGTATGATTTTTAATTTCTTCAAGTCAGATCTCTTAAAATCTGTCAAGTCCAGTCTTTTTTGGTATAAATATTTGGTAATGTCGTTTTGTAAACTGTCGATATTATATTTATCTTCTGGAATGTTTTTTTTGATGTATATTTTGGGCATTTTCCTCTTTTCTTCCTATGAAATTAATACTTTTTCTATATATATTTACATATATATATATATATATATATATATATATATATATATATATATATATATATATATATATATTAATATATAGGGTGTTTTGAAATTCACTGCATATATTGAAACAGATGACTCGTGAGTTTAAGTAGAAGTATATTTAATAGTTTTTTTTCAAATTAAAAAATTTTTGAAAAATTAAAAAAAACTGCATTTTACCAAATCATTTACGAAATTAAACCGCTCATGAAAGGCGGCCATTTATGATGAAGCAAAATATAATATTAGAGTCAAAAAAGAAATAATTTCTTGGTAACGGGTGAGAACAGCTGACAGAGGAGAGTAGGGCAAATCGAACCTCATCTTGAAAGAATCGTAGATTAAAATATATTAACGTCTACAAAAATATTTATCGTTGATGAAAGTAGATTTTCTATCGTTCAGAAAAAAAAAGCAAAAAGTTTTAGGATTAAAAAGGCACAAAACAAATCGACGCAATCATAAGCAGAGAAAGAGGCCTTGTGTTATGCCAGTGTAGCTGAACAGTTTGGGCCACCATTGCTTATGTTCAAAAGAATGAGACGAAATTATGAACTGGGCAATGGTACATTCTCTGAGAGTGTTGCCACCATTCCCGCAATAGCTACGTTAACTGAAACTGATTTGTGAAATGGATGAAACATTTTATAAGCGGCGTAAAGCAAACCCCTGTATATAAAGTGTTACTTCTACTTGATGACAATACAACGCTGGAAGCGGTAAACATAGCAAGGGCTAATGATATATAATAATGTACTCACGGATTCAGCCACTGGGCGTCTCTTTTTTTAAGCTTTTTTTAAACTTATGAGAAATTATTATATTCAAGCAACAGAAAAATGATTAGGGACAAATCCAGGTCGTCAAGTAACGAAATATCAAGTTGCAAGTTTATTTGCAGAAGCTTACCAAAGAGCTGCTATCATTGGCAGCATTGTGAATGGATTTAAAGCGGCTGGAGTTTGGCCCGTGAACAAAAACGTCTTTCCCGAACATTTGTTTAGAGCAGCTGAAAATATAAATGTTCTCTCTCTCAAACAAACTCAAGTAGTATAAGACGCTTCTAATATTATCAATAATGAAAACAAACAAATTATTAAGCAACCTGATGTCTTCGAATAGATTACCACAATTAAATAGTGAACCATTTACTTCGGGATTTAACGCTAAAGCTTTAAAAAAAATTGTAAAATCTATATATATATACAAAAATTATTGTTCAAAAACTATGGAAATTACATTAAGTCCTTAAAAAAGGTAAAGACGTCAATAAACAAAAGGAAGAATAAAAAAGAGACACCTATAATAACAAAAATATTACGATATACCTAAGCCGCCCCTACAAACCTCAAATAAAAAGCCACACTTAGCCGGCGCCTAAAAAAAAATCTGCGGCCCTGGAAGCGTGCTTATCAAAAGAAAATATTTTTTGTGTGGAACAAAAAAAAAGCCAAAGAAGGTGAACGACTTTGACCTACCTTATTTTATTTAGTTATGGTTAACCCAGTTTTATAATCACGCAAATAAAATTTTAATGAATTATATGTGTTAAAATTTTTACTTATTAGGAATAAAATATTGAAATATAAAACTTGTGTAATTAATATTTAAGGTCAGGAAGTAACTATTTTAAAAGGTAACATTTTTTACAATATTTCCTTATTATTAAATTTGTTTAGGAAACCTGTTCAAATGTAAAAAAAGATGGTTGTAGTAACTGTGAACATTCTGGTTCAGACTGGGTTTTTAATAAAAACATTTTGCAACAGACTAAATTAAAAAATGACTGTAATTTTCATAACAATAGCTAAAGTACCTTCATAAAAAACATAAACAATAATATAAGGATAAAAACATACGCAAATGACTGAAAGATTATCGGGTACATAAGGACGGGATACCAACTATGCAGAACACCAGCAAGCCGCAAGGCCTTACAGCGTATGAAGGTACCAAAAAGCACACTGCATTCACTGAATTTTGATTTTTATTGAGTATTAATAACGCTTTTTTGAATTTGAATTTGATATTCTGGTTAACGCTACATGATATTGTGCATTTATATGGTACATCAGTGGCGGCGTGGAAAAAATATATTTATGAAGGAATTTCTTTAGGGTCGTTTTTTTCTTTTTTATTGAGATCCGCTATTTAAGGTGAATTTTCTACAATCGGTCTTAGTACCAGTTCCAATACATGCAGTGAATTCCACAACACTGCATATATATATATATATATATATATATATATATATATATATATATATATATATATATATACACTCCTGGACAAAATTAACGCAAAAATATATTAAATCATACAAATCTCTATAATGAATTAATTTTAATAATTTTTTATGAACATTGGTTACACTAAAAGTGTGCAAAAAAACTTATTCGGATACTTTAAAAGTGAATTAGCTACCAAATTTCTCTATAAGATTCGAATTAAAATTATTCTTGAGACCTAATAACAAAATCGTTGAAATTATGTAATAATGAAAAAAATAAACTGGGACACTAGTAGTAAAATTAATGGTGTAACTGGGACACTAGTAGCGTGTGTTGCCTCCTCTACTTCGGATGACAGCGTTTATGTGCCTAGGCATGCTTCTAATTAAATTTTGGATAAAATCTTGAGGAATTTGCTCTTATTTTGTGATAATTGTATTTTCAAATTCTCTCAGGTTTCTAGGTGCAAGTATATGACGTTTCACATTTTTCTTAAGGTGATCCCATACATGTTCTATCGGATTCAGATCCGGGCTTTTTGGTGGCCATTGCATAATCGGTATATCAACTTGATTAAGATAATCAAGTACCTCCCTAGCCACGTGAGGTCGAGCGTTGTCTTGCATAAACAGGAAATTGGGCCTCACAAAATGACCGAAAGGCATCACATGTTCTATTACAATATTCTCAAGATAGTAGTCAGCATTCATGGATCTCGTACGGACAGGAACTAACTCTGTGCGAGCATCAAAGCAGATGCCACCCCAGAACATAACAGAGCCACCGCCCGAATGGAATCCTTGCAGAGATATTGCAAGGAGCAAACCTCTCTCCTGGTCTTCGCCATACTCGCTCACGACCATCTGGATGTTTTAGACTAACCCTAGTTTCATCTGTGAAGAAAACTTGTTTCCAATCATCCACAGACCAGTTTTTTTCGTGATTTCGAGCAAAACGCAACCTGGCAACGCTGTTCTCTCTAGTAAGCAAGGGCGCAGTGGCTGGTCTCCTACTGTTTAATCCAGCTTCATTTAACCGTCTTCTAACTGTTTTAGAAGAAATTGTGACATTACGAACAGCTTCGAGTTCGTTTCTTATTATAGAACTAGTGACAGTCCTGTTTCTTAAAGCATATTGTCTTATAAAACGTTCATCTAGGTCGCTAGTGCATCGTTTTCGCCCTTGCCCTAGCCTTCTAGAATAAGTTCCTACTTCATTCAAGCGTCTTACCATACGACTTATTGTGGAATGATGTTTGCCTAACAAATTGGCAACATAACTCTGACAATATCCCTCGTTCAATAAAACTGAGGCTCGCACTACCTCGTGTTCAGTTAAATTCCTTGTTCGATTCATTTATCTAATTCTTCAGGGTCAAAAATAAAACAGTCTATATGCATAGCCTACTATTCGAATACTCGATAAACTTTAAAACTGACATAAGAAAAAGATAAATTAATTTTCAGATTGTTGCGTTAATTTTGTCCAGGAGTTTATATATATATATAAATATATATAAATATATATATATATATATATATATATATATATATATATAATATATATATATATATATATATATATATATATATATATATATATATAAATATATATAAATATATATAAATATATATAAATATATATATATATATATATATATATATATATATATATATATATATATATATATATATATATATATATATATATATATATATATATATATATATATATATATATATATATATATATATATATATATATATATATATATATATATATATATATATATATAGCCGATGCTATAGCGAGTTATAAAATCGATGGGGTTAAGAAAACTAGACGTCGATAAATTTTATATATTTACAGCAATATTATTAGAATTTTTCTTAATTTAGAGATAAGATATAGAACAAATTTTCAGCCTAATCATTTATAGTCAAATTTTTGAAAGGGTAAAGGGATGAGAAGAATACGAAAATTATGTAATTTTTTCGTCAATTTCAACTATTTGTAGTCGAATATATAAGGGATTAATGGAGAAGGGGAGAGGTTGCTGCGTATATATTGTCTAATATATCATTTTCAGGGTACTTGAGTTAAGAAAGTCAAGGAAGAAATAATATGTAGAGGAAACTATAGAAGTTTCAGTTGTAAATATGTGTGAAGCCCTTCCTCTTCTCAACTTATTTTGTAATAATTATCTTACTATAAAGTATCTATCAATAGAAATATACACTTTTAGCGCTTAGATTAAAATTTTGTTTTTTAATGAGGGAAAGTCAATTAATCAATATTTGTTTTAGAAATACGTGTTTGAGAGGAAAGTATTATTTTTTCTAAAGAGAATACTTTTTGTGTACATATGTCCACCATCGTGTAAACGTCGCTATGCCACTGGTTGTAAATACTGCAGATGTAAAAATGATAATAAACTGTATTTTTAAAACTATAGGAATCTTCTATAAACCATTTTGTTAATTGCCATGAACAAGCTCAATTTTGTTAAAACATAAAAATAGAACATGCACATGTTTGATTATTGAATCATGTACTACTTTTAAATGTTTGAGAAATCAACTTTATTAAGTACTATTTTTACGGGCTATAAACCTGGTGTTAAGTAAATACGATTGGGTCTCGGATACGGGAAAAGTAAATTAAAAAGTTAAAATTACCCTCTTTAATGTAATTAATTTACTTTTATCGGTAAAACAAATACTGTTTCCAATCCATGAAATTTCTAGATCAAACAAAATTACCTTGATTGCAATGATTTGAATTTCTAAAGTCGTTGGAATAAGTTGCAAATGCATAGCAGCGAAACTTTATTGTTACATATTATAGCCGTGTCCAGTGTTGCCAACATTGTGTTACTTAAAAACACTATATAACCTGCCGAAAAAACAATAGAAAACAGCAGATTACTGCATGTATATAAATTTATGGTTTACTCTAAAAGTAATTTCTATAAGACTATCAAATAAAATACTTTCTTTAATTAACCTAATCAGAATAACTATTTTTTTAATATAAAACGTCAAATTGTAACATATGCTAAGCATAATGTAAATGTTATATTAACTATTATGCTGCTTCCTCTTCAATAACTGTATATTCGTTGTTCTCAATGTCATATTTTCTTTAAAAGGCTTACCTTTATTACATTTATTTAAATAATATTCTGTGACTTTAAACTCCTAACAACTGGAAATTTTAGTTGTCATTGAAAGCTTGTTTCTGGGTGTGACGTAGCTAGTAAAATAACGAGCGGAAGAAGGCCCATATTTCAGCAGTCTACTCACTGTTCTCTTATTCGTCAAATCCATCCTGAGACGCGTTTTCGCCGTAGCATGGCTCATCCGTCGGGCTAGGATTGACAAACAAGAGAACAGAATGTTCTGGTACTTAAGCCAGTACTGACGGCCAATAATGGTAAGATATAACGCATACCTCGTACTTGGTACTCCATCGGAGGCTGACTCGCTACAGCCATACCAGAAAATTATGTTCTCTTGTTTGTCGATTCTAGCCCGACTGATGAGCCGTGATATTGCGAAACGCGTCTCGGGACGTGGATAGATTGCTGAAATATGGGCCTTCGCAGGTTTTCAGGTGTCTTACATTGAGCCACATATGCTTGAGGAGAGATGACTCGAAAAAGTGTTGAGGGTCTGCTAACCACTCTGTCGGCATGTATGGCTGCAGCGAGTCAGCCAAGTAT
>CM032452.1:68449938-68684938 GCA_019049505.1 Pachyrhynchus sulphureomaculatus | reverse complement strand
TATTTTGAAAGATATTACGTGTAAAGCAGTATTTTGAATAATTACAACAGTTTTTCGTTGCATATAAAGGACTGTACCAAACATAATTTGTAAAATTTTAATATGCGCGAAAAATCCTTGAAGTCATTATATTCTTCTTCATTTAAAAACGTAAATTCTTTAAAATTCAATAGTTGTTATAGTTTGTTAAAATATGATTCAATAATTTTTTATATTTTAGTCTTTTGAATTCTATATTTTAGCCTCTTGTCTTTTTAGTGTTCCGTACGAAACACTTATAAGATCACTTCGGTGTCTGTCTGTCTGTCTGTCTGTCTGTCACACCCGATTTTCTCCGAAACTATTTGACATAGAAAGTTGAAATATGGTAATAATATAGGAATTGATGGCCCCATCAGAGCTATGTAGTTTTAAGAGTTAAATTTTGACTTAAGGAGTTAGTTTTGGGGGGGTGAAATTGGAAGTGAAAAAAAAAAATTTTTACTAAGTCATCGAGCGTGGTGTCAAATGAAAGCTTGTGAAAGTACGAGTAAAAAAATGTATATATAATGTAATACTTGCGCGCACTTTTCTTTGTATTATTTTTAAAAAATCGTTGTCCCGCGCCTTATCTCGAAAAGTACTTATCAAAATATTTTGAAAAAACTTCCGGAATATTCTCCACGGGGTGTAGATTGAACGAAAATTATCACGAGTGCATTACCTTTAATAATTTTTCTGGTATTTAAAAAAAACAAAAATTTCAAGGTCATCAGATTTCAGTAAAGATTGGAAACAAACTTTGTTGAAAACTCATTTCGGGTGTGTTTTGTGAAGTCACTGATCATTTTATACATCTGTAACAAATTTTTTTATTTTAAAAGCAATCAACGTACGGAACACTAATTACGCAAGTTCAACTTGCACTTGACCGGTTTTTTTTATATTTTAATTTCTATGAAATCAATAAACCTTCTTTTCCTATCTTTAGTTAAGTTTCTTCTTTTGTCCATAAGTTCCTTTATTGTCCTAAAATATAACTTTTCTTTGCTTCATTTCTTTGTGCTATTTGTTGAGATACTGTGATTGTTGTCTCCGCTTCTGTGTACTGTATTTCATCTATGTTCTTTTATCACTTTTTACATTAACGTTTGTTTTGTTTTAATTTATTCATGTTTAGACGTTACACGTGTTCTTTCATTTTCTTCGTGAAACCTATTACATATTTTTGCTCTTATTATTCTATGGTCCGTCCGGATGATTTTAAAGCAATGTCGCTGAAAAATTGCAGGTTCTTTTACCGCTGTTAAGTACTATATGTGTGCCAAACCTGAACTATATATTTACCGGGGCAATAGACAGTCAGGCAGACAGACTGACCGACAAAAAGACAGACCAACAGATCAATAGCCTCACAAACAGAAAGACAAAGAAACCGATAATCGACAGAGGAGAAACTATACAACAATTTCATAATGTGATGTTTTTATGCATACTAGGTTATTGATGTGTGTCTCAAATTTAATTTAGAAAAGAAAAAGATAATCTGCTGAGTTTTAATGAAAAATTGAATAACTGACGGTTTAGGATAATCCTTATAAATTTGTTTGGAACTTTAGAAATTAAGAAAGAAAAACAGAATATTTTAATTAGTTTCAGTGTTATTAAATTCAAATTCTTAGTGATCCAACTAGGACCGTGAAAGCTCCCTTTCCATGTTAAAACTATTGGTATTTTATGTTAAGTAACGCGGAACATTTCACAAAAAAGTTTCTTTGATAAATAATTACTAAGGAGACGCAACTCTACTTATGTTTAGGAGAGAAAATTTCTGTAAACCTAAGTTTGGATACAGCTATTTTATGTTTATGTTATTAATGATTTTAGATATTTTGGACAAATTAAAGATAATTCACTCTAGTTCAGTGCATAGTTTCTTTTGAATTCGTACAGTCTACCAATCCTAAAAAAAATACAAAGTGATAATTCTTATAAAATTAAGCAGTCTACATATATCAAACTGTAATATTTCATTTACGAAATGTTATAGTTATAAATATCTCTATTATTCTGATGTCTGGAAAGTGTATATTGGTATTATAATACCAATACACACTTTCCAGACACCAAAATAATAAAGATAGTTTGCAACGCTTATTTTAGTTAAGCTTTGTGGTCATCGTTATTTGAAATGTATTACATCGAAATAGATAAACATAACGAATATGGGTAGTGGTAAAATAATTTGTTCGTCTGTTTATTTCAATGAATATTTCAATTTAGCAGTTCGAAACCACTATTTGAGGCTTACGCAGTAATGAAACAAAATAACAGTTCCCTTATTGATATGACAAAAAATATTTCGTATTCGTTATGATTATTGAAATTATATAAAATAGAACAATATTGCTTATCGGTATCCCACCGAAATCGAAACAGTTATAGAATAGAAAACAAAACCGCATCAGAAATATTTAACCACCAAAAAATTGGGAGATAAAATAAAGTATAAAGAAATGCAATCAATAGCAAGAAGAAAAATATCTAAGAAAACGAATGACTCTTGTCAAAGAGAATAAATATCTATTTAGGAGGAATTAGAAGCACAGATACCTAGAAAGACGTAATAACAACTATAAAACCTTAAGATTGAGAGGAATACTTCAGAAAGCTTTGGTAGAGGTCAGAGAACAATTTCAACAGGGAAACAAATGTACAAAAAGTGCCAGTAAGAACACGTAGGCTGAAAAGTTTTTGGTCTGACACATAGATGTCGCCCTTTTCGAAATATCGATATGATTTTTAGGAAGTACCAACCTTCAAACGATACGTGTCAAAATTTCTTGAGATTTTGATGATTAGTTTATAAGTTATAGTGGTTTTAATGACGCTACTTTTAATATTTTCAAACCAATGGAAAAAATTGAATTTCGTGTGTTAATTAAACACTGTTTTTAATGGGAAAAATACCGTTCAAGTAAAGCGATGGCTTGATAAGTATTACGGGGACTCTGCCCATGGAAAATCACTCATCATTTACTGGTATGCTGAATCTAAACATGATCGTACAGACACAAATGATGCTGAACGGTCCGGATGCCCAAAGGAGGTGGTCACACCGGAAAACATCAAAAGATCCACAAAATTGTTTTGGTTGACCGTAAAGTAAAATTGCGTGAGATAGCCGACACCCTAAAGATATCAAAGGAACATGTTTTTCATATCTTGCATGAACATTTGGGCATGAGAAGGCCCTGTTCGAAATGGGTACGGCGTTTGCTCACAGTGGACAAAAACAACAACGTGTTGATGATTCAGAGCGCTGTTTGGACCTGTTTAAACGTAATAAAAAGGATTTTTTATGCGATATGTGGCAATGGATGAAACATGGATCCACCACTACACACCGGAATCAAATCGGCAGTCAGCTCAGTGGACAGTAACCGTTAAAAGCTGCCCGCAGCGACCAAAGACACAACAGTCGGCTGGGAAGGGTTTGGCCTCTGTATTTTGGGATGCGCATGGAATAATTTTCATCGACTATGCTGAGAAGGGAAAAACCATCAATAGCGAATATTATATAAAGTTATTGATGCATTTGAAAGCAGAGATCGCAAAGAAATGGTTCCAAATGAACAAGAAAAAAGTGCTCTTTCATCAAGACAATGCACGATGTCACAAGCCAATGGTTACGATGGCAAAATTGTATGATTTGAAGTTCGAATTGCTTCCTCATGCACCCTATTCTCCAGATTTGGCCCCCAGCGACTATTATCTATTCGCAGGCCTCAAAAAAATGCTCGTGGGAAAGAGATTTGGCTCCAATGAAGAAGTTATGGCCGAAACTAAGGTCTAATTTGGAGGCAAAGGCAAATCCTTCTATAAGAAAGGTATAGAAATGTTAGGAAAGCGTTAGACTGATTGTATCGCTCTCGAAGGAGAATAAGAATAAATAAAAATCGTGTGTAAAGCGCTAAAGAATGACATGTCTCCCAGATCTGGGGATATCTCGGGAGAATTGTTCAAATATAAAATAGACAAGTTATACCTTAGACAATTATCTCAGAAATGTATAAGTACAAATGAAATCCCTAAGGAATAGAAAGTTTCATTTCTAAGCACTATACACAAAAAAGGTGATAAAAACAATTGCGATAATTACCGAGGAATGACAGTTACTGCATCCTATGGTAAGATTTTAAAGAATACAAAGAACAAAAATTATCGAACTTTGGAAGCAGAAGAATAAGCAGGCTTTCGCAGGGGACGATCCACAATAGACCACATTTTCTTCTTAATTCAATTTATAGAAAAAACGATGGTTCGAACCCAAGAAGTTCACTTGTTGTTCGTTGATTTGAGAGAATCATATAACAGTGTTCCTCTGCAAAAATTGTGGCAATCAATGGAAAGTACGAATATTAACAAAGAATTAATTAAAGCTGGCAAAACACTGTATGACCAATCCATAACAAAAATCAAAACAGGAACACAAATAACATCAGGATTTATGGTATTACGTCAAAAGGCCTGAAACAAGGATGCTCTCTTTGATTGTGTTAGCCGATACTTGTTGGAAATTCATAATAAAATTATATAAAAACAACACTATGTTTTAATTTCCAATATATTTAAAGTCACTTGACAATTGTTTCACCATACAATGGCATACAGAAGCCATTGTATGGTGAAACAATTGTCAAGTGACTTTAAATATATTGGAAATTAAAACATAGTGTTGTTTTTATATAATTTTACAAGGATGCTGTTTATCCCTCACCCTCTTTAAGATATATTTGGAAAGCGTACTAAAGAGACGGAAGTAGAAATCCAGACCAAAGGGGTTACCTTTAATTGATACCATGCTGTACACGCTATGCTTCACTGACGACCAAGTGGTAATGGCTCAAGACTGCGACGACTCGAACTACATGACGAGAAAACTATTTATAAAATAAAAAAATTTCGGTTTAGAAGTTAATATAAAGAAGGAATATATACTCGTATATGTATTGGTGGACAACAAAAAGATCTTATACTGGACGACTGAACCACGATAAAACACTGCTATGACTACAAGTATCTGAGTATAAAAATTTCAGAAGATGGAAAACTGAACAAGGCAATAAGAGAAAGAAATACAGCATATTTTCTACTTGGTTGCACCGCTTGTCTATGCTTTAACTCTGTCCTGAAATCAATATTACAATTATGAATAGCATATCATATAGATAAGAATTAAGTAAACTTGGTGTGTATATATTTAGTAAAGAAAATCATGGATTATAATTATCTTCTAATATTCAAAGCTTGAAAAAATATTTCTGGATTTTAAATTAAGAGTACCATTTTATCCATAGTTTTCTACTAATAATAACTTCTAGTTTTTGTAGCTTAAACCGTTATAACATCTGTATACTTCATTTTGGTTACCGAATCTAAAGAATTATTATAGGCTGATACGGCATAAATCACTTTTGATTTAATGGGAGTTTTCGAAAATCATTTTGTGTTAAGAAGTCTAATGTCGTTGATAATGGTCGAATGGAATGTCTCAATTATCCCGCTCGATTGTAGGTCGTTCGGTGAAATGAAGTGACTTTTTACTTCACGTGGACGTAAAGGTTAGATGATTAGAGAATTCTGAAATTCTCAAATCGTGTTATTACAGACTATTTTCGATGACATTTGATGATGAGAAAAATATCTAAATAAATTATCGGCTATTTTAGTGCTACTGATAATTTATCGGACATAGTTGTGTATTTTTCGAAAAGCTGTCTATTATACTTTTAGTATTGATAATTAGTTAGCTCAGACTACTTCACACTGTCGAAAACAAATGCAGTTGCTATGGTACTAATTTGACATTTAGTAAATATGAACAAAAAGTTTGGCTGTTCGCTGCTCTTTATGGTGGGTTGTTGAAATACAAAAAATGTGAATTTAGTAAAATCGTTTATCGATCGGTGATTAAAAGGACTTTCTGCTAAATATACTTACTAGGTGCGGATTTTTTTTCTAAAAATACATGTTAAATCCGGAAGAATGATAAAAAGTGCTTTATTCAAAGTATGCTCCATCGCTTGTTATACATTTTTCCCATCTTTCGGGCAATTTGTGAATACCACGCCAGTAAAAATCTTCCCCATTTGCTGCGAAGCATCCAACAAGCCATTTTTTCACATCTTCGTACGAACCAAAGCGCTGCTCAGTAAGTGCGTGACCCATCGATGCAAACAAGTGGTAATCGGAAGAGCCAAGTCTGGTGAGTAAGCCGCATGGGGTAGAACTTCCCAGCTGAGTGCTTCCAACGGGTCGCGAACTAGTTTTGCCGTATGTAATGGAGCATTGTCATGAAGAAAAATGACTTTGTGTTGCCTGTTTCGGTTTTCTGGCCTTTTTTTCAAGCAGCGAACGGTTTAAATCGGTCAATTGTTGTTGGTAACGTTTAGTATTAACCGTTTCCCCAGGTTTTAACAGCTCATAATAGACCACGCGCCTCTGGTCCCATCAAACACTGAGCATCGTCTTACTGCCAAAGCGAATCGGTCTTGCGGTCGATGTGGATGGTGCTCCTGGGTCTACCCATGATTCATCCCCTGTAACTATACGATGCAAAAACGACTTCTTTTTGTACCGAGCGAGCAAAATGTCACACGTGTTTTTGCGCTTTTCCATTTGCCTGTCGTTCAACTCATGTCGTACCCATTACCGGTCTTCTGAATCTTTCCCATCTCTCGTAGCCGATTGGAAACAGCCGACTAACGCCCAATTGCTCGGCGAGTAGTTTTTGTGTTTGCGAATCATCTTCGTCCAACAATGCTTGCAATTCCACTTCTTCGTATTTTTTTGGCGGTTTTCCATGTTCCTTGTCTGCAACATCGAAGTCACCACTTTTGAAACGCCGAAACCATCGTTCACACGTATCTTGCGATGGAGCATATTCACCATAACCTTCTGGAAGTAATGGGTATGATTCAACAGCAGTTTTCTTCAAATGAAAACAAAAAATTAATGCTGTCCGCGAGTGCTCTTTGTTCGGTATAAATTTCGACATATTGAACACAACAGTATGCACACACTTTTCCAATTTATCACTCGTGCGCTTCTGACACTTGTTGATGACACAAGAAAATAGCGCAGTGTCAAATCTTTATAGCACAAACTGCATTGGTGCACTATCTGTTGTCTGAAATCCGCATTTCATACTTGTACACCTGGTAATACATCTAAGAAACAATGTCCTTCCTACGACACTATCAAAATTTAAATTCCGGTTTTCAATAAAGGAAGACCCTTTTCTGTGTCTATCCGAGAGAATGTTGAGACTGTTTATTTTGATGGAGATTTTGAAGACTCGGTGAATTGGCCTGAAACGTACAATAGAGACTATGAAGATTTCATACGTACGTGCTTTTTACATTTTCCATTCTGATTTAGGTATGAAAAAACTATCAGTTGAATGAACCCGTAAATATCAGAACGACTGACGGTAATAACATCCAAATTGATTTGCAGCAGCTTTCATCTAATTTTTCACATCGAATGATAACTATAAATGAAATGTGGGTTCACCATTTTAATCCAGAGATAAAGAACCATTCGAAAGAGTGAAAACATGCTGGTTTACTTCGTCCCCATAAGTTTGACTTACCGAAATCAGCAGGAAAACTTGTTGCTTCCGTTCTTTCAATCAAGAAGTATTCGATTCTCATAGATTACTTGAAACACAGCAAAATAGTGACTGAAGAATATTATTCTTCATTATTAACTAAACTTGGACAAAAAATTGTGGAGAAACGTTGAGGAAAAGTGTCTAAATGGATGAGGCTATTGCAAGAAAATGCACCTGCTCACAAATTACCGTTACTTTGCAAAAAATAAACGAATTTGACTTTGAGCTGCTTTATCATTCTCCATATTCTCCTGATTTACTTATTTCCAAAACTCAAAAAAAAAATTAGAATATACACAAATTTTATTCAAATGAAGAAGAAGTAAATATTGTCGAAGACTGGTTGGTAAACCAACACAAATATATATTTTTTTAAAAGTAGCCATATGAAGTATATCAGATAGTTTAGGAGTGGGCTTAATGTTCACTTTACTGGGTTATGTTTATGTTTACACTGTTGACAGATTTCGCAATCATTTATTCAAATTTGAGTTACGTTCATAATATTCGGACAATTATATTTTTCCCTAATACTAACACGTAGGCTGCTTAAAACACATTTTTTTTGCAAAATTCGACTTTATTCATCAATATGGTCTCCTTCGAGAGCGATACAATCAGTCCAATGCGTTTCTAACATTTCTATGCCTTTCTTGTGGAAGGATTTGACTTTGCCTTCAAAATAGGCCTCAGTTTCGGCGATAACTTCTTCATTGAAGTCAAATTTCTTTCCTGCGGGCATTTTTTTTGAGATCTTCGAATAGATAATTGTCGCTGGGAGCCAAATCTGGAGAATACAGTGGATGAGAAAGAAATTTTGCCATCGGAATCAATGATTTGTGACACGGTGCATTATCTTGATGAAAAGGCATTTTTTTCTTGTTCACTTGGGGCCATTTCTTTGCGATTTTTGCCTCCAAATGCACCAATAACTTTATATAATATTCGCTATTGATGGTTTTTCCCTCCTCAGCATAGTCGATGAAAATTATTCCATGCGCATCCCAAAATAAGGAGGCCAAAACCTTCCCAGCCGATTGTTGTGTCTTTGGTCGCTTCAAGCGGCTTTCACTGGCTGCTGTCCACTCAGCTGACTGCGGATTTGATTCCGGTGTGTAGTGGTGGATCCATGTTTCATCCATTGTCACATATTGCATGAAAAAATTTATTTTTCTTGCGCTTAAACAGGTCCAAACAGCGCTCAGAATTATCAATACGTTGTTGTTTTTGGTCCACTGTGAGCAAACGCGGTACCCATTTCGAACAGAGCTTTCTCATGCCCAAATGTTCAGGCAAAATATGACTAATACGTTCTTTTGATATCTTTAGGATGTCAGCTATCTCACGCAATTTTACTTTACGGTCATCCAAAACAATTTTGTGGATTTTTTTGATGTTTTCCGGTGTAACCACCTCATTTGGGCTTCCAGAGCGTTCGGCATCATTTGTGTTTGTACAATCGCGTTTAAATTCAACATACCAAGAACAAAGTTCCCGTAGCACTTATCAAGCCATTGCTTTGCTTGAACGGTATTTTTTCCCATCAAAAACAGTATTGAATTAACACGCCAAATCGATTTTTTCCACTGTAACTTGTAAACTAATCGTCGAAATGTCATGAAATTTTGACACATATCGTTTGAAGGTTGGTACTTCCTAAAACTTATATGAATTTTTTGAAAAGGGCGACATCTATGTATTCAGCTTACAAGTTAGTTTAGAAGGATTGGGCTTAATATTCATTTTACTGGGTTATGTTTATGTTTGCAGTGTTTACAGATTTACCTCAATCATTTATTCAAATTTGAGTTACATTCATAATATTCGGACAATTATTTTTTTTCCTAAAATAAGTTTAGTCAATTCCACGATTTCTTTGTGACGCCAATCACCTTTTCCATAAATCTTATATATAGTTATTTAGATTTAACTACGTTAAATCTAAATTTAAGAAATGTTCACAACAATTTTGTTAAGTTACTGAGAATATTTTAAATAGTTAGGATACTTCAAAGTTAATATAATATTGCAAGTCGGGGAATATATACTTTTTAAGAAAATCGATAACGTCTGATTCAAAATTATTTTCTGATGCCTGTACTGCATAATGCAGTACAGGCATCATTAAAAATAGATCGTTTATTTGATTTTGCGGGTGACTGTCAAACAGATGTTACAAGTATCTAATTAGTATCGTGATTAGTGGCAGTATCTGCTATGGAAATACGACTATACGATTTTTTTCGGCGTTCGATTTCATGGTTGTGTCATCGTAAGATGAGGCTTAATATTTAGCTGAGTCATTATGAATTTGTTCGTTATCAGTTTATACTATGAGAGATTCGTTTTCAATTTCTTTTGGTCTTTTGTTCAAAGAAGTTTTAAATTATCCACTGATAATTGTTTTTTTATTTTTTGTAAGAGAAATTAATTTTTCATTCTTTTCTGAGAGATCGTTATCTATTTTTTAGGGTAAATTTTATTCTTGGTATTTTGAGTTTTACGTTTTCGAATATAGTCTTTTTACTTTCTTTGCTAAAGGAAAGTAAACATTCGTAAAGAAATCGCTCTTCGAGATTCTTGCTTTTCTTCGTGTTTTAAAGTTCCTAGAAAAACTAGTCATTCATTTCCGTTGGCGTGTTTGTCTGTCGGTCTGGCGACACAATAACTCTTGCACGAAATGAACTAGAGGGAATGCAGCCTATAGTTTTTGAGCGATATCTCTTAAGGCGAAGGGATAAAAAGGGTGGGGGACGAAAAATTGTGTACAGTGGTAATTTTTCCTGGTTTTCTTGTTAAGATGATAAACAAATATTAGGTATAAATATTTACAGTAAAACATAAAATGGGTGAAATTGGTCGAACAGGAAAATAGAGTTTCGTCTATATAGTGTTATATATCTATATCAAACTTTTTGTGGTCGAGGAATTCAAAAATTAGGTTATTTTTTTCATTACTTTTGATTTTTAACTGAAGAAGCGGTGGGGGCGTGGTTAAATATTGTATAGTTTCATTAGTATGTATGATCGGACTAATCAATCAACTCAGACTTAATGTTGTCATCGCTAGTGCCCATAACTGAACACCGCAAAGCCATACCGGTTTTAGAGTTTTATGGTAAATTATTAATTTGTTATTTATTGATAGCTTCGAGTTTGCTCCGATGCGCCAGTAGTGCTATTTATACGAGTATTTTAATCGTAGTTCAGATCTCTGAGTTTTATCATGTACAGGATGAGTCAACGACAGAGTAAAGTACATTATCTCATTTGTTTCGGGAATGACGAAAAAATCTTAAATACAGTAGTTTTGGGGAATGTTAAGGTACACAGTTTAAAATTATTTTTGAGTATACAGAGTAATTTAAAAAAGTGTGGCCGATATAAAATGTTTTTTTTTTTAAATGGAAGATCCTATTTTCTTATTTATTTTTAAATTCTGCGTAAAACTTTTTTATTAATAATGTTATATACCTAAACCTAGTAGTTTTTCTAATATTTCAATTTTTTTAAAGAAATACTAGTTTTTAGTTTTGTAAAAAGTTGCCAGTAGCGCCATTGTTTCTGAAGATGGAATACTCATAATTGGCACGAGCGTTTTATAGAGATGATGAAAAAAATAAATATATGTATATATATATATATATATATATATATATATATATATATATATATATATATATATATATATAAAGAAATTTGAGTTAGATGCTACAAGGTTACTATTTTAAACTGAAAAATCTCAAATTTTTTAAATGGCACACTCTGTATATGATAGATTTTACAAAACCCTTATTAAGTATATCATATACCTATTTCTAATAGTTTTCGATTTATTTTGAATTTTTCAATTTTTATCCTTATTTTTAATAACTTACCTTATAACATCATAGTTGCCAAGACAAGACAAAAATGTAGGCATTGTCAAATTTTGACATGTCTATTAAGCAAGTAAAAATAGTTTAATTTGTTGTAGTAAGTGACGTATAAAAGTAATAGTTATCGATTTTCCTAAAAATAAATTAATTGATATGGTTTATATACTGGACGAGGCGGGAAAAAATTGTCTTTTGGCAGTAAGGCTTTACGGAGCGAAGTACCCTAACAGATGAATACCATCTAGAAAATCTTTTCAGTGTTTAATGAAATGGTTTGTTGGTAGTGGTAGCGTTGTGTATATGAAACGGAAAGTAGTAAAGCAGAATGAAGAAAAAGAAATTTACTTCATGTTGAAGATAATCCCCAGGTCAGCAATCGTCAACTACCTTATCTGACACTTCCCAATCTGCGGCTAATCGCACCACGAGAAAATAAGTATCATCCCTTTCATATGGAACTATACCAAGAACTTCAAGACCGTGATTTTAAACGGCGAGTAAACTTTTGTACCACCATGAATGGAGCAATAGAGGCTGATCCAGATTTTTTATCCAAAATAATGTTTTCTGAAGAAGCTACTTTTCTCAGTAATGGAGCAGTTAACAGCCATAACGTGCATTATTTTTCAACAGTTAATCCATTTTGGGTCCGAGAAGTTCAAAATCAAAACCATTGGTCGGTTAATGTATGGTGTGGCATATTAAATTTTCGAATTATTGGTCCATATTTTTTCCGTGAACCGCTGAATGGGCCTAGATATCTAAATTTTTTGAAAAACAAATTACCCCGGCTTCTTGAAGAAGTTGATAACTTTGAAAGGGAACAAATATGGATTCAACAAGACGCAGCTCCCGCTCATTACCACCAATTTCGAGAATTTTTAAACGATCGTTACCCACAAAAATGGATCGGTAGGGATGGATTCATTCAGTGGCCCCCTCGATCATGTGACTTAACACCTTTAGACTTCTTTTTGTGGGGCTACATTAAATATCGTGTTTATGTGAGTCCCTCTACAACACCAGTAGATATGGAAAATGGGATACGGGATGCGTGCAGGACAATAACGCCCTTTATGCTAAGGAAAGTAAAGGAAAATATAGTAAAACGACTAAACATGTGTATTCAAGTAGACGGGCATATTTTTGAACATTTATTACGTCATAATAATTAATCATTAGATAAGTTAAATTATATTAAAATTATTATTAACCGTTTATGTTTGCACAATAACGTAAGTGTATTAAAACCAAGGGTAAAAATTGAAAAATTCAAAATAAATTGAAAACTATTAGAAATAGGTATGTGACATACTTAATAAAAGTTAGAGGATTTTGTAAAATCTATCAGAAAAAAATAATAATATACAGGGTGTGCCGCTTAAAAAAAATTGAGTTTTTTCAATTTATTTTTTTTTTTTTTTTTTTTTTTTTTTTTTTTTTTTTTTTTTTTTTTTTTTTTTTGTTTTTTTTTTTTTTTTTTTTTTTTTTTTTTTTTTTTTTTTTTTCTTTATTTTTTTTGTTTGTTTTTTTTTAAAATTTTTTTTTTTTTTTTTTTTTTTTTTTTTTTTATTTTTTTTTTTTGTTTTTTTTTTTTTTTTTTTTTTTTTTTTTTTTTTTTTTTTTTTTTGTTTTTTTTTTTTTTTTAAATAGTCGAAATGTTTAAATTTATTTTGAACACCCTGTTGCATCTAACTCAAATTTCTTTACATATATCTTTTTTCTTTCATTTCCATAAAACGCTCGTACCAATTACAAGTATTCCACCTTCAGAAATAATGGCGCTACTGGTAATTTTTTATGAAACTGAAAACAAGTATTTCTTAAAAAAAAATTGAAAAAAATTAGAGAAACTTTTTAGGTTTTAGGTAGTTTAGGTATATAACATCATTAATAAAAAAGTTATAAAATCTTACACAGAATTTAAAAATAAATAAGAAAATTTAAAACACGTTATATCGGCCTTACTTTTTTGAAGTACCCTGTAAACTCAAAAATAATTTTAAAATGTGCACCTTAACATTCCCTAAAACTATTGTATTTAACATTTTTTCGCCATTCCCGAAACAAATGAGATAATGAACTTTACTCTATCGTTGACTCACCCTGTACTTTCCAACGTAGCTTAGCATGAAGATTCATATCAAGGTACTATACATTCAGCTTATGAGGTATAATACTTCCATTGATAGTCCGAGGCAGTGGCTTAGTTATATTTTTTATTGGTAAAGTTCATAGCTTTGATTCGTCAAGCTTAACTCTTCATTGTTTAGCCCAGTTAACTACCACACTGCTGGCAATTTGGAGTATACTCACAGATCTTTCTTGGTTCTGATCAACTGTAAGAAAAGTAGTATGATCAGTTAATGTGGCTACAATCATATCTGCCAGCGTTGGCAAGTTATTTGTATACAATAAATTGAGTATGAGTCAAAGAACACTTTCTTGTGGGACTCCAACTCTTCTTCTTCTTCTTCTTCTTCCTACGTTAGGACCATGTCCTGTGTTCACTTCAAAGGTTTCCCAGAAACAATTGCGATGATGAAGACCAGCTCTCATACCATCTTATTGGTGGTCTTCCAAGCGGTCGAGGTGTGTTTGGTCGCTTCTCTTTTGCAACCTTAGCCAACCGGTCATTTGGCATTCTGTCCACATGGTCTCTCCTTTCTCTTCTCCTATTCCTTGCCCATCTCACCACATCCTGTATTTCGCACATTTCCCTTATTTCTTCACATCTCTTCCTGTCAAATAAGGTATGTCCTGTTATCGATCTAAGTGTTCGCATTTCTGTTGTACTTAGGAGTCGTTTTGTTATTGTGTTCCCCGCTCTGGTTTCTATCGCGTACGTCATGTATATTGTTACTTTGCTCCTGATGCTCATATATTTGTTTCTCCAAATTATATCTCTTAAATATCCTGATATTAATGATGCCTTTGTTGTTTGAGTTTTTACTTCCTCCTTAAGGTTCCTGGTACTTGTTATGTTTGCCCCTAGATATTTGAAGGACATCACTTGTTCTACACTCTGATCAAAAATCGCCAGTTTACATCTTTTCGGTTCTTTGATATTGTAAGGGATTTTGTTTTCTTTATAGATATTTGCATATTAAATACTTTTGCTGTTTGTTGGAACTTATGTAGGAGTCTCTGTAAGTTATCTTCGTCTTCTGATATAATTACTGCATCATCGGCGTAGCATATTATTTTTATTTCTTTGTCTCCCAACTCTAATTTCTTATAAAATTTAATGCTTTTGCTCTGGCTTTTAATTATACATATATTAATACTCTATAAATAATTATAACTTGTTTATTGTTTCAGCCAAAAAAAAAAAACAAGAAAAATTACCACATTATTTCTATATCTATACAAGTTTATCGAGACCCACTCCTGTCACTCCCTTTTCCTGAAGCGATATTGCTAAAAAATTGTAGGTATCATCTCCTCTTTAGGTATTATATGTGCAGCAAATTTGGAATTAATAACTCCTTTTGTTCGCAAGTTATCTTGCTAACAGACAGATCTACGGAAATTAATGATTGTTTATTGTGATCTAGAATGATTTTTTTACTAATTCAATAATTTTGTTTAGCAAGGAAATGATATATGTTCCTTGAAGGTATGTTGTAACTGTATTTCACTAAGCTAAACATAGGAACAAGCACTTTTAATACAAATGCATAAATGCATATTTGACAGTGAATCATCAATTACGATTTGCCTTATTAAGTAACTAAAACATCTTTTTATTGAGGATTTGTGTAACGTTTCCCTAAAAAATAGCTTTTACTTTATGAATCATTTTTTATGTAACTTCTTGTCATGTCATATTTTAGACCTATAAGTACACGATAATTTTTCTAAAAATACCAAATTTGGGAGAAGGAAGAAACAAGAAGAAGCGTTAATTAGAACATAACCACTTAGGAATATATCTTACTTAGCAGCATTACACTCTTATCTGAAATAAAAAATGGTTTGAATAAATTACGTAATGACTTATATCTGAGGCCGTTATTTAACTTCTTCCTTCGTTGGAAGAAGTATTTTAATCGAGATAAATTATTCGCTGCGATTTTTTTTTTGCATTTCGATGTAATCTTTGAAGGAAATGTGGTAAAAATTTGAAATTGAAAATTAGAGTTTTTTTTCTACGCAGAAAATTCTTTACGTTTGTTTGTGATATCCCTTTTGGAATAATTTTTCATAGTTAGTAGCAGGGAAGTATGGGAATAACGTAGACAGCTATTAATAGAACTTCCTTATATAAAAAGCGAATGTCTAAAACAAGACAAACTGCACATCAGGATATTGCAAAATTAGTCAAGAATAAATTTAGTTTTAAATAATTTAGACTTAGAAGATAAAATTTTTAAAAAATGTATCTAGAAAAGTGTTAATAGTGTGTTAAATAGAAAAAATATAATAACCGGCCAAGTGCAAGTCGGATTTGCGCAATTAGTGTTCCGTACGTTGATTGCTTTTGAAATAAAAATTTTTGTTACGGAGGTATAAAATGATCAATGAGTTCACAAAACAAACCCTAAATGAGTTTTCAATAAAGTTTGTTTCCGATTTTTGTTAAAAACTGATGATCTTGAAATTTTTGTTTTTTTTTTATATACTGTAACATTTATTTTTTCCTAGATTTTAAGATCATGTTACGTTACTGTTTTTCTCCCTATAATTTACTTTTTTTTTCCATTTTTATATTTATTGCAGTGTTTACTAACTTTTAAGTAGTGTAGTTCACTCGAATTTAAGAGCCGTTTATATTACAGTGTGCATTGCGGGTTTTCTACTGGATTTATTTAATTCGTTTCTAATCCGTCGATTGGCTAGATATTTGTATCCGGGAAGTAGCCATCTTGAAGACGTGATTTGTACGGAAGTTAGAAAGATATTAAAGGGTCTGGATGACATGGATCTTGGCTTTTTTCCATCATAGAGCCGAGTTGACTACGAGGCTTTTTTCCATCCGAGTAGTAGGCTCTTTCCATCACGTAGCCGCAAGAGCCTGTTTCCATCGTATAGCCGCAGTCGGTCTTTTTTCCCAGCCAAGATGAAGTAGGGCAGATATTTTGTGAAGCCAAAGTAAGGGCTTTTTTTTAGAAAGCCGCCTAGTAGGCTTTCTTTATCAAAATACCGTACTGATATATTAGTGATGTAGTAGTGTGAAAACGGTTTTAGCTTTCAGTTCAAGGCCTTGAAATATCCTGTTTATTCCCAGACCTTTAGGGGCCAAGAAGAGTTTAGTAGCCCAAAGGGAACTGGGGTAGCCAAGGTGGAGATATCAGTGTTATGAATATCTCACCAGGACAGGCCAGAAACTCATAGAAAAACCGTAAGTCATCAGTATATCAATTCGTAATAATCGCTTTCCGTTGACAAGTGCTTTTTTCATCGTATCGAACTGGTAACTCGTGAAGTGAACCTCACGAACCTTCAACACCGTGTGTAGCAAAGTTTTAATTAAAAATCCTGATTTAAGGACTCTATTTAATAAAACCACCTATTAGACTAAGGATTTTTTTTTGTAATAAGGGTAATAGTAGAGTAGTAAAGTTAGAACTTTTAATTTAGTCATTAATAAATCTTTTTTTATTTAAGGCTAGTGTTTCACTGGATCACCTATTTTACTTTTCAGGACAAAACGGTTGTATCATATCAAAATTATCCTTAACAACTACATAACCCTTCAGTCTTTTTTCATTTTCTTAGCTGAAGCTAGATCCTTTTATTTCAAAATGAATGGTGCCCAAAATCCGTACAACCAAAAAATTTGAATAACCATAGAGACTGTTTTCAAAAGACGTACAAAAATTATCTCTTACCCATATTACTCTACCAAGAAAAACTGAGCTAGTGTATGTTTAATATCTTTAGTTCTTTTAATATTAATATCCACTCAATCCATTCTCAGAAATTATAAAAATAACCGGTCAAGTGCAAGTTGAACTTGCACAATTAGCGTTCCGTACGTTGATTGCTTTTAAAATAAAAAATTTTGTTACAGAGGTATAAAATGATCAGTGACTTCACAAAACACACCCCAAATGAGTTTTCAACAAAGTTTGCTTCCAATCTTTACTAAAATCTGATGACCTTGAAATTTTTGTTTTTGTTATATACCAAATAAATTATTAAAGGTAAAGCACTCGTGATAATTTTCGTTCAATCTACACCCCGTGGAGAATATTCCAGAATTTTTTCAATATTTTTTGATAAGTACTTTTCGAGATAAGTAGGGGGGACAGCGATTTTTTAAAAATAATACAAAGAAAAGTGTGTGAAAGTATTACAATATATATATATATATATATATATATATATATATATATATATATATATATATATATATATATATATATATATTTTACTCGTGTTTTCACAAACTTTCATTTGACACCACACTCGATGACCTAGTAAAAATTTTTTTTTTTTACTTCCGATTTCACCCCCCAAAACTAACCCCTTAAGTCAAAATTTAACTTTCAAAACTACGCGGCTCCGATGAGGCATCAATTCCTATATTATTACCAAATTTCAACTTTCTATGTCAAATAGTTTCGGAGAAAATCGGGTGTGACGGACAGACAGACAAACAGACAGACAGACACACAGCCAGACAGACAGACACCGAAGTGATCTTATAAGTGTTCCGTACGGAACACTAAAAAAGAAAGAAAAGATGAGGCTACAATACCAGATAATTTTCATTCAATCTACATCCCGTGGAGAATATTCCAGGATTTTTTCAAAATTTTTTGATCAGTTCTTTTCGAGATAAGAGGGAGGGACAGCGATTTTTGGCAATTTTTAAGAAATAATACAAAGAAAGGTGTGTGCCAGTATTACATTATATATATTTTTGAACTGGTGTTTTCACAAGCTTTCATTTAACACCCCATTCGATGATCTGGTAAATTTTTTTTTTCAGTAACGATTTTACCCCCCAACTTTTAAGTCAAAATTTAACTTTCCAACTTTCATTTTAACTACACGGCTCTGATGGGGTTATCAATTCTTATATTAGTGCTAAATTTCAGCTTTCTAGGTCAAATAGTTTCGGAGAAAATCGGGTGTGACAGAGGGACAGACACCGAAGTGATCTTATAAGCGTTCCGTATGGAACATTAAAAACAGTATTCAGAATAATAACTACAAAAACTAATAATAATGAACTTATACGAAGGTCCTGCTTAAAGTTCTCGATCTAACAAAAAAAAACGCAAGAGTAAAGTTTAAAGTCTTACAATCAATCATTTAGTCACACATAATAAGCCTTGCATTATTATGTGTGACTGACTAAATTCATCTTCCGAAGTAAATCTTCGTCCAGTCGGCCATTTTTTTAGGTTTAGAAATAAGAAGTAATTGCTGAAAGCCAAATCTGGCGACTACAGTGGGTATAGAAGCACTTGTTAGCGAATTAGCGAGGATCATGAGGTTTTGCAGCAACAATCCAAGACATGTGTCAAGGTGCATTATCGTGATGAAATAGCACTTTCTTTTTTGCAAGATGTTGACGTTATGCCTGAATAGTACCTTTCAATTGGTCCAGTAATGAAGCATAATACTCTCCGGTGATGGTACCATCTTTCCTCAGATAGTTTATGAGCACAACTTTACGAGATCCCAAAAAACTGTAGACATGACTTTTCTTGCAAATGGAACTGTTTTTGGTTTCTTGGGCGTACTTTCACCTGCTTCCACCCACCGTTTCAACTGCTTTTTCATCTATGGCGTCTAATAATGAATCCATGTTTGACGTACTGTTCTGAAACGTCGAAGATATTCACTGGAATTATATCTGAACGAGTCTAGACCCTCTTGGGAAATGTTCAAGCGAATGTGTTTTTGGTCGATTGTTATCAAATGTGGTACCCATCGAGCAGAAAGCTTTCTTATATCAAAAATATTGTGTAAAATGTCATGCAAATCACTTATTGAGATGTTTACAATATGTGCGAACTTGTGTACCTTCAGTCGGTGAATTTTTGTAACATCGTCGACATAGAGGTTTTTGGGCGTCTTGAGCGTTTATGTTCTTGAAACGAGGGACGGCCACGTTTAAGTTCAACCCAGTTTTTAATCGTAACAAAGGGGAAGAATCATTTAATGTGACATTAAATCCTTTTGAATGTTCGCAGGAGTTAAATCTTTTAAAACGAGGTATTTTATGACAGCTCGCACTTCAGTTTGATCCATTTTTTAGAAAATGTCAAACCTTTTTATTTGTTTATACGATCGTTACAAAAATTCAACTAAACACACGTGTTTGGAACTCCGCAACAAGTCATCTAGTAGATAACACTTAAAAAATATCATAATAATTCAATCATCTTGGCGCCTTATCTGTATCAGGCCGAGAACTTTTGAAACGCCTCTCGTAAATTATTTGATTATTTTGAAGAATTTTGCGTAGTTACGTTAGCCGATGCATAATTCCAATAAATAATCTGCAAATATTTCTGCTTTTGATGTTCTATATTTAAAACTGAATTAGTAGTATAAAGTTATCTATGTAAATATTCTTCAAGAAACGAACACCTAAATAATGGGTAATTCAATCGCTTAAGCCAGGGGTGCTCAAACTTGAACTGCTGGCTATCTACCTCAATATTGTTAGACTACGATTGATCGACTCAGAGGCTGCAAGTAAGTGTGATGCAGGATTGTCGTCTAGGTAGGGTGTATCGTGGCATAGATATTAGTTTTCCGCACAATATGCATTTTTTTAGTCAAGGTAAGTGTAGGTCTGCTCTAAAATGTCAATGAAAAAACTCATAATTATTCAAAATTGCGAGTTTATTGGTTCTTACAAAACAAACGAGTTCTAGTGTCTAAACTTAACTAAAGAGTGACTTTGGATGTTGAAGCGTGGCACTGCATGTCCTCAGAATACTTTTCATAAGATGGTACGTAATTACCGAGTGCTAATCGCAAGCATGATGACATATGTTCGTCAGTTAGTCGATTGCGATATTTTGACTTAATTATCTTCATTTCAGAAAATGCAGACTCGCACAAGTAAGTTGACCCAAACATTGCCGTCAGTTGAAGGGCGATTTGCCTTAGATTCGGATATTTATCTTCAGATATAAAACACCAGAATTTTGTATCAGATGTTGTGGCTTTGAGATGTATATCTGATATAATCTGCACTAACTCATTTTCAACAGAACATGAGTCCATGTTAAACTGACTTGCTATTTCAGTAGCTAATTCCTCAATGTTTTTACACGAAAAAGGATAACTCATAAATGATGCGATATTTGCCAATTTACTGAAATCATAAAAACGAATTTCGAATTGGTCCACAATATTTGATAATTCTGCCTCATAAATATCATAATTCAACTGAGGAATCCTTGCTTTCAAAGACGGAAAATTTTTCAGATCCTTTCTTTTCAGTTGATCTATCATAAGTTGCAATTTACTTTTGAATGCGTTTATTGCGCTAATCATCTCAATAATAGTTTTTTCCTTTACCTTGAAGCTCCAAATTAATGGTGTTTAAATGCCTTGTGATGTCTGTCAAAAATGCCAAATCAGTCAGCCATTTTCCGTTTTTCAGCATCTAAGTGTCATCACCTCTTTCGTCCAGAAAAGGTGTTATTTCGGGCAATAATTCTTGAAACCTTTCTAGGAATTTTCCGCGACTCAACCACCTGACGTCCGTGTGAAGAACTAAATCAGTGTGTTCAGCTGACTCACTATCTTCCAACTGCAATTTAAAAAGCCGTCGTTGCAAGCTACGTGCACGGATAGAATTCACAATTTTTATTGCAATGCCCATAATCTCCTCCATGTTTAGAACTTTTGAACACAAAACATGTTGATGTATAATGCAATGGAAGGAGAAAAATGAAGGGAAATCATCATTAGCTCGACACAATGACACAAAACCGTTTTTGTTTCCAGTCATTGCTGGTGCTCCATCGGTTGTAATGCACAATAGTTTTTATATATTGGTAGCTTGTAGTTTGTTACAAAATTGAAGAAAACGTCATATATATCTTCGCCACGGGTCCTTCCTTTCAGAGGAATCATTGTCAAAAACTCTTCCTTAGCCGATATGTCATTGTACACCATTCGAATAAAAATACACAGCTGGGCAGTGTCTGTCATATCCGTGGATTCGTCGAACTGTAAAGAAAAGTATGTACATTCCATAATATCATGTTTTAGTTTATCTACCATGTCCTGACTCATGACTTCAACACGCCTTATGACAGTCGGACGAGATAACTGAAGTTCTCTAATAGCCGACATAATCTCTGTTTTATTTTTAAAATCTCCAAATAAAGTCTCACCTGCTTCAATAAATGCTTCCTTCACAACCAATCCATCATCAAATGGTTTCTTGTGTTTCGCCAATATATGAGATATTTTAAATGACGCGATCGTTGCAGCTTTTGATTGTTTCAAACAAGTTATCAAATCACGTACTTTTCGTTTTCTTAATTCACTCTGTGACGGAAAATCCTTTTCATAGTTTTTTTATGAACCGTTTTATGATGCCTCTCTAAGTTCCCACGCTTAGGTATTGCCACTGACGCACGGCAAATGAGACAAATGCACTTATCCTTTACCATACAAAAGAAAAATTCTTCCTTCCAATCGTTATTAAAATGATAAGTTTTACTTTTCTTCGCCGTACTCATTTTGGACTATTTATTAATAAACTTTGTATCGATGTATCGCCTTCAAGTTACAACTCAGACTGACTCCTATTCCTGCAGGCGCAACATTTATATCGGCGCGAACGAAGTCTCGAATGTTCCTGTCAAACACGCCGCCCGAAGTTTCTAGAAAAATCGGCGGGAATCAAAAACGCGACTTTTCTTTGACAAGTACCGCGCGTTCCTTTGCTAAAGCCGCCTTTTGCCGCTAGCAGGGGGTTATTACGATAAAAGAAAGTGATGAGGGGGTTATTCTGGCCTAATTGTGGATCGAATAAATTTTAGTAGTTTATTCATTACATTTTGTTTTAGTTACCTAAAACAAAATCTGTGAATAATTCTCTATCGGAATTTTTTTCTCGAGATCGACTCAAAAACACTCGCGATCGACTTGTCGATCGCGATCGACCGTTTTAGCACCCCTGGCTTAAGCAATCACTATTCGCCAAATCGGTTTAGTTGACAAATTATAGAAAAGGAAATCATTAGCGTCTAAGCGCTCTATGTACGATCAAATTAATGACTTCATACTAGTAAAACGGGTAACAAAACTACGGTGATAAGGAATTATTCTTTTTCGTTCGACTGAAATCGTGATATAGGATGAAGATGTTAAGTGATCTTGTTTTAACTTATGACTGCATATGGCTGACAGTAGCTACTGTCATCAACTTTCTCCCTTTGTTTCACATCGATGAAAAGAGAACACTGGCAGCTAGTACGTAGCAGCTTCGTTCGCTGAATGCTACCAATGAAATATTATGCGTTGTAATCGCCATTACTTGTAATATTTGGGGAGTAATAGTAGAAGAGCTGGTAGACATTTTTGGGTACGTATTTGAGGCACAATGAAAACTTGTCAAATACTTCTTTAATGATACCTGAATACAAAAACCCAGACCTGGCTGAAGGGTAGTGGGGCCAGATTATTTAGTCGGGTCTGAAACTTAACAAAATGTTTGTAAAATTATATTTCAAAAAGATCGAAAAAATATATTTGAAACACGTTGAAATTTAAACAGCATAATATTGGTAACTAAAAAAGATATTTTTAAAAAGACAGGTCGTGTCGGTGGAACATTCTACCTGCCAGGTGATCGAGAATGTTAAGCATGAGTGCGAGTGAACTGCGCTATGGGTAAGCTGAAGTGCGAGAGACAGCGTATATCGGCAGCTGTCTTAGTCGAAGAACGCTGCGGTGCAATTGGCTCTCGCAAGACCACGTAACTCACAGCACCCATGCGTTTGTTAGTAAGAATTTTGGAGTAGTTATAAGATTCTCTCTTATTATTTATTAGTAGTATTTTATTTATAGTATATTTTTTATTTTAAACTTTTATAAATTTATCTATAAAAATGGTATATGTATAATTATTGATACGCCACATTATTCAGCAAAGAAAATAATTTTTTTATTTACCCTCTAATTACTTTAATGTAATTTCATTTTTATTAATTATCATGAAATATAGGGGATTGAAAAAGTAAATAAATACAAATATAAAAGTACATAATAAAATCAATTAAAATTAACTTATAATAAACGTATAAAAAATTAATTTTTCTCATTCATCTTGGGAATTTGTGGGTTCTTCTTCTTCAGCATAGTCTTCATCAGAGCTTGAATATTCTACTTTTTCCACTTCTTCTGCATTATCTGAAAGTAGTAATGCATGTATATTTAATACATAATTAAATGAAAAATGCAATTATGAAAAGAAATTATTTAAACTCACCTGTAACATTTTGACCGGTATTTGCTGATTGTTCATTATCAATAGCATCTAATACTAAATGCGGCAGACAATCTCCGCGAAACCAATAAAATTCACGTGTATTTGTGTTTTGTCGCCACCCATTTCTTCCTGGTGTTAAAGAAGTAGGAAAACGCAAATATGCATTACGCCAAATACTTGTAATGTAACGACAAAGTACCTTTTAGGCGATGGCTGAAACGGGCGAAACGATTACTCCAGTAGATTTCAACCAAGAATAAAAAAATGTCATTAATATATGTCAAAAACTAGTGGATAAAATACGGAAATTTGAAAATATCGTTTTTTCAAAAAATGGAGCACATTTGAAAAAACCCCGTTCATTTTTCACACAAAATTTCACTACAAATTGATTATAAAAAAGAAAGTTTATAACTTATCACAAAATCCGTACGCTTTCCCTTAGATAATGTACCTGAAAAGTTACTCTCAAAATCTCAAGCGAATCGATAAAGATTTGCGGCAGCTGCATTTTGCCCTATTTGAAAAATACGGTTGTGAGAAAAATGCATTTGAAAATTTGAGTAACATTCTACAGTAGAAAATGTCGTTATACCTTTATTCGGCGATGCCTCCACCATACAATTGGCCTTCAAGGTAACATATTAGCCAAGAAAAATCGATTTTCTTGAAAATTCTGGAGTGGTCTTACCACTGTATAAAGAATATTCCAGAATTTTTTCAAATTTTTCTGATCAGTACGATGACCTAGTAATTTTTTTCACCCCGTATATATATATATATATATATATATATATATATATATATATATATATATATATATATATATATATATTTTAAATGATATATATATATATATATATATATATATATATATATATATATATATATGTATATATATATATATATATATATATATATATATATATATATATATATATATATATATATATATATAGAAATTATTAGACGAAATACACTTGTGATATTTTCACTCAATCTACACTCTATGAGGAATATTCCAGAATTTTTTCAAAATTTTTTGATTAGTACTTTCCGAGATAGGGTTCAGGACAGGGGCTTTTGACCATTTTTTAAAAAATAATGCAAAGAAGAGTGTGCGCAAGTATTACATTATATATATTTTTAAACTCGTGTTTTTACAAGCCTTCAGTTGACACTCCACTCGATGACCTGGTAAATTTTTTTTCACTTTTTGTTTCACCCCCCAGAAGTAACCCCTTAAGTCAAAATTTAACTTTCAAAATGACACGGATCTGATTAAGCTACCAATCCTACGTTTATGCCAAATTTCAACTTTGTTTGTCAAATAGTTCCTGAGAAAATCGGGGGTGACAGACGGATGGGCAGATGGACAGACACCGAAGTGATCCCATAAGTGTTTCGTACGGAATACTAAAAACAGTGAACTTAACTGTAATCCTGTTTCATGCAAGAAATACCTCACTCTGCTTCCGTGCAATACCGCTAAGAAAATTGAATTGCCTGCTGCTGTTTTGTAGTACAACCTTTCTTGAATACATAGCAGTGTTGTCACTTATATTTATTAATTTTAATAGCAGGATATATGATGATGTTATTTACTTCCTTTTTTATTATTAAAAACTAAGTACTTCATTACATTAAACTTTTAATGACATCGTGAAACCCTGAAAACAGCATAAGTTTAACCGGATCATTTTTATTCGATGTCGCCAACTAGTTTTCAGGGCACGCTAGGTGTGTGATCGTGTTGTAATATGGGAAGGGGTTCGAGGACACAAGTTAAAGTTTACAAATAGAGTTTTCAGGTCTGCCGATTTATCAGTACTAATTTATTTAATAAGCTACCGATGGTTTCGTTTAAAATACCAATATCCTCAACATTCTTTACTGTGGCCTCGGTTTTTTTTTTCTTCCATATATACTATACCATATCATAAGTCCAGATCCGTGGTGATGGTACCGTATAATTCAGAAAATTTTCTAAAAGATTTTTTTTAGGTCTCTGATACTTCTTTTTAGTATATATGTATATCTACGGTGAAGTTTTGTCAATGGAAAATATGGAGTATGTTCTGGGAGAAACGCATATTTAATGATGATGTAAGCTGATCAACATATATTAATTATAATTAGCAAGCGTCTCCAGTAGTCATAATCATAGCCTTATGGCAATTGTTCTGGTGTCTAGGCTTATGAGCAAGCTGTGGAACAGAAATCTCTGTCTCTGTTTCAATAGCAATGTCTTTTGAGGTAATTCGTCAGCGACTTCGTCTGCATAATCACGGCCTTTTTTCAGTTCGTCAATAATTCTGTTAACGTTCTCTTTCACCTTGACGACGTCCATGCTCTTTGCTTGTAGGCCATTAGCCACTGGTTTTAATACTGCCGAATATTTTGCTACAGTGGTTAGGACAGCAGTGAATGAATATTTAATAAGCACTGAATGCAGCTGGTACTCTGATTTTTTCGTGGTGTAATTTTCCTCGATAGATAGGGCGAATATTGGATTTCTCTTGTATGTCTTAGATCATCTATCCTCGTGTACTTGTGAAAACTTGCGAAGTAAATTTCTACAAGCAATGGATTCACTGAAGAAGTATAGTGTCCTTCCTTTACAGTGGCAATAATGATTCTAATTTCAAGTACATTATTTTCGTCGTTGATCACAAGATTTATTTTGTTGTTTGAGCAAGGGAAAATAATGCTCGAGTACATTTTTTACTCACAATTACTTGTATGCCACCTTCTTTGCCTACCATTATCAAGCTGCCGTCAAAACTAACTTCCTCACACTTTCCTAGTGGAGAATTCTAGCTAATCAAAAATCTATCAATTTCTGATGCGATTGTTGAGGCATTTGGTTATGTATTTTATTACTGTATGCATTTTATTAATTAAAGTATTTAATTTATTCACAATTTTAGCCTATACTTGATTGTTTATTTAAAATCTTTTTTAAAAGAAAATATTTATAAAATTCTAAATGTTTATAGCATTTTTTTGGTAATTTTATGTGTTTATTCGAGGTGTCTATATAGTGTTTGCTTCAAGTTGGAACTGGAGTTGTTAAAGTACATGGGTATTTCTTTAAATTACTGTCACCGTCGGCGAAATTTTGTACGAGTTCGTCACATCTTGCAGTTTTTACGATTTTCTTCGTCCGGAAAATGAGTGAAAGTAAAGCATTAATCATTCATAAAATGTCTCATTAAAGGGGAAAATGGACTAAAAGTTTTTCATAATAGAATATCCCAGGTGTATGATACTCTGGTATATTAAATTTAAAAATAAAAATGGCATAGGAGATTAAATAATTTATTAGTTAATAATATTTAGGAAATATCAGTAATGATAATAAATTTAATATCAGGCGATACATTATAAATTTACTTTTACACCTTTTCCTATTTTATAGAATCTATAAAGTATTATATTTCTTTGGCATTTTCAGTAAAAATGAATTGAATCTTGGATTACAAGAGGAATTTGTACATCATCACAAAATCTGAAATGTTGGTACAAAATACTAATAGACAGTAATCATAATGCAGTTTAAGCTATTATAAAAGCTACAAGAAAATATATCGAAAAGTTATTTCTGAAGCAAAAAGACTATATAACATTAAAACATTTTTTGAATCAGATAATAAATCTAAGATAACGTGGAAAATTATCAATGACAATATACGAAACAAAAAAGAAAAAACAATAGAATCACCAAAATTGTTAGTAATGATGTAGTTGTTGAAAATCCTTCTGAAATGGCAAATTGCTTTTATGCATATTACTAAAAAAATTGAACGAGACACCCAATGTTAAACCCAGCTGTTCAGTGCCCTACTGTCAGGAGCTTCATACCATGTTCCTGACACCACTAAATCAGCAGGATGCGGTGGATGTTATAAATAACCTAAAAAATTCTAATTCCGTTGGAGTTGATGAGGTCATACTAAAATGCTAAAAACTTGTGTTCATCTTATAGTAGGTCCATTAACATTTTTGATAAATATGATACTATCCGAGGTGTGTTTCCTAAGGCATTGAAAATTGTAAAAATTATTCCGGTATATAAAAAGGGTAAAAAAAATTGTATTGAAAATTACCGGCCTATCGCGCTGCTCTTTATGTTATCAAAAATTGTGGAAAGAGTAATGGTTAATAAAATATTAGCATTTGTAATAAAATACGGCATCTTGCATGGGGCACAAAATGGATTTCTCAAGGACAAATCCACAATATCGGCAATTTACGAATTTATTAATAAAGTTTACACAAATCTAGATCTGAAAATGAAAACATTAGGTCTATTTATGGACTTAAGTAAGGCGTTTGATCTTATAAATCACGATCTTCTGCTGGATAAGTTGAATGCGTATGGGTTGAGGGGAAAAATTAATGAACTACTTAGGAGTAACTTAACTGGGAGAACTCAACTCGTACATGTAAATAGAGCAAAGTCGGGCATATTACCGATAAGTATAGGTGTACCGCAGGGTTCTGTCTTAGGACCTCTGTTGTTTTTGCTTTTTGTGAATGATCTTCCTAATATACAAGAGCAACATAATCTCATCATGTTTGCCAATGATAATAGTTACTTTTGCTCACAAAAGTAAAGTAGAAGGGCTAGTATGTGCACAAGATATTTTAAATAAATGTTTAAAATGGTTTAATGCAAATAAATTGTGTATAAATACACAAAAGACTGTATTCATTGATTTTATTCCTCGATCTAAAGCAATATCTGAAAGTTATTTATTAAAAATTTAAGGGAAAAGTATCCAACAAGTAGACGAAGTAAAAGTTTTTAGGAATACATTTGAAAAATAGCTTAAGTTGGGAAAGCCTTGTTGATGCTCTTTGCAGGACTTTATCATCGTCGTGTTTTACATTATATAAATTGAAAGATTTGAGCAACAGAAATGTTTTATTGCCTTATTACTATGCACATTTCTATTCAAGTTGTTCTCCTTATAGCCTCAGGGTTTTGCGGCTACAAAACAGAGTTATGAGAGCGATAGTTAACGCTGTGTGCATCATGTGGACGAATTTTTAGGGATTTATGGATCCTCACAGTACCTTGTATTTTCATTATTGAAATTTTGTTATTTGTGAAGGAAAAACCACAGAATTTTGAATTGTTGTGGCTGTTACTTGATGGAAATTCATAACGAATGTAATGAAAGACTGATTTTGTCAAATTTCCACTTTATTTCGTTTCACTGAAACTGTATGACGCGTTTACCTATACTATAGCTTCTTCCGATACATTTTGTATCAGAAGAAGCTATAGTATAGCGAAACGCGTCATACAGTTTCAGTGAAACTAAATAAAGTGGAAATTTGACAAAATTAGTCTTTCATTACATACCACAGAATTTCGTTACTAACAATTATTATCACGATTACAATACAAGGTACGGTGATAACTATGCTATTCCAGTCCACAGTTTGTCCACAACGGAAAACAATCCCCGTTATATTGGCATTCACCTATTCAATAACTTGCCCCCTAGTTTTCGAAATATTGATAATATAAAATTGTATAAAAGAACATTAATTGATTTTTTTTTGGAAAAATGTTACTATAGTATAAAGGATTTTTTAAAAGATAGAGGCTTTTTTTAATTTTTTTTTATGGGTCTAGCACACGTGCTGCAGAGAAGTCCCTAAAGCCTTCCAGGAGCGGCACGTGTGCGGAAAAAGCGATTCACGTTGTTCTTGAATCGCTGTAAATTGTACTCGGTGGGAAACACAGCGCTGGGCAAATCATTCCAAAGGGATGATGTTCTTCATATAAAAGACTGCTTAAAAAGCGTTGTACGCGGAGTAACAAGCTGAACCTCATACGGATGTGAAGTATTAGCACGACGTGTATTTCTAACCTGCACCGCTTTGGGCTACATCCTTCGAACACTTTCCATGAAAATACTTGTAGAACAGACTCAGTAGCCAACCGTTCTTCGATGTTCCAGCGAATCAAGGCCGCCGGTCAGTTCCGGGTCTCCAATCAGACGAACAGCTCTTCTCTGAACAGAATCCAACAAATGCGGTGTATGTTTGGGGGCGGAGCCCCAAACGTGGAAGCAGTATTCCATAGTTGGTCGAATTTGAGCTTTGTAAAGAATTAACAGTTGTTGTGGAGTGTAAAGCTTTCTGGTTCGAAATAATATTGCCAACTTTTGAGAAGCTCTCCTTACTATGCCTGCAACATGTTCATGCCAGGACATATTTGCTCCCAAAATAACGCCCAACAAACTGAGCGACGATGCTAGGGGAATGAAGTGCCCCGACATAACTATGTCGGGTTCAGCAACGTTAACTTTCTTAGAAAAAACTGCCGCCTGGGTTTTTGTAGTGTTAAATTCCACTTGGTTACTGTCACCCCAAAATAGAATTTCTTCCGGGTCTTTGTTAAGTTGAACGACCTCCTGCTGTCTGCGGATATTCGCCTGAGTAGCCGATGTTCGAGCGTTCAAAGTGAATGAAGAGACAAGCGTACTCTTATCTGCAAAGCTGTAGATTGGATTCCCGGTCTTTTCCAGCAGATCATTAATGTAAATAAGAAAGCGAGTAGGAGACAGTATGGAGCCTTGGAGCATACCGGCGTTGATAGTAGGGGTGTTAGAAAGAAATCCGCCGACTTAGCCAACAGTCCATCGTGCCAAACACGGTCGAATGCCTTGGATATGTTAAGAGCAACCGCTCGAGACTCTCCAAAGTGTTCAATTGTGTTGTTTCAAACATGTGTTATATAAGTCAGAAGATCTCCTGTTGATCTATGTTTACGAAAGCCATACTGATAATCGCTAATAATGTTGAATCGTTCAAGATATTTTAGAAGATCGATAACCTTTTCCATGACTTTCGATATTATTGAAAGCAGTGCGACTAGTTGGTAGTTATTTGGCAAGGTCTTCTTGCCTTTTTTAGGTATCGGCTGAACTGTGGCACATTTCCAGCAGGAAGGAAATATTCCCTTTCTGCTAAATTTTGTTTGCTTTTTTACATTTATATAAATACATTTATAATACTTCTTCTCATGCATTTAAAATAGTGCCTGACTTACCCTATGCTATTGTGTATGGTCTCTTGGATCAATAAAGTTTATTTATTTATTTATTATTTATGGTACGTCCGGTATTTTGAGTACATTGGCTGAAGTGTATAACCTATGTTACTAAAATCATCTATAAATACAACAGTTTTAAAGCATAAACAATTAGATCCCTCATTCTGAAACAACTTGAACTTTCGATCCTTTTTGCTCGTAAGCTAAAAATCTACTACATTTCTCGTAAGATTCACTCCAGGATTCTTTGCAGAAGGCGAACAACTCAAATAACTTTTTTTAAGTCTCACATAAATAATAAACAAAATAGCACTTTTCTTGTGGGCGAAAATCTAAATTCATTTTGTTCTGAAAGCCCTTTTTAAACGCCTTTTAAAAGCTTATATCTAGGTGCTTTTGTCCCCTAATGTATTTCGAAATCATACATAATTGTGTAGATGTTTACAAAAGAGCTCTCAGCAAACTCCTGGCAAAATGTCTTTATTCTTTTTCTTTTCAAACGAAAACATACTTTGCATCGGTTATTACGGAAGTCCCTTACAGGAATCAAAGACCGAACACTCCTTATGCCTTCCGGTGAAGTTTTCTGAAACTGCCAAAGTTTAGTTCAAGTCAATTCAGCTATCTCGTTTAAAACTTCTCATGGGCTCAATAATAACCTAAGCATAATTTGCGAGAATCGAAGGTTATACTTTAGAAAATTGGCTGCGTCAAATTGAATTTATAATTAATATAAATTTTTGAATATACCCATAACTAAATTTTTATTTTTATTCCATTGGTTATATTTTATTCCTTTACATTTCAACTATTTTCAAATATATTAAAAATAAATATTAAGTGGATCTTCAATAGACCCCAGGATACAGCCATCTCAATATATTCAACTATATATATATATATATATATATATATATATATATATATATATATATATATATATATATATCTTCATGCTTATTTGATTATCGGGAATCGGTCCAGACTGTTTAAATAAAACTCTTTTCTACTTTAATACTCAGTATCTCGTTATCATTTGATAACTTATTCAGGAGTAACTACAATATTAATACACGGATTAGGTGTATTAAAGACAATGTTATTTTTCATCCAGATATTAAAATATTAAAATATAAAACAAATAAATATGAACAAACGAATAAATAAATAAAACAACGTACGAAAACGCGAGTTAGTCCTTGAAATCAAAACTCAACATCTCGATTTTTCTACACAAACTGAGACTAAACAGCCTCGGTGCATATGTACTGACGTGAAAAAGCAGCATACGAAAAAGACTTTATTTACTCTTACTATTTTATACCAAGAGGTGGCAAATTTTTAATTATTAATACTATAATGGTCCTGTCCCAAATATAAGATCCTGATTTTTGCCGTTTTAAGTGGGGAATATAAAAATTCTTACCTTTTGTTTATGATAGGTTGCAGAGATGGACTTAAGAATTTTATTCATTAATGCAAATAAATAAAATTATAAGTGTTTTTGGAGATGTTTATTTATATATGCACGTAAGAACAAATGGATAAGAAGTACAAATATACAGTTTGAATTCAATGGGGTTTACAAGAGGGTACATATTGTATAAATAAAAATATATTTTGACTTAAGCCTAATTAGGTTTCACTATCACTGTCATCAACTGAGGTACTTTTCAGTGGTTTTATATTATTTGCATAAATATATGAATCTTCAACTTTAACAACGTGCTGAATGGAATTCTTCGAGCTTTCACAAGCTATATTATTTATAACTTTTTTACTAATTCAACCACTGACACGCTTAAAGTAGAAGAAACATTTTGTGCCTTTATTTTTGTTTTAACTTGATGCCAAATGTGTTCAGTTGGATTAAACACACAATACAACGGAGGAAGCCGCAAAACAGTGTGTCCCATTTTCTCAGTCATACTATCACAAACATATTTCTTTTTCAATTTATAGTCTCTCAAAACTTCCAAAAGATTACTTTTTTTATAACTAAAGTCAAAATAAATGTTATTTTTTGACATATACCTGTATTTCCGATTTGGTGTTGGCTGCATTAGGAACCTTATTTAGTAGGCGACTATGGTAACTTGCATTGTCCATAACTATATCACTCTGTTCGGGTACATTTGGTAAAAGGGAATTTTGAAACCAATTTTCAAAAAGTTCTGCGGTCGTGACTTCGTGATAGTCCAAACTAGAATCTTTTATGTTTTTTGTAGATAATAGTAGACAATTTGAAACCCAGCCCTTTTCAGATCCAGCATGCAAAATGATTATTCGTTTACCTTTATTTGAAGGTGCGTTATTCTGACATTTTGTACTGCTGTCAACCAACCCTTTTTGCACAGTGTCATGGGTATCGAACCATGTTTCGTCAAGATAAATTATTGGCTAATTCTCTGAGCGATACTTTTTAATTTCTTGTAAATAAGTATGTCGTAAGATTCGTAATCTTTGTGACTCCATCACTATTTGCCTTTTGTTGATTTTTCGGAACGTGAATCCCATTCTTTGAAGGGTTGATCGGCCACAATGTATATTGGTCCCGTCTTGTACCAGTTTTATTTTTTTTATTTTGTCTAGTGTCGGCACCAACTGCTCTTCATACATAGAATATATTTTTCTCTTGATGACGTCTTTTTTACAGTCGTCTGTACGATGCATTTGAAAATGTTTCCTTGAAAATATAAGTTTAACAGAGAAGAAAGCCGAGTTTTTCGAATCTCTAAGTTATATGGAAGCTAAGATACAAAATTTGAAAATGGCTAAAAAATCAACTTTTTAAAATTTTAAAAAATTCTACAGCTGCCGAATTTCATCGTATCGAGCTCAAATTTGGAGGATCACCTTCTTTTCGAAGCTACTTTTGAAGTCATCCCACACACTTTTGTCGAAAAGTAATGGATTTGCCCATATATATATATATATATATATATATATATATATATATATATATATATATATATATATATATATATATAATTATATAAAAACAACATTATGTTTCAATTTCCAATATATTTAAAGTCACTTGACAATTGTTTCACCATACAATGGCTTCTTCAGAAGTAAATAAGAAAGGTGAAACAATTGTCAAATGACTTTAAATATATTGGAAATTAAAACATAGTGTTGTTTTTTATATAATTTTATTATGAATTTCCAACAAGTATCGGCTAACACAATCAAAGATATATATATATATATATATATATATATATATATATATATATATATATATATATATATATATATATATACATAGTAGGCTATGCGTATTTTGTTTCATTGTTCATGACAGAAATCAAAACAATTCGTTTAGATTTACAGTTTTAAACAATTTTTTAGAAGATAAACAATTTTCTGTAATAATGCGATAGATTTTCTTTAAAAGTAAGCTTATAAATTGTTCCCTTTTTCAAAGTAACACGTTTTTGTGGTAGACTGTTTTATTTTTGACCCCGAAGGATTAGAAAAATGAATCTAACAAAAAATTTAACTGAACACGAGGTAGTGCGAGCCTCAGTTTTATTGGACGAGGGATATTGTCAGAGTTATGTTGCCAATTTGTTAGGCAAACATCGTTCCACAATAAGTCGTATGGCAAGACGCTTGAATGAAGTAGGAACTTATTCTAGAAGGCTAGGGCAAGGACAAAAACGATGCACTAGCGACCTAGATGAACGTTTTATAAGACAATATGCTTTAAGAAACAGGACTGTCACTAGTTCTATAATAAGAAACGAACTCGAAGCTGTTCGCAATGTCACAATTTCTTCTAAAACAGTTAGAAGACGGTTAAATGAAGCTGGATTAAACAGTAGGAGACCAGCCACTGCGCCCTTGCTTACTAGAGAGAACAGAGTTGCTAGGTTACGTATTGCTCGAAATCACGAAAACTGGTCTGTGGATGAATGGAAACAAGTTTTCTTCACAGATGAAACTAGGGTTAGTCTAAAACATCCAGATGGTCGTGAGCGAGTATGGCGAAGACCAGGAGAGAGGTTTGCTCCTTGCAATATCTCTGCAAGGATTCCATTCGGCGGTGGCTCTGTTATGTTCTGGGGTGGCATCTGCTTTGATGCTCGCACAGAGTTAGTTCTTGCCTGTACGAGATCCATGAATGCTGACTACTATCTTGAGAATATTGTAATAGAACATGTGATGCCTTTCGGTCATTTTGTAGGGCCCAATTTCCTGTTTATGCAAGACAACGCTCGACCTCACGTGGCTAGGGAGGTCCTCGATTATCTTAATCAAGTTGATATACCGATTATGCAATGGCCACAAAAAAGCCCGGAACTGAATCCGATAGAACATGTGAAACGTCATATACCTGCACCTAAAAACCTGAGGGAACTTGAAAATGCAGTTATCACACAATGGGAGCAAATTCCTCAAGATTTTATGCAAAATTTAATTAGAAGCATGCCTAGGTGCATAAACGCTGTCATCCGAAGTAGAGGAGGCAACACACGCTACTAGTGTCTCAGTTACACCATTAATTTTGCTACTAGTGTCCCAGTTTATTATATAATTTCAACGATTTTGTTATTAGGTCTTAAGAATAATTTTAATTCGAATCTTATAGAGAAATTTGGTAGCTAATTCACTTTTAAAGTATCCGAATAAGTTTTTTCTAACTTTTAGTGTAACCAATGTTCATAAAAAATTGTTAAAATTAATTCATTGTAGAGATTTGTATGATTTAATATATTGTTGCGTTAATTTTGTCCAGGAGTGCATACATATATAATATATATATATATATATATATATATATATATATATATATATATATATATATATATATATATATATATATATATATATATATATATATATATATATATATATATATATATATATATTGTGTATTTAAAAATATATATCTATATTTAATACGGATAATAATATATTCAAGGCCTGAATTGTTAATAACATTTTTGTGTGAAATTAGCTTCCAATGTTTGTTCTAAAAGGGGAGTAAAATAAAATAAATATATTTTACCTCCTACATATTGTGAACGCCCATACAATGAGGTATATCCGGTTTTTCCTGTTTTGTTAAACGTACATTTGCTAACAGAAATTAATTGTTTTATAAGAATCACACATTGATAGACGTTTCATTTGAATTTACATGATCGTGGGTGTGCAAAAATAGAAATTGGTGTTTGTCGTAAATTTCTGTACGTTGTAAAATTTGAAAAAAAAAACTTGAGGGAATTTATTTAAGGGAGGTGAGGTACTTAGTTGGCTTCCTCTTTGTTATGTCAGTCTGTCTTCCTACAGTTATACAGTGAGTGAGTAATTTCCAGGAAATATAGTACATAGAGCCTCTGTTTCTATATATTTGGAATTTAACATCTGTCTATATGTGTGTATATACACTACCGTCAAAAGTGTGAAATCGGTGCTCATTTTTAATTGAAAAATATAAGATTCACATTTACCAAGATACGAGGCTGGTTTGAAAAGTCGGTGCAAAGTCCGAGAGATGGTACCACCGGCGCGTATCGAGGTCATGTTTAGTTAGTAGCATCTCTTGAATGAACGCACACCAAGTTTCAGCCATATTGGTCTATTTCTTTGTGTTTGGCATTCGTGTGAATCAAGGAAGTCGAGTGATTTTCAAGAAATGGACGAAAAAGAATTTCGTGTGGTGATTAAACATTACTTTATGAAAGACAAAACGCCTCAGGAGACTAAAGAGAAGCTTGATAAACATTATGGTGACTCGCACCTTCGATTAGAACAGTTTATAACTAGTTTCAAAATTTTCGGACTGGCCATATGGGCACAAGTGACGCTGAACGTTCTGGACGGCTTGTGGAGGTTACGACTCCAGAAATCATTGATCAAATCCATGATATGGTGATGGATGACAGAAGAGTTAAGATGCGTGAGATTGCTAGTGCTGTGGGCATCTCGACCGAACGGGTACATAATATTTTGCATAAACATTTGGACATGAGAAAGCTATCCGCAAGATGGGTGCCGCGATTGCTCACGCTTGACCAAAAACGGAATCGTGTGAAGTGTTGCAAGGATGGTTTGCAGCTGTTCCAGAAGAATCCGGAGGACTTTAAGCGTCGTTTCGTCACTGTGGATGAAACATGGATACATTACTATACTCCTGAGACCAAACAACAATCTAAACAATGGGTTACCAAGGAAGAATCTGCACCAAAAAAGGCGAAGACCGTTCCTTCGGCCGGAAAGGTTATGGCGACTGTCTTTTGGGATTCGCAAGGGATAATCCTCATCGACTATCTGGAAAAGGGTAAAACTATTACAGCTGAATATTATTCATCGTTATTGGACCGTTTGAAAACCGAGCTGCAAGAAAAACGCCCGCGATTGGCCCACAAGAAAGACCTTTTCCATCACGACAACGCACGAACACACACCTCAGCAGTTGTGGTCGCAAAATTAATGGAAGTAGGATTCCAACTCGTTTCACATCCCCCCTATTCTCCAAACTTGGCTCCCTTGGACTACTATTTGTTCCTCAATTTGAAGAAATGGCTGGTGGGACAAAGATTTTATTCAAACGAGGAGGTGATTGCAGACACTAATGGATATTTTGCAGACTTGGACAAATCCTATTATTCGGAAGGGATCAACAAACTAGAACATCGTTGGACGAAGTGTATAAGCCTAAAAGGAGACTATGTCGAAAAATAAAAAAGGTTTACCCCAAACACATAAGTAGTTTTTATTTTTGCACGGACTTTTCAAACCAGCCTCGTATTAGCAGCTGAATTTAAGCATTAAAAGGCAAGAGTAATGATTTCTTAAATTATTGTTCGCCAAAATTTTTGTGTGGTTATTTTGTCCGAAACTTTTTTATTAGAATTACGCCAAGAAGCAGTTAAGAATCGAACAGTAAAGTATCATCTATATTCTACGTGAAGGAGGCTATAGTAAGTAAAAAATCATAAAAAGCTTGGTATTTCAAATAAAGCAACACACTATACCGTGCACAGAAACAAATAACAGTCACAAATGAAGACAGAAAAAGGTCTGGTCGGATTATAGCCACAACGGGCCGCTACAATTAGCATCACAGTCATGTCTAAAGAAAATTGACGCTTAAATTATTCTCAAATTACCACAGCTTTAAATGAAATTGGTGTAGAACTAATCTCGGTTATCATTGTTTAGAGGCGATTGCTATTTGCAGGTCTAAGAGGGTGAGTCAGAAAATCGAGACTAACAATCGGAGATAAGCTAAATAGATAATAATTGCTTAAAACATGTAGAAACTGGACGATAGATTAATGAAATATAGTCAGATGAATTTTAAATTTTTGGATTTAATAAAATAATATTTGTACACAGCTCAAGAATGAAGATGCTTCAGAAGTACTAACTATTAAGCACGAAGTTGCGAGAATGGTTTGGGGATGTTTTGGTGACAGCAAACCAGACAGATTGGCGAAAAAAGAACGGAAATTAACTAGAGAAAGATATTTGAAAATTCTACAAAGCATTCCATGCTTTGGTATGTTGATTTCTGTTCTTCTATCGTGTATGGTATATAACTGTTGATAAAATAATTTGATAATCTTTAAAATATCTCTTTTGTTTGTTATTATATTACCATCTATGTCCTTAATCTTGCATATGTCCTTCCTTTCCATCGTTTTCTTTTTTCTTAAAACTTTTAAGCTCTTGTTTTGTTCTGCAAAGTTTTTAATTTCCTCTGTATTTTTCTCTTTTGTTTTTTCTATCTTCCTTAGATATCTCCTTATTTATAGTACTGTGTTGATCTGAAGTCATCCCCCATTTCTCTCCTTTGCTTCATTAACTGTTTTGTTCTTTGATTTAATTTTTACGTAGGATGAAAAGTTTTTGCTCTGACACATAGACGTCGCCCTTTTCAAAAAATCCATATGATTTTTAGGAAGTACCAATCTTCAAACGGTATGTATCAAAATTTCATGACATTTTGACGATTAGTTTACAATTTACAGTGGTTTTAGTGACGCTACTTTTGATATTTTCAAAACAATGGAAAAAATCGAATTTCGGGCGTTGATTAAACACTGTTTTTTGATGGGAAAAAATACCGTTCAAGCAAACCAATGTCTTGAGAAGTGTTACGGGGACTCTGCCTCTGGAAAATCACTCATCATTTACTGGTATGCTGAGTTTAAACGCGGTCATACAGATACAAATGATGTTGAACGCTCTGGATGCTCAAATGAGGTGGTTACACCGGAAAACATAAAAAAAACACAAACTTGTTTTGGATAACCGTAAAGTGAAGTTGCGTGAGATAGCTGACACCCTAAAGATATTGAAAGAACGTGTTGGTCATATCTTGCATGAACATTTGGGTATGAGAAAGCTCTATTCGAAATGGGTACCGCGTTTGCTCACAGTGGACCAGAAACAATAACGTGTTGATGATTCTGAGCGCTGTTTGGACCTGTTTAGACGCAATAAAAACGATTTTTTCATGCGATATGTGACAATGGATGAAACATAGATCCACCACTACACACCGGAATCAAATCGGCAATCTGCTGAGTGGACAGCAGCCGGTGAGAGCCGCCCGAAACGACCAAAGACACAACAGTCGGCTGGGAAGCTTTGGGCCTCTGTATTTTGGGATGAGCATGGAATAATTTTCATCGGCTATGCTGAGAAGGGAAAAAACATCAATAGAGAATATTATATAAAGTTATTGGTGCCTTTGAAGGTAGAAGTCGCAAAAAAACGACCCCAAATGAACAAGAAAAAAGTGCTCTTTCATCAAGACAATGATCCGTGTCACAAGTCAATGGCTACGATGGCAAAATTGCATGAATTGAAGTTCGAATTGCTTCCACATCCACTGTATTCTCCAGATTTGGCTCCCAGTGACTGTCATCTATCCGCAGACCTCAAAAAAATACTCGCGGGAGAGAGATTTGGCTCCAGTGAAGAAGTTATCGCCAAAACTGATATCTATTTTGAAGGCAAATACAAATCCTTCTACAAGAAATGTTGGAGGAGACTATATTGACGAATAAAGTCGAATTTTACAAAAAAAATGTGTTTTACCGTAAGTCGCTAGACCAAAAACTTTTTAGCTTACGTGTTAGATAAGTAACATAGCGTTTTTTTTTTAATATTTTTTTATTTACACTATACTCACTAGACACTATTTTATATCTTTATCTACGCTTGACAATTCTTTTGCATTTATATGTCTATTTTACATAATTTGTTAGCGGACTGAGATGTAGACTAATAGACGTTGCGTTTTATAATATATAGGTATATACATGGGCCATTATGAAAGTAATGCGCATGATTTTATTGTGACGCGACTATCCATCGCAGCGGGGTAAAACAGGTAGGGAAATGTGGTGGGGTGTCTGCCCTTCCAGCAGCCGGTCGCCAGTTTGCTCCGAGCAGTCTGAGTGGAAAGACATGCCTCCGCGTGAAGTGTGTTTTTCGACTTTGAACAGCGATACGCAATCAAGTTTTGTGGGCGGTTTCGAAAGAATGCAACCGAAAACATTCCAGATGCTTTAAGAGGCCTTCAAGGACGACTGCATTTCAAGGTCACAGTCCGGGAGATGGCACAAGGCGTTCAAGGAGGGCCGGGAGGAGATCGCCGACGAACCCCGTTCTGGGGTCCGCCCAACAATGGCCAGAAAAACGTGAATCGTGTGCGCGAAATTTTGCGTTTCGACCGTCGATTGAGCATCCAGCAAATCGCTGACACTCTAAACATGTCCACATTTGCGGTACTGACCGAAGATCTGCAAATGCGCAAGGTCTGCGCGAAGCTTGTGCCGAAAATGTTGACGGAAGACCAGAAAGAACTTCGAGTTTCGCGCTGTCAAGAATTGTTGGATTTGATTCAAAACGAGCCGGACTTTCTTAACTCTGTCGTAACCGGAGACGAATCCTGGATGTTCGAGTACGACCCAGAATCGAAAAGGCAGAGCAGCAAGTGACACACAAAATCATCCCCCCCCGCCCCAAGAAAGCGCGAATGAGCAAGTCTCGCATCAAAACGATGCTCATTGTCTTTTTTGACGTCCGAGGAATCGTCCATTTTGAGTTTGTACCGCAGGGAGAAACTGTCAACTCAGCCTTTTACCTTCAGGTGCTCAAGAGATTGAAATGCCGGGTCGCGCGCGTGAGGGCTGACATCAAAGACACGGTCAGGCTCCAGCATGACAATGCCCCCAGCCACACGGCCTTCATCGTTACCAATTTCCTGGCCCGGAGCAACACCCCGGTGGTTCCCCAGCCCCTTTACAGTCCCGACTTGGCTCCGTGCGACTTTTTCTTGTTTCCCCGACTGAAGACAGAGCTGAAAGGAAAGCATTGGGAGTCCGTGGAAAACACCCAAAAGCATGTTACAACGTTCCTAAGAGACATTCCCGTTGAGGAGTTTCAGGGTGCCTTCCAGGCATGGCAGACACGTCTCCGCAAGTGTATTGATGCTGAGGGAGAGTATTTTGAAGAATTTTAAGCATTTGTACCGGTACGATCAATAAATCTATTTTTCCCAGAAAATGCGCATTACTTTTATAATGGACCCTGTAGATTAAAATGAAAAGCAAGAAGACATAATTAAACATAATTGTTATAAATTTTAAAATTGCGTTTTTTATGGACCAGTATAATGAATTTATATTTAAATTACAAGTACACAATAAAATACTATACAATATAGTGTGTTTATACGATTGTTTCTAAAATTGAATTTCACCCACAGTATTTAACCATGAGAAATAATACATATGTTTGTGACAGTACAGCCTTTGTCGAGTTTATTTCCCATTTTGTGAATATTATTATACACTATTAATCACATCAACGACACATTTCTGATTTGTATTTAATAAATGGGTTCAGGAAAGTACAGGTGTGCTTCAATAATGGAATTCATATTTAGATAAAACACGATAAGGTTTATAAACAAACGTCAAAGTTTAATATTTTGCTACATTGGAAACTTATAAAAGCAAAAAAAATCTTTTATTGTAATTTACCTATAGCACATAAATATATTAAAGTACAATCTTAGGTTAAGACCAATTATCTATCTTCTTCTTATGACGCCGTCTGTTCATGAATGTTGGCGATCCATATAGCTAAACGACCTATAGAAACTGCTGCTCGAAAAATATTACTCGAAGCACATCCAAACCACCTTGTCATGTCCTTCAGCCAAGAATTGTGTTGTCTTCCGATCGATTGTTTGTCCTTTATTTTTCCTTCAAGTCCGAAGTATTAAGTTTTTCTTATTTTTATGGTTGTTTCTGTACCCAGGAAATGCGTAGAATGCGTCTATAAATATACATTACAAAAGAATCCGGTCGTTCCTCTGAGCCAGAGTTAAGGGTCCAGCACTTACATCCATACATGCACGGAGAATACGTACGTTCTCACCTTTCTCATTCGGAGTTCAAGACTTGTGCGATCGAAAAATTTATTCATATTCATATATGTTATTCGGGCCTATTCAATTTGAGAATATATTTCCTTTCTCGTATTCCCTGATTTCGAGGGATTCTGGTGGTAGATTTTTCTTTGTTATTACCATCCACTTGGTTTTCGCTTTTTTAGGTGCGCTTTCACCTTCGCCGACCCAGTCATTTTGTCTACTGGGTTTAATGGTGGACTCAGGTTTAGTCGACAGTCACAAAATGCCGCTAAAAATCCTTCAGATTACTCAGAAACTTTTCGGAACATGATTTTGAAAAGCCCTTCCTTGTGTTTTTTTAGCCTGGAGTTAACAAACGCGACACCCATCGCACACTCGAAAAGTACTGATCAAAAAATTTTGACAAAATTCTGGAATATTTTCCACGGGGTGTAGATTGAACGAAAATTATCATGAGTGCATTATCTTTAATAATTTATCTGGTATATATAAAAAAATTCAAGGACATCAGTTTTCAGTAAAGATCGGAAACAAACTTTGTTAAAAATTCATTTGGGATATATTTTGTGAAGTCCATAACAATTTTTTTTTCATTTTAAAAGCAATCAACGTACGGAACACTCATTGCGCAAGTTCAACTTGCACTTGACCGGTTATTTATTTCTATAACTTCATTTAGGATATTATATACCCCAAATGAGACGCCTACCATCTCAGTAACGTCATGAGGTTTAATGCGACGATCGTTGATCACGATAGTATAAATTTTATCTTTTCCTCTGTTACATAAGTTGGAAGATCTCCTGGCGATCCTTGTTTAAGTGACAGCATTTTTCATATTACTGAAAGCCGTGCCACTGTTCGGTAAGGTCTTCTTGCCTTTTTTGGGTATTGAATGAACTGTAGCACATTTCCAGCAGGAAGGAAATATTCCCATTCGGTAGCATTTATTGAACAGTCTACAGATAACTGGTGTTAATCTTCTTGCTCATTTTTAAGTATTATGACAGATATTCCGTCTGCGCCATTAGCTTTTTTGATGTCTAACTTCATTTAAATACGTTTTATGATACGCTGTCTGAAGACAATATCGGGCATCCTCGATTGCATTATGGGAATAGTGGGTGGTGTTTCTTCTTGGAACTCGACAGTAGAATGTGAAGCAAAAAGTTCAGCTGACAAGTTGGCTTTCTCAACTGGTGTTATTGCAACAGTATTATCTGACCGTGTTAGTGGTGGTACAGTGGATTTGGTAAAATTTTGGCTGATGGTCTTAGCTACTGACCAAAGTAACCTGGAATTGTTGGGGCAGGCAAGAAGTTTGTTTTTAATTCTTTGATTGTGTGATCCCTTGGTTTCGTCGATAATTTCTTTGCATCTATTCTGGGTACGAACAAAGATGTTTTGATTTATGAAGTTAGGATTTTCACGCTATTGTTGGTAGGCAAGATGTTAGAAGCAACAGTCAAAGTTACGTCTAAACCGGGAATAGAAGGCGTACCTAGGATAGAGAAAGTTGACTGTGCTAGTCGATGGACTACCCTTGGTTTCACAGCGAGTAGATCATATTTATTTTATTGGAGGTGCATTGAATTTATGTTCAAGTTTAAACCTCATATGTTAAAAAATCTATGTTAAAATTATGATCTCTGAATGTTTACGCCCCAGAATCAGCCCCCACTCGAAGATCCGAACGGGAAGGGGGGCATTTTAACTCCAGAATTATTTCCTGGGAGCTTTAGTATGCCATTTGGTTTTATAGTCCGGGGACGTCGGCGCAGTCACGAAACATTAAGAAACTTCATGCCACCTAAGCCGATGCTATGGTCTTACACCGGGCGATGTCTGATGGGATCTGGGCACCTACTATCTAAGGTGTTTTTTTAGTTTTCTTCTACGATAGGCAGAACTTACTGGGGGTGATATTCTATTCCCCACTTCTACGGGTAAATTATTCGTCGATATCCGTTCATTGGTAAAACGATGATAATTAAAATGATTAACGTTAACAAATACAGTCTACATAATACGAGTGATGTCTAACGGCAAGTAAGCTTTGAATATTTCTGCTTTTTCTGGAAACCCTATGTACCATCGAATGTTGCTTGCATGTATATGTATTACAGGCTCGATTAAATATGCAAATTTTGGGTATTCATCTGTAAAGCAATACGATATCGTATGAAAACAAAAGGTTATAGAAATGGGGTATTGTTCAGTAATAAATTAGGTTTTGAAGACGGGAGTAGATGCTCAGAAAATTCAACATTTAAAGAGACTACTTATGATGGGTCGGCACCATCGTATGCTACTGTTAACAGATGGATCTGTCTGTTCCAATAAGAATGAGTCTGGTATATCTCATCCAGTAGTAAAGGAAGCAAATATTACAAGAACAAAGTAATTAGTGACTTAAGATAGAATAATTCGTAAAAGACAGAAATCGCTATGTAAAATTAGTAAAGAGCATATTGGTGAAATTTCAATTAATCGTACGGATACGAGTAAAGTGAGTGCAAGATGGGTACCAAGATTGCCCACACTGCATGACCGCTACAAATGTGTGGAATATTGGAGCAAGTTTCTTGAATTATGTGGGATTAAATCGAAGACAATTTATGATCGTGGTCTAATCTCTGATAAAACTTGGATTTATCGGTACGATTCTAAATCAAAATAAGAATCAATACAGTAAACAGAAAAGGGAGATTAGCCATGACGCAAAACCAACTTTCAGCGAATACATCGTCTGACTAAAAATTCCTGGACTGCCTTAATAAAAAAATATAAAAATTAAAAGTGAACATTTTATTACTTCACATGTTCTACACAGTCCTCACCGACCTCAATACAATGTTCAGAACGGTCATATAACCATGCAAGACTGTTAGAGAAATCTTCTTATGAGGTCATGTTGAAATCGTGCATCAGAGTGGCTTTAATGTTCTCCAAATCGTCATAGCTTTGATCCTTCATGTGGAGCTTCATTTTTGGGGATAAAATAGTCACTAAGGGCTAAATCAGACGAATAAGGAGGACCGTAGAGTAAAGACACTTGTTTTCGCGCCAAACACTGCACCACAATCCCAGCCGTGTAAGGGGCGCGTTGTCATGAAGTAAGAAAAAATCCTTTACCTTCTATCGTACTGGCGAACCCGCTAAATCCTCTTGTAAGGTCGCTTCATGACATCCATATAATACCTGGCGTTCACTGTAGTGCTCTCGAGAACAAATTCTTTGTGAATAATTCCTTTAACGTCAAACAATTAGATGAACATTGTCTTTGTTCTTGACTTTGTTGCGCACTTCGCCGTTTTGTGGTAAGCTCCTATTGGTAACACCACGTCTCATCACCCGTGATTATTTTCTGCAGAAAAAAATTGTCCGCATTTTTCATCTCGATGAAGTCTTGGCTGGCGTTCACCCGTTAATGTTTTTGTTCGGGTGTCAAGCTATGGGGAACAAACTTTGCACATACTTTCTTCTTGTTCAAAACATTCCGGACAATGTCTTGAATACTTGACTTAAAGATGTCAAGTTTTTCGGCTCTAAATCTACATAAAAGATGACGGTCAGTTTGCTGCTCCACCACACTTCTGTGACACGACGATTACGACACATACTCTCGTACGTCTACTCCTCAACGCTGACTGATCATTTACTGTTGTTTACGAGATGGCCGGGAGAAAATTGGTCCGGAAACTTTATGGACAGGCGATGTCTTGGCCACGCTTATGATTACAATTTTCTGAGACAAGAAATGAACTAATCTTATGGACTACCCTCCAAGCAATACTAATATTAGCAAACAGTTATTAGACTAACTTAATTGGCAACATTGGCAAAGGTTTAAAAGGCGTGAAAAAGTTAATGGTAATGTTTTGCTGATCCATAACAACGCCCCTGTCCACACAGTTCAAGTTGCGAACGTGCTATTCGCGGAGCAGAATTTAAAGAAATTCTGCTCGGTGATCTACCCTACACTTCTGACCTAGTACATAGCGATTTTTATCTGTTTCATATTTGAATAATACTTGGGGAATCACTGATCCAGTGATGAAGAAAAGATGCTGCTAGCCTTGCAAAAGTATTTCAAAGGCAATTTACCAAGTTACTATTTTAAAGGAATTTAAAAACTAATTTACAGCGATCTACGTTGGTCTTGAATCGTTGTAGTCCTGGGTAAATCAATCCGAAGAGATTAGGTTCTCTATGTAAGACTACTTAAAAAGGGTTTTACGAGGAGTGGCAAGCTGAACTTCATACGGATGTGGGTACTAGCGTAACGTGTATTCCTAGCATGCACAGCTTTGGGAGGAATTAAGTGGGCTACGTCCATTAAACACTTTCCATGGAACTTGGACTCAAGTCACCAACCGTTCTCCGATGTTCCAAAGAAGCAAGGTTGCTGGCAGTTCTGGATCTCCAATTAGGCCAACAGCTCTCTTCTGAATAGAACCAAGCGAATCCAGTGTATATTTGGGAGCAGAGCTCCCAACATGGCAGAAGTATTCTATCGTTGGGCGAATTTGAGCTTTGTGCAGAATTAACAGTTGTTGTGGATCGTACGAAGAGACAAATGATAATGGCGATATGTTCAAATCCTTCTGTGCTCTAAACACCTTAAAAATAAATAATACTTTTTTCAAACATGATATGAAATACAAAGGTACAGTAATAGATTATATTATAACCAATAGAAATTTTACGCTATAATCAATAGTAGATGTACAAATGTTGAATTCGCTAATGTAGGTAGCGATCACAAATTGCTTCTATGCAAACCTAGAGTTAAAATAAAAACCCCACCGAAACTAAAACCTATATACGTTAACAAATATAACATCGAATCCTTCGACACCGAAAGCACAAAACAATTAGATGAGAACCGCTTGAGCCAAGAAATAACTCTACACCCAATCAATGAACAAGAAAGCATAGACCAACAGTGGATATCCTTAAAATAAGACATTATTAACTCGGCAAAGGAAACCTCAGGCCAAATACGAGTAAACATCAACAAAACAAATAAAACACCTTGGTTCACACAACTCAAGACAACTGGAACGCATATATCGCAAAAAGAAACTTAATAAATAGAAGAAGAAAACAAATTAAAGAAGAATATTGAGAGACATTTACTAAAGGGATAGAAAGTGATCTATATAGCGCTCAAAGGAAAGTCTGGAAAATGTTAAGACGGAACAAACTTAATATAAAAGACATGGTATAAACTGATAAAATTACAATTCAAGAATGGCAAACATACTTTGAGAAATTATATAAAGAAGAAGACAATAATAAAATAATGCTTGAAGAAGTAAATTTAGAAGTAACTTTAGTATAGACAGAAAGAATTATAAGAAGTCTTAAAAATAGAAAAGCCTCAGGACCAGACGACATTACAAATGAGATGTTAAAATATGAAGGAGAAAACCTATATCAATAATTAGCACAGCTCTTTACAAACATAGTAAAACATAGACAAATACCTACTGATTGGAAAACTAGCATAACAATACTGCACTGACTTAGCCGTTACTTGATGGAGATCCATAATAACTAGAAATAAAAAATTTTAAACAACTGTTTAAGGTCACCACTTATGTATATTATATTATTGTTGACTGTGTGTGTGTCTTCTTCTGGAGCAAGATGTAAATTAACTACAAAGTATGTTACAGGATATATAATTTAACCAGTTACGAGTACTAAATTTATTATCAATATTTACCTTAATACCTAGAACAAGTTCAATAAAGGAGACCCTCCCCCATCTAATTGATCGTTGAGTAATAAACCTGAGGATTTTTTTCTGGTTAATTTCTACCTGTTCTAAACAATTTCCCTTTCTTTCCATTATGCGAAATTCTGAAATCTTCATTGAACGTATAATTTTCCTCTGTTAAATGTTTAGCGTAATGAGATCTGGGATTTTTATTTTCTATAGCTTTGTTTATGTTCCTTTATTCTTTTATAAAAAGATCTGCCTGTTTGTTCTATACAGGTTTTATTGCAAGTGCCACAGCATAATTCGTAAACCCTCGTTTTATTTTCTTTTTTTATTTTACTTGATTTTTGATGATTTTTATGGAAATAATTTTGAATTTTATTAGTCAATTTACCGGTATAGGTGAGGGTATGAAACTTATCTTTGTTAGTTGTTTATACGGGTACACCAGTCCTACTGCTTTTTCAAATTGTTTTTTCTTTAAAATATTATCTACAAAATCACTCCTGTACCCATTGTTTATACTAATTTGTTTTATAATATTTAATTCTTTCCAAAATTTTTTTTCTGTTAATGGTGTATTTATTAGTCTATGGATGAAACTATTATAAGCCGAGATTTTATGTGTGAACGGATGGTTAGAATTAGCGTGTATAGTTATATTTGAGTATACTGGTTTATGGAAGATTTCCAAATCATGTTTATTCATTTTGTTTGATATTTTTAAATATAAGAAATTACTCGATTTATTTGTTTCTATATCTGCTTTAAAAGTAATATTCTTATGAAGTTTGGTAATATAAGCTAGAAATAGTTTTAATTGTCGATTTGTGCCGGTAAAGCATGTCAATATGTCACCTACATACCGGTACCAATAAAAGAAATTTTTAAGAAGATGAGAATTACTGATTTGTTCTTCTAAATGGTCCATGAAAATTTCGGATAAAATTGGACTAAGAGAGTTTCCCATTAACAGAAGAAAATTTTCCGAAAGAATTAAATATTATAAAACAAATTAGTTTAAACAATGGGTAAAGGAGTGATTTTGTATATAATATTTTAAAGAAAAAACAATTTAAAAAAGCAATAGGACTGATGTACCCGTATAAACACCTAAACAAAGATAAGTTTAATACACTCACTTATACCGTTAAACTGACTAATAAAATTCAAAATTATTTCCATAAAAATCATGTAAACATTTCTTTTCGTATCAATAACACATTAGTTCGACATATTAAAAATAATAAAAGTAAAACAAAAAAAGAAAATAAAACGGGGGTTTAATTATGCTGAAGCACTTGCAATAAAATCTACCAGGTGTACAAGTATGAAATGCGGATTTTTTTTCTAGAAAAACATGTTAAATTCGAAAGAATGATAAAAAGTGCTTTATTCAAAGTATACTCCATCGCTTATTATACATTTTTTTCCCATCTTTCGGGCAATTTGTGAATACCACTCCAGTAAAAATCTTCCCTTTTTGCTGCGAACCATTCATCGAGCCATTTTTTCACATCTTCGTAAGAAACAAAGCGCTGCTCAGCAAGTGCGTGACCCATCGATGCAAACAAGTGGTAATCGGAAGGAGCCAAGTCTGGTGAGTAAGCCGCATGGGGTAGAACTTCTCAGCTGAGTGCTTCCAACGTGTCGCGAACTGGTTTTGCCGTATGTGATGGAGCATTGTCATGAAGAAAAATGACTTTGTGTTGCCTGTTTCGGTATTCTGGCCTTTTTTCAAGCAGCAAAAGGTTCAAATCGGTCAATTGTTGTTGGTAACGTTTAGTATTAACCGTTTCCCCACGTGTTAACAGCTCATAATAGACCACGCCTGGGTCTACCCATGATTTTTTGCGCTTGGGATTCTCAAAATAAATCCACTTTTCATCCTCTGTAACTATACGATGCAAAAAACGACTTCCTTTTGTACCGAGCGAGCAAAATGTCACAAGTGTTTTTGCGCTTTTCCATTTGCCTATCGTTCAACTCATGTGGTACCCATCTACCGGTCTTCTGAATCTTTCCCATCTCTCGTAGCCGATTGGAAACAGCTTGTTGACTAACGCCCAATTGCTCGGCGAGTTGTTTTTGTGTTTGCGAATCATCTTCGTCCAACAATGCTTGCAATTACACATCTTCGTAATTTTTTGGCGGGTTTCCACGTTCCCTGTCTGCAACATCGAAGTCACTACTTTTGAAACGCCGAAACCATCGTTCACACGTATCTTGCGATGGAGCATGTTCACCATAAGCTTCTCGAAGTAATCGGTATGATTCAACAGCAGTTTTCTTCAAATGAAAACAAAAAATTAATGCTGTCCGCGAATGCTCTTTGTTCGGTAATTTCCACATATTGAACAGAACAACACAACACTATGCACACACTTTTCCAATTTATCACTCATGCACATCTGACACTTGTTGATGACACAACAAAATGGCGCAGTGTCAAATCTTTATAGCACAAACTGCATTTTGGTGCACCATCTGTTGTCTGAAATCCGCATTTCATACTTGTACACCTGGTATATAGGACAAACAGGCAGATCTTTTTATAAAAGAATAAAGGAACATAAACAAAGCTATAGAATGAAAAATAACAGATCTCATTACGCTAAATATTTGACAGATGAAACGTTCAATGAAGATTTCAGAATTTTGTATAATGGAAAGAAAGGGAAATTACCGAATTATTTAGAACAGGTAGAAATTAACCAGAAAAAATCCTCAGGTTTATTACTCAACGATCAATTAGATGGGGGAGGGTCTCCTTTATTGAACTTATTTTTGGTATTAAGTAATGGTAATGATAATGAATTTAGTACTTGTAACTAGGTAAATTATATATTCTGTAACATACTTTGTAGTTAATTTACATCTTGCTCCAGAAGAAGACACAGTGTGTCGAAACAGTTGTCAACAATAATATAATGAACATAAGTGGTGATCCTAAACAATTGTTTAAAAATTTTTATTCCTAGTTAGTATAACAATCCTAATATTCAAAAAAAGACAAAAGACGTCATCCGAAAATTACCGTGGAATAACGCTCCTAAATACTCCCTTAAAAGTATTAACAAAAATCATACTGGAAGAAATGAGCAAGGATATTCAAATAAGAGAGGAACAACAGGGATTCCGCAAAAATCGATCCACCATAGATGCCCTATTTATAGTGAGGCAGATACTGGAAAAAGCTAAAGAATTTAACAAATCTGCGTATATGTGTTTCGTCGACATGACTGAAGCCTTTGACAGAGTGCAATTAACAGATATTATAAAATTATTACAGGAAAAGCAGACAAACCAGAAGCTAATAAAACTCATACATGACATTAATACAGATTGTAGAACAAATTTAAAAGTGGGAGATCTACTGAGCATGTGAGTAAAAATAAACGCTAGAATAAGACAAGGCGATTCACTTAGTTCCTTTATCTTTACCCGTCATGGACAGAATAGTGGAGAATATTCCAAAAACTAGAGGATGCAAAATGGCAACACACACAATTTACTATTCCGATGATGGAGTCCTCATCTCAGATGCTGAGGACAATCTTCAGAAGATCTTTCATGCTTTCAATTTGGAAACAAGAAAACTAAATATGATTATCAACACGACCAAGACAAATGAATGGTAGCTTCAAAAGAATTATTAAGATGCAAGCTAGAGATCCAAGGAAGTATTATGGAACAGGTTAATAATTTTAAATACCTGGGAACAATGATAACAAGCTACGGAGACTTAAACAGGGAAGTAAAACAACAATCTATGAAGGAGTCACTAATAGCAGGTTGATTGGTGGATATAGTATGGAAAAATTAAACACCTCATAGTGGAAAGTATAATAAGAATTTAAAAGACAACAGTGAGACTGATCCTCACATATGCTGTAGAAACAAAAGCTGACACATGTATGTAGAACAGCACAAATAATGAGGACAATAGAAATGAAAGTGATTAGGGACATACATGGAAAAACGATCCACGACAGAATCCGCAACAAAGATTTACAAGAACTAAGTAAGATCCAAGAAATATCCAAATGTACCAGAACTAGAAGAATACAATGGAATAAACATGTAGATCGTATGGATGACAACAGACTAGTAAAAAGGGGCAAATTCAATAAACTCTGCGGTAGAAGAATCAGGGGCAGACCTCCGAAAAGGTGGAAGGAATGCTGGACGTCCAGGCCTAATGGAGATAAAACAGGCTACTGCCTACTTATATGACACACCACATAAGAAAGAAGAAGAAATGGATTGTAAGGCTTTATAGTTCGAAATAATATTCCCAGTTTTTGAGAAGCTTTGAGAGGACGTGTTTGCTCCCAACTTAACGCCTAGCAAATTGGGTGACGATACTTGGTTCGGGTTTTAGTGTCCTGACACAACATTGTCTGGTTCAACCACCTCAACTTTTTTTAGACAAGACTTTTGTAAGGTTAAATTCTACTTAGTTACTGTCACCCCAAGATAGAATTTCTTTTAGATCTTTATTAAAATGAACGATTTCCTGCTATCTGAGAATATTTGTATGAGTAGCCGATGTTTAAGCATTTAAGGTGAATGAAGAAACTGTCATCTGCAAAGCTGTAGATTGGATTCCTTGTCTTTTCCAGCAGATCGTTAATATAAGTGAGAAAGAAAGTAGGAGGCAGTATGCACGGAAAGATGTAGGAGGTATCTTAAAGTAATTAGGAAATTACATTGAAAAATAAAGTTGTTAATTTTTTTTAACATTGCGTGTCTATGTTAGAATCACTTTCTATCAGACCTCCCTCGTACAAATCACTGTTTATTTTCTCATTATATTTACAATATGTGAAACTAAATACTTTTTTAAGCCCTTATCGGGCACGTGTATCACGAATATGAATAAATTAAAATCATAATGAAAGTTATCAAGGTTTTCATTTGACCAAGGTTATTTCTTTGTATAAATTATTTTGGTTTCTATTGACAAATTTAAATCTGGAAACAATTCGTTAGGAAAATGATCTTAGGCAGCACTTTGCTAAATAAAGAACTTGTACGAGTAATACAGGGAAATATGGGAAATATTGATTGATGAGTATTTTTTTTCGATAAAGCTTACACTACGAGTAATGATAACTATTATAATTAGTCTAGACTCCTTCTTATTGTCAAAAATAAATGTAGTTTTTATTCGTTTGATATTTAGTAAATACGTAAAGTAAATCCCAAGATATAAGATCCTGCCTTTTTGCTTTCTCAATGGGGCAATAAACAACCCTATTAAAGTTTTGCGCATAGTTGCCAGGTATTACGATAAACGTATTTTTATTTTGTCTGCTTTGTATACCGCCCTCACTTGCACCTGCAATCATATTGGATCTATTTTTACCTATATATTTACTACCTGGCAACCCGGTTTGGAGCCCTTTAACTATTTAATAATATAGGTCTACATGACCACAGGTCCCCATTAAGACTCGAAAGATACTTTTGATTATTTTTATTTTTAGTTTTACTTACAATTTACAACGTAACGGTTCTATTTTAATTATGTGGCGTCCGTGGTAAAATTTCAATAGTGGCCATCGCAAGAGAAAACATTTATCACTTGACGCTAAACAGATAGTGAAAAATGTTTACGACAGTTAGGTAAAAAGAAATTTGAATAAACAAAGTGTTTTGCAAGAAACCAGTGAACTAACAAAAACTCCAATTTCTACGATTAAGGGTATTGTAGGAAAACCATCACTCAGTAACAGGAAAAAAAAAACGGAAAGATTTTCAAATGCATCATGTAGACGATTGTGAAAAAGACGTCATTAGGAGAAAAATATATTCTATGTATGAAGAGCAGTTGGTGCCGACACTAAACAAAATAAAATTAAGATTGGTGCAAGACAGGACCAATATACATTGTGGCCGATCAACCCTTCACAGAATTCTCTTAAGAATGGGATTCACGTTTCGAAAAATCAACAAAAGGCAAGTAGTGATGGAATCACAAAGATTACGAATCTTGCGACATACTTATTTACAAGAAATTAAAAAGTATCGATCAGAGATTCTAGTTTGGATTATCATGAAGATATGACCGCAGAACTTTTTTGAAAATTGGTTTCAAAATTCCCTTTTGCCAAATGTTCCCGGACAGAGTGTTATGCAAGTTACCATAGTCGCCTATTAAATAAAGTTCCTAATGCAGCCAACACCAAATCGGAAATACGGGAATATATGTTAGAAAATGACATTTATTTTGACTTTAGTTATAAAAAGTGATCTTTTGGAAGTTTATAAAGACTATAAATTGAAAAAGAAATATGTTTGTGATAGTATGGCTGAGAAAGTGGGACACACTGTTTTGCGGCCTCCTCTGTATTATCGTGTGTTCAATCCAATTGAACATATTTGGCATCAAGTTAAATCAAAAATAAGGGCGCAAAATGTTTCTCCTACTTTAAGCGTGTCAGTGGTTGAATTAGTAAAAAAGTTATAAATGATATACCTTGTGAAAGCTGGAAGAATTCCATTCAGCACGTTGTTAAAGATTTATAAATTTATGTAAATAATATAAAACCATTGATAATTACTTCAGCTGATGACAGTGATAATGAAACCGAATTAGGCTTAAGTTAAAATATATTTTTATTTATACAAAATGTCCCCTCTTGTAAACACCATTCATTCAAAATGTATATTTTCTAGTTCTTATCCATTTGTTTTTACATGTATTTATAAATAAGCATCTCCAAAAACACTTATAATTTTATTTATTTATATTATTTAAAATTCTTCATCTCCATCTCTGCAACCTATCAGAAACAAAAGGTCAGGTCACTTAAAACGGCAAAAATCAGGATCTTATATTTTGGGACAGGTTATACATGAAGTTTGGTGGTCCAGGTTTTAATGTGTTAAAGTCTGTCAAGTAAGAGCGTGTCTGCGATAATTCATTTTTGGTAGATGTGGTTCTAGCGATTCAACAGAAAATCGGTAGAGGGAACCTTTGTCTACGAGGCATTTTAGTGAAAGTGTCAGTCGAATCCGAACTTTCGTAAAAATCACGTAAAATCCAAAATGAGCTAATTTATTACGCGTCGATTCGAGGCAGTCTTCCTTTGTTCCTATTCAAAGGGGCCTAAAATGACATTTTTTGCGGCCGCTAAATATATTAAAAAGTCGATATCGTTTGTGAAAAAGTGGGTAAATCGTTTTAACAGAACGAAAAATGGCGACGACTTGTCAAAACGTAGCTCGATAGGCAATATCACTGCGAAAGTCAGCAAACGAATCATGTCTTTGTTTTCACGGGACCGGAAATTGACGTTGCGGAGCGGCAAAATTAACAAAATCGGGTTTGAATTTGACTCAGTTATCTGGCGAGATTCGAAAAATTTGCAGAGAATGCAGAAAATCTCGTCGACAGCATGCTTCGAAGATGCCAGGCGATTACTGATGCAGGAGGCGACTTACTAAGTAATTGTGCCATTGTCAGCACACTAAAGAATACATTAATAGCAAAAAATGTTCTCAAAACATATTTTTTCAAGAATTCTAGCGGTATCACTCTCTTACTTGATAGACTGTAACAGCTAAATATTTTCTAAATTTGTATATAATTTAATTATAAACCCATATAACCACTTCGTAATAAATATAAGTAACAACACTGGTACGTATCTAAGGCAGGTTTCACTACCAGACAATAGGTAAACTTTCAGTTTTTTTAGCGGCGTTGTACGGAAGTAGAATAATCCACTGTTTTCTCCTTGTCCTTACCTCACTTACTGAAATTTTAAAGGAATGATGGATTACAGGGGAGGCGATTTCATGAATGACATGTTTTGGGGTTAGCATTGAAAAATTGTGTATCAAAGAAAAATACCCGATAGTATTTCATTTTATTGCTTTTTTAGAAGTGGTATTTAAATTTATATAAAATATCTGCGAAGTCCCATAAAAACTGTAAACAGAATTTAATAAAATCGATTTGGAAAAAAAACGAAATAGCAAACGTGGCAGAAATGTGTTTCAATCACACGAATTTATTGGAAAAATACTATTTTACATTTTAAATAATGCGAGACAAATATAAATTTGTGTTTTATATTTATTTAATACATACATGGATGTGTCTAAGATTTTTGACTTTGGTTCCTTGGGCTCGGCAACTAAAGTTATGCTACACCGATTTACAATCTGTCAAATAAGAATATGACCGCTCGTATTCTTGAAAAAATGTGTTTCGAGAACATTTCTTGTTATCAATGTATTTTTTGGTGTATTAGCACAATATTAGCTAGCACCAATATGGCTTCCGTAAGCATAGATCAACAGAAGATCTTCTGACTTATGTAAGACATGTTTGGAACAACGCAATTGAACACTTTGGAGAATCTTGAGCGGTTGCTCTTGACATATCCAAGGCATTCGACCGTGTTTGGCACGATGGACTGTTGGCTAAGCTACGCTCTTACGGTATGTCTGGAAAGTTCTGTTTGTTGCTTTCATGTTTCCTCAGAGAGCGTTCTTTACGAGTGGCAGTCGACGAATTTCTTTCTAACACCTCCACTGTCAACGCCGGTGTGCCCCAAGGCTCCATACTATCTCCTACTCTCTTTCTCATTTACATTAACTATCTGCTGGAGAAAACTGAAAACCCAATCTACAGCTTTGCAGATGATACGCTTATCTCTTCATTCACTTTTAACGCTCGGACATCGGCTGCTTAGACGAGTGACCGCAGGAGGCGGGAAGTCATTCAACTTAACAAAGATCTGGAAGAAATTCTATCTTCAGGTGACAATAACCAAGTGGTATTTAACGCTACAAAAACTCAGGCGGCAATTTTTTCTAAAAAGTTAACGTTGCTGAACCCGACATAGTTATGGCGGGGCACTCCATTCCATCGTTACTCAATTTGTTGGGCTTCAATTTGGGAGCAAATTAAATTCGATCCTGTGGGACAAACACATTACAAAAAGAAACAAAACACGCATATACAAATCAATAATACAAAGCATAATGACATACGGGTCAGAAACATGGACGATCAACAAAAGAAATCTAAAATTAACGCGGTATAGATGGAGTATTGGAGAAGATGTTGTAGAGTGACACTTATGGAGAGAATAACAAAAGAAGAAATAAGAAGCAGAATGAACATCAAAGAGAACGCAGTAAACACCATTGAAGAAAAAAAACGATTAAAATGGTATGGACACATAAGCCGGAGCGAAGATAATAGGTGGATAAAGAAAATAACGGAGTGGAGCCCCATAGGGAGAAGAAAAAGAGAAAGACCCAGACGATCGTGGAGAGACGATGTGGACGAGGCTATGGAGGACAGGGGTCTAACAGATGGAGACTGGGAAGGTAGAAACGGATGGAATCAAAAGCTGCGAGAAGGAAGACAGCGTCAGCTGTAGAAAATCCTCGATATCTATCTATCTATATGTCTTGGCATGAACATATCGCAGGGATAGTAAGTTGGGAATATTATTTCGAACCAGAAAGCTTTAGACTCTACAACAATTGTTAATTCTTTACAAAGCTCAAATTCGACCAACTATGGAATACTGCTCCCAGGTTTGAGGCCCTGCTTCCAAACATACATTGTATTTGTTGGATTCTATTCAGAGAAGAGCAGTTCGTCTGATTGAAGACCCCCGGAATTGACCCGCGGCCTTGATTCGTTGGAGCATCGAAGAACGGTTGGCGACTTGAGCCTATTCTACAAGTATTTTCATGGAAAGTGTTCGAAGAATGTCGCCCGCTTAATTCCTCCCAGAGCAGTACATGTTAGAAATACACGTCGCGCTAATATTTCACACCCGTATCAAGTTCAGCTTGTTACTCCTCGTACAACGCTTTTTAAGCAGTCTTTTATGTGGAGAACATCATCCCTTTGGAATAATTTGTCCAGGACTGTGTGTTTTCTACCGAGTACAATTTACAGCGATTTAAGAACAATGTGAATCGCCTTTTCCGCACACGTGTCGCTCCTGTAGCGCCTTAGAGAGTTCCCTGCAGCACGTGTGCTAGACCCATAAAAAAAAAATACTTATAATGGCACAATTACCTTAGTCAGTTAGCCAATCGCTTCCTGCATCAATAATCGCCTGGCGTCTTTGAGGCATGCTGTCAACGATATTCTCTGCTCTCTTTTTCAAATCTCGCGAGACAATTGAGTCAAAGTCCTCAGAGTTTTTCCTCGCTGCTTTCTCTTTACAAGGGACCAAACATTTTCAATAGGGTTGGCGTCTGGCGATTGCGGGGGTCACTCTAGTATCTTATTGTGGGCCCAAGTGAGCCGCTTCGCGACGTGATTTTCGCCCAGCAAAGATTTCTTCAACGTGCTTCGCAATTTGACATCATGAGCACGAGGATGTTATCGAATGGTCTCATGGGACAAATTCATACCCGATTTTCTTAATTTTTCCGCTCCTTGATGTGGCGTCAATTTCGGGTCCCGTGAAAACAAAGACGCGATTCGTGTTTCGACTTTCGGAGTGACTTTGTCTACCGAGCCACGTTTTGGCAAGTCGTTGACATTTTTCGTCTAGTTAAAATGATTTACCTACTTCTTTACAAACGACATCGACTTTTTCATATTTTTAGTGGCCGCAGAGTCATTTTAGGCCCCCTTGGGTCGGAACAAAGGACTGCCTCGAATCGACGCCCATACAAGTGACTCATTTTGAATTTTACGTGATTTCAACAAAAGTTTGAAATAGACTAATACTTTTACTAAAATGCGACGTAGACAAAGGTTCCCTCTACGGATTTTTTGTTGAATCGCTAGAATCGCGTTTACCAAAAATGAATTATCGCGTAGACGTTCTTACTTGACAAACCGTAGGTTATTAATAGAATGATGACCGCTTGGGAAATCCGGACACTCTTGTTAAGAACTACCTTTTTTATGTACAGGTAGCAATTACTGTAGAGGTAGAATAAAGTCAATGGTGGCACTACCCCATTGTCTAAAAAAGTACAAATGTGTCTTGATTCTTGGATGAATAGTAAGATATCTTCTCCGATACCTTCATGATATAGAAAGGATTAATCTGGATTAGAGCGGGGAGATGAATAATAAAAAAAAATTTCTCCAAAAATAAATATATTATCCAATTAATAAGTTAAAATTAATAGATTAGTAGATGGAATAAGTAATAAAGTATAAAAAATCAAAACTTAGTGCAGGTAGTTATGCTAGATTCGACAGAGGTCGGAGGAGGAGATTTACTATCCGAGAACTAGTTTGTGCACGGGCTATGCCAAGGGCTAGATAACAAATTACATGATTTGTTGAATAATCTCTAGCTCCATATAAGATGTAATGTATTTACTTCATAGAGAGTGAAAAACAGCTGTTTCTTGTCATTTTATATATAAGAAATTAGTAGCATGATTTATTTAGTACACTCCTTTCAAACGAGCAGTTCTAAAATAAACACCCTCATACCTAAGAATAACTTTTTGTTTTGAAATATTACTTAAAAAAATCGAAATTTACCTTGTCTAAATGATCACAAAAGTATTTGATTAAAAAACTGCACTCCTGTCTTTTAAAATCGCATCGAACAAAAATATTCTCTCTGCCAACGAAATACGTGTGTATATTAAATAATAAAAATCAAACGTGGACTCTACAAATCACAAAATTGTCAGGTATGCTAAGAAAAAGCTGTTAATTTGCAAATAGAACTAAATCTTTTTTGTGATGTGCCTAGATTATTATTTCTGTGATATTTAATATTATGTGTTCAATTTTGCTAGCTGTTGTTTTTTGACATATACTTAACATTCCGATTGTGAATATAACTTAATATGTTGTTTCAGATGAGAAAAAATGAATGCTACCTCTCCTAAGTTGTCACTATCCAAGTTAGGATTATACTCTAGACCAAAAACTCTTAAAATAATGATACTAGGTCAAGCTGGTGTTGGTAAATCAGGTGAGAAATTAAAATTTATTGTTATATTTGTATCATACAGTTTGTCTAGTAAGAATGTGACCGCTCGTATTTTTTAAAAAATGTGTTTTGAGAACTTTTTTACCATCAATGTATTCTTTGGTGTGCTAACAAAGGCGCAATTATCTTAGTAAGTTGCCCAATCGCCTCCTTTATCACTAATCGCCCGGCATCTTCGAGGTATGCTGTCGGCAAGATTTTCTGCATACTCTGCAAATTTTTCGAATCTCGCGAGACAGTTAAAGTCCTCGGTCTTTCCTCTGAGCTTTCTCTTTACACGGGACCAAACGTTTTCAGCAGGATTGCGCGAGCCACTTCGCGCATTATGAGCATGAAGATGTTTCGAATGGTCTCATGGAACACACAAGGGATTTTCTTTGACTCAGCATCAATTTCGGGTTCCGTGAAAACAAAGATACGATTAGTTTTTCGACTTTCGGAGTAGCTTTACCTACCGAGCTACGTTTTGGCAAGGCGTCGACATTTTTCGTCTCGTTTTTATCGACTTCTTTACAAACGATACCGACTTTTTAATATATTTAGCGGCCGCGGAATGTATCATTTTAAACTTCTTTGGATAAGAACAAGGAAAGGCTGCCTCGAACCGATGCGCAAACGAGTGACTCATTTTGGATTTTACTTGATTTCGGTGTAAGGTTGAAATCGACTGATACTTTTACTAAAATGCGTCGTAGACAAACGTTCTCTCTATCGATTTTTTGTTGAATTGTTAGAATCGCATCTCCAAAAAATGAATCATCGCAGACACGTTCTTACTTGACAGACTCTCCTGTATAATCCCGGATATATGGATTCTGTAGTTGACTCTAAACATTTTTTATGTGTTTATAATATACATGACTAGCAGTGCCCGCGGCTCCGCAGGCGTGGACTTGATTCACTATTATCGTCACTGCTTATTCCTTATGTTACCTAACGTAATAAAATATCTGCCATTATTTCTCCTTATCTCCCATTATCTCTACATAATTTCCATTATCTAGGCTTATCTCTGCTCATCTCCCATTATTTCCCCTTATCTCCCATTATCTCACTTTATCTCCCATTATCTAGGCTTATCTCGACTTATCTCGCAATATTTCTCCTTATTTCCCATTATTTCTCCTTTTCTTCCATTATTTCTCTTTATCTCCCATTATTTATACTTATCTCCCATTATCTCACCTTATCTCCCATTATCTAGGCTTATATCGAATTATATAGAACATATGTATAAATTTATAAAAATACGTAAATCGGATAAGTGGTTCTCAAGTGATAAGCGCGCTAACGGACAGACAGAGAGACGTTGCATTTTATATATATTATATCCTTTGCAATATGATATTGTTCCGTATTTAATGGTTTAGGCAGTGTATTGCAAGAGAACGCGCTAACGGTAACCTTTTTCTACTCAGTATATATCACCACTACACCAAACACTTTATTTTTGCACTCGACGCGCGTTTCGCTAACCATGTTAGCTTCATCAGGAGCGATGATTGACTAAAGCTAAACTACCAAATCTACCCTATTTATACTTAGCCTAACCCTTGAATTACTCAAGCGGAACTAATGGCATAGGCAAGGCTATCAGTTCCGGTCAAGTAACCAGTAGAGGGGACTATAAGGAATAGGCCCTCTGTCTTTGTTTAAACTACTTTTACATTTTATGATTTCCATACTTTCGTATGCGTTCAACAATCTCCTATCAGATACATTTTTTATTAATCTTAGATTATCTATTGTTACAGTATGATCAGCTTCAAGAGCATGTTCGGCAATGCTAGACTTTTCTGTTCTGTTGTATTTTAAGTGTGCTAAATGTTCTTTAAATCGTGTTCTAATTGACCTTTTAGTTTGCCCAACATACTTTTTGTCACAATCATTACAACTAATTTCATAAATTCCACTTTTCTCACAATTAGGAATCTTATCTTTGGGATTTCCTAAGATATTCCTCAGATTGTCTGATGACTTATAGACTAAGGTGAGGCCTACCTTATTGAGTCCCTTGCTATATTTCGGATTATATGGTATGGAGACATACTTGGTGTTATTTTCTTCGCATGTAAAAAAGGGAATTCTGAATATTAAATCTAAACTTATGCCTATTTATTAGCTTATTTACTAAGTCATCGTCATAACCATTAACTCTAGTTATATTTCTAATACGATTCCTTTCTTTATTAAAGTTTACTCTATTCAGAGGGAAAGTGACTAAACGATGAACTAAAAAATGTAATGAGGCTAATTTATGTTGTTTGCAATGAAATGAATCATTAGGAATATATCTATCTGTTACTGTGTCCTTCCTATAGATATCAAATTCTAATCTATTATTATTTTTAATAATTAAAATATCTAGAAAAGGCAATTGTCCTTTGTTCTCAACTTCGTAAGTGAATTTAATGGAATCATACCGGCTATTTAATTTGGAAACAAAATCATCAATATTTGCTTTCTTTGTATCAAAAATCGCGAAAATATCATCCACATACCTATACCATACCCTTGGGAAATATTCGAATCCTTGACTGGCTTCGATTTCAAACTTACTCATGAATAAATTGGCTATGAAAGGTGACAAGCAATTACCCATAGCTGTTCCTTCTTTCTGAACATAAAATTGATTGTTATATTGGAAATAATTTTGTTCCATACAGAGTTTAGATAATATCAAGTATTCACGAATAATTTCGTCTTCAAAGTCATTCATTCTAAGTAATTCTTCGAGATATTGTAAAGTTTGTGGAATTGGCACACTTGGGAACAAAGAACTAACATCAAAAGAAATTAAGACTTCACCTTCATTAAGAACTAGATTTTTTGTTTTATTAATGAATTCTAACGAATTCTTCACTGCGAAAGTATTTAATGGTAAGTTCTTTTGATAACCATTTGGATATTAAATATGTGGGTGATCCGACCGATGAAACAATGGGTCGCATTGCTTTTCCAGGTTTGTGAATTTTGGGTAAGCAATACAATTTTGGTATGGTCGGATTACTCACATTTAATTTAAATTTTAGCGAATCGGAGACAAGGTTCTTACATTTTTTTAAAGAATTTTTAACCTCTGATATCATTCTCGGTAATGGATTTCTTATTACTTTTTCATAAGGACCAGATTCGATAAGATTATCTACGCGTTCAAAGTAATCTTTCTTATCCAATATAACAACCTTATTTCCTTTATCCGCTTTTTAACCTTTTTAGTGTTCCGTACGGAACACTTATAAGATCACTTCGGTGTCTGTCTGTCTGTCTGTCTGTCTGTCTGTCTGTCTGTCTGTCTGTCTGTCACACCCGATTTTCTCCAAAACTATTTGACATAGAAAGGTGAAATTTGGTAATAATATAGGAATTGACGGCCTCATCAGAGCCATGTAGTTTTGAGAATTAAATTTTGACTTAAGGGGTTAGTTTTGGGGGGTGAAGTCGGAAGTGAAAAAAAAAATTTTTTTACTAGGTCATCGGGTGTGGTGTCAAATGAAAGCTTGTGAAAACACGAGTAAAAAATATATATATAATATTATACTTCCGAGCACTTATCTTTGTATTATTTTTAAAAATTCGCGGAAAATCGCTGTCCCGGGCCTTATCTCGAAAAGTACTTATCAAAAAATTTCGAAAAAATTCTGGAATATTCTCCACGGGGTGTAGATTGAACGAAAATTATCACGAGTGCATTACCTTTAATAATTTATATGGTATATAAAAAAAACAAAAATTTCAAGGTCATCAGATTTCAGTAAAGATTGGAAAGAAACTTTGTTGAAAACTCATTTGGGGTGTGTTTTGTGAAGTCACTAATCATTTTATACCACCGTAACATAAATTTTGACTTAAGGGGTTCGTTTTGAGGGGTGAAATCGGAAGTGAAAAAAATTTTTTTTTACTAGGTCATCGAGTGTGGTGTCAAATGAAAGTTTGTGAAAACACGAGTAAAATATATATATATATATATATATATATATATATATTTACATATATATATATATATATATATATATATATATATATATATATATATATATATATAAATATATATATATATATATATATATATATATATATATATATATATATATATATATATATAATGTAATACTTGCGCACACTTTTCTTCGTATTACTTTTAAAAAATCGCTGTCCCCTACCTTATCTCGAAAAGTATTGATCAAAAAATTTGGAAAAAATTCTGGAATATTCTCCACGGGGTATAGATTGAACGAAAATTATTACGAGTGCATTACCTTTAATAATTTATTTGGTACACAAAAAAAAAACAAAATTTCAAGGTCACCAGTTTTCAGTAAAGATTAGAAACAAACTTTGTTTGATCATTTAATACCACCCTAACAAAAATTTTTATTTTAAAAACAAGCAGCGTACGGAACACTAATTGTGCAAGTTCAACTTGCACTTGACCGGTTTTTTCCGACTTGATTCACTATTATCGTCACTGCTTATTCTTTATGTTACTTAACGTAATAAAATGTATCCTATAACTTGGCCAGAGAACATATGTATGTTTTAAAAAAAAGCACGTAAGACACTAACGGACGGACAGACAGACAGACAGACAGAGAGACGTTGCATTTTGTATATATTATAGATAGATAACCTGGCCAGAGAACATATGTATCTTTTCAAAAAAAGCATGTAAACCGGATAAGTGGTTCTCCAGTGATAAGCGCACTAACGAACAAACAGATAGACAGGCAGAGAGACAGGCAGAGAGACAGGCAGACAGACAGACAGAGAGACGTTGCATTTTATATATATTATAGATAGAAGATTATAGATAACCTGGCCAGAGAACAAATGTATGAATTAAAAAAAAAACACGTAAATCGGATAAGTGGTTCTCGCGTGATAAACGCACTAATGGACGGACAGACAGACAGGCAGAGAGACATTGCATTTTATATATTATACATTATAGATATCTACTCTGCTACATAAAACAAACTTTTTTCCGACTTCATTCACTATTATGGTTACTGCTCATTCCTTAGGCTACCTATCGTAATAAAATATAGCCTATAACCTGGCCAGAGAACATATGTATGTTTAAAAAAAAAAGTACGTAAATCGGATAAGGGGTTTTTCTGTGATAAGCGCACTAACGGACAGACAGACAGAGAGACGCTGCATTTTATACATATTATTTTATATATATTATAGATTATAGATACTTAAATAACTTTCTAAGATATTAGCTTCATTAAATTGACTTTCTTACATTTTGCTAGCTAGTGGCATCTAAACATGATATTATGGAATAATGACTTCCAATTTCCAATCATAGCTTTTCGATTTTTACCAAGGATAAAAAATGAATTGTTCGTTGAACGAAAAGTACGTCCGTCGGATGTTATAGATTGTTGAAGCTTGGAAAATCTCCCTGAAGAGTCCATTATCTAGGAAATTATTATCGGCCCCAATATCCAAAGAATTTTCAGACATTTTGTCAATATTAGGTAGAAAAAGTCACTTTATTAGCTTATATTATTGGATATAATCCATTCTTCTCTTTGATTAAACTATAAGCAATAAGCTGATATAATTCTCCCTTTTTAAACTATCGATTTATTTTTTAAATGCCAAACTGACAAAAGTTTAAAACTCCAATTTTAGTGGATATTTTTGCCTTTTTTTTGTGGTTCTAGTACACGTGCGACAGGGAAGTCCCTAAAGCGCCGCAGGAGCGGCATGTGTGCGGGAAAAAGCGATTTACGTTGTTCTTGAATCGCTGTAAATTGTACTCGGTGGGAAACACAGCCCTGGGCAAATTATTCCAAGGGGATGATGTTCTAGATATAAAAAACTGCTTGAAAAGCGTTGTACGAGTAACAAGGTGAACTTCATACGGATGTGAAGTATTAGCGCGACGTGTATTTCTGACATGCACCGCTCTGGGGGGAATTAAGCGGGCTACATCCTTCGAACACTTTCCATGAAAATACTTGTAGAACAGACTCGAGTCGCCAACCGATCTTCGATGTTCCAGCGAATCAAGGCCGTCGGTCAGTTCCGGGTCTCCAATCAGACGAACAGCTCTTCTCTGAACAGAATCCAACAAATGCGGTGTGTGTTTGGGAGCGGAGTTTCAAATATGGGAGCAGTATTCCATAGTTGGTCGAATTTGAGCTTTGTAAAGAATTAACAGTTGTTGTGGAGTGTAAAACTTTCTGGTTCGAAATAATATTCCCAACTTTTGAGAAGCTCTCCTTGCTATGCCTGCTCCTAAAATAACGCCCAACAAATTGAGTGACGATGCTAGGGAAATGGCGTGCCCCGACATGACTAGGTCGGGTTCAGCAACGTTAACTTTTTTAGAAAAAAACTACCGCCTGTAGAGTTAAATTCCACTTGGTTACTGTCACCCCAAGATAGAATTTCTTCCAGGTCTTTGTTAAGTTGAACGACCTCCTGCTGTCTGCGGATATTCGCCTGAGTAACCGATATCCGAGCGTTCAAAGTGAATGAAGAGATAAGCGTACTGTCATCTGCAAAACTACAGATTGCCTTGAGGCCCACCGGCGTTGATAGTAAAGGTGTTAAAAAGAAATCCGTCGACCGCCGCTCGTAAAGAACGCTCTCTGAGGAAACATGAGAGCCACAAATAGAACTTTTCAGATATACCATAAGAGCGTAGCTTAGCCAAAAGTCCATCGTGCCATACAGGCTCGAATGCCTTGGATATGTCAAGAGCAACCGCTCGAGATTCTCCAAAGTGTTCAATTGCGTTGTTCCAAACATGTGTTACATAAGTCAGAAGATCTCCTATTGATCTATGTTTACGAAAGCCATATTGGTGATCGCTAATAATGTTGAATCTTTCAAGATATTTTAGAAGATGCTGATTGATAACCTTTTCCATGACTTTCGATATTATTGAAAGCAGTGCGACTGGTCGGTAGTTATTTGGCAAGGTCTTTTTGCTGGTATCGGCTGAACTGTGGTACATTTCCAGCAGGAAGGGAATATTCCTTTTCTATAGGATAGGTTGAAAAGTCTACAGAAAACTGGCCGTGTGAGTGGTGGTATGGTGGATTTGGTGAAATTTTGACTTACTGCCTTAGCGACTGCCCAAAAGGACCTGAAATTCTTGGGACAAGCGAGAAGTTTGTTTCTAATTCGTTGATTCTGTGCCTCCTTGGGTTCGTCAATAATTCCTTTGCATCTGTTTCGGGCACGAACAAAGGATTTTCACGCCATTGTCGGTAGGCAAGATGTTTAGGTGCAACAGCTTCTTTGTTTTTTCGGTCAATCCAAGGCTTTCCGTTGGAGAGTCATTTCTTCGAAAAAGGTATGTAAGCTTCCATGCCAGCCAAAATAACATCGGAGACCTCCCTGGCGCAGTCAGATGGGTTGTCGTATCGAAAACAAATGTCTATCTAAGGGAAAGTTCGAAAATATTTCATGAGATCTTCTCGCGGCTTAGGCGCCTCTCTGTCACAAATTGGTAGGATACTCGATGTCGAAAGCAGTTTATGGTTGGAAGAACCTAACGGCGGATTTACGGTTACCGTGTAAATCTCCGGATTGGTGGTTAAAAACAGATCAAGAAGATTTATTTTGAATATTCCTTTTCTTCCTTAGAAAACCTCACTGAACATACTGTCATCCAGAATAGATTTTTGAGAAAGTACAACAATACTTTTTATATTTGAAGATGGTGATAAATGGCTAGTCGAAACATTAACTTATATCACCACTTGATAGGAAAGAGCAAAGAAAATAATTTTGTGTATTGCATTCGGCCATTAAAATAAATAAAAATTTCTTCTTTCTATTCAAAGAGTTCGATTCGTTTTGATGTTATCTAGATAGAACATTAATTTTATGCTTTGGGCATAGAAGACCTTGTACTTTAAACCCTATTTGAAAGTATTATTCCTTATCTATGATTGGCATTTCAGTTTTATAAACGTTGTTCTATGGGGGCTTTTATTTAGATAGTTTTATGGCCAATATACAGTTATATTTTTTTATTGATATAACGTTAATTTTTTTATGAAGAAACTTCCTGAATTTTTGTGGCGTTCAATGCTAGTTGATTACTGTCACCTCAAGACAGAATTTCTTTTAGTTATTCCTTATGTGATGAAGTGTTTTGTTGTCTGCGCATATTTGGCAGTTCACGTTCAAGGATTTAAGGCAAATGAAGAAGCAAGCGTACTGTCATAAGCAAAAATGTAGATTGGATTTTTGCTTTTTTTAGCAGCTCGTTAAAGGAAGAAAGAAAGAATATACGAGACACTAGAGAACCCAGGTGTATACCGTCGCTAATATTAAAGGTTCTCGGTGAACCACTACCTATTCATTATGTACTTTACTATTTTGTAGTAAGTTCGTATTCATAACATCACGTCTCATCCCCTGTAAATATTTTTTTTTCAGTAAAGCTCGTCCGCATTTTTCATTTAAATGAAGCTTTGGCTGGCGTTCGCGTGTTGTTGTTTTTGTTCGGATGTCAAGCTATGGGGAACAAATTTCGCACACGCTCTATGAAAATACACCGAATAATATCGTGAACCTTTGATTTAATAATGTTGAACTTTTCTGCAATCAATCTGCATAAAACATGATTGTTGGTTTGCAAGAGATCACGGTTTTTCGCAATGTTTGTTTTGACCGAATATGTGCTTGCATTATTTTTGAATAACTCCTGCCGTTTTTTAAAGCGACTAAGCCAGTGGTGGCTCCTCTATAAGAGCACATGAGCACGTGAACCTCCTGTCAACAACAAGGCAAAATGCAAATTATTTTGTATTATACCTTAGTCATACAAACGTCTTTTAAAGAAGTGAACTTTCCCTACAAATTGACACAATTTATAACGACCCTAATACTTTACGTACCGTTAAACCTCGAGTTGTCACTGAAGCTCCCTAAGCGCACAAACTACAAGAACTGGATGTAAAGCAAGGCGGTATACGGCGCTGTCTCGTTTTATACGTTTTTGCGTTCTGGCAAACTGTGTTTCTCTTTAATATAAAGATGTAAATTTGTCGTTTTTCTCTCCCCTTGGTTCACACTTACTTGGTGATCTTGCGGATTTGGATTGGGATAGAAGCGACGTGTGGATTCGTTTATATTTTACATCTAATCTCAGCGGTTCCAGTCAGAGTAGTTAAATTTGGTTTTGGCGCTCAATATATTGCAATAAAGGGTGTATTGTTACTATTAAGTCGTGAATGCAATTACATACAGACATAAACTGATTATAATTGATGTAATGAACGAAAAAATGGATGCACAGCCGGGGTGTAGTAAAGTGTTAGGCGTTAAAAGAAACTTTGAATATACAGTGAATTATTTAAAACAAAATTTTTCGAAGTTACCTTTAGAAGAGAAACTTAAAGTGGAAGCTGAGGGAAAACCGATTCCGAATCTTGTTATTACTCAAGTAAGTAAGGGACAAAAATGCGAGTTCAAAAGAAGTTTTATAACTGAATTATATGAAAAACGTGAATGGCTATGCGGATGCAGTGTTAAAAACAGCTTGTTTTGTTTTCCATGTTTGCTATTTGCATCTGAAAGTGCTGAAGCTAGTTGGGTAGTCGATCTGGCACACTTATCACAAAAAATGAAAAAGCATGAAAGTTCGCAGGTTTATATAAATTCGCAGTTAGAACTAAGAACTTTTGGGAAAAGTTGATATAAAACAACAACTGGATAGTGTCTACAGAAGAGGTATCGAGCAACATAATGACAATGTATTGAAAAACAGATACGTTTGTCGAAAATTATAATTTGTATAAAATTCTGTGGATGTTTGGAATTAGCTTTGCGAGGACACGATGAAAGGGATGGCTCGCAAAATCCGGGCATTTTCAAAGGTCTAATCAATTTTAGTGCAGAATTAGATCTGGCTTTAAAAGAGCATTTTGAAAAATTTATGGTCTTCAAGAGTACTTCAGAATGAATTATTAGATTGCATGCTATAAGTTTGTCACGAATATATAAAGAATGAAATGGCAGACGCTCAATTCATCTCTATTATAACAGATGAGACCATAGATATTTCTTGTAAGTTTCAAATGGTAGTAGTTTTCAGATACATTTTAAAAGACGGTACCCCAACTAAACGATATTGGGTGTTTTTGAATTCACAAGATCATAAATGCAATCAGTTTAGCAAATTGTTGTAAAGACGTTTTGCTCAAAGTTACGGATACACCAAATAAATTAATTTCACAAAGTATGATGGAGCAATGTTATGAGTGGCCGCCATGGTGGAGTAAACAGAATTATTCAAGATGATTATAAATACAGCTATTAGGCTCACTGTTATGCTCATCAATTAAATTTAATTTTAGCTCTTGCAACTAGCCAGAATGCAGAAGTACGTATTTTCTTTTCTAAGATAACAGATATTACGATTTTTTTTTCAAATTCTCCTTAACGGGTTGAAATATTAAATGAAGTTGTACGCTGCCATATTCCAAGAACTTCTACGACACGGTGGTTTTTTAAAAGCAGAGCTATAAATATTTTTTTTGAGAACAGAGAAGCACTTATCGAATGTATGGAGAAGGTAGAAAATACTTCGAAACAATCTACCACAATTAATCAAGCCTCTGCAATTCGTAGAATATTATACGATGCACAATTTGTATTCTGGCTAACATTTTTTCATAAAATTATACCACACTATATAACAGTTTGCAAAAATCGACTTCTGATCCTGCATAGGTAGCTAAAGCAATTAATATATTTGAAAAATGTATAGCGACTGAAAGACAAAATGCCGAAGAAATTTCTACTTTAATTGAAGATGTAGTTCATTTTCAGAATAAAAGACGTAAGGAAAATCCTTATTTAACGAAAGTTTTTTTTTTTATATATATTAAGGGGTAAGGACGCGTCAACTTCAATGGTTATTTGGCGCCCAAAATAATTTAGATTACGATATTTAATTCTTTTAAGTAATTGATGATTCCCAGCTTATTTGATGGAAAAGTGCTTACAATTTGTTTAATGTTTGATGGTATGTTATGTTTGTTTCTTCTGTGCAAAAAATGCGCTGCCTCAAATATGTGTTTGACAGTCAATGATTGATTGCAGATGGGACATAATGGTGCTGGTTCTCTCCTGTGGTATTGTTGCCTGTTTCTATGGCTTGTTTGGCTACTTGATCTACTCTGTCGTTCCCTTTGATTCCCATATGGCTAGGAATCCAGATTAATATGATGGTTCTATTCCTTGCCTTGGCGATGTATAATAAGTCTGCTATTTGTCTTAAGTATGCATAGTCCGGATTGCTGTATTTGATGGCTTTTATGGCACTTAAGGAATCTGATGCAATGAGGAATTTGTTATTTCCCTTGTTATTTATTGCATACTTGATTGCTTCTTTTAGGGCTAACAGCTTGGCAGAAAAGATTGAAGAGTATGGAGGAAGTTTAAATTGTTGTGAATAAGACTTGTGTAGGAAGGCTGCTCCCACTCCTTTTGTGGATTTCGAACCATCGGTGTAGACTATAGAAAAGTTTCCTTATTGGTTATTTTTGTTACCGGAATGAAAGTGTAGATCGATTGATGGGTTTGGAGAAAACCAGGGAGGAAATGTAGTGAATAGTGGGTAGTCAAATTTGGGGGGAGTGAGCCCATGTAAGGTCAGGTAAGAGTAGTTGCAGCAAAAGAAGTATGTGATTATATATTAATTCACATTAAGGAAAGGTTTTAATTTAATAGTCATCTAAGTGGTTCGCTTCCGTTTATGTCTTCTAAGTTCTCGGAGTTTGAAAATAAATTCCCATCGTACTATTTAAATAATATAGTTTAGGCATATCCATTTTTGGACAAAATTAGATTACAAACTGAACTTGAACTTATTTATAAACTGCCAGATTGTAGAAATTTGCCAGGAGGGGTGCATTGTTTACGATTTATAATCGACAATAATTTGCAAAATGTATTTTCCGCAACGTACACTTTATTGCAGCTAATTATTACCATTCCGATAACAACTGCTGAAGCTGAAAGAAATTTCTCCACTATAAAAAGAATTAAGTCGTTCTTGAGAAGCACCATGAATGAAGAAAGACTTTCAGCATTGGGAATGTTGTCAATAGAAAAGAAAATGATAGAAGATATTAGTAATTTTAATCAATTAGTGATTGACAAATTTGCAAATTGAAAAAAAATTGCAATATGGACTTTTCGTTTAAACATTGTGTTTAGAATGTTCAGCTTATAGTTAGATGTTTTAAACAAAACAATAAATTTTGCTATATTTCTAATATGGACTGCATTTTCTTTCAAGTGTTGTATATTATTTTTGTTCGCGTTTATACATACATACGAGTATGTGTCAATACACCGCGCCCATTTGCCTGTTATAGTTGGACCTTCTGTATTGGTAAGTGATTTTATATTTGATATTATGTTTAACCTGTTGACATTTAGCAATTTCAATTAATATTAGGTAAGGTATTTTCATTTTTGACTATGGACTTTAGAAAATTTTAAAATGTCTTCTAGGTATGAATAGATAAATAAAATTTAAAATTAACTAGGTATCCGGAAATCGTGTCTTCACGCTCTTGTTGACTCATAATGCTACATAAAACATAGCCTTGTGAAGTATGTGAACCTCCACCAAATTCAATCACGAGCCGCCACTGGACTAAACTAACTCAAACATTTTTAAATTAGATAAATACTTATCATAAGCATTATCATAGACTCGAATGTCTCTGTAGCTCTTGTATCGAGTCTAACATGAAATCTAACTATTGCTAGCTGCTACATCACAATTGTGTAATACCATATCTTCGACACAACAAGTTAGCAAGATGGTAGATGCCCAGATCCCACCAGCATCGCCCGGTGTGATACCATCGCATCGGCTTAAGCTGCGTGAAGTTGCTTAACGTTTCGTGGCTGTGCCGATGTCCCGGACTGTGGGACCAAATAGCATGATGAGGCACCTGGATACAAAAAATTCCGGAGGTAAAATAGCCCCCCGTTCGGATCTCCGGGTGGGGGCTGGTTCAGGGGCGTCGACATGCAGAGAACAGAATTTCAAAATGGATTTTTGTAACATACGAGGTTTAAATTCGAACATAAATTCAGTGCACCAACACCTGCAATCAAATAAACCTCATGTACTCGCTCTCTGTGAAACTAAGGTCAGTTCATCGACCAGCACAGTAAACTATCTTTATCCTGGGTACGATTTCTATTCCCGATTTAGGCGTAACTTTGGAATCTGTCTTTATGTCAGAAGCGACCTCTCTTGCCAACGAGAAGAGGCTCTGGAGCCCCCAAACTTTGATGTTATGTGGTTAAAAATAACGACTCAACCAACCACAAGGTTCGTCTGTATCCTCTATCGACCACCAAGTGACACAAACTTTAGAACACTTTTCGCTTCTCTTGCAGACACCATAGATCATTTACAAATTAACTGTCCAAATGCCGAAATTGCCATCCTGGGCGACTTTAATGTCCACAACATCAACTGGCTTAAATATTCAAATACTACCGACGAACAAGGTCGTGAAGCCGAATCATTTTCAATCAGTTGTGGCTTGACTCAGCTTATTGATGAACCAACACGGATCCCCGATCGAGACGGAGAGTTCGCCAGTCTTCTTGATCTGTTTTTTTAACCACCAATCCGGAGATTTACACGGTCAGCGTAAATCCACCGTTAGGTTCTTCCGACCATAAACTACTTTCGACATCGAGTATTCTACCAATCAGTGACGGAGAGGCGCCCAAACCGCGCAAGATTTGGCACTATAAATCTGCTAAATGGGAAGATCTCATGGAATATTTTCGAACTTTTCCTTGGTTGGACGTTTGTTTTCGATCCGACGACCCATCTGACTGCGCCAAGGAGGTTTCCGATGTTATTTTGGCCGGTATGGAGGCTTACATCCCTTTTTCGAAGAAATGCCCTTCCAACGGCAAGCCTTGGTTTGACCTAAAATGCAAAGAAGCTGTTGCTTCTAAACATCTTGCATACCGACAGTGGCGTGAAGATCCTAACACCATAAATCGTAACATCTTTATTCGTGCCAGGAACAGATGCAAAGAAATTATCGACGAAACCAAGGAGGTACACAATCAACGGATTAGAAACAAACTTCTCGCTTGTCCCGGCAATTCTAGGTCCTTTTGGTCAGTCGCTAAGGCAGTTAGTCAAAATTTCACCAAATCCACCATACCACCACTCACACGGCCAGATAATTCTATTGCAACGACACCTGTTGAGAAAGCGAACTTGTTGGCTGAACTCTTTGCTTCACATTCTACTGTCGATTTCCAAGGAAAAACACCACCTACTATCCCCATAGTGCAGTCAAGGATGCCCGATATTGTCTTCAGACAGCGTATCATAAAACGTATTTTGATGAAGCTAGACACCAAAACGGCTTCAGGCGCTGACGGAATACCTGCCATAGTTCTCAAGAACTGTGCGAGGGAACTAACACCAGTTTTCTGTAGACTTTTCAACCTATCCTACAGAAAGGGAATATTTCCTTCCTGCTGGAAATGTGCCACAGTTCAGCCGATACCTAAAAAAGGCAAGAATACCTTGCCAAATAACTACCGACCAATCGCACTACTCTCAATAATATCGAAAGTCATGGAAAAGGCTATCAATCAGCATCTTCTAAAATATCTTGAAGGATTCAACATTATTAGTGATCACCAATATGGCTTTCGTAAAAATAGATCAACAGGAGATCTTCTGACTTATGTAACACATGTTTGGAACAACGCAATTGAACACTTTGGAGAATCTCGAGCGGTTGCTCTTGACATATCCAAGGCATTTGACCGTGTTTGGCACGATGGGCTGTTGGCTAAGCTACGTTCTTATGGTATGTCTGAAAAGTTCTGTTTGTGGCTCTCATGTTTCCTCAGAGAGCGTTCTTTACGAGTGGCAGTTGACGGATTTCTTTCTAACACCTTCACTATCAACGCCGGTGTGCCCCAAGGTTCCATACTGTCTCCTACTCTCTTCCTCATTTATATTAACGATCTGCTGGAAAAGACCGAGAATCCAATCTACAGCTTTGCAGATGACAGTACACTTATCTCTTCATTCACTTTGAACGCTCGGACATCGACTACTCAGACGAATATCCGCAGACAGCAGGAAGTCATTCAACTTAACAAAGACCTGGAAGAAATTCTATCTTGGGGTGACAGTAACCAAGTGGAATTTAACGCTACAAAAACCCAGGCGGCAGTTTTTTCTAAAAAAGTTAACGTTGCAGAACCCGACATAGTTATGTCGGGGCGCTCCATCTCTCTAACATCGTCACTCAATCTGTTAGGCGTTAATTTGGGAGCAAATATGTCCTGATTGGACACCCGGAACTGACCGATGGCCTTGATTCGCTGGAACATCGAAGAACGGTTGGCGACTTGAGCCTATTCTACAAGTACTTTCATGGAAAGTGTTCGAAGGATGTGGCCCGTTTAATTCCTCCCAGAGCGGTGCATATTAGAGGTACGCGTCGCGCTAATGCTTCACATCCGTATGAGGTTCAGCTGGTTACTCCTCGTACAACGCTTTTCAGGCAGTCTTTTATATGGAGAACATCATACCTTTGGAATGGTTTACCCAGGACTGTGTTTCCCATCGAGTACAATCTACAGCGATTCAAGAACAACGTGAATCGCTTTCTCCTCCGCACACGTGTCGCTCCTGTAGCGCTTTAGGGACTTCCCTGTAGCACGTGTGCTAGACCCATAAAAAAAAAAAAGTAGAGCAAATGCATTTGTTTCGTTTATAGTTCAAGCTTTCCGTGTAGTTCCAGGGAGACATCAGCATATAGGCCGGAGAAAGAATTAGTTTAGGAATTTTTTGAACCGACGGTGTATGCTATTTATTTTTGTTAATTCTATATTTTACAAATTTTACTCAGTACACTCTTTTTTACTTTCCTTGCTAAAGGAAAGTATTGTATTCGTAAAAAAATCACTATCCGAGATTTTTACTTTTCGTCACGGTTTACGGTTCCTAGATAATGAAAAATATAGTCATTTCCTAGGGTCTGTCTATCTGGTGACCGGTAACTCTCTAATGAAATGGGATATCAATTTCAACCTTGGCATATGGTCAGTCATTAAGTTTTTAAAGCTACACTTACGGAGTATCACTTGAACTAAATACTGAACACCATTTTGAAGCTTCATCTATTATATTAAATTTTAAGTCGATCTTCATTACATTTATTTACTTAAAAAAGCATTTTGCCAACCACATAGCACCCTTGTAAGTGTTAAAAGCGAGTTTTTTGTTGAAACTGAACATAAAACTTTATTTTTTGATGTTAAGTCAGAATTAAGCACTTCAAAAAACACTGGAAATAATAGTTTTGTTCAATATTAATAAAAATTAAAAACAATTTTTTAATTTAACAGTTGCATATATTTATTTTAAACATCAGTTTGCCACGTAGTCTAGTTAAAGGTGGTGTATGTATGTTTTTTGTTAAACATGAACACTAAAACCTAATATTTTTAAGTTTTTATGATGAATGTAGATTCAGAACATTTAAAGATGTCCGAAATAATAGTTTTAATCCATAATTTTAATGATTGTACAGGCCAACAAAAAAATATTTGTAAAAACTTTTTAAACTAATACATCTAAGAATTATGTATTTTTGGATGCTGAAACCGTATCTGGTATCAGGGTTTTTGTATTACCCACAGTTCTCTCACAATATGACATGGATTAAATTTTAAAATAGGGAAAATTTGATACATAAAAAATAAAAACTTAAACCGTACTTTTATTTAATTAGGCTACAATTTTGATCTCTTGTTCTATAATGGTAAATAGATGTTCCAAATTCCAATAAATGTTTTTCTTTCAGCCAGCAATTCTGCTTTTTCCTTAGTCAAACCCAAATCTCTCACTAAATCATTTAACTCAGCTTGTGTAAACAACTATGGTTTTAAATTTTCTAGAGAACATTGAAACTCATCATCATCGGTCGACTTTCATTAAATTCGGGACTGGACTGTAAAACGTCATCAATAGACTGAGGTGGCTCAGGGACAGGAAGTCCCGGTGCATGTCCTACCGGCCGATTAGCTGAAGTAAAGCTAGGATGGACAATTACTTTCTTATTTTTGGAGTTATATCCAGAAACATCAACGCTGCAAAAATAACAATCATTTGAATGATATTTCTTGCTCTCTCCATACCATGGGTACTGCAAATCTAAAAGCTTTCTTTTCTTTCTTATACCATTTCCTAAGATCCTCGACACAAATACAACATACTTTGTGAGGAGCCCAACATTTTTCTTGATTACTGATTTCTATATCAAAATATGTATCTACTTTGTTTACAAAGTCAGTGTTTCTTTGATGTTTTTCAACTACAAACTCACCACATATATAACAAAAAGTGTTTGGAGAGTTTTTACAACATGCACATGGGTTAAACACTGCAATGCGAGGTTATATTAACTGGAAGAAAACAAACAACTGTGACATTTATCGGAACTGTCAACCTAATAACATTTGATTTTACTGCCAACCTTATAAAATTCTGATTTTATTCCCAACCTAATAACATTCGAATGATAAAAAATAAACTTTTCACATTTTTAATATTAAAATATGAAAAATTGGTGGATGATACGATTTTTTTATTATTTTTTTTGGATTCAGCACACCAAAAACATAGGAATCAGATAAAATTATTAAAATAACTTTTTCATCGTTGGCCCGTGTTATACAGTTTTACATTATTTATTAAAATTTGTTTTTCTCAATTTAATAGTTTTCTGTCAACTTTAAGTGTGTTTTCTGAAAGAAACCTCAAGGTGGCTGTCTTTTTTATGATTTTTTGGGTTCCACATAAAAACATACTTAAGAAAACACGGGTTTCACTTAGAAGACAGAGTTTTTTGTATACCTCTGTTAGCATATATTTTGTTCGATGTGATTTTAAAAGCGAGATTTGTAGTTTTTTAATCATTAAATGCTTATTTTAATTATTCAGATAAGTCACATTTCTATTTCTTTTTATTAATATTTTACCATAAAGTGGATCATATTAAGTTATTCTTTATTGTGAGATAATCAAATTGAATGTTCATTTTAGAATTGGCTTTTTGTAAGAAACGTACCGGGTAAATCATTTTACCAATTTTTTTAAATAAAAAAGAGAGATATTCTAGGCACAAGTATATATCTAGAACATATATCTAGAAATAAAATTTATTTAGTTTTGTAACAAATCATAAATTTTTTAAACAAAAATTGTTACGGAAAATAAAGCACGAAGAGAAAGTTAATGACAGCAGATGACAAAAGTTTGTTTTGTTGAATTTTTACCATTCACGAAAGTTATAAAAACGATCGCCAAGTTTAGTTTGAAGTTTAATAACGCTTTTGATTAAAAAAGTTGAAAAATAATTTTCGACAATGCCCTTTTAGAGTCACGAAAGTCGCGAAGCTAATCTAAGTTAGAGAGAAAACGTTCAAATGTCGAAATATGCCTAAAGCAGCCAAGTAGCAATTTTAGGTGGGGCAGGTAAATTTTTCGAGAGGACAGTGTGTTAAAATAAGGTTAAAAAAACGACAATTTTTTATTGGTCTTATTGCTATACTTGAAAAACACCACCACGCTTCAGTGAAGAAATCAAAGAAAAATGCCGGGAAAAGAAAGAAAGCTATCTGAAGTACAGGAGAGAGGAAGCGTACCAAAGATATATTATAGAATACGAACAGAAACACACGAAATAGTAAGAAGAACAAAAACGGTATACTGGGAGAGATACATAAAAAAATTAAAATCATACTTCTATGGTCAACAAAAACACATATTGAAATTTATAAGAGAGCAGAGAACTGAGGTGAAAGAACTAATAGAGTATACAGCAAAATTCCCCTTCGCGGACACCCCTCTTACACGGACACCTCCCTTGAACGGGCAGTTTTTCATGGTCCCGTCCGACTCTCATATAATTGGCATTGTGTTAACTCCTTCTCGTCTCATTTTTCTGTGGCGAGTATCCCTGCTGCGTTTTCCAATCGCGCTGCTCGCCTTCACTGAGGGACTTCCCCGAGTAAACCGGGGATTTACCGATCTCAATTTTTCAGTACACGCGGGAATTTAATATTAGTGTGATGCCTATGTGAAAAAGAGATACAGTGGGACACACATTCATTGTAGAAATGGCTCCAAATAGAAAAATACTCACGCCTAAATAAAAAATTGAGATTGTTGAAGTTCACAATAAGGAAAAGTTAAGTGTAGATATCCTCAAAAATAAGAATTTGTTGGAGTTGGCTAATAATGAAAACCTTAATAATTTTTTGAACATAGATGAAAATTTATATGTTGAAAATCCAGATTCAGAACAAGAAATTGAAAATTTAGTTGAAATACAAGGACTTTCCGAAGATTCTGATGTTGATGAGGTTCCAGTACCAACAGATGCTATCTCAAATTATGGTAAAGCTATTACCCTAACCAAGCAGCTTAAAATTTTTGCCTAACATCACGGAGATGCAGAGTCTTTAGAGCTTCTTTCCAAATTAGAAATACGATTTGTGGGCACCATTTTAAAGAACAAGAGGAGACAAACAACAATATATGAATTTTTTGCGTCATTAAAGTGACTTTTCATTTCATATGTATAACTCTATCCTATTATATTTCATATGTATCTAAAGGTAACAAATCTTTGTTTTTTCCTTAAGTTTTAAATTCTTTGTTTATTTTAAAAATATGTACATACATAAGTATACGTTTTAAATATCCTAAATTCTTTAATTACAGTTTTCATTAAAAAACGATTTTTTTTTGTATTTCTTTTAAGCGGACATCCCGCTTCAACGGACACTTTCGGTCGGTTCCGTTAGTGTTGGCCCAAGGGAGATTTCACTGTATACACGTGAAGAAAGGAACGTGGGTAGGATATCTTACACAATTATATAAAATGGAACAGAGTATCACACTGCCACAAACACCAGATATAACGAGAAACGAAGAAACATACATAATGGAATAAGACATAATAGGAGAACTGGAAAAATTTTAAAAAGCCGTAAATCTCTCGGCCAAGACCAAATAGCTAATAAACTACTAAAATATTTAAGATACCCTCTGGTTAAGCAACTCCAAACACTTATACAGAGGATTGTAAGATCGAATAGTATCTCAGACGAATGGAGAACAGCGACAGTTATATTAATGCACAAGAAGAGAGAAAAAGAAGATCCAAATAACTATAGAGGCATAAATTTACTTAACTGTACACTGAAATTAACAACAAAGATTTTCACAACAACAATAAACGCGAGGATACAAATGGAAGAACAGCAAGGATTCAGAAGTGGGCTCGCATGATTCAGAAGTGGGCTCGCATGTACCGATGCCGTATTCATTCTGAGACAGGTAAAAGAAAAATCCAATACAACATTCCAGTGTACATGTGCTTGATAGACTTAAAAAAAGCTTTCGATATGTACAAATAGAAGACGTTATTCATCTATTATATAACAGGAACATCCCATTAGACTTAATCAAAACTATCGAAAATAAATATAAAGAAAATAAAGTAGTTGCAAGATTAGCGAGAGGAATGACTGAACCAATCAACTATGAATCTGGAATCAGGCAGAGAGACTCTTTAAGTCCTCTTCTATTTAATATTGTCATGAGTGAAATTATAAAGAATGTCAAAAGAGAGAAGGGATATAGAATGACGCGATAATAATGGCTGAGACCGAGAATGATCTGCAAAGGTTGCTATACGAATTTTATATAGCAGCAAAACAATAGTTTATGTCAATTTCAACTGAAAAAACCAAGACAATAGTAATAATAATAGCGGATAAGGTGCAAGCTGATGGTGGAAGATAAACCAATAGAACAGGTGATGGAGATCTGGGCATTAGAATATCTAGTATAGGGAAAAACAAGGAAGAAGTACAGCATTAAGTCAACAAGGTTAATAACATAGCAGAACGCCTCAATGACACCATATTTAAAAATAAATTACTTTCTATGGAGATTAAAACAAGAATATACCAGAGGGTAATATGACCAGTAATGACTTACACATCTGAAACAAGACCCGATACAAGTATAAGACAGAGTATGCTGGTATCAACTGAAATGAGGATACTTTGGAGATGTACAAATCAGATACTGAGGGATAGAGAAAGGAGTGAATACATAGGATGCATATGTAATATAGAAAATATAAACAAGTGGATAAGAGGACGAAAAGTGGAATGGGATCATCACGTAGAAAGAATAGCAACAGGATAGTACGAATATCAAGAGGCAAGTTGCCGAATGGAAGATCAATGGGAAGTCCAAGAAAGAGATGGAGCGACGATATATGGATCAAGGAAGAAAGAAAACAGGCAATAATGCCTAGCTAAGTTGGAAGAAGAAGACTTTAATTTGAACCGCTAAGAAACTTCAAAAATTCGTCGTAATATAAACTTAGTTAAAGATATATACTACTTTAACAGTTCTCAATAAAATTACTCGATATTTTTATGATTGTGGATGATTGGCGTTTAAATTTGGTTATCAGTACTTGTTAACCGTTAAAATATAGCATATGTCGTCTGAGTAATTATTAAAAAACTTCGCCACTTTATTTTTTTCAAATTATGTTATTTTTTATTGGTTGTTATACCAAAATTATTATATGTCGGCAAATTCGGAAAGATGACTTAGATAACAGGATAATATATCAATACGAGCATACATAGGTGCAGTTGACGGGTTGAAGAGTAGTGGTAGTCAGTGGTCAAAGTAAAACATTGTCTACAATATTCCAGAATGCAAACAATTGCAAATGCAAGGTAAAAATAAAATAAATACTCTTTTTATAGAGTTCTGAAACATTTTCGTTCAATTCAGGAATAGGAAGAAATCAACTCACATTGTGATTGCTTGCAAAGCATTTTAATATTTTACAATAGTAAAAAGTCATAAGACGCTTTATCAGGTGAATACGATGAGTAATTAAACACACACTGGCTGGATTTCGAGTCAAATGATAGTGTAGATGTCTGCATTATCATATTTAACTCAAACAGGAAGAATTCTACTCATAAAATGTTTAAATACTTTTAACTGCCAGTTTTAGGACTTTTCTGGTTTTATGACTTTTATGGCCGGTTTCATGACTTTTATGGTTTTTTGGGTTTATTACTTTTACTGCTACTTTTGTCTTCCATAATTTTTACCACCAATTCTCCTTCTGGCTACAGTTTTCCCTATCAAAAGTTACAAATCTTCTTTGCTACTTGATCTTTCGGATATTCTCCGGTTTTTTCCGATTTCTCTGCCAGCCCTATTACCAAGAATTCAGCCCACCGCACTGCGGGGGGGGGGGGACAGAATGTGACTACGAAAATAAAATTCTATAAAATCTCTGTAGAGGACCCGTTTTATTTATTGTATAATTTAAACTATTACTATGATTTACCCATTGAGCGAGTTTCAAGTTTACCATTCAAGTAAGTTCATTAAAACTAATCTGAATTATTCTGTCGATGCTTCAATGAAAATACGAGCTTATGCATACATTTCCATCCAACTTTATCGTTCAAATACCGATTGTTTGTGATCGAGGCCACAAGATTAAACAATACTTTCTGACTTCAAAGGAATCCTTTTGTGCCATAGGCTCGTCTTATGTTTTCGTGGTAAACAAATAATATTTATGCTTGCTTACAGATATTACGTATATATATATATATATATATATATATATATATATATATATATATATATATATATATATATATATATATATATATATATATGTATATATATATATATATATATATATATATATATATATATATATATAAATATATATATATATATATATATATATATATATATATATATATATATATATATATATATATATATATATATATATATATATATATATATATATATATATATATATATATACAGTCCCTGGCCAAATTATTAGACGCACTGTATTTTTTTTAGTAATTTTATGTTTCTTAAGAGTTTTTATGCAATAATGGTATATTTAAACTACAATATTATTGATTTTTATTTAAAAGAATTGTTGTAGACTACATATTTGTATTTATTTTTAATATATGGCAACACTGTGTTGACAAAGTGATACATGAACGTAAATAAGTACAAACCTGTATCAGTCGCGATCGGAATCGAGTCAGGTACGGACGTGTTTCTGTAGCTTTATGGACTGTGATTGTTTGTTTAACAGTTTTTATACTACTCAGTTATTAGTTTATTTTGTATGCAGTGTTTTAAAAAAGTAATTGGACTATTTTCATTATGGGTAGAAAAGGCGATCTTTCACCACGTAAAAAAGCTGAAGTGAAGGCCCTTGTGATTGCGAAAACATTTACAAACCGAGAAATATCACGAAGATTGGAGGTTTCTGAAGCTAGTGTACGACGCATAAAAAAGAAAATTGAGTCAGGGAAGGAATTAAGCCCGAAAAGAAAGAAAAGATGCGGTAGAAAACCAATTTTCACTCCACGGTCAGAGTAATGTTCGAAGAAAATTTGTGTAGAAAACAGATTTGCTACCACAAAGGTAATAAAATCACAACTCCAGGATGCTAGCGTAAATGCTTCTGAACGCACTGTTCGAAGAAAATTGAAAGAATTAGATTTTAAGGCCTGTCGCCCCGCCAGGAAGCCCAAGTTAACAGCTGCAATGAAAGCAAAGCGCCTGAAGTGGGCCAAACAATGGCAAGACAAAGATGTGGACTTCTGGAGATCGGTAAGATACAGCAATTTAATCAATAATTGATACATTATTATCATTTTCAGTTAAATAAAGCAAATAAACATGGAAGTTTATATATTTTTCCTATTTTTGACAGGTCTGCTTCAGTGACGAAAGCACATTCGAAATTTTGCAGAATAAAGCTCAGTATGTGCGTCGTCGTCATGGAGAAAAGTTTCATCCTGATTGTGTCGTCCCGACGGTTAAACATCCCACCAAAGTGATGATTTGGTCAGTCATCAGCGGCAAGGGCACTGGACGTCTGTACGTCGTCAAAGGAATAATGAGGCAAGATCAGTACAAAGAAGTATTACAAAATCGGTTGATTCCGCAGCTCAGAGAATGGTTTCCAAATGGGGAACCATTCACTTTCATGCAAGATGGAGCTCCCTGCCACACTGCTCGGTCTGTTAAAGCTTTCTTGGTAGAAAAAAATATCCCTCTGTTGGATTGGCCGGGTAATAGCCCTGATATGAACCCCATTGAAAATGTGTGGGAGCTGATGAAAAGAGAAGTGGCTAAAGATGTGATTACCAACAAAACCCAGCTCCTAGAAAAGATTATTCATGTGTGGAATCATCTTCCTCAAATGCAGGAGACAGTACCATCTTGCATTGATAGCATACCGCGCAGAATTAAAGCTTTGATAGCGGCTAAAGGTGGCTCAACTAAATATTGACTTTTACTAACATTAATTTCACTTTTCTTTAAAACTTAATAAACTTATGCTTTTCTAAATTAATGCTGTTTTATTTATGTCAAATAAATAGGTAATTGATTGGATAATATAAAAATAAAAAACAAATCAATTTAAAATAATAAAACGGTACAATATCACTCGGTAATTAATATTTTACATGAAATCTTGCAGTGCGTCTAATAATTTGGCCAGGGACTGTATATATATATATATATATATATATATATATATATATATATATATATATATATATATATTATATATATATATATATATATATATATATATATATATATATATATATATATATATATATATATATATATATTATATATATATATATACATATATATATATATATATATATATATATATATATATATATATATATATATATATATACCGGGTGTCTCATCTAACTTGAAAAATACGAATAACTCGAAAAATAAGCTTTGTCGAAATAAATGTTTCAAACAAAAATGGCAGGGTTCAAAGGGAGAGACATAAAATGGTAGTAAGAAATTTGACTTTCAGTTTCGTTTTCAAGGTCAAATCATGGTTAACTCAATTTTTTTAAACAGAAACCAATATATTTCTTGCAGATTCGTATTGTACATGTAAAAATAAGAAACTATTGCTGGAAACACTTTTTTGCAAATGTCAGTTTTTTATGGTACGCGGCAAAAAAAAACAATTTCTAAACTTCAAGAATTTTTAATACGAAAATAATCAGGTTTTAAAGAAAAATGCAAAAGGCAAAATATGCTTAAATTTAAGCAAAGAATCTTTTAGAATTTGAAAAAAAAAATTGATGCACTTTTTTTATCCTACTTTTTTATTATTATGAGAAAAAATTAGTTTTTTTTTTTAAAATTCTAAAAGATTCTTTGCTTAATTTTAAGCATATATTTTCTTAAAAGTTGAACGTTTTTGAAGAATAGAAATTGTCGTTTTTTTTGCTGAGTCTATAAAAAATTGACATTTTTAAAAAAAGTATTTCCAACAAAAGTTTCTTATATTTTTATGTGAAATACGAATTCGTAAAAAAAATATATTGGTTTCTATTTTAAAAAAATGAGTTGACTATAATTTGACCTTGAAAACTCCACTTAAGGTCAAATTACTTACTACCATTGTTATTTAAAACATCTTTTTGACAAAGCTTATATATATATATATATATATATATATATATATATATATATATATATATATATATATATATATATATATATATTTAGAGTGAGAGAGAGAGAGAGCGTTGGCTCTTGTGTTCCCTTAGAGAGCGTTCTTTACGAGTGGCAGTCGACGGATATCTTGCTTTTACCTGCACTATGAACGCCAGTTTGCCCCAACGCTCTATACTGTCTCCTACTCTCTTGCTAATTTACATTAACGGTCTACTGGAAATAATCAGAAATCCAATCTACTGCTTTGCAGATGACAGTATGCTTATTTCTTCATTCACTTTGGACGCTTGAACATCGGCTATTCATGCAAATATCCGTAGACAGCTGGAAGTCGTACTACTTAACAAAGTTCTAGAAGAAATTCTATCTTAGAGTGACAGTAACTAAGTGGAATTTGACGCTACAAAAACTCAAGTGCAGTTTTTTTAAAAAAAGTTAACATTAGGGAATCCGATAAATTTGGGACACTCCATTTCTCTAGCATCGTCGCACAATTTGCTTTGCGTTAAAGAGAACTTCTCAAAAGCAGAGAATTTTATTTCGAACTAGAAAGCTTTAAACTCCCCAACAACCGTTAATGCGGTGCAAAGCTCAAATTCGACCAACGATAGAATACGGAAGAACGGTTGGCGACTTGATTCTATTCTACAAATACTCTCCAGGAAAGTGTTCGATGGATGTGACCCGCTTACTTCCTCTCATAGCGGTGCCTGCTAAGAATATACGTCACGCTAATATATAACATTTTTATGAGGCTCAATTTGTTAATCCTTGCACAATTCTTTTCAAATAGTTTTTTATATGGACGACCTTATCCTTTAGGAAATATTTACCCAGGACTGTGCTTCCCACCCAGTACAATTTACAGTGATTCAAGACCAACATAAATTGCTCTTTTTGCACACGTGTCGCTCCTGTAGCGCTTTATTGATTTCTCCGCAGCAAGTTTGCTAAGACCATAAAAAAAATTCAAGTGGATTAGTGCAGACGATAGCTAAGTAGAAACATATATTTTTTTAAGCTCTGAGAGTCTGCCTTATTGGTTGAGTAGATAACTTAAAAAATACCCACGTACTGTGTAATACGTGACAAGTCTCCTATTAAAATGACGGTTACGATCCTATTTTAACTTTGGTTGGTACCATTTGTTACTTTATTAGAACTTGGTTCGTTACTTGTAGAGTTGTTTCTGTTAAGGCCACCCGATGGCGCATTTGGCTTGTTTTAGGTGGGGTATGAAGTTTTATAATGAAGATTTTAGTGTTACAACATATTTTTTTCACGTTTATATGTTCAATGAGCTTTGTTGCTCATTGAAAATGGAGGCATTGGAGACAACTTGGGGAGGCTTACATCCGACTATAAATGGAATAAGCTAATGATGATAATTATATGGGTTTTGCTGTTTTCAAAGCAGTATTTTGAAAATAAGAATTATTTCTGAATTTGATTAAATCGGGTCTGTCCTATTTATAATGTTACTTTGTTTTAGCTATGGTTGTAAGGTTTATCACAAGAAGATACATTGGTGAATACGATCCTACATTAGAAAAAATGTACACTTTCCATACAGTTATCGACAACGAAATGGTATACTTTGAAATTTTAGATACTGCAGGTCAACCTCCAGTAAGTATTTTATATTTGAATATACCTTGTTCTAAAAATCATATAAGACTAGTTTATCTAATATTTAATTATATAGTCTGTCAAATAAGAACGTGTCTGCGTTAATTCATTCAGATTTAACAAAATGTCGGTAAAGGGAACCTTTGTCTATGACGTATTTTAGTACAAGTATTAGTCGATTCCGAACTTTCGTGGAAATCACGTAAAGTCCAAAATGAGTCTCTTGTTTGCTCGTCGGTTCGAGGCAGTCTTCCTATCCTAAAATTACACATTTTGCGGCCGTTAAGTATATTAAAAGGTTGCTGTCGTTTGTGAAGAAGTGGGTAGATCATTTTAACGAGACGAGAAATGTCGACGACTTGCCAAAACGTGGCGCCGTAGGCAGAGTCACATCTAATGTAGAAAAACGAATTTTGTCTTTGTTTTCATGGAACCGAAATTGACGCTGAGTCAAGAAGCGGCAAAATTAGGAAAATCGGGTTTGAATGTGCCCCATGAGACCATTCGACAATATGTTCGTGCTCATCATGTTAAATTCCGAAGCACGTTGGAGAAACCTTTGCTGGGTGGCCCTCATAATCGCTGAACGCCAACCCTCTTGAAAACGTTTGGTCCCTTGTAAAGAGAAAGCTGAGAGAAAAGATTCTGAAGAGCAATATGAAAAAGTTATATCGAACTGAGACCGAACCAGTCTCATAGTTTTTCATCCAGGAGTGATGACTTCTGCCTGGCCCGTTTTTGCTTCAAGATTGCTCTGAATTATCAGTTGTAACAGCCTATACCGGTTGTGCCTCATGACGTGTCGAAGTTATTCCAATATGCGCTTTTTCAGCGTCTAGGTTAGTTCTAGACCCTTTTTCATTCTTCTGAGTACCTCGTTATTAGTTACATGTTATGTCCGGGAATTTTCATTACTGCTTCGTTGATCAACCTTCTGACCTTCAGTTGCAGATTGAAATCTTTCGAAGTGAATAAGGTCCTCATTTGAAGGAATGCCATCCTGGCCTTTTCGACGCGACATCTTCTGCACCATAGTCCTATGTGTCATAGATTGTAGTTCCCAAATATTTAAACATCCTCACCTTCTCTACTACTGTGTTGTTAATTGTCAAGCACCCCCGGTTGTAGATTGGTTTTTTAGAAAATATCATGTACTTAGTTTTCGAAATATTGAGGGTAAAGTCATATAGTTCTTTCTACCAAGTTTTGTAGATCTTCAAGATTACCAGCCATAATGGCAGTATCATTGGCATATCTGATATTGTTGATGTGCTGTCCGTTTATTTTTATATCGCTTTTTTCTGCCAGTGCCTCTTGAATTATTCGTGCAGAGTAAATGTTACAAAGGGTTAGGGGGAGAACACAGCCTTGATAGACAACCTTAAAGATCTAGATCTTATTTGACATGTTGTCGTCAATATTTAATTTCGCTTGTTGTCCTCAATAAAGGTTTCCTATTATTCTAATTTCTATCCTGAAAAGGTTATTAAAATCAAATATCTAGGAAACGAGGAACTACTATTAGAACTACACAATACGCGGTAGAGATACCCGAAATCTTATCTATCTTGAGCTACTAGTTAGACAACACAATACAGGTGAGAAACGTTTTTATTCATCGCAAAATACCCTTGTCGTCCTAAAAAACGGTGACCGTCAACTTTTCAGGAGACGATTTAATTTTGGCTCTATAGAATACCCTCGTTGCCTGTGACAATTGCAAAAAATAATTATCATAACCAGAGTTTACTCTCGTGTAAAAAATTTGTGGATCCATTGTGCAAAAACTTTTTTCATCTTTAAATCTTCTGGCACAATCTAGAAAACTATAGGTTCAGGTACTCTACCTTTTTAAAAAAGCACTGGGATCTTCATTCGCCAATTTGACAGCGGCAAATCTTCAACAAGCTTGATGGTTTCCTCAGTTTTTACCACAACCGGTCTGTCTGCTCTGGAGTCAACTAACTCGGATTGAGTTTCGGCCCCAGCAAAAATATTTCAATCAAAATTTTACTTGAAAATAAGATGAGCCGTCATTGTTGTAATCCTAAGAAGTTATTTCATGAGTAACTTTTGGTCCATTTTCCTTCTTAGTCAGAAATTTATCACTGCGCTACGCTCTGCAGTCTGTCAAGTAAGAAAGTATCCACATAATTCATTTTTGGTGGATGCTATTCCAACTATTCAACAAAAAATTGGTAGACGACGCATTTTAGTAAAAGTATTAGTCGATTCCGAACTTCCGTCGCAATCACGTAAAATCCAAAATGAGTTATTTGTTTGCACATCGGTTCGAGGCAATCTTTCTTTGTGCCTAAAATGACACATTCCGCGGCCTCTAAATATATTAAAAAGTCGGCATCGTTTGTGAAGAAATGAGTAAATCGTGTTAACGAGACGTAGCTCGGTAAATAAAGTCACTCCAAAAGTCGAAAAACAAATCGTGTCTTTGTTTTCACGGGACCCTAAATTGACGTTGCGTCAAGGGGCGGCAAAATTAAGAAGAAGGGGGTGTGAATGTGTCCCATGAGACCATTCGACAACATCTTCGGGCTCATGATGTCAAATTCTGAAGCACGTTGGAGAAACTTTTGCTGGGCAAAAATCACGTCGCGAAGCGGCTTACTTGGGTCTACGATAAGATACTAGGGTGTCTCTCGAGATTCGAAAAATTTGCAAAATATGCAGAACATCTCGTCGACAGCATGCTTCGAAGATGGCAGGCGACTATCGATGCAGGAGGTGATTGGACAACTTACTAAGGTAATTGCGCTGTTGTTAGCACAGCAAAGAATACATCGATGGCAAAAAATGTTCTCGAAACACATTTTTTTCAAAAATACGAGCGGTCACGTTCTTACTTGACAAAGTGTAATTTACTTTAATTCATTTTTCGAAAGGAAAAAAAATCAAAAAACTGCAAAACGCACGAACTCGCACATAATTTCGTCAAGGCACTTAGAACAGTGATAGCAATTTGATAACTAAGCGTCATTTTCATGGTTCAACAGATCAGTTATAAAGATACCCTCGTACATTATATACGAGGGTTATCCAAAAATAAGATTGCTTTATTTTTATGTCTAAGTACGAGTAACGCAGTTAGTTCCTGAGTGCAGGAGATTTTAGTTTGGACATAGTGGCAGCACTTGTTAGTTCAGTAGTCTTGAACTTGGCCCACGAGCCTAGCGCCAGATAGACTCCACTTCGTTCTAATGCCAGTTGTGAAATACGTAAAGTTTTTTTATTTACTAGCAACAAGCTTGATCTTTCTTTATTTCTATTTACACGGCAGGAAAATGGCAAAACTGAAATTTACGAATCTTGGTCCTGAGAATTAGTAGTGACTTTCCAAAATATTCCTGCAACCCTACAATCACAGGACAGAAAACCTAAACCTTTATTAGCGAAAGCGCTGTTAAATCTATATTTTCATTATTAACAACATGTCAGTTAGGACTTACCATTATTCTTTTTTTTCAGGAAAATGACTGTTTAGGGTTAGAAGCTAATATACGATGGGCTGAAGCATTTATATTAATGTACTCCGTTACAGACAAATGTTCATTTGATGAATGTTATAGGTTAAAATTTTTAATAAATTACAATAAACGAAAAAAACGAATGGGGAATTCTACGAAAGATCCCGTAGGCGACGTTCCGGTAGTTCTCGTAGGGAATAAAATCGACCAGGTAAGTTTAAAATTTATAAAACTAAGTTGGATGTCTTTAAAACGTCTCTTGCATCTAAAATATAGCAATCCAGTGATGGCTTGAGGTCGAAAGCATTGGGGCTCAAACTTAAAGAATTTTCCATTTATTATCAGAATATACGTGGTTTGAAGACTAAAACACATGACCTTCTTAATGCTTCCTATCTTTGTTCCTATGATCTTATAGCACTCACTGAAACTTGGCCCGACTCTAGTGTTTCGATGCCGAGTTAGTTAGGGCTGATTGTAATTTTGCTTTAACGAATACTACTAGGAGTGGTGGAGTATTGCTTGCTTTGAGCAAGACCTTCAACGCAACTAAAATTGACTTTCATTCTTCACTTCCTGGATTTGGTATGATCGTCATAAGATGGGAATTGTCCCATCGTAAAGTTTGCATTCTTCTGATTTATGTCCCACCTAAGAGTAATACTGTTGCCTATGACACTCTATTTGAAGAAATTCTAGACTCTGGTTATTTTACTAATGAAGACGAGTTGCTAGTATTGGGGGATTTCAATCTTCCTACTTATGCAAATTATGTTATGGATGCCTCTTATAGAGATAACCAAATTTCTTCTTTACTTGAACTATGTGAGTTTTTATCTTTAAATCAATTTAATCGTAATTATAATAAAAATAATCGTCTGTTACATCTTGTATTTAGTAGAACTCCACTTAATGTATATCGTGCGGATTATGCTTTGATACCATTGGATCTTCATCACCCTGCCTTACAGATGTCAATTCTGGTTGAGCATATTCATGATAAATTTCCCCATCTTCAGATTCAAAGGTATAACTTTCGAAGAGCGAATTACCCATTTCTTTACAACGACATTCTACAAACCGATTTTTCATTCTTGGGATCCTTAAATAATATTGAATTGATGACGCTTGGGACCAATTCTATGAATCCAGTTATCTCTAACAATGTTCCTATTATTCGCTCTAAGAACCTCAAATATCTTAAATCGTACGATAATTCGATAATATGCAATATCAAAAAAAAAAGAATCTTGCCTAGAAAAAGTATAGACGTACTAGAAATGTTTGTCACCTAGTCGAATTTAAACGTCTTCGTAGAGGGATCAAGATCGAGATTGGGGTTACTTATAGAAACGATGTTACTGGGGCGGAAAGGGATTTCTCTAGCAACCCAAATAAATTTTGGTCTTTCCTAAACGAGAAAAAGAGGACAACTAGTATTCCCATCAACATGTATGTTGAAAACGAATTGCATACGACTCCTCAGGAGATGGAGAATTTTTTTGCTAAGTTCTTCCAGTCGACATACGTTGATCCCTCTGTTTTTCAGAACAACTCTCCTGATAACTACTCACATCTCTCTCTCTCTCATCTCTAACTGTCACCACTATAGAGGAACGAGACGTGATCAGTGCCTTAAAGAAACTTAAACCTAGGTCGACCGCTGGAACCGCCAGCTTTTTTTATTCGAGATTGCGCAAGTGTGTTGTCCAAGCCTCTCACGATTCTTTTCAATCTGTGTTTAAGATCATCGTCCTTTGCACAAATCTTGAAGAAGGGTTAAAAGAGCCTCATTGAAAATTACAGACCTGTGGTAATATTGAAAAATTTTTCGAAGGTTTTTGAAATTGTGCTGTATGACATTATATTTAATCATGTTAAACTTTTCATAACCAAGCCAACATGGATTCTTTCCAGGGCGTTCAACAATTTCCAATTTAGTTACAATTACTTAATTTATTTCGGAAAGTATGGGCAATGGAGGACAAGTTGAGGTAGTTTATGCAGACTTCTCAAAGGCTTTTGACCGGCTTGACCATGGTATTCTGATTGAAAAACTCTTAAACTGTGGAATTAATGGCAGGTTATTAAACCTGCTGAAATCTTATTTAATTGGTCGTCAACTGATGGTAAATTATCGTGGTTTTGAGACGGTCATTATTAATGCTACCTCTGGTGTTCCTCAAGGGTCTATCCTAGGACCGTTATTATTTAACATATTTATAAATGACATCACCAGTAGCCTTACATCGTCCTCTTTGCTTTATGCTGACGATCTGAAAATATACCGACGCATAGACTCTCTCCATGATTGTGTAACTCTTCAGGATGATCTAGATTCTTTAAATCGTTGGTGTATTCGTAATAACTTATATTTGAACACAAAGAAATATTTTTCTATGTCATTCACTCGAAAGAAATTACCAGTAAATTTTTTATATAATTTAAACCATAATGATCTTGAGAAATGTTATCGTTTCAAAGATCTTGGTATAACGTTTGATGCTAAACTCAGCTTTGTGGACCATATAAATGAGACTATTGCTTCTTCTTATAAGTGAACGGGTTTCATCATCAGGAATTCTAGAGACCATTTAAACGTTAAAATCCTTATCACTTTATTCAATGCTTTGGTTCGTTCTAAACTGGAATATGGTTCAGTTATCTGGTACCCAATATATGAGATCCACAGTAATTACAATGAAAAAATCCAAAGACGATTTGTGAAGTTCCTCTGGTTTAAATTAGATGATATTTATCCACCATTGGGTTTCCCTAATGATGTTTTATTGAAAAGATTCAATATTATTAGCCTTTCTCGGCGTGGAGAATATGTTACAACCTTGTTTTTATATAAAATCTTGAACAACAGAATCGAATGCCCTTGCACCCTCTCAAGTATTAGGTTCCGTTAGCCATCCCAACACGCTCGCCTAAGCCATTCCCTTTTCTACATGCCTGTTCCAGGAAGAAACCTATTGATGTACTCGCCGCTATACGTTATGTGCATGAATTATGTAAGGGTCAAACATATAGTTGATATTTTTTGTAGCAGTATAACATCTTTACTTAGGTCATGTTTAACTGTGGATTATGTCTCTCTTTTTAGTGTTCCGTACGGAACACTTATAAGATCACTTCGGTGTCTGTCTGTCTGTCTGTCTGTCTGTCACACCCGATTTTCTCCGAAACTATTTGACATAGAAAGGTGAAATTTGGTAATAATATAGAAATTGATGGCCTCATCAGAGCCATGTAGTTTTGAGAATTAAATTTTGACTTAAGGGGTTAGTTTTGGGGGGTGAAGTCGGAAGCGAAAAAAAAATTTTTTACTAGGTCATCGAGTGTGGTGGCAAATGAAAGCTTGTGAAAACACGAGTAAAATATATATATATATATATATATATATATATATATATATTTTTTTTTTTTTTTTTTTTTTTTTATGGGTCTAGCACACGTGCTACAGGGAAGTCCCTAAAGCGCTACAGGAGCGACACGTGTGCGGAGAAAGCGATTCACGTTGTTCTTAAATCGCTGTAGATTGTACTCGATGGGAAACACAGTCCTGGGTAAACCATTCCAAAGGTATGATGTTCTTCATATAAAAGACTGCTTGAAAAGCGTTGTACGAGGAGTAACAAGCTGAACCTCATACGGATGTGAAGCATTAGCGCGACGTGTACTTCTAATATGCACCGCTCTGGGAGAAATTAAACGGGCCACATCTTTCGAACACTTTCCATGAAAGTACTTGTAGAATAGGCTCAAGTCGCCAACCGTTCTTCGATGTTCCAGCGAATCAAGGCCGTCGGTCATTTCCGGGTGTCCAATCAGACGAACAGCTCTTCTCTGGATAGACTCCAACAAATGCAGTGTATGTTTGGGAGCAGAGCTCCAAACATGGGAGCAGTATTCCATAGTTGGTCGAATTTGAGCTTTGTAAAGAATTAACAGTTGTTGTGGAGTGTAAAGCTTTCTGGTTCGAAACAATATTCCCAACTTTTGAGAAGCTCTTCTTGCTGTGCCTGCAACATGTTCATGCCAGGACATATTTGCTCCCAAATTAACGCCTAACAGATTGAGTGACGATGTTAGAGGGATGGAGTGCCCCGACATAACTATGTCGGGTTCTGCAACGTTAACTTTTTTAGAAAAAACTGCCGCCTGGGTTTTTGTAGCGTTAAATTCCACTTGGTTACTGTCACCCCAAGATAGAATTTCTTCCAGGTCTTTGTTAAGTTGAATGACTTCCTGCTGTCTGCGGATATTTGTCTGAGTAGTCGATGTCCGAGCGTTTAAAGTGAATGAAGAGATAAGTGTACTGTCATCTGCAAAGCTGTAGATTGGATTCTCGGTCTTTTCCAGCAGATCGTTAATATAGATGAGGAAGAGAGTAGGAGACAGTATGGAACCTTGGGGCACACCGGCGTTGATAGTGAAGGTGTTAGAAAGAAATCCGTCAACTGCCACTCGTAAAGAACGCTCTCTGAGGAAACATGAGAGCCACAAACAGAACTTTTCCGACATACCATAAGAACGTAGCTTAGCCAACAGCCCATCGTGCCAAACACGGTCAAATGCCTTGGATATGTCAAGAGCAACCGCTCGAGATTCTCCAAAGTGTTCAATTGCGTTGTTCCAAACATGTGTTACATAAGTCAGAAGATCTCCTGTTGATCTATTTTTACGAAAGCCATATTGGTGATCACTAATAATGTTGAATCCTTCAAGATATTTTAGAAGATGCTGATTGATAGCCTTTTCCATGACTTTCGATATTATTGAGAATAGTGCGATTGGTCGGTAGTTATTTGGCAAGGTCTTCTTGCCTTTTTTAGGTATCGGCTGAACTGTGGCACATTTCCAGAAGGAAGGAAATATTCCCTTTCTGTAGGATAAGTTGAAAAGTCTACAGAAAACTGGTGTTAGTTCCCTTGCACAGTTCTTGAGAACTATGGCAGGTATTCCGTCAGCGCCTGAAGCCTTTTTGGTGTCTAGCTTCATCAAAATACGTTTTATGATACGCTGTCTGAAGACAATATCGGGCATCCTCGACTGCACTATGGGAAGAGTAGGTGGTGTTTTTCCTTGGAAATCGACAGTAGAATGTGAAGCAAAGAGTTCAGCCAACAAGTTCGCTTTCTCAACAGGTGTCGTTGCAATAGAATTATCTGGCCGTGTGAGTGGCGGTATGGTGGATTTGGTGAAATTCTGACTAACTGCCTTAGCGACTGACCAAAAGGACCTGGAATTGCCGGGACAAGCGAGAAGTTTGTTTCTAATCCGTTGATTGTGTACCTCCTTGGTTTCGTCGATAATTTCTTTGCATCTGTTCCTGGACGAACAAAGATGTTACGATTTATGGTGTTAGGATCTTCACGCCACTGTCGGTATGCAAGATGTTTAGAAGCAACAGTTTCTTTGCATTTTAGGTCAAACCAAGGCTTGCCGTTGGAAGGGCATTTCTTCGAAAAAGGGATGTAAGCATCGATACCGGCCAAAATAACATCGGAAACCTCCCTGGCGCAGTCAGATGGGTCGTCGGATCGAAAACAAACGTCCAACCAAGGGAAAGTTCGAAAATATTCCATGAGATCTTCCCATTTAGCAGATTTGTAGTGCCAAATCTTACGCGGTTTGGGTGCCTCTCTGTCACTGATTGGTAGGATACTCGATGTCGAAAGTAGTTTACGGTCGGAGGAACCTAACGGTGGATTTACGATGACCGTGTAAATCTCCGGATTGGTGGTTAAAAACAGATCAAGAAGACTGGCGAACTCTCCGTCTCGATCAGGGATCCGTGTTGGTTCATCAATAAGCTGAGTCAAGCCACAACTGATTGAAAATGATTCGGCTTCACGACCTTGTTCGTCGGTAGTATTTGAATATTTAAGCCAGTTGATGTTGTGGACATTAAAGTCGCCCAGGATGGCAATTTCGGCATTTGGATAGTTAATTTGTAAATGATCTATGGTGTCTGCAAGAGAAGCGAAAAGTGTTCTAAAGTTTGTATCACTTGGTGGTCGATAGAGGATACAGACGAACCTTGTGGTTGGTTGAGTCGTTATTTTTAACCACATAACATCAAAGTTTGTGGGCTCCAGAGCCTCTTCTCGTTGGCAAGAGAGGTCGCTTCTGACATAAAGACAGATTCAAAAGTTACGCCTAAATCGGGAATAGAAATCGTACCCAGGATAAAGATAGTTTACTGTGCTGGTCGATGAACTGACCTTAGTTTCACAGAGAGCGAGTACATGAGGTTTATTTGATTGCAGGTGTTGGTGCACTGAATTTATGTTCGAATTTAAACCTCGTATGTTGCAAAAATCCATTTTGAAATTCTGTTCTCTGCATGTCGACGCCCCTGAACCAGCCCCCACCCGGAGATCCGAACGGGGGGTTATTTTACCTCCGGAATTTTTTGTATCCAGGTGCCTCATCATGCTATTTGGTCCCACAGATCGGGACATCGGCACAGCCACGAAACGTTAAGCAACTTCACGCAGCTTAAGCCGATGCGATGGTATCACACCGGGCGATGCTGGTGGGATCTGGGCATCTACCATCTAGAGTGTTCTTTAAGTCGCCTCCTACGACAGGCAGAACATACCGGGGGAGATATTCTATCCCGCCCCCCCACTTGCGCGCACTTTTCTTTGTATTATTTTTAAAAATTCGCGAAAAATCCTGTCCCGTGCCTTATCTCGAAAAGTACTTATCAAAAAATTTCGAAAAAATTCTGGAATATTCTCCACGGGGTGTAGATTGAACGAAAATTATCACGAGTGCATTACCTTTAATAATTTATATGGTATATAAAAAAAAACAAAAATTTCAAGGTCATCAGATTTCAGTAAAGATTGGAAACAAACTTTGTTGAAAACTCATTTGGGGTGTGTTTTGTGAAGTCACTGATCATTTTATACCACTGTAACATAAATTTTGACTTAAGGGGTTTGTTTTGAGGGATGAAATCGGAAGTGAAAAAAAAATTTTTTACTAGGTCATCGAGTGTGGTGTCAAATGAAAGCTTGTGAAAACACAAGTAAAAAATATATATATAATGTAATACTTGCGCACACTTTTCTTCGTATTACTTTTGTAAAGTAGTGAAAAATCGCTGTCCCCTACCTTATCTCGAAAAGTACTGATCAGAAAATTTTGAAAGAATTCTGGCATATTCTCCACGGGCTATAGATTGAACGAAAATTATCACGAGTACATTACCTTTAATAATTTATTTGGTATATAAAAAAAAAACAAAATTTCAAGGTCACCAGCTTTCAGTAAAGATTGGAAACAAACTTTGTTAAAAACTCATTTGGGGTGTGTTTTTGTGAAGTCACTGATCATTTTATACCATCCTAACAAAAAATTTTATTTGAAAAACAATCAACGTACGGAACACTAATTGTGCAAGTTCAACTTGCACTTGACCGGTTTTTTTTTTTTCTTTAGCTTGTAGTCTAGTTATTATAATTATTAAAATACTAATGTGATAGATACTTATCTATTTGTATTTGTTATATTTGAATGTTCCTATCCTATAATTGGATTATTCTGTAGGATAGTTGTATTAAATAAATAAATAAATAAATAAAATCAGCATTAAACTTCTGTTTTTTAATATTATTTTATCGATTAAAAATAATAACGTAAATTCTTCTATCACGATCCACAACAACCTATTCCTAAAGAACCCCGCACTTCTCTTATAAGAAAGTGGTTTCGGTAAAATAGGCTGCATTTTTGATATGTTGTAGTTCTCAGCTTCTGAACAAAAGTATCCATGGGCACAACCTTTAAAACTGAGCCGATTTCGAGCTATTTTCAATTTAAGTACTAATAAAATCCATTTTTTTAAAACCTTCTTGTTAATTTTGATATTGATTATTAAATTAAAGACGCAAGAAGAAATGTCTTGCACTTATTCACTAACCGTCATATCTATATGTATTTTGGTGCACTAAAACCGAATTCGAGGTCTAAATTAACTTATTGCGTCGTCATTTTGACCCTTCCTTGAAAAACAGTTAAAATCCAGCTAGAATGGAGTTCAAAAAAAATGAAAGATTTTAAAAAAGTAGACTTTGATATAGGTGCATTTTTACAGTATTGAAATAGAATTTGAATTTTTATCTTGTGTCCTTAATTTAATAATTATCCAAATAGTTTTGAAAAAATGGATTTTATTTGTACATAAACTGAAAATAACTCGAAATATTCCCTTTTCTGAAGGTTGTGCCTATAGACACTTTTTTTCAGAAAGCTGAGAACTACATATCAAAAATTCAGCCAATTTGAACGAAACCACTTTTCCATACGAGAAGTGCGGGGTCCTTTAGTAAATTATGATAAATATTAAAGATGTAACAAATTCTCGGTTCGGTAGGACATCGAATATATGATTGTAATATTAAAGCCTGAACCAATTTAATTTTGAACAAAAAATATTTGGGTCAAATACTAAATATCCGACCGAATATTAAAAAAAAAGATAAATATTTTAGGAAATATTTGCAACGATCGATTTTCTTGCTTTTTTGTAAGCTTATTTTTATCATATGACGTTTTGTGTAGCAGAGACCATATTCAAAACAAATTTTTCGAGTGAGGAGCTGAATCTCTTAGTATGTTTTTTAAAAACTTTTTGATCCATAAATACAACAGTGTGACGCGTTTTATACTTTATTCGACGACATAAATGGGTAAAAAAGGACTGTGAATACATTATATAATATTTATATATATATATATATATATATATATATATATATATATATATATATATATATATATATATATAATATATAATATATATATATATATATATATATATATATATATATATATATATATATATATATATATATATATATATATATATATATATATATTATATATATATATATATATATATATATATATATATATATATATATATATATATATATATATATATATATATATATATATATATATATATTATGTTAACTATTCACAGCTCAAATAGCTTCTAGACAATGCGCCGAAAACTCAATATTCGTTCTGATATTACCTAGGCGTAAATGTAGCAAAATCATTATTCAAAATAACCGGTCAAGTGCAAGTTGAACTTGAGCAATTAGTGTTCCGTACGTTGATTGCTTTTAAAATAAAAAAAAATTGTCACAGAGGTATAAAATGATTAGTGACTTTACAAAATACACCCCAAATGAGTTTTCAACAAAGTTTGTTTCCAATCTTTACTGAAATCTGATGACCTTGAAATATTTGTTTTTTTTATATACCATATAAATTATTAAAGGTAATGCACTCGTGATAATTTTCGTTCAATCTACACCCCGTGGAGAATATTTCAGAATTTTTTCGAAATTTTTTGATAAGTACTTTTCGAAATAAGACCCGGGACAGCGATTTTTCGCGAATTATTAAAAATAATACAAAGAAAAGTCCGCGCAAGTATATTATTATATACATATTTTTTACTCGTGTTTTCACAAGCTTTCATTTGACACCACACCCGATGACCTAGTAAAAAAATTTTTTTTTCACTTCCGACTTCACCCCCCAAAACTAACCCCTTAAGTCAAAATTTAATTCTCAAAACTACATGGCTCTGATGAGGCCATCAATTCCTATATTATTACCAAATTTCACCTTTCTATGTCAAATAGTTTCGGAGAAAATTGGGTGTGACAGACAGACAGACAGACAGACACCGAAGTGATCTTATAAGTGTTCCGTACGGAACACTAAAAAGGCAAAAAACTATTAATAAATACTCTAGGTTTCTTTTTAAGGTAACAATTGCTTAAAATGTCTACTGTTAACGGCGAGACAATGACCCAATCTGTCATAAACAGAGTTTGCAGAGAATTCAGGGTGATCTGTGCTACCTTATATTGAATTCTTTGTTGTCAATCTTCACAACACAGTTTCAGGTTGACTTTGGTAAACTTTGGTTTTTAAAACCCCATAAAAAAATCGAGTGGCGTAAGGTTGGGACTCCTTGCAGGCCATTCTACAGCCCCTCTTCTGCCTATCCATCGATTAGGAAAAATCGCATCTAAATATCTACGAACATTGATTTTATAGCGAAGAGGTGCTCCATCCTGTTGATACCACCGATTCTTGTTAGTGGTATCCAAATTATTTTCATTGGGAAAAAGACCTGCACAAGTTGGAATAACTTGCTCTTGGAGTAACTATAAATACTGCTATCCTGTAATATTTCCATTGATAAAAAAGGGACCCATGATATGACGTCCACAAATCCCTGCCCACACGTTCATCTTTTGTGGCCTTTGAGAATGACTGTCGATTATCCAGAGGGGATTCTCAGAAGACCAGTACCGGCAGATATGCCTGTTAACTCTTCCGTTAAAACAAACTGTGATCTCGTCAGAAACATATTATGAATTAGGTTAGGATCATTATTGATTCGTTTCATCATGACCTCGCAAAATTCAACGTATCTATCGTAGTCGTAGTACTTTTCGAGATCAGGCCCGGGACAGCGATTTTTCGCGAATTTTTAAAAATAATACAAAGAAAAGTGCGCGCAAGTATAATATTACATTTATATTTTTTACTCGTGTTTTCACAAGCTTTCATTTGACACTACACTCGATGACCTAGTAAAAAATTTTTTTTTTTCACTTCCGACTTCACCCCCCAAAACTAACCCCTTAAGTCAAAATTTAATTCTCAAAACTACATGGCTCTGATGAGGCCATCAATTCCTATATTATTACCAAATTTCACCTTTCTATGTCAAATAGTTTCGGAGAAAATCGGGTGTGACAGACAGACAGACAGACCGACAGACCGACAGACCGACAGACCGACAGACAGACAGACAGACAGACAGACAGACACCGAAGTGATCTTATAAGTGTTCCGTACGGAACACTAATAACCGGCCAAGTGCGAATCGGACTTGCGCAATTACTGTTCCGTATGTTGACTGCTTTTGAAATAAAAATTTTTGTAACGGAAGTATAAAATGATCACAAAACACACCCCAAATGAGTTTTCAACAAAGTTTGTTTCTGGCCTTTGTTAAAAATTGATGGCCTTGAATTTTTTTTTTTTTAAATACCAGATAAATTATTAAAGGTAATGCACTCGTGATAATTTTTGTTCAATCTGCACCCTGTGTAGAATATTCCAGAATTTTTTCAAAATTTTTTGATCAGTACTTTTTGAGATAAGGGGGGGCAGCGATTTTTTGAAATTTTTTAAAAATAATACGAAGAAAACTGTCCCCAAGTATTACATTATATATATTTTTGAACTCCTGAACTTTTTTTTTGTTTGTGCCTCATAAAACGACGTTACAGGGGCTTTGAACTCATCATCCGAGGAAAATTTGCAGCCTCTGATGACTTTATTCAGATGTCTGAAGAAAACGAAGTCGCCAGGCGTTAAATCGGGGCTTTAAGGTGGAAGTTGCAACTCGGTAATGGTTTGAACTGTGATAGCTTTATGATTCCTACAGTCGTCGTGCAAAAGCCAAGTTTTGGTTCGCCATAAATTTGTCTCTAATGGCCTTCTTCAGGTTTGGTTTTGGATTGTACTTCCCTGAATCTTCTTATTATTTATAGGCTTATTTTTTCCAAATATTCAATCAGCAACATTCCGTCACAGTCTCAAAAAACGGTCATTATGAATTTTTCAGAGGACGAGTTGCGTTCTTTGGGAGCGGAGAGCCTTTATGAACCCATTGCATCGACTCTTGTTTCGTGAAGTGGTCCCAATAGAATATCCAGGTCTGTGACTATTAGCTGAAAATAACTGTTATTGTTCTGTAAAGCGGTCAAATCTTCTGGAGAAATTTCTTTCCTCATCATTATCTGCTCTGGTATAAGGAATTTGGGATTAATCGTGCAGAAACTTTTTTCATTACTCTAGCAATATTTTCTCAAGGTATTAACAGCGACCTGAAAGGCGTCAGATGCCCCAAACTCTAAAATCACGTGGCCTGTTAGAACTATCCTCCAGCAGCAACACGGTTGAACTACTGTGGGTTCGAGGACACTTAGGGCGAAAAGGTAATGAAAAAGCGAACGAATTGGCAAAATTCGGAGCTACAAAACCAGCGTTTGGTATATCAAAACATGTGGTAAAAACTACAATCAACAGATGGTCATATCAAAAACATCTATGTCGTTGGCACGCAACGTCTGGCCAAAGACATACGAGGGAAGTAATTGGTGGCCCCTTAAAGAAACTATCAACTGACGTCCCTTATTTAACAAGGGTCCAGACTGAACTAATGGTACGGCTGATCATCGGCTACTGTCACCTAAGGAAACATTTCAGGACATGGGTATCCATAATGGTCCCACGACATGTAACACGTAGTCTGAAAAGTTTTTGGTCTAGCTACTTAAAGCACATTTTTTTTTTGTAAAATTTGACGTTATTCATCAATATATACACATATAACATTTCTATACCTTTCTTGTAGAAGGATTTGTCTTTGTCTTCAGTTTCTGCGAGAACTTCTTCATTGGAGCCAAATCTCTTTCTCGCGAGCATTTTTTTTGAGGTCTGCGAATAGATAATAGTCGCTGGGGGCTAAATCTGGAGCATACGGTGGAGAAGGAAGCAATTTGAACTTCATTTCATACAATTTTGTCATCGTAACCATTGATTTGTGACACGGCGCATTATTTTGATGAAAAAGTATTTTTTTCTTGTTCACTTGGGGTCGCTTCTTTGCGATTTCTACCTTCAAACGCACTAATAACTTTATATAATATTCACTATTGATGGTTTTTCTCTTTTCAGCATAGTCGATGAAAATTATTCCATGCGCATGTCAAAATACAGAGGCCAAAACCTTCCCAGCCGACTGTTGTGTCTTTGGTCGCTTCGGGCGGCTTTCACCGGCTGCTGTCCACTCAGCAGACTGCCGATTTGATTCCGGTTTATAGTGGTGGATCCATGTTTTATTCATTGTCACATATCGCATGAAAAAAACCTTTTTATTGCGCTTAAATAGGTCCAAACAGCGCTTAGAATCATCAACACGTTGTTGCTTTTGGTCCACTGTGAGCAAACGCGGTACCAATTTCGAACAGAGCTTTCTCATGCCTAAACGTCCATGCAAAATATGACCAACACTTACTTTTAATATCTCTAGGGTGTCAGCTATCTCACGCAATTTCACTTTACGGTCATCCAAAACAATTTTGTGGATTTTTTAGAAGGTTTTTTTTTCGGTATTACTACCTCATTTGGGCGTCCAGAGCGTTCAGCATCATTTGTATATGTACTACCGTGTTTACATTCAGCATACCAGTAAATGAGGAGTGATTTTCCAGGGGCAGAGTCGCCGTAACTATTATTAAGTGACTGTTTTGCTTGAACGGTATTTTTTCCCATCAAAAAACAGTGATTAATCAACACACGAAATTTGATTTTTTCCATTGTTTTGGAAATATCAAAAGTAGCGTCACTAAAACCACTGTAACTTTTAAAATAATCGTCGAAATGTCATGACATTTTGACTCGTATCGTTTGAAGGTTGGTATTTCCTAAAAATCATAGGGATTTTTTTGAAAAGGGCGACATCTATGTGTCAGATCAAAAACTTTTCAGTCTACGTGTTAGGTTATGTAGTAAAGAGGAAGAAACCTCTAGCATGCAAAAACAGGCATAAACGCCTACCCCGTCTACAGCCAACCACCAAACCAACTAACAGCGATAGCAATTTGACAGCAAAGCAATTTTTTGTATGTCATCATTTTCAGGACTGAATATATAAAGATCTACATCTTCAAGGAACATTTTCTTTAGACAGGGCTTTTGGTCGCTTAGTCGTCCTCTAATCCTATTTCATCTATTTTATTACTGTTTAGGGTAAACTTTATTACAGCTGTTTAATGAATGTTGTTAAACTGGCCATTATAAATATCCCACTTACTATTAGGATATTCTAAATCATAAAATACAGGTAATTTAATATAATGAAAAATTAAAAATAAAAAATATTGAAAATTACTGGTATATTCGAATTTATTCATAAAAAGAGAGCAATGATTTTATTTATTTATTCTTAATATAGAGAAAATTTTTCATAATATCCGACAATATAGATATACATTATTTATGTATAGCTATGTAGAATTATCGACTCTCAATTTTTAAATCCATCCCAATATATGTTGAAAGTCCGGTATATTCATCTAAACACTTCTACTTCTTCTTCTTTAGCCCGTCGCCGTTTACTCCTGCACACAAGCTTCCTCCATCCCTTTCCATGCTCTGCGGTCCTGGACGAGTTACATCCACGATGCACCCGCATGCCGCCTTATATCATCCCGCCATCGGAGTTGAGGACGTCCTGCGCTTCATGCAGATATTCTTGGACGTCAACACATTTGTCATTAGGACCTCGGGCTGTGTCCCGTCCACTACCACTTTAGTCTTACTGCTTTCTCGATCACATGGTGACCCCAGTCCTGGCATCTAAACACATTTAATATTATACATACCAGGGCCGCCTTTTAAGCTTTTACAAACAACCACTAGATGGCGCTATTGAGATGTCACATTTCTATTGTTGTAAAATTCGACATTTGCTGTTGTTAAAGTGTGTGGCAGCTTAGAAATTGGCCGAGTAGGTTGTTTACAGCGAGCATTAAAAAAAAGAGTTTTGTGAACAAATGGAAATTTCTCGTGAAGGTTTTCGTTAGTAAGGGCCTAACTCCACAAAAACGCCTCGAATCACTTCGTTTAACTTTTAGTAATAAATTATCGTCACCTGTTCCCGATGGATTCCTCATAATTTGACCGAAACTCAAAAATAGGCTGGTCTCAATTGTTTTTTTTATCAATTACCTCCCGTCTGAGTAGGGATTTTACCCTTTTTCATATCCTAAGGATATCGGCGAGTATGTCCTTATACCCGTCAACGTTGTCCAAGTACCGAAACATACATTTTTGTATTTCACAGTACCTTTTAGAAAACGCGGTAATGCTGCCTCGGACGTTATGCCATTTCTGCGAACAAGTACTACCCATGTACGTGGCCAGGCCAAATATGCTTAAATAATTTGATAAATAAGTATACCGACCTGCGGGATTGAACCCTCGACTTTTTGCACCGTAAGCAAGGTACTACACCACGGAGCCACGAGCCGCCACACGGTGCAAAAAATGCTTAAAAAATTAGACCGAGGTCGTGCAAAATCTGTATACAACATCGTAATAGGAGACGACATTTAATGATGAATGATATACAACAGTTTTTTTTGCCAGAAGTCATCAATGAAATCAGAAAAAACAACAGAAAAAATCACGTCATTCTTCATCATGACAATGCCAGCGGTCACACAGCACGTCAAACAATTGATTATTCGACGGAGAGAAACATCAAATTAATGTCTTATTGCCCGTATTTACTTGATTTATCGCTTAACGACTTCTTTTTGTTCCAAAATCTCAAAAAAATGCATGGACAGCGATTTTCATCACCTCAAGAAGCTGTCGAATCCTTCCAAAACCATGTTTTTGAGGTACCAACTTCAGAGTGCAAAAATGTTTCAAGAATTGGTTTGAACGCATGCAAAAGTGTATAAATCTTAAAGGCGAATATTTTGAAAAACGATAAAACCATTTGTACCAAAAATTTTTTCTTTCATTGTTTTTTAAAAACTTAAAAGGTAGCCCTCGTAAACTCTAATTTTTGATGGCATATTAAATGTATTTGTATTTAATTAACTATTTTTTCGAAATTTATAATTGAAAAAAATGTTATCCTAGTTTTCTGTAAATCGAGTTACGTGTCCATAGATTGATATTCATCCATATTGGTAAATATTACGAGTACATTATTTATAGAAAACGAATTTTCAGTGGTAGCAAAAGCTTTTTTGGCAAGACTAATGAGCTTTTAATTTATACATCTAAAAAATTCGATAATTAATTTTCTCCCTGAACGTAATAAATAGAGCATTTCGAAACCCATTAAGTATGCTCTAATAAAATTAGTTTGAATCCATCAATCCTAATTTTCCCTTTTATTATTTCAGACAGAAGACAGGATGGTGTCCTTGGAAGATGGGCAAAAGCGAAGTAAAGAAATAGGCTGTGTATGTTTCCATGAAATATCTGTAAGAGAAAATATAGAACAGGTAAATATTTGCATGGATGATATTTTCGAAAAAATTTAGTGGAACTCTGTCAAAAGTGAAGGCAGAATCTAAGACCTAAAACCTAAATTCAGATAGTTCTGTGGGCTTCATATAATAAAATATTAATATTTATTTATTACTAGCAGTGCCCGCAGCTTCGCTCGCGTGGACATCATTCACTATTATCGCCACTGCTCATTCCTTATATTACCTAACGTAATAAAATATATCCTATAACCTGGCTAGAAAATATATGTATGAATTAAAAAAAAACATGTAAATCGGATAAGTAGTTTGCGAGCAATAAGCGCACTAATGGACAGACAGGCAGACAGAGACGTTGCATTTTATATGTATTATATTCTCTGCTACATGATATTGCCCCATTTTTTATAAAGGCAGCGTATTGTAAGAGAGCGCGCTAGCGGCAAACTTTTTTCCGACTTGAATCACTATTATCATCCCTGTTTATTCCTTATATTACCCAACGTAAGAAAATATATCCTATAATCTCTCCAGAGAATATGTATTTTATAGAAAAACACGTAAATCGGACAAGTGGTTTTTGAGTGCTAAGCGCACTAACGGACCGACAGACAGAGAAACGTTGCGTTTTATATATTATAGATTTCTGTTTGATAAATATTAAGTTAAGAATTAAAAAAACAGGTAAATCGGATAAGTGCTTCTCGAATGATAAGCACACTAACGGACAGACATATAGACAGAGAGGCGTTGCGTTTTATATATATTATATAGATCATTATTATTATTATATAACCTGGCCAGAGGCATATGTATGATTTAAAAAAAAAACACGTAAATCGGATAAGTGGTTCTGGAGTGATAAGCGCATTAACCGACCAACAGACAGACAGATAGAGAAACCTTGCATTATATATATATATATATATATATATATATATATATATATATATATATATATATATATATATATATATATATATATATATATATATATATATATATATATATATATATATATATATATATATATATACATATATATATATATATATATATATATATATATATATATACATATATATATATATATATATATATATATATATATATATATATATATATATATATATATATATATATATATATATATATATATATATATATATATATATATATATATATATATATACATATACATATATATATATATATATATATATATATATATATATATATATATATATATATATATATATATATATATATACATATACATATATATATATATATATATATATATATATATATATATATATATATATATATATATATATATTATAGAAGATTATAGCTAACCTGGCCACAGAAAAAATATAACATATATATGAGTTAAAAAAAAAAACATGTGGTCGGATAAGTAATGAGCGCACTAACGGACAGACAGACAAACAGAGAGATGTTGCATATACTATGTTCTTTGCTACATGTTCCATATTTAATGGTTTAAGCAGTGCATTGCAAGAGAACGCACTAGCGGCAAACTTTTTTCCGACTTGATTCATTATTATCGACACTGCTTATTCCTTATGTTACCTAACGTAATAAAATATATCCTATAACCATATGTATGTATACACGTAATCGGATAAGTGGTTCTCGAGTGATCAGCGCACTAACAGACAGGCAGACAGAGAGACGTTGCATTTTTATATATATATATATATATATATATATATATATATATATATATATATATATATATATATATATATATATATATATTATAGGTAGAAGATTATAGATAACCGGGCCAGAGAACAAATGTATGAATTAAAAAAAAACACGTAAATCGGATAAGTGGTTCACCAGTAAAAAGCGCACTAACGGACAGACAGACAAACAGATAGAGAGACGTTGCATTTTATATATATTATAGAAGATTATAGATAACCTGTCCAGAGAACAAACGTATGAATTAAAAAAAAAACACGTAAATCGGATAAGTGGTTTTCAAGTGATAAGCGCACTAACGGACAGACAGACAGACAGACAGAGAGATGTTGCATTTTACATATAATATAGATATTCTTTGCAGCATGATATTGTTCCATATTTAATGGTGGGCATAAATTCCATCTACAGTACAGGAACTATACCAAAGGATTGGCTTAAGTCTGTGTTCATACCCTTACCTAAAAAGCCAAATGCGAACAGATGTGAACAGTACCGTCTTATAAGCCTAATGAGCCACGCTTTGAAAGTAATGCTTAAGATCATTCACCATAGAATACGCAATAAATGCGAACAAGAGCAATTCGGTCTTAGACAAGGATTTGGAATACGAGAAGCACTTTTCGGGCTGAGTGTATTTTTACAGAACTGCAGAGATCAAAGGAAGGTCGTTTACTTGTGTTTTATCGACTACGAAAAAGCATTTGACCGAGACATCCACAATTAATACAAATGGTTCAAAATATCTATATTGGGATCAGGTGGCGACAATACGAGTAAATAGCAGAGAGACTGAGGATATAGGAATAAAAAGAGGTGTTCATCAGGGATGTGTTCTTTCCTCGCTCCTGTTTAATCTATGAATGCCACAGATGGTATCAAAGGTAATGGCAAAATCATTAACAACCTAAGGTACGCTGATGATACCGTTATTATAGCAGATACAGCAACATCTAGTATTATATGTTTTATGTAAATGGACTAAAAAATGATATTTAATAGTGTGCACATATGTAAAGGGTGCCATTTAAAAAAATTCAAATTGGCTTTGTAATCTGTTAAATTTGACAAGTGACAAATTTTTCGTTATCATATTTAGCTTCCTCAGAAAAAGTTTATTTTACGTATTTCAAAAAAATTTATTCTTGATAAAAAGTCCTACATTACATAGAAATCTATGATCGAGCATCACGAGCTTAAAATATTTGATAGTATACAGGGAAAATCAAAAATAATGAAGAGTAAAGTGTGTTTAAATTTAAATATAGAGCAAAATATTAGTTGAAAATATTAATAGGAACTAAAAACTAAAGATACAAAAAAAAACTTCAGTTTTGTAAAAAATTGCCAGTAGCGCCATTGTTTCTGGAGGTGGATTACTCATAATTGGTACGAGCGTCATATGGAGATAAAAAAAAGATATATGTAAAGAAATTTAAGTTAGATTCTACAGGGTGTTCAAAATAAATTTATGCATTTCGACTATTTTAAATTTAAAAACCTCAAATTTTTTATAAGGCACACCCTGTATATTATTATTTTTCTGATAGATTTTACAAAACACTACAACTTTTATTAAGTATGTCATATACCTATTTCTAATGGTTTTCGATTTATTTTGAATATATATATATATATATATATATATATATATATATATATATATATATATATATATACTTATATTTATATGTGGAAAAGTTTCCGGCCACATAATGTACATTGACGCAGTAGGACGTTCAAAGACGTACTTACGAATAATAGCGCGTTGAATGTTCACATTTAGTTCATAAAAGGTTGTAGGAGCATAAACATGGCTCGACATATGCGAGAGTAATAAAATTTTCAAAAGAAGGAAAGTCTTCTCGTGAGATTGCTTCATTATTATCGATAGGTAAATCAACCGTGAATGATATTATTGTAAAATACCGTTGTAGTTATGGTTTAAAAGATCGTCCGCATAGTGGAAGACCAAGAAAAACGTCTAAAAAAGTAGATCGTCTCGTTAAACGCAAATCAACTGCGGATGTCAAGAAAACGGCTGCCGAAATTGCACACGAGCTAAAGGATGAAAACCTAGCTAATGTTAGTCGTAGTACTTTGACACGAAGACTACATGATGTGGGATTTTTTGGCCGTATAGGTATTAAAAAACCATTAATCAGTAAAAAGAATAAGAAGCCCCGATTACAATTTGCCAAAGATCACCTACGAGTACATTGGACAATCAAAGATTGGAAAAAAGTAGCTTTCTCAGACGAATCTAAATTTAATCTTTTTGGAAGCGATGGTGGACAACATGTATGACGTCCTATTGGTACGAGAAATGATGTTCGGTACCAAATTCCTACTGTAAAACATGGTGGAGGAAGTGTGATGGTTTGGGGAATTTTCTCTGCACAAGGAGTCGGTCCATTGATCGAGATCAGCGGAAATATGAACGCTGATATTTACAAGAACATTTTAGAAAACAATTTGTTATCATATGCTGAAGAAACACTGCCGCAGAATTGGATATTTCAGCAGGATAATGACCCCAAATATACATCCAAGTTGTTAAAGCAATGGTTTTCTGCTTCAAATGTGAGAGTTTTTAGCTGGCCATCTCAATCACCGGACTTGAACCCAATTAAGGGAAACGCTAGATCGTCAAGTTCGAAAGCCTACATATTCAAATAAAGCCGCATTATTCAAATCATTGAAGGAAGAATGGGATAAAATTTCACCTGTTTGTATTAATCGATTAATTGAGTCAATGTCATATCGTTGTGCAGCTGTTATCGCTGTAAAGGGTATGGCTACAAAATATTAACATAAAAATATAATTTAAGTCTATTATAGAGCATATGAACTAATAATTTTTCTCGTAGTACAAAGTGGCCGGAAACTTTTGCACATATAAATTGCACAAACATAAATAATATTCTTTTACTATATTATTTTGTTTCCTATATCTCACACTCACATCTCATAATGATTAAAAATAATTAGTCTTTTTTTTTAATAAATTAAAGTACGAAATGTCACTAGCCGGAAACTTTTGCACGCCACTGTATATATATATATATATATATATATATATATATATATATATATATATATATATATATATATATATATATATATATAAATGTAAGAACGTGACCACTCAAATTCTTGAAAAAATGCGTTTTGAGAGCATTTTTTGCCATCTATATATCCTTTGGTGTGCTAACAACGGCGCAAATACCTTAGTAAGTTGTCAAGTTGCCTCCTGCATCAATAATTGCCTGGTTTCTTCGAGGCATACTGTCGATGAGATTTTCTGCATACTCTGCAAATTTTTCGAATCTCCAGAGACAACCGAGTCAAAGTCCTCAGAGTCTTGACTCTCAGCTTTGTCTTTACAAGGGACCAAACGTTTTCAATAGGGTCCGGCGATTGTGAGGGTCACTGTAGTATCTTATCGTGGACCCAAGCAAGCCGTTTCGAGACGTGATTTTAGCCCAGCAAAGATTTCTTCAACGTGCTTCGGAATTTGACATCAGGAGAACGAAGATGTTGTCGAGTGGTCTCATGGAAGACAATCAAACCGGATTTGCTTAATTTTGCCGCACCTTAAAGTAGCGTCAATTTCGGGTCCCGTGAAAACAAAGACACGCTTCGTTTTTCGATATTTGAAGTGACTTAGCTTACCTAGCCACGTTGTGGTATTTTCATCCCTTTAAAACGATTTACCTATTTCTTTACAAACGATACCGACTTTTTAATATATTTAGCAGCCGCAGAATGTGTCATTTTAGGCCCCTTTGAATGGGAACAAAAAAAGACTGCTTCGAACCGATCCGCAAACAAATGAGTCATTTTGGATTTTACATGATTTCGATGAAAGTTCGGAATCGACTGATACTTCTACACAAGACAGACTGTATTATTTAAAACTTTATATAATAAATTATATAAAAATAAATAAATTTAAATAAAAAATGCTGGACGTAACGATCAATAAAATTAAAGTTGTATAACCTTTATTAATTTGGACCTTTGCCATCATTCATTTAGTAAGCTAGCTCATTTATTAGCCCTTTTTAATTAAAGGCACGGGTTCATTATTTGAAAATTTGTACCTAATTTTTAAATCTTCTGACAAAATCGAGAGTTTTATTTATTTAGTGCTTTACATTAAAAATTTAAAACGGTTTCAGGAGACTCAATAATATTTATTTTCATATAATTAAAAATAAAACCGGTAAAATGACACTCCTCTCACTTCTCTGTTTAACTGAAGATATCACAGGCCAACAAAAAAATATTTGTAAAAACTTTTTAAACCAATACATCTAAGTGGTGAAACCGTATCTGGTATTAGTTTTTTTGTATTATCCACTGTTCTCTCACAATATGACATCGATTAAATTTCAAAACCAAATCCTCTTCCTGCTTGAAAAACTTAGCAAACTGTTAATCTTTTGTTTTATAATGGTAAATAGATGTTCCAGATTCCAATAAATGTGTTTCTTTCAACCTAGAACCAAGCAATTCTGCTTTTTCCTTAGTCAAACCCAAATCTCTCACTAAATCGTTTAACTCAGCTTGTGTAAACAACTGTGGTTTTAAATTTTCTAGAGAACATTGAAACTCATCATCATCCGGTTGATTTTCATTAAATTCGGGACTGGACTGTAAAACGTCATCAACAGACTGAGGTGGCTCAGGGACAGGAAGTCCTGGTGCATGTCCTACCGGCCGATTAGCTGAAGTAAAGTTAGGATAGCCAATTACTTTCTTATTTTTGGAGTTATATCCAGAAACATCAACGCTGCAAAAATAACAATGATTTGAATGATTTTCTTGCTCTCTTCATACCATGGGTACTGCAAATCTAAAAGCTTTCCTTTCTTCCTTATACCATTTCCTAAGATCCTCGACACAAACATAACATACAAAAATTATATAAAAAACAGCACTATGTTTTAATTTCCAATATATTTAAAGTCACTTTTGTCACAATTGTTTCACCATACAATGGCTTCTTCAGAAGTAAATAGAAAGAAAAATATTTGGTTATATAGTGGCTAAAACTATCCTTAATTACCTAAGATTATGCTAATCATTTTATTATATTATTTACAGACACAATTATTTTAAGAATGCAAATCTGTGGTACTATTTCCGAGAACTAATAAAGATTAAATAAGGGTGAATGGTTTAAGTCTACCTGTTCGTTTAATAATAGATTGGAGTTTTTCCGTTTGTTAATTTCAAGACATTCAAGCAAATTTAATTTTTTAGATTTATTTTCTACATGTAGGATTTTTAGCGTATCATCAAAATTATGGGATTCGTTTATTATGTGGGTTGCGTAATGTGAATTGTTCTTATTTTATAAATAACTATGTTTATGTTCTTTAATGCGAGTTTCAAAAGATCTACCAGTTTGTCCAAGGTAGGTTTTAGTACAAGATCCACAATTTAATAGATAAACTCCAGATTTTAAGGATTTCTTAGATTTGGTTTTGTTATTCAAAATTATACTCCCTAAGGAATTACTGGTTTTGAATGCTATTTTATTGTTCTTTTTTATTAAATGTTTGGAAATTTTTCTAGTTATTTTCCTTGTGCATGTGAGTGTACTAAATTTTCCTTTTTTGTCATTAATTGTGGGATAAATTAGAGAGATTGCTTGTTTAAAAAAAACAAAAAAAAAACGATTTTTTATTCAAGATATTATCTATAATGTTGGGGTCATATCCATTATTAACTGCTATTTGTTTGATTATGTTGAATTCTTTGTTAAAATTAGTTTTAGTCATAGGGATGTGTAACAATCTATGTATGAAAGAGTTAAAAGCTGCCATTTTATGAGGATAAGGGTGGGATGAACTATTGTGTATGACTGTGTCAGTATGTGAAGGTTTGTGAAAAATCGAGAAATCGTGTTTATTGTTCACTTTTGATATAGATATGTCTAAGAAATTTATAGAGTTATTGGTTTCTAATTCTATGGTAAATTTAATATTAGGATGCAAATTATTTAGGAAGTTAAGGAGGATTGTTAATTGTCTATCTGTTCCCGTGAAACAGGAAATGATAAGGATAAAGGATTACCCATAATTAGACCTTCTTTAGATGTATAAAAGTTAGCGTTGAATTCAAAATAGTTTTGATCCAAGCACGTCGTAAGTAAATCTAAAATATCCCGTTTAATAATTTCGTTTACTTTATTCTTGATTAAGAGCTTAGCTACTAATTCTATCACTTCATATGGTGGGATACTAGGAAATAAGTTTTGTACATCAAATGAGATAATTCTAGAATTTTCCGGTAAGTAAATATTTTTAATTTTATCAATTAGTTCATGGGTGTTGGATATACTATATTTCGGTTTAAATTTGCAATGTTGTCGTAGTAAAGGGATGAGTTTTTGTGATAATTTGATTGATGGTGCCGTAACAAACGATACAACTGGTCTAATAATATCCTTTTTATGTAATTTAATTAGGGAATATAATTTTGGAGCTTGTGGGTTCATTATTGATAAAGTACTTTTTTCAAAATCAAAAATTGTGAGATCTTAAAGTAGATTTTATTAGTTTTTGGTAAACTTTTATTGGGTCATTATTTAATACTTGAAATTTATCTGTGTTAAGAAAAGAAAGAGTTTTAAATATATATATTGTTCTATGGAAATAGCTACCACAGACTTACCCTTATCAGCTCTAGTGAATACTAAGTTGTTTTCTTTGGGTATGGTTTTGATCGATACTGCTGTTTTCTGTTCTCTAGCTTGTCTTGGTTATGGTTGTTCAAATAATTCTTTTTTAATCTTGTTGGCTATCGTGTATTTAAAATGTGGATCTTCATTAGATAAATCTAATTCACATTCAACTTCGAAGATTTCTCGTAATTTGTGGATATCCTTAGGTTTTAAATTGTGTTGTAAGCCTTTTTCAAGTAGTCCTGATTCCTCTTCTGTGAATGTTGAGTTAGTAAGATTAACAAATCTCTTGTGAAATGTATGGTCAGTGAAGTGTTTGGTTTCTGGCTCTATTGTCGGGATTTTCTGTTTGTTGGTTATTCTGAGGGTTTGAAGTTTTTTGTTTTATGGATTGAATTTTTTGGTAATTATAGAATTTACTTGTTCTCTGACTTTCCTATCGAAGATATCAAATTCAATATTTGTTGATCTATGAGCAATTTCAGTATGTATTACTTTGAGATATATGTTGTAGTTATCTCTTTTACTGTATTGTATTTTCATATCTTCAAGTACCCATCTCTTAAGTCCAGTTTGTTGTGCAATTTTAGCGGCTTTAGACTGGTTATTTGTTTTAAGGCACATGTATTTAGGATAAACTCTGAACTGTGTACACTGTTTTAAAACTTTGTGAGGAGCCCAAAATTTTTCTGGATTACCGATTTCTACACCAAAATATGCAAAGTATAATTTTTTACAAAGTCTGTAATGTTTCTTTGATGTTTTTTTAATTACAAACTCACAAAAAGTGTTGGGAGAGTTTTTACAATCACGATTAGCCATACTTTGAGTGTGAATTAAAGCACATGGGTTAAACAGTGCAATGCGAGGTTATATTAACTGGAAGAAAACAAACAGCTGTGACATTTATCGGAACTGCCAACCCAATAAAATTTGATTTTACTGCCAACCTTATAAAATTCTGATTTTATTCCCAACCTAATAACATTCAAATGATAAAAAATAAATGTTTCACATTTTGAATATTAAAATGTGAAAAATTGGTGGGTGATACTACTTTTTTCTTATTATTTTCGAACTCAGCACACTAAAAAACATAGGAATCAGGTAAAATTATTAAAAACGTTTTTTCAGGAATTTTATTTTGCGAATAAATACACAGGCGTTCACGCCTGTGTATTTATTCGCAAAATTGTTTTATTATTTCAACTCAAAACAAAAAAAAATTCGTATACTATTGAACCTGTACAAAATTTACAAACTCTCATATTTTACCCTCTACCCCCGTAGCGACAGTACTCAATTTTTTTATGAACATAGCACACTTGCTTCATGGAAATCCCTAAAGAACTACAGGAGCGACATATGTGCGGAAAAAGCAGTTTACGTTAGTTTCGAATCTCCGCAAATTGTACTCAGTGTGAAACACAATCCTGGGAAAATCAGTCCAAGGAGATGAGATTCTCAATATGAAAGAATTCTTGAAGATGGTGGTACGAGAATTGACTAGTTGAACATTATACGGATATGACATATATGCGCGACGTGTATTCACAGCATGCACTAGTCTGGGGAAAATTAATCGGACTATATACATCGAACACTTTTCATGGAAATACGGGTAGAATAGACTCACATCGTCAACCGCTCTTCGATGTTCCAAGGAATCAAAATTGTTGGTGAATTCTGGGTCTCCAATCAATGAACATCTTTCTTTTGACTAAGGATCCAATAAATGGAGAATATGTTTATAAGCGGAGCCTCATACATTGGAGCAGTATTACATCGTACACAGTAACTCTTTGTACACGGAATACTGGGACACCCTGTACATATATATATATATATATATATATATATATATATATATATATATATATATATATATATATATATATATATATATATATATATATATATAAATACAGCTTTGCGATTACAGAGTATTCTGGATGTCTATCAATTTTATTTTTAATTTTATTAATTAGATTTGTTTCAGATCAAAGAAGTTTCAGTTTTCATTGACACTAAAATTCTGGCAAACAGTAAATAACAAAGCCGGTTTTAAATTATCTCAAAAAATCTTTTATGGGTAACAAAATATCAAAATTTTTAGCTCTAAACGTACAAACATTTATTTTATGACGATGATGTATGTAAGGTATACCTGAGGATATAAATATGCTATAAGAAAAAAGGGCGACGATACAAAATATAAATAAAATGACTCCCTTTCATTAAGGCTTTAACTCTTTTTATATATACATGTTGATGTATTGAGGACATTTATTTTTGAACGACCCCTCCCCCTGGGAAACGACGTTGCTATTATTATTGTTACCGATTGAGGGGAGTATTCTGCTAAATTAATTTTTTAACAAAAATTATTTATTTCTCTAATATGAAACAATAGTACACAGGCGCCGACCACCGTCTACCTTTTTTTTTAGTATCTTACTCTTCCAAATGGACTATATTTGTATCCATAATTTTATTTTAGAGATTTAAAAGACAAAAACTCCAAAAATTAGATTTTGTAAAAACCGTGCATATATATATATATATATATATATATATATATATATATATATATATATATATATATATATGTATATATGTATATATGTACATATATATATATATATATATATATATATATATATATATATATATATATATATATATATATATGTATGTATATATATATATATATATATATATATATATATATATATATATATATATATATATATATACTAGCTTTTGTCCGCAACTTCGTACGCGTAGATGATGAGGTAATATAACTACTGATTTTTATTGGGTGAAAACAGTGTATTTGAATAATAATGTTTCTTAGTGTAAAATTTCCTTATAAACTACGTTTTTTGTTTGTTTATGTAGCGGTGACAAGATAACCACCTTGGTATGCGAGCTTACACGCGAGCAAGCCACATAACACAGCGAATTTTAAAGTTTGACCCTGTGATTTATTTATGGTCATGGCGAAACATAATTTTATGGGGAATTGTAGCCTCTTAAAACCAAAAGGGAGATCGCGTCAAAATAATGGCTTCTATTAAATTTTTATGGAGTGTTTTAACTTGTAACCGAGTGCCGTTACAGAGTTTTGGCTGCTTGAGGTTCCACAGAAGCATTATCGGTGTGCCTTTTTTCAGAATAATCCTATGGTATGGAAGACCCGATGGATTGAGTGAATTCAAAAACTCAACCGGATAGTTCACGGCGTCATCCGCATTACACATCGTTTCTATTGAGTTGTAGACTATTTCTTCTTCGTCAAATGACTTCAGCAACAAAATGGCCTGTTCACAAAACTATTCCACAGGCTTATCCTGTATTTTCGCAATTCTTGGGTAAATGAGATCTATTAATTCCTGGACGGTAGTTACTAATATGCACAGCTCGTCTGGGATAATAATCATACCGTCTTTTGATGGAATATCACCGTTTTCTATTTTCAATAACAGATCAAAAAATTTCACAGCAGATACATCACCCCCCAGATGTACTCGCATATTTTTTGTTAGCTTTAGTATTTCTACTACGAGTCACAACATTGATCTTCTCAGACAGGCTTTAATTTCGTCAACTCGAGTTCCTCTAGGTACCACGGGTAAAGTTTGGCGAAAATCTCCTGCCAACAGTACTATCACACCACCGATCAAGTTTTTGTTTCCGCGAATGTCCTGCAGGGTCCTATTTATAGTCTCAACGCTTCCCTTGTGCGCCATTGTAATTTCATCCCACATAATAATTTTATTAGTCTTTGCTGCTTTGTTTCGATACACTGCATATTAGCGTTTCTGTATGTGTCAGATCGACTGGCAGCTTAAAGGTTGCATGCCCGTTCGGCCACCATCCGCTTACGTGGCAGCAATTCCGGAGGAGGCGACAGCAAGGGCAATACCATGAGTACTTCTTGTTTTTGCTAATATCAAGTTTACTAGGTAGGTTTTTCCAGTGCCTCCTGAAACGTCTAAAAAGAAAAGTCGCCCCGCGTTTGTTTCGACACTGGTTATAATTTTGTCTTACGTTAACTTTTGCTCTATGGTTAATATATCCTCATTGACGGTGACGAACCTCCCTAAATCCTGAACATTATAGTTAGTCTCCCTCAGATATTCTATGTTTCCTAAATCACTTGGTCTGTTCGGTTGTGGCAAACCTTATTCCTGGAGAGTATGACCAGCTAATGTCAATTTCATACAGACACTCATTGTACACTTCACCAAAAAATTCCTGAATATCACCATCAACCTCGCGCTCAATTTGTTGCTTAAAATCTTCGAATAAATAATCTTTGAATTTTTCCCATAGGCCTAATTAATCCGACATTTGACAGAAAACCAACATAATCGTAAACAGGTCTCTAATTCTATAGAGTGTATTGCAAAGCGCAACCTCTTCCAAGGGCACGTACCAGTGCTGATCGTCCTCAAGCAAGCCTAAAGTCTTGCAAGCGGATTGGAATTTGAAATGTAGGATGCATCACACCATTAACAGTTTTTAAAGCTTCAAATGAAGTAGGACCTCGTACTTCATGAAGGAGAAAACGAAGATAATAGCATTCTGTATTATTAGGATGCACTGTGTACACTCTGCCCAAAGCATGTTCTTTTTTGACACCTGGCGATCCATCAACATCAACTCCTCTTTTTCTTCTTTCAAATCTAGTATTTTTGTTCCAAACGTAATATGCAGGTACATCAAAATACTTCAATGTTTTTGCGAAATCGTTCATTTGACACAGCTTAAAGAAAGCTAAAAGAGTAGTTGTAGGTGGATTGGCTGCTCTATCAGCTGGATTTTGTTCATTAAAATAAATCCTTTGGCCATTCTCTAAATGAACCGCAAGATGAACAACTGTGGGAAAATGTTCGTGAACTGGGAATCCCAGAATCCACCACACCGCCTCTGAGCTACTAATATATCTTCCGTTTTCATAAGTTTTTACTTGGTCGGACCCTTTATTGACGTACTTAGAAACATATTTTATGGACTTAACCGAATTACAGTACTCGACATTGATGTGTGCGTTAAACATCCTTAAAAGAAGTTGATTATATGGTACTATCTAGTGTTTCAACTCTTCTGTAAGTTGGATAGCCGTCACTCAAAACGTATTTTTTTATTACTTACTTTCGAATAGTATACAAAACAGTTTCAAAATCGTACCTTGAAAAAATAAGTACTGTTCCATAGAAACTTTGCCACCCCGTTCACCTTATTAGGAGATGAATTTTCTAAAATAATGAAACATGTGTTATTTTATTTCTTTTGAAGAGTATATTTACAAAGTGTCATCATCGAAATTTAAAAAAAAATGTTTTTTCCTACAAACTTTACCACCTCTTTAGGAATGGAATTTCAAAAAAATCCTCCTTAGTGCACCCCTAGGGTACTCAAAGAATATTTCTTCCAAATTAAAATCTCTAAGTTCTCCGGTTTAGGCTGTGAGTTGTGTGTCAGTCAGTCACGGCACTATCTTATAGGTATATAATATATATATATATATATATATATATATATATATATATATATATATATATATATATACGAGGCTGGTTTGAAAAGTCCGTGCAAAGGAGATGGCACCACCGGCGCGTATCGAGGTCATGTTTAGTTAGTAGCATCTCTTGAATGAACGCACACCAAGTTTCAGCCATATTAGTCTATTTCTTTGTGTTTGGCATTCGTGTGAATCAGGGAAGTCGAGTGATTTTCAAGAAATGGACGAAAAAGAATTTCGTGTGGTGACTAAACATTACTTTATGAAAGGCAAAACGCCTCAGGAGACTAAAGAGAAGCTTGATAAACATTATGGTGACTCTGCACCTTCGATTAGAACAGTTTATAAATGGTTTCAAAATTTTCGGACTGGCCATATGGGCACAAGTGACGCTGAACGTTCTGGACGGCCTGTGGAGGTTACGACTCCAGAAATCATTGATCAAATCCATGATATGGTGATGGATGACAGAAGAGTTAAGGTGCGTGAGATTGCTAGTGCTGTGGGCATCTCGACTGAACGGGTACATAATATTTTGCATAAACATTTGGACATGAGAAAGCTATCCGCAAGATGGGTCCGCGATTGCTCACGCTTGACCAAAAACGGAATTGTGTGAAGTGTTGCAAGGATGGTTTGCAGCTGTTCCAGAAGAATCCGGAGGACTTTAAGCGTCGTTTCGTCACTGTGGATGAAACATGGATACATTACTATACTCTTGAGACCAAACAACAATCTAAACAATGGGTTACCAAGGGGGAATCTGCACCAGAAAAGGCGAAGACCGTTCCTTCGGCCGGAAAGGTTATGGCGACTGTCTTTTGGGATTCGCAAGGGATCATCCTCATCGACTATCTGGAAAAGGGTAAAACTATTACAAGTGAATATTATTCATCGTTACTGGACCGTTTGAAAACCGAGCTGCAAGAAAAACGCCCGCGATTGGCCCACAAGAAAGTCCTTTTCCATCACGACAATGCACCAGCACACACCTCAGCAGTTGTGTTCGCAAAATTAATGGAAATAGGATTCCAACTCGTTTCACATCCCCCCTATTCTCCAGACTTGGCTCCCTCGGACTACTATTTGTTCCCCAATTTGAAGAAATGGCTGGCGGAACAAAGATTTTATTCAAACGAGGAGGTGATTGCAGACACTAATGAATATTTTGCAGACTTGGACAAATCCTATTATTCGGAAGGGATCAACAAACTAGAACATCGTTGGACGAAGTGTATAAGCCTAAAAGGGGACTATGTCGAAAAATAAAAAAGGTTTATCCCTAACACATAAGTAGTTTTTATTTTTGCACGGACTTTTCAAACCAGCCTCGTATATACATATGTATGTATATATATATATATATATATATATATATATATATATATATATATATATATATATATATATATGTATATATATACATATATATGTATATATATATATATATATATATATATATATATATACATATGTATATATATATATATATATATATATATATATATATATATATATATATATATATATATATATATATATATATATTGTGGCGTGTGAAAAGATTGCCTCTCGTTTGGGCACAATTTTGTGGCATTTTCACTTTCTTTGCCCGCACGTTGAGGCGCTATTTTTGTAGCCCCTCCTTTCTATACTTTTTTATAATTTATGAGAATGGATGGAGTGGATATTGAAATTAAAAGAACTAAAGAAATTAAACATACACTAGCTCAGTTTTTCTTGGTAGAATAATATGGGTAAGAGATAATTTTTATACGTCTTTTGGAAATAGTCTCTATAGTTGTTTAAAATTTTTGGTTGTACAAATTTTGGGCACCATTCATTTTAAAATAAAAATGATCTAACTTCAGCTAAAAAAATGAAAAAACACTGAAGGGTTATGTATTTGGTAAAGATAATTTTGATGTGGTACAAGCCTTTTGTCCTGAAAAGTAAAATAGGTGGTACAGTGAAATACTAGTCTTAAACAAGAAGAAAAGGTTTATTAATGACTAAATTAAAAAGTTCTAACTTTGCGGTTCTGTTATTCTCCTGTATTACAAAAAAAACCTTAGCCTAATAAGTGGTATTACTAGCTAGAGTCCTTAAATCAGGAGTTAAAGGTTCGTGATGTTCACTTCACGAACTATCTGTTCTATACGAGATGATATGCACTTATCAGCGGAAAAATAGGTCTACTGATGGATATTTTGGTGAATTACGGTTTTCCTACGAGCTTCTAGGCCTGTCCCGGTGGGATGTTCAAAACACAGATGTCTCCCCCTTGGTTACTTCAGTTCCCTTTGGGCTACAAACTTTTCTTTGGCCCCTAAAGGTCTGAGAATAAACAGGATTCAAGTAAAAAGCCTTGAATTGAGCACTAAAAGCACTAAAACCGTTTTTACACTACTCCATCACTAATATCAGTACAGCTATTTGATAGTGAAAGCCTGTTGGCGGCTTTCTAAAAAAAGAAGCCCTTACTTTGGCTGGGAAAAAGGAACCTGGCTGCGGCTATATGATGAAAGAAGCCCACTACGGCTTTATGTTGGAAAAAGCCTACCACGGCTTCATGTTGGAAAAAGCCTACTACGGCTACATGTTGGAAAAAGCTTTGCATTGTGTCATCAGGACCCTTAAATATTTTTCTCCCTTCCGTATAAATCACGTCTTCAATCGACGCATTAGAAACGAAACTGCTTAAAAGTTAGTAAACACTGCTTGATATAAAAATGGAGAAAAAATGTAAATTATAAAGAGAAAAACAGTAACATAACATGATCTTAAAATCTAGGAAAAAAATGAATGTTACAATATAAAGTCAAATTCAGTGCTTATTTTAGAACTACGTATTTGCAAGGAAATAACTGGGTAAATTTCTTTAATTTCAGGTACTACTTTAGTTCGCAACAATGAAAATTAATAAAATGTAAATAAAGGCATAAAGCACCCCTTTATTTATTAGAACAATTTGATTTAACAGAAGTATTTGTGCTTATAAAACTTATATTCAAATACAAGAAAATTTACAGTATATATAATATGAAGTAATGCATTATATTTCGTATACTTTCATTGAAACCTTTTTAAAAAATTTGGGTCAGGAAAATAATCACATTCGTTATGCTCTTTTTTATTTATTATCATCCCAGCTAGATCAAATCATATGGTCCTGTTGTGAAATTGAATACAAAGAAATTCCCAGCTAAGAAGGTTTTAAAGCTTTTTCATGCACTGCTGGAATACTGCTTTAACAGTAATATGAATCCGCTCAAAGCGTCACATTCGTTTCTTGTTTCACATAAATAATTATTTGCGTATCAACTATCACAGGTGTTAATCAAGTGGGTAGCTAAAGTAGGTCAAATTCAGATATCATATATCGTTCGTATTAAGCTAATGCGTAAAGTGATTCATTTAAAACTGTAACAATACTAAAGTGTCAACATTGTTGGCATAATCCAACACAAAAATACGAATAAAATTGTTCTTAAAACAGTTAAGAGTATTGCAATAATCTAAAATATATATAAAATGCAACGTCTCTCTGTCTGTCCGTTAGTGTGCTTATCACTGGAGAACCACTTATCCGATTTACGTACTTTTTTTTTTAAAACATACATATGTTCTCTGGCCAGGTTATAGGCTATATTTTATTACGATAGGTAGCATAAGGAATGAGCAGTGACGTAAAATAGTGAATAAAGTCGGAAAAAAGTTTGCAGCTAATGCGTTCCATTGCAAGCACAGATTAAACCATTAAATATGGAACAATATTATGTAGCAGAGAATATCTATAATCTATAATCTTTAACATATATATATATATATATATATATATATATATATATATATATATATATATATATATAAAATGGAATGTCTCTCTGTCTGTCTGTCTGTCCATTAGTGCGTTTATCACAGGAGAATCGCTTATCCGATTTACGTGTTTTTTTTTTTTAAAATTCATACATATATTCTTTAGCCAGGTTATATAATAATAATAATAATCTATATCTATAATATGTATAAAATGCAACGTACCTCTGTCTGTCTGTCCGTTAGTGCGCTTATCCCTCGAGAACCACTTATCCGATTTACGTGATTTTTTTAATTTATACATATGTTCTCTGACCAGGTTATAGATATATATTTTATTACATCTATAATATATATAAAATGCAACGTATTTCTGTCTGTCTGTCCGTTAGTGCGCTTATCACTAGAGAACCACTTATCCGATTTACGTGCTTTTTATTAAACATGCTAAACCATTAAATATGGAACAATATCATGTAGCAAAGAATATCTATAATATATATAAAATGTAACGTCTCTATGTCTGTCTGTCTGTCCGTTAGTGCGTTTATCACTGGAGAACCACTTCTCCGATTTTCGTGCTTTTTTTCAAACATACATATGTTCTCTGGCCAGGTTATAGGATATATGGATATATATATGGAACAATATCATGTAGCAAAGAATATAATATATATAAAATGCAACGTCTCTCTGTCTGTCTGTCTGTCCGTTAGTGCGCTTATCACTGGAGAACCACTTATCCGAACTACGTACTTTTTTTTTTTAAATATACATATGTTCTCTGGCCAGGTTATAAGGTATATTTTATTACGTTAGGTGACATAAGGAATAAGCAGTGACGATAATAGTGAATCAAGTCGGAGAAAAGTTTGTTGCTAGCGCGTTCTTTTGCAATACACTGCCTAAAGCATTAAATATGGAACAACATCATGTAGCAAAGAATATAATATATATAAAATGCAACGTCTCTCTGTCTGTCTGCCTGTCCGTTAGTGCGCTTATCACTCGAGAACCACTTATCCGATCTACGTGTTTTTTTTTTTAAATCATACATTTGTTCTCTGGCCAGGTTATCAATAATCTCCTATCTAGAATATATATAAAATGCAACATCTCTCTGTCTGTCTGCATGTCTGTCCGTTAGTGAGCTTACCACTTGAGAACCACTTATCCGATTTACGTGTTTTTATAAATTTATACATATGTTCTATATAATTCAATATAAGCCTAGATAATGGGAGATAAGGAGAAATAATGGGAGATAAGTCGAGATAAGCCTCGATAATGGGAGATAAGGTGAGATAATTGGAGATAAGTATAAATAATGGGAGATAAGGAGAAATAATGGGAGATGAGCAGAGATAAGTCTAGATAATGGGAGTTATGGCGAGATAATGGGAGATAAGGAGAAATATTGCGAAATAAGTCGAGACAAGCTTAGATAAATCGAGATAAGCCTAGATAATGGGAGATACGGTGAAATACTGGGAGCTAAGGAGAAATGATGGGAGATAAGGAGAAATAATGGGAGATGAGCGGAGATAAGCCTAGATAATGGAAATTATGTAGGGATAATGGGAGATAAGGAGAAATATTGAGAGATAAGGGGAAATAATGCGAGATATTTTATTACGTTGGGTAACATAAGGAATAAGCAGTGACGATAGTAGTGAATCAAGTCCACGCGAGCGGAGCCGCGGGCCCGGCTGGTATATGAATATAATACAAACTACAGCTAACTACCAAAGTGGCAAACACGCCTTCTGAAATAGTTAATGACACTCGTCTAGAAAATGTAAACATTTTTTAAAACAGAACTTTGTGTCATATTTTGGTAGTCTTAGGGGTTCTTAGCAATAAAATAACTTCAAAATGAATACAACATTGCAGATTGACTTAAAAGCATTTATACGATATGCTATTACGTACATAGGTATTTATTAAAACAAAGAATAGAACAATTAGTTTACTTATTTTATGTATATGTACGGAAAATCGAAAATAAAACAGTTTCATTCTTAACTTTAATGTCTTAAAAATGAGGTAATTTTTAACTGCACTCGTTTTGCGTTAGTTCTGTTTTTGGTTGCAATGTCTCTCCAAGGTTTAATAAGCAAAACGTCCGCGACGGTTGCATTTTCTTGTTGTTCTACATAAGTTAACGCTTTTTCTAGGGCCTCTAGTCCTTCTGAATGTGACATTTTTACTGGAATATTGTCAGTGGCTTCTACTTCGTTGTTATCATCATCATCCCTGTCTATTTTATTAGCATTTTTGCATACACTTTTAATTAATTCTTGGTCAGTTATTTCATCTTCCACACTATCACTGTTTAACCATTCACAAACATCGGTTTCCGTAACACTTTCACATCCTGATATTCTTGTAATAATTTGATGTAAACTTTCATTATCTCCTGTTTCTGTCTCTCCTCTTGTGAAATCAATTTTGACCAAGATTTTTCCATAGTACTACTCTTTACTTGATTCCAGGCTGAAGCTATCCAATATATAACATTTTTCAAATTTATCTTTTTTAGGCAATCAGTGAGATTGCCACCTTCATCTACTTCGTTTAAAATGTGCTCTAATAACAAACCCCTGTAATAGCGTTTTAAATTTTCCAGTACACCCTGATCTATAGGCTGAATGAGAGAAGTTACAGCAGGAGGCAAAAACATTGCTTATATTTCCCCACTTTCAAGTTGCTCCGCACTTGGGTGAGTGGGGGCGTTATCTAGTAACAGAATACATTTTCTAGAATATCCATGTTCTTTTAAAAAAAGTTCCACTTTGGGAACAAAATCTTCAAAAAACCAGTCTTTAAATAGAGTCGAGTTTATCCAGGTATTGTTTTGATTTTTATACAAAACAGGAAAAGCATTGCGACGAATATTCTTAAAGGTTCGTGGATTTGCTGCCTTACCAATACATAATAATGGGAGTTTGTGTCTTTCAGAAGCATTACTGCATGCAAGAACAGTAATACGTTTTTTGCTACGTTTGTAACCAGGTGCTCCAGCTTCCGTTTTTGAAGCTAAGATATTTGACGGCAACATTTTGTAGTTCAAGCCTGTTTCATCACAATTATAGATTTGATCTGGTTGTAAACCATGTTCTTTCATAAGCTTCTCAAAATTCTCTGCAAATTTTTTTGCAGCAGATACATCAGCCGACAATCTTTCTCCACAAACTTTTAGTGGACGTACACCATGTCTTTTTTTCCACCTGTCTAGCCATCCATCACTTGCAGAAAAATTTACAGGCGCTTTAATAACTGGCAACTCTTCGCTTAAACTCACTGCCTCATGTTTTAAAATTGTTCCTGAAATTGGTATTCCACGTTCTCGATTCTGTGTAAACCATAAAAATAAAGAATCATCCACGTTTTGGTATTCACCTCTTTTCTTACTTTTTCGTGCCTGTGTGGGCGATGACAAAACACTATACCATTTTTCAAGTTTTTCGCGATTTTTTCTCCACTCTGAAACAGTACTCACGGCTACACCTAAATCCTTCGCTATATTTTTAAGAAGATCACCATTATCTAAACGCTGAATTGCTTCAAGTTTCTCTTTTAAGGTAATAACAACACGTTTTACGCTTATTATTAAGACACTCCATTTTGTAAAATATCTATTAAAACGAAACTCTCTGCAATAATAATAGACGCAATGAGTAACTTATCGACTAACCAAAACATAGACAGCGGTGAAATTCTAGACGTCGGGGAGACCCTGACGAGTTAACGAGACCACTCATCGTCTGTTTCGAATAATGGGGATTTTTTCGTTTAATGAGAATACAATTTGTTTCGGATAAGCCGGATTTCAGATAATCGTGATTCGGATAATCGGGATTGTACTGTATATATATATATATATATATATATATATATATATATATATATATATATATATATATACCAACCAAATGAAACATTTCTTTGTTTAAGGTTGTAAATGTCTTCCGGGACACTTGTAGATTTTGGAGAGTGTTAAGTAAAAACCCCAGCAAATTGCGGCGATCAGGCAGTGACAAGGAGCCAGAAAGTCCGGATTCCATACGATTTTTTATGCTCGACAGCGGTTTCTCCTAGTAGTCTCATTCCATGTAATGGTCGACCGAGCGGTATTTTGGGTAAGTGTTTTTGTGGAATGTATTATCTTTTTATTGTTTCACAATACATATTAAAATTTTCCAAATACTTATTAGGAAGTCAAGGAATTTCTAAACAAATAAACACGAAAATAATTTGCCACTTAGTTTGAGCCGTTTTTGTCTGACTGGGTTAAAATATATTATTTCGTATAAATTATAAGCGAACAATTTATAATTTTAGAAACCACAATATTCTTCTAGCAAATAATACAGAAAGTCTTCGCTTAATTTTAGATATCTCTTAATAGATTTTAAATAATGATAGAAGTAACATTATATTATGTTAAGCATATCCTTTCATGTCATCCGAAAATGCCATTTCAATTTACAACAGTGGGTACTCTTGAAATGGTATTTCGTTAATCTGATTGCTTTTCCTATTAGGCTAAATTTTAGTTAACACATGGGCTGAAAAGTCCCGGGCCTAACACATAGATGGCGCTAGTTTTATTGCAGTCACCTTTTTTTCAGTTAATACTAACCTTCAAAAGACAGCTGTTAAAATTTCATGATATTCTATTCATTAGTTTGTGAGTTATTGTGCTAAGAGTGACGCTACTTTTGTTATTTTCAAAACAATGGATCAAAAACAATTTCGTGTTTTAATTTTACACTGCTTCTTGATGGGAAAAAATACCGTTCAAGCGAAGCAATGGCTTGAAAAGTGTTATGGGGACTCCGCTCCATCAGAAACAACAATAAAACGTTGGTTTGCTGACTTCAAACGTGGTCGTAGAGACACCGATGATGCAGAACGCAGTGGACGTCCAAATGAGGCGGTAACACCAGAAAACATCAAAAAAATCCATAAAATCGTTTTGAATGATCGAAAAGTGAAGTTGCGTGAGTTAGCTGACATCGTAAAGATATCAAAAGAACGTGTTGGCTTTATATTGCATGAGCATTTGACTATGAGAAAGCTCTGTTCAAAGTGGGTGCCGCGTTTGCTCACTGTTGATCAAAAACAAGAACGTGTTGATGATTCTGAGCAGTGTTTGGCCATGTTTAAACGTAACAAACCGGAATTTTTGCGTCGATATGTGACAATGGATGAAACATGGATCCATCACTTCACTCCGGAATCAAAACGATCGTCATCTGAGTGGACAGCAACTGGTGAACCTCGTCCAAAGCGCCCGAAAGCACAACAATCGGCTGGAAAGGTTATGGCCTCGGTATTTTGGGATGTGCGTGGTGTAATATTCATCGACTATCTTGAGAAAGGAAATACCATTAACAGTGAATATTATATAGCGTTATTGGAGCGTTTGAAGAAACGACCGCATATGGCAAAGAAAAAAATTTTGTTTCATCAAGACAACGCAAAGTCAATCAAAACAATGGCAAAACTACATGAATTGAACTTCGAATTGCTCCCACATCCACCGTATTCGCCAGATTTGGCTCCCAGCGACTACTGGCTGTTCGCAGACCTGAAAAAAATGCTCGCCGGTAAGATATTTCGCACGAATGAAGAGGTTATCGCTGAAACTGAGGCCTATTTTGAGGCAAAAGATAAATCGTTCTACAAAAGTGGTATTGAAATGTTAGAGCGGCGCTGGAATGATTGCGTTGCTCTTGATGGAGATTACGTTGATGAATAAAGCTAATTTTGAACCAAAAAAACCGTGTTTTCTTTGTTAGGCCCGGGACTTTTCAGCCCATGTGTTATAGAAATATAATACAGTAATTATTGTCAGCTCCTCTTTACAAAATTAAAAAAAAGTTAAAAAAAATTAAAATAGGAATTGGACAATGCGACTCAATATCCCCAAAGATGTTCACGTTGACTCTAAAAGGCAGGTTCAAGTCTTTAAAGTGGGAAAATAAAGGAAAGGACGGTGAACGATTAAATCACTTAACGTTCGCAGATGAAGTTGCTCTGATCGCTAATATAAAAGAAGAATTACAAGAAATGCTGATGTAGAAATAGGTCTAAAAATAAACTTCACCAAAACCAAATATTTGAACAACGAAAGCGAAGATAACAGCCAGGAATTATGAATAGAAGGTCAAAGTATAGGAAAGGTACATACGTTCATATATTTAGGACAAAAAAAATGTAAATATCAAAAAATAATTTCAAGGCTGACTTGGACAGAAGAGCCTCGTTAGCTTGGTCTGCGTTCGGAAGGTTACAATCTACATTTAAATTTGACATCCCGAATATAATAAAAGCCAGAGTGTTCGATCAATATGTACTGCCGGTATTAACATATGGCACTGAAACGTGGGCTTTAAATAAAAGTATAATAAATAATCTCCCGGTAACCCAAAGAGCAATGGAGATGAGAATGCTAAATATTAGACTCCAAGATCGTATTCCTAACATCGAGATACGAAGAAGATCAAAAGTGACAGATATAATACAACGAATATATATATATATATATATATATATATATATATATATATATATATATATGAATTGGGTGGGGCATGTCGTAAAGATGAATGATAACAGTGCGACACTGGGTATAGTTGAATGGTGGCCTAGAGAATATAAAAGATGCAGAGGTAGATCACAGAGAAGTTGGACGTTGGAGGTAGGTTGCTAGCATGTGTTGGGAAGGAGGGGGCTCCTTTACCCTGGCTTGGGACCGGCAACAGACCACTAAACTACTCAATCCACCCAGTGACCTGCAGGCGGAACGAGTCTCTGATGATGATGATGTTTGCTACTCAGATAAATCTAATATCTGCTCGTAAATTAATGCTTTAGTTAATCAAATTTCTAGGAAGACGGGATCTATTGAAAGCTTATACAATGTTTGTGGTATCTAACTTATGTCGGATGCAATACAACGTGATAAGAAAACCCTTCTCCTTAAGTAGTAAGGATAAAATTATTGTAATGTTACTGTAACGATTATAAAAATTTACTTTTAAAAGACTTTCTTTACACTAGCAGAGCTTTTAGGTTCAGCTAGACAAAATAAAACCTTTTTTATGTCCTAGGGTTGCGTTCGGTCTTTAGAAAACAAGACATGTCCATTTGATAAATATATTGGATCGACTTAAATCCTAAAAAAAGTGTGTAAGATAATCTTGATGAATTTTGGGATAAGAAATAATATAAGAAACGTAGTCTTTTTACGTCAATAAAATATAAAAATAAGTTTGAAATGAAAAATTCCAACTAAGCATAAATATCAATAAAGATGATCTATAAAATTATGAATGAATCAGGATGATTAAATGTATTTCATAAAAATGAATATCTTGCAACTTATTAATCTTGAATTACTGTGGTTCTATGTTAGGCTTAATACTTATAATACCTGAATCCTTGGTAATTAATTTTGTTTCTAATTTATTTTTAAATATATTTTTTTGACGACTAATCTGTCTGCGCTAAGGAGATTTTCGATATCATTTCGGTATGGAAGCTTATATCCCCTGTTCGAAGAAATGTCCTTCCAATGGTAAGCTTTGGCTCGACATCAAATACAAAGGAACTATTGTTTCTAAACATTTTGCTTGCTGATAATGGAGTGAAAATCCTAAATCGAAACATCTTTGTTCCTTCCCGGAACAGATTCAAAGAAATTATTGACGTAACCAAGGAGTCACACAATTAAAGAGTTTAAAATAAAGGTCTTGTCTGCCCCAACAAGGTCCTTTTCGTCAGTCGCTAAAGCCATTAGTCAAAATTTCACTAATTCACGATATAACCATTCATACGGCAAAATAATACTATTGCAACAACACTAATTGAGCAATCCAACTTGTTAGCTAAACTTTTTGTTTTACATTCTACTGTCGATTTCTGAACAAAAACACCAGTAACTATTCCCATAGCGCAGTCAAGAATGCCCCATATTGTCTTCCGAAAGCGTATCATAAAACGTTTCTTAATGAATCTAGACACCAAAAAAGCTTCTGGCGTTGACGGAATACCTGTTTTTTAACCTAACCTACAGAAAGGGAATATTTCATTCCTGTTTAAAATGCGCTACAATTCAACTGATATTCAAAAAAGGCAAGAAGACCTTGGCAAGGAACTACCGACTAGTCGAACGCTTTCAATAATATCAAAAGTCATGGAAAAGGCTATCAATCAGCATCTTCTAAAATATCTTGAATAATTGAATATGGCTTTCGTAAGCAAAGATCAACATACTTATGTAACATACGTTTGGAATAATGCAACTGAACACTTTGGAGAATCTCGAACGGTTGCACTTGTTATATCCAAGGTATTCGACCATGTTTGGCACGATAGCTTGTTAGTGAAGCTACGATCTTATGGTATGTTTGAAAAGTTCGGTTTATGTCTCTTGTGTGTCATCAGAGAGCGTTCTTTACAAGTGGTGGTCGACGGATCTTTTGTAACACCTTCACTAGAAACACCCGTGCGCCCCAAGGCTCCATAGTCTCTCCTACTCTCTTTTTCATTTACATTAATGGTTTACCGGAAAGAACCAGGAATCCTATCTACAAATTTGTAGATGACAGTACGGTTATTTCTTCATATATTTTGAATGATCGATATATATATATATATATATATATATATATATATATATATATATATATACATATATATATATATATATATATATATATATATATATATATATATATATATATATATATATATATATATATATATATATATTCAAATCAATCCAACTGTCACCACGAATGTCAACATTAAAGTAGGAAAGTGACAATACAAACATTAAGATTGCAAATTATAACATAAAAAGAATGAATTGTTTTTATACCAGTTAAAAAGATAAAACCGATACTTTACAAAGATCTAATATAATCTACGGCATTGTGGTTTGGTCTACGTTGGACAAACTTCACAAAAGCTCTCTAAGAGAGTAGCGTTACACAAAAGTGATAGTAAACACATACCTAACGCAACTAGCTTAAGCTTACACGTAAATAATACAGATCACAACAGCTTCATTCTGGATGTTGAGATTAATTACTTCAGAAGAAGTTTCTTGGAAATGTGTTATATAAAAACTTGTAAAAATAATCTCAATCACAAAAAAGACATAGAAGGATTGAGCTGCATGTATACCTATTTACTAACACAAAACCATACCAAACCAATGAAAAAGAACGATTTTTATAAAAAAATTTGGTTCCATTAAAGTTGACGTTTCTTTTCTCGTTCTGTTATTTCTGCTTTTTATTACTAATTACTTTTCTGTGTCTTTTTGTTATAAAATTAAAAAATCAAAATTTAAATATGACAAATAATAAATAACATCCAATATTAATATTCTCTTTCAAATATTTTAAATTAGCCTATGAGTCCCTTTGTTATAAAATTAAAGAATTAATATAATTAATATAATTAATATAATTAATAATAAATAACTCGTCTAATAGTAACATTCATCAAATTTAAGTCCCTTTGTTATAAAATTAAAACTGAAAAATAAATATCATTAATAATAAATAATTTGTCTAATAGTAGCATCCACCACAAAAAACAAAAAAAAAATTTACCACATCCCTAACTTTAATGCTTTTTGGTTTTTTGTCGACCTGATGACGATATAGACTACCAACAATATCCGGTTCGGACTCAAATATCACTAAATAAGTTACTAAACTCGATGTCAAGAAAGATTTTTAAAATGGAGTACCATTTCAACATCATGGTGTTTCTTACAGTTGTGTTCTGTCAGTGTTTTTGAATAATGTTTATTGATAACGTTTTATTTTTAATACTTGGGTAACTCTCTAAGTGTCCTTTTATCATGTTTCTGTAATCATGCCTACTACCTGGCCAACAAAAATGCAAATTTTTTCACCAGAGATGAATTAACTGCTAAATTTATTTAAGTAATTTCTTATACAGTCTTACAATTCATTGGATCACATTTTAAAAACGAACGTTTTGAGTTTATTTTCTGTATCTGGTTTGCATTTTTAGAATCCAGAAGAAGCTACCATTAGTGAAAGTCCGATAACAAAAAAGGAAAACTAGGGCCTTTAGATATTTGATTGCTCATCTCTTCTCCTTGTAAGGACGTATCCCATTAGTTTAACTTAGGATTGTTTGTTGCTAGTGCCCTGTTACTGTCCTTCCTCTTTCTTATATATATATATACATACATACATGTATGTATATATATATATATAAGAAAGAGGAAGGACAGTAACAGGGCACTAGCAACAAACAATCCTAAGTTAAACTAATGGGATACGTCCTTACAAGGAGAAGAGATGAGCAATCAAATATCTAAAGGCCCTAGTTTTCCTTTTTTGTTATCGGACTTTCACTAATGGTAGCTTCTTCTGGATTCTAAAAATGCAAACCAGATACAGAAAATAAACTCAAAACGTTCGTTTTTAAAATGTGATCCAATGAATTGTAAGACTGTATGAGAAATTACTTAAATAAATTTAGCAGTTAATTCATCTCTGGTGAAAAAATTTGCATTTTTGTTGGCCAGGTAGTAGGCATGATTACAGAAACATGATAAAAGGACACTTAGAGAGTTACCCAAGTATTAAAAATAAAACGTTATCAATAAACATTATTCAAAAACACTGACAGAACACAACTGTAAGAAACACCATGATGTTGAAATGGTACTCCATTTTAAAAATCTTTCTTGACATCGAGTTTAGTAACTTATTTAGTGATATTTGAGTCCGAACCGGATATTGTTGGTAGTCTATATCGTCATCAGGTCGACAAAAAACCAAAAAGCATTAAAGTTAGGGATGTGGTAAATTTTTTTTTTGTTTTTTGTGGTGGATGCTACTATTAGACAAATTATTTATTATTAATGATATTTATTTTTCAGTTTTAATTTTATAACAAAGGGACTTAAATTTGATGAATGTTACTATTAGACGAGTTATTTATTATTAATTATATTAATTATATTAATTATATTAATTATATTAATTCTTTAATTTTATAACAAAGGGACTCATAGGCTAATTTAAAATATTTGAAAGAGAATATTAATATTGGATGTTATTTATTATTTGTCATATTTAAATTTTGATTTTTTAATTTTATAACAAAAAGACACAGAAAAGTAATTAGTAATAAAAAGCAGAAATAACAGAACGAGAAAAGAAACGTCAACTTTAATGGAACCAAATTTTTTTATAAAAATCGTTCTTTTTCATTGGTTTGGTATGGTTTTGTGTTAGTAAATAGGTATACATGCAGCTCAATCCTTCTATGTCTTTTTTGTGATTGAGATTATTTTTACAAGTTTTTATATAACACATTTCCAAGAAACTTCTTCTGAAGTAATTAATCTCAACATCCAGAATGAAGCTGTTGTGATCTGTATTATTTACGTGTAAGCTTAAGCTAGTTGCGTTAGGTATGTGTTTACTATCACTTTTGTGTAACGCTACTCTCTTAGAGAGCTTTTGTGAAGTTTGTCCAACGTAGACCAAACCACAATGCCGTAGATTATATTAGATCTTTGTAAAGTATCGGTTTTATCTTTTTAACTGGTATAAAAACAATTCATTCTTTTTATGTTATAATTTGCAATCTTAATGTTTGTATTGTCACTTTCCTACTTTAATGTTGACATTCGTGGTGACAGTTGGATTGATTTGAATATATATATATATATATATATATATATATATATATATATATATATATATATATATATATATATATATATATATATATTAGCCGTACCCGCGGCTCCGCTCGGGTAGACTTGATTCACTATTATCGTCACTCCTTATTCCTTATGCTACTTAATGTAACATAGAACGTATGTATTAAAAAAAAACGCGAAAATCGGATAAGTGGTTCTTTAGTGCTAAGCGCACTAACGGACACACAGAGAGACGTTGCGTTTTGTATATATTATGGATTTTTTTTTGATAAGTGTTAAGTTTAAAAAAAAAACACGTAAATTGGATAAGTGTTTCATAAATGATAAGCACACTAACGGACCGACAGACAGACAGAGAGACGTTACATTTTATATATATTATAGATATATATTACAGAAGATTATAGATAGCCTGGCCTGAGAGCAAATGTATAAATTAAAAAAAAAAAAACATGCTAATCGGATAAGTGGTTCTTAAGTCATAAGCGCACTAACAGACAGATGATATTGTTCCATATTTAAAGGTTTAGGTAGGAGATTGCAACAGAACGCGCTAGCGGCAAACTTTTTTCCGACTTGATTCGCTATTATCGTCACTCTTATTTCTTATGTTACCTATCGTAATAAAATATAGCCTATAACCTGGCCAGAGAACATATGTATGTTTTAAAAAAAAATCACGTAACTCGGATAAGTGGTTCTCGAGTGATAAGCGCACTAACAGATAGACGGAGGGACGTTGCATTTTTATATATATATATATATATATATATATATATATATATATATATATATATATACATATATCTATATACATATCCGTGGCTCTTTATTCTTAAGTATAGATTTGTTCGGACGGAAAGGAAAAGGAACGTCAAAGTTCCAGGACTACACCTGAATTTACAGTCGGAAAGCTAAACAGGAAAGAGCACACTCCAGAGTCGCAATACTATTCCACGAAAAATATACACATCGGGCATGTCAAAACCTAGTGAAGAAACCAAAAACTTTTACCACGAACTGCAAAATACCATCAACAAATTAAGCAACAGAGAGAAAATCATAATATTTGGTGATCTTAATGCAACAGAGCGGTACCCGGAGTAATGCAAAAATATAACGAACAAACGACTAATGAGAATGGCGAGCTGTTAATTGACTTTTGCGCCAGAAACGAAATGAGAATAAACAATTCCTTTTCCCCTCATAAGCAGCAGCACAAATATACATTTAACAGCACAAGAGGACAAAAATCGATAATCGACTATATAATAAGCAACAGAGCAATCACCTCACCACAAATCTTGGACGTTCGAGTCTTCTTAACCTCAGTTAACATGGGTACAGACCATAACTTTGTCTTATGCAAAGTGATACTAGGACGCTTAAGTAAACGGAAAAAGGAGCCTGTGTATCTTCAAAGGTACAACATAGAATCCGTACAAATGGACATTGTTAGGGACCTCAATTAAAGAAGACTAGCGAACAATCCGAGGGAAATAAATCTGACCGACTGTAATGTGGAGAAGGGTTGGGAAAGAATCAAAGAGAGTATACATGGAGCGATCACAGAGGCAATAGGGAAAAGGAAAATCAATATAAATGCAAGAAACACCACTAAGCCGTGGTTCTGTCTAGAAGTGAAGGTACTAGTTGAATTAAAAAAGAAAAGCTATTTAACATACAAAAGCTTCCCGATATAAGAGCAATATGACAAGGCTACAAGGCACAGGATAAACGCGAGAATTAGTATAATCAAACGGGAGCATTGGGCTAAATTCACCAGCGATATGGAGCTTGAAATATACAGAGCACAGCAAAAAAGTATGGAGGATGCTCAAGAACAGGAAGAAGCCGGTGAACGAACTCTTGCAGACTAAAGAAGTTACTTTGGAGATATGGGAAGATTACTTTCGGGGGCTCTATGACGCACAGGAAATGCAAAAAATCAAGGGGTATCGAACAATAGATAATACCATCATGACGGAGAACGAAATAACAAAAAGACTGGAAAAGCTGAAGAATCGAAAAGCACTAGGGCCGGACGAAATATTCAACGAATTGCTGAAGTACAGCGGTAGAGAACTAGCACGTAACCTAATGACACTTTTTAGTAAAATTCTTTCAAGCTCCGGGATGCCGGAGGAATGGCATGCAAGCATAATCATTCTCACCCAGGCCAGAAAACAACAGAGGAACATCCCTCTTATGCACCATAATGAATGAAGCTATTCACGAGCCTACTAAAAGAGAAGCTGGAAGTGCAGATTACCCAAAGAGAGGAATAGCAAGGCTTCAGAAGGGAAAGGTCTACAACAGATGCAATATTCACTATAAAACAAATCAAAGAAAAGGCAATAGAATACAACACGCCCGCGTACATTTGTTTCGTAGACCTGACGAAAGCCTTCGACAGAGCTAAACTTAAAGACATAATTGAAACACTAACAAATAGAGAAGTAACAGCTAACATAGTACAAATAATATACACTCTTAACACCAAAAACATAACAGAAGTAAAAGTGGACGCGCAAACCACCGAAAGCATACCGATGCCTGGAGAATTAGGCAGGGAGATAGCCTCAGCGCCTTACTATTCAATATGCTTATCATAGAAGAGGTATCATCCCTCAACTTTGGATACAGAATAAACAACAAAAGGATAAGCATGGTGTGTGAGGCAGACGATGCTGCTATAGTTGCAGAAACCGAAAATGACTTACAAGGAAAGCTACATAAATTTCATCTGGTCAGTCAGCAGCTCAACATGAACATCTCCATCACAAAAACTAAAGGTATGACTTTTGCGAGGGAACCAATAAGATGTAAACTTGTAATTTGAAGACAAACCCATAGAGCAGGTCTCTCAGTATAAATATCTCGGAACAGAAATATCAAGTAACCATAACACAGCGAAGGACCTGAGAACTCAAATCAACAAGGCATCAGTAGTCTGGGCCAATAAATACACGAGAATAGACAGTAAAGTGAAAATCTATAAAACATGGATTAGAGCTGTCATGATATATGGGATAGAAACAAGAGGGGATACCAATAAAATAAAAAACCTACTGCGAGTTTATTTTATGGGTCAAGCACACGTGCTACAGGGAAGTCCCGAAAGCGCTCCAGGAGCGGCATGTGTGCGGAAAAAGCGATTCATGTTGTTCTTGAATCTGCGGAAATAAAAACCTTGAGACCAGGACAGACCACATGAGGAACACAGACATAAGAAAACAATACGACGTCCAAGACATAGTTAAGTGGGGAAGACAGAGAAGAAGAGAATGGTACGCTCACGTAGAGAGGATGGAGGAGGACAGGCAGGTTCGAATCGCAATGGAGGGAAGACCGGCAGGAAATCGACTACCTGGGAGACCACCGAAGAGATGGAAGGATAGCCAATTATCTTCTACAGAAGGACAAAAGGCACATAAATAGAACTTCAGGAAATACAGATCGTCAGATCACTAAAAAAGGACAAGAAGAAGAAGTAGATTCATTCGTGTTTATTTTCATGTTATAAAAACACAGATTTTAATGATGTTTCGCCCAATGTATTAGACTCTATCAAATTTAATTTTTGAGGGTGTCTTCTAATAACATTCATTCTGATTTTCCCAATATTTATACGTAGACCATATTCCTCGCCAATATCATTCAGCCTGTCGATTAGAATTTGCAGATCTTCCATTTTATTGGCAACTATTGCTGTATGGTCTGCATAACGAATATTATTTAGAGGCGTTCCATTATCTTTTATCCCTCTTCATTCATCTTTTAGAGCAAGTTGAAATATTTTGTCTACGTAGATATTAAATAATACTGCTGACAGTATGCACCCCTGCCTAACACCCTTTAAGACACTGAAAGGTTTTGTTGAAATGTCCCTATTAATTTTGATCTCGGCAGATTGATTCCAGTATAGCTGTCTTATTATTCGTACATCCTTATCATCTATACCAATCTCATGAAGCCGCTGCATCAGATAGACAATGAAACATATAAGTACATCCTGTCCTGTATATTCAATATCTTTTAATTGGTAGGTAATCCAAATATAATAATAAAATTTCAAAAATCCCAATATAGTAGGCGAAAGGCCATTAAAATAAATAAAAAGTGTTTTTATAATATAAATATAACCACGAAAAAGCCTATATTTAAGAATAAACAAACAAGAAAATATAAAAAGAAACGGTTTAAAAAAAAATGTATATATATATATATATATATATATATATATATATATATATATATATATATATATATATATATACGAGGCTGGTTTGAAAAGTCCGTGCAAAGTCCGAGAGATGGCACCATCGGCGCGTATCGAGGTCATGTTTAGTTAGTAGCATCTCTTGAATGAACGCACACCAAGTTTCAGCCATATTGGTCTATTTCTTTGTGTTTGGCATTCGTGTGAATCAAGGAAGTCGAGTGATTTTCAAGAAATGGACGAAAAAGTATTTTGTGTGGTGATTAAACATTACTTTATGAAAGGCAAAACGCCTCAGGAGACTAAATAGAAACTTGATAAACATTATGGTGACTCTGCACCTTCGATTAGAACAGTTTATAAGTGGTTTCAAAATTTTCGGACTGGCCATATGGGCACAAGTGACGCTGAACGTTCTGGACGGCCTGTGGAGGTTGCGACTCCAGAAATCATTGATCAAATCCATGATATGGTGATGGATGACAAAAGAGTTAAGGTGCGTGAGATTGCTAGTGCTGTGGGCATCTCAACTGAACGGGTACATAATATTTTGCATAAACATTTGGACATGAGAAAGCTATCCGCAAGATGGGTGCCGCGATTGCTCACGCTTGACCAAAAACGGAATCGTGTGAAGTGTTGCAAGGATGGTTTGCAGCTGTTCCAGAAGAATCCGGAGGACTTTAAGCGTTGTTTCGTCACTGTGGATGAAACATGGATACATTACTATACTCCTGAGACCAAACAACAATCTAAACAATAGGTTACCAAGGGGGAATCTGCACCAAAAAAGGCGAAGACCGTTCCTTCGGCCGGAAGGGTTATGGTGACTGTCTTTTGGGATTCGCAAGGGATAATCCTCATCGACTATCTGGAAAAGGGTAAAACTATTACAGGTGAATATTATTCATCGTTATTGGACCGTTTGAAAACCGAGCTGCAAGAAAAACGCCCGCGATTGGCCAACAAGAAAGTCCTTTTCCACCACGACAACGCACCAGCACACACCTCAGCAGTTGTGGTCGCAAAATTAATGGAAATAGGATTCCAACTCGTTTCACATCCCCCTATTCTCCAGACTTGGCTCCCTCGGACTACTATTTGTCCCCCAATTTGAAGAAATGGCTGGCGGGACAAAGATTTTATTCAAACGAGGAGGTGATTGCAGACACTAATGGATATTTTGCAGACTTGGACAAATCCTATTATTCGGAAGGGATCAACAAACTAGAACATCGTTGGACGAAGTGTATAAGCCTAAAAGGAGACTATGTCGAAAAATAAAAAAGGTGTATCCCAAACACATAAGTAGTTTTTATTTTTGCACGGGCTTTTCAAACCAGCCTCGTATATATATATATATATATATATATATATATATATATATATATATATATATATATATATATATATATATATATATATATATATATATATATATGGTATATAGATATTAATATTGCTGATCACAGTGTGGAGCAGATTTTTTTTGGTAATTTGTAACATTAAGAAAAACATCAGAGCCCATTTAATTAATTCTGGTTGCTCCACACATCTTCTTTGCGCAAGATGTTTACCGTGTTAAGATATGGTGGTCGCCACTAATAATAACGGCGAATATACCACTACAATCTTCAGTACAGATATATGGGGAGCATGGTAATGTTTTCGAGAAATTGATGGAACGATTTAATGGAATGGAATTTCTTGAGTGTTGTGATTATAATTTGTCTGATACTTTATGGTTTAATCTGGATATATACGATACTCAAGTGTCCTCGTCGACAAATTAGATTTGTACGTGTTACGGGCAACTTATGATGAGACAGTTAATCTTTATTTTCATTAAACGTTGAAAATTTGATTTTGACTTTATTTTGAATACCTCTAAGCATTCCATTACTTATAAAATCTTTATTTCCCCTTGTGTGAGTAATAATGTATATTTGGTCGATATTTGGTGGAAAAATGTTTTTAGCAAATTTACTTATGTAGAAACATTTTATAATATATGATACGATCCCTTGTTATCTTTGTGCCAGTTAAGCACTTTAATACAACAGATTTTTCGGGATGGTTCTCTAGGGAATCATTCACCTTTAACCATGAGTTTCTATATTCCGTGATAGCTGCAAAGCTCAGCTTGTTACGAGAGTCAACACTTTTATTTTTTGAGGCACATTAATAACTCCAGAAGCTTTACTATATATATATATATATATATATATATATATATATATATATATATATATATATATATATATACATATATATATATATATATATATATATATATATATATATATATAACACGTAGGTTGAAAAGTTTTTGATCTAGCTACTTAAAACACATTTTTTTTTGCAAATTTCGACTTTATTCATCAATATAGTCTCCTTCAAGAGCGATACAATCAGTCCAACGTTTTTCTAACATTTCTCTACCTTTCTTGCAAAAGTATTGTCTTTGCTTTCAAAATAGGCGTTAGTATCGGCGATAACTTCTTCACTGGAACCAAATCTCTTTCCCCCGAGCATTTTTTTGAGGTCTGCGAATAAAGAATAGTCGCTTGGTGCCAAATCTGGAGAATACGGTGGATAAGGAATTTCATTCATGGAATTTTGCCATCGTAACTATTGACTTGTGACACGGTGCATTGACTTGATGAAAGAGCACTTTTTTCTTATTCATTTGGGGTCGTTTCTTTGCGATTTCTGCCATCAAACACACCAATAACTTTATATAATATTCGCTATGATGGTTTTTCCCTTTTTAACATAGACGATGAAAATTATTCCATGCATATTCCAAAATACAGCGGCCAAAACCTTCCCAGTCGACTGTTGTGTCTTTGGTCGCTTCGGGCGGTTTTCACCGGCTGCTGTCCTCTCAGCTGACTGCCGATTTGATTCCGGTGTGTAGTGGTGGGTTCATGTTCATCCACTGTCACATATCGGATGAAAAAATCCTTTTTATTGCGCTTAAACAGGTCAAAACAGCGCTCAGAATCAATAACACGTTGTAGTTTTTGGTCCACTGTCAGCAAACGCAGTACCCATTTTGAACAGAGCGTTCTGATACCTAAATGTTCATACAAAATATGACCAACACGTTCTTTTGATATCTTTAGGGTCGCAGTTATCTCACGCAATTTCACTTTACGGTCATCGAAAACAATTATGTGAATTTTCTTGATGCTTTCCGGTGTAACCATCACATTTGGGCATCAAGGGCGTTCAGCATGCACAAAAGATCTAATATTTTAAAAACATATTTATCATCATTTTTTACATCATTTTAAAAATTACTAAAGAAAGTAAGAGCCCTTCCAGACATGTCGCTCTACCGGACTATACAAATGCTAGCCATCGTCTCCTCATGACAATCATTATTTTTATTTTAGTTGTTACAATTTAGTTTTTTATATCTTTAAAAAAATTTATGTACTCTCTTATTTTTATGATTTTGTTATAATGAATAAATATGATAATGAATATAAGGAAAGTAAATATCAAATTTTGTCTCAGGTTTTTTTCAAGATCAAATTTATATATTTAGGGATTTGACAGTTATTAAATCAACAATATAGGCCGCTCCCTATTATTTATATTTAATAAGGAAATTATGTTTAACAGACATATAGATCACAGACATTGAGGCCCATAGGTTAGGTTTTATCATTCGTAAGTGTACATTTATTTTTGATACACAAGCTGGTAGAGCTTACTTTTTCGTGTCCGATTTGTCAGCCCAATACCATGCCATGTCCATAGTGTTGGGTCTGGCGAGCCATAAATCTTGAAGGGTGCAGGAATCTGGACAGTTCTAGCAGGATAGGAAGTGCTCCGTTGTTTGTGTTTCCTCACACTCACATCTTGTGTCTGTTTCCTCTATTATTCCCCATTTTGACAGGTTCACCTTAGATCTTGCTACTCCCGTCTAGAGACAGTTGGATAAAAGTCAGGCGATTCTATGGGGTGGCTTTCATGCATGCAGTTATGAGCCTACAAGTACCTTGTTTCATGCCACATTAACTTTTTTGGCATGCTTGGACCTGTTTCAGATAGAACAGACGTACTCGCCTGTGGCGAAGCATACCGCCTCAACTGTCATTCGAAGCACCCTGGGATCCAGGGCCATATGCTGAATCTTCATCAGCTATTTGAGCTTCTAGAATACTAATTTGTTCTTGTCTATGGTGCATTTTCCTTTTGTACTTTGTAGCAATTGTCGCTCGGCCAGGTCAACTGGTTCTCTGTCCATCTTAGCTGCGTAGTCAGGTGCTTTCATTATATTTTACAAAGCCCATTAAAATATAAACTGTTATAACTGCTACGACTGAATTGCTACGAGTAAATTGCTACGAGTCAACTGTACAACGGTACTGAAAAAATGCCCAGTTTCGAATATAGAATCTTAGAACAGCAGTTGTGAATGCCTTGTCCTTTCTAAAAAGGGGAATTGAAGAATTTTTTTTTGTATTATATTATAAAAGGAAAAGTTTAAACTACATTAAAAACGAGTTAAAGTCGGTGAAGGCTGATTCGAGTCAACGGCATTGCTTTTAAACTGCTATACAATTTTTAATCGATACTTATGAAATTTGCAGAAAATATTTTTAAGATATACTAAAAGAAATTGTAAAAATCAAAAAATCGAATTTTTTACCAAGATGACTAGGTATATCCCCTTAAAATAAACTTTCCCTTATAAAAAAATATTTTGTCCACAGGGCGAAGATGGACTGAAGTAGAATTAGAAGAGGAGAGTGAATCTGAATTTAAAGATAGTAACACTTCTAGTCCTAGTGAACCTCCACCGTTCAGAGAACGAGCATCTACAGATGGACATCTTCAACAAAGACCATGGAGGTGGAGGTAAAGAAAATAACATGTTTTGCTGTTAATTGATTATAAAATACTTTGTTTATTGTATTATTTTTATTTTCTTGCCAAACACTCTAGTTGTTTCTTATAATTCTTGGTTGGAATTAGTAGAATAGAAGTTATAAAAGTACTGTTTATTGCAAACTTTAAATCAAATAATAACTCAAAAATATATAATAAATATTTATTCAGCGTTCATAACAAACATTTCTACAAAGTATCAAAAAAGCTACTTAATCAACCTGGCCACCAATCATTTTAATTATAAAATTTATTTTTCTTATTCATAAGGTCGACAGTAAACAGCGACTTTTTATAAATTGGTAGGTACTCACTAAGCAGCACCAGTTACAATCGCTTATATTATTGTCAAAGAAATACGTACGTAATATCTATATTGTCCAAGAGATACAATCATTTATTTTTTTCCTATATGTCTTTTATCAACATGATGATACGAGGGTTGCACGATAAGTACCTTGTTTCGGGTAGAGAGAGTGATTTAGTTTTTGAGTGGCAAATAGAACAACTTTTATGATTTTACAACAATAGAAAAACTGAATATCGTTCTTTTTTTTTTATGGGTCTAGCACACATGCTGCAGGGAAGTCCCTAAAGCGCTCCAGGAGCGGCATGTGTACGGAAAAAGCGATTCACGTTGTTCTTGAATCACTGTAAATTGTACTCGGTGGAAAACACAGCGCTGGGTAAATTATTCCAAAGGGATTATGTTCTCCATATAAAAGACCGCTTGAAAAGCGTTGTACGTGGAGTAACAAGCTGAACTTCATACGGATGTGAAGCACCAGCGCGACGTGTATTTCTAACATGCACCGCTTTGGGAGGAATTAAGCGGGCTATATCCTTCGGACACTTTCCATGAAAATACTTGTAGAACAGACTCAAGTCGCCAACCGTTCTTCGATGTTCCAGCGAATCAAGGCCGCCGGCGGAGCTCCAAACATGGGAGCAGTAAGAATTCCATAGTTGGTCGAATTTGAGCTTTATAAAGCATTAACAGTTGTCGTGGAGTGTAAAGCTTTCTGGTTCGAAATAATATTCCCAACTTTTGAGAAGCTCTTCTTGCTATGCCTGCAACATGTTCATGCCAGGACATATTTGCTCCCAAACTGACGCCCAACAAATTGAGCGACGTTGCTAGGGGAATGGAGTGCCCCGACATCAGTGATAAAATATTTGTTTTTGAAAAAGAAAACGAATGATGAGATAAAGGCGGAGCTCAGCGAAGTTTATGGGGACTCTACGCCTTTGTTATCGACCATAAGATATTGGACAGTTGAATTCAAACGCGGCCGTACAAGAGAGGTCTCTTCTTCTTCTTCCTTCAGCCGCTCTCCACCCACTGTCGGGTATAGGCCTCTCTCAAATCTTTCTGATACCAGTTAAGCCCTCCGATTCTCTTCAGATCGTCGCTCCATCTCTGTTGGGGTCTTCCTATGCTTCGCTTTTCACCCCATGGTCTCCACCTAGTGATCTTGCCACTCCACTTATACGTCGCTCTCGCTACATGGCCGGCCCAGCTCCATTTCAGAGATGTTATCCGTTTGGTGATATCATCCACCTTTGTTTGTTGTCTAATCCATTTACCAGTTTTCTTGTCCTTCAAAGTAACACTCAACATCTTCCTTTCCATTGCTCGTTGGTGAACTTGTAGTTTTTCTATTGTTCTTTTAGTTAAAACCCATGTCTCGGCTCCATACGTTGTAGCTGGTAAGATACATTGATTATAAATTTGGGTTTTTGATCTTTGAGGAATGTTCATATTCAGTACATATTTCAATTTTCCATATGCTGCCCATCCCATACGTATCCTTCTTTCTATTTCAAGCTGCTGGTTTTCCTTTTCTATCGTTCTTATTTGGCCCAGATAGAGGTACGAGTTTACTTTTTCTATTGTTGAATGTTCAATCACTATATTTTCATCATTGGTCTCTTCGTTACTCGTGTACTTTGTCTTGGAGAAATTTATGTCAAGTCCCACTTTTCTTGCTTGGTGGTGGAGATCTGTGATCATCTGGATCATTTCATTCTTATTGTTTGCTATAATTACAATGTCATCTGCGAATCTCAGGTTGTTTAGCCGATCGCCAGCTATCAGAAGGCCATTTTCGTCCCAATTCAGTTCTTTGAATACATCTTCTAAGAACATTGTAAACAACTTAGGCGATATTACATCGCCCTGCCTCACTCCTCTTTTCACTGGGATCTAGTTTGTCAGCTCTTGGTTTACCAGTTATGGGAAACCAAACGAGGTTACTACATCAGAAATGATTGAAATGAATATAGTGATAAATGACCGGAGGATGAAAGTACGTGAGATTGTTGAGACTGTACGCATCTCAGTTAAACGGGTGCAGAACATTCTAACAATCATTTGGATATGAGAAAGCTTTCCGCAAGATGGGTGCCGCGATTGCTCATAGCTGACAATAAACACGTACGTGTTGTTAACTTGAAAAGAATGTTTGGCGTTGTTAAAGCGCAATCGGAATGATTTTTGGCGTTGTTGATGAAATATGGATTCATCACAGCATCCCAGAGACCAAAGAATAGTCCAAACAGTCCTATTGCCGTGGCGATCCGGTGCCAAAGAAGGCCAAGTCGATTTTATCGGCTAGCAAGGGCATGGCCGCAGTATTTTGGGATGCACGGTTAATGGAGCGTATTATGTTAACTTACTGGATCGTTTCAACCATGCTGTGAAAGAAAAAGGTCATCATTTCTTTCTTTCTTTCTCTTATATTCTTTTACCATACCGGGTGTTGAATTTGGGGAAGAAAAAAATCTCCTTCATCAAGACAATGCACGCGTGCATACTTGTGTCATCGCCATGGCAAAATTCTATGAGTTAGGATACGAATTGCTTCGACATCCACAATATTCGCCAGCTATTATTTCTTATTTCCGAATATGAAAAATGGCTCGGCGGAAAAAAAATTGGCTCAAAATGAGGTGATTGCTGAAACAAACGCCTATTTTGAAGGGTTAAAGAAATCGTATTTTAGATGGGACACAAAAGATAGAAAAATGTTGGGTTAAGTATATCGAGCTAAAAGGTGTTGAGAAATAAAATAAATTTTACACATAAAAATGTATTTTATGTATGGCCAGGTACTTATTATGCAACCCTCGTATTTCCACTCGTAACCCAAGGGTTGTAACTGACTAAACAGATATTGATTTTCCAATACCGTTAATATCGCCGTCTCAGCAGTAGAGTCGTCTTGACTTTAAATTTGTTGAATTCACATTTATGGAAAGGTATACGAATAAAGCCTTAAGATATAGGATATGTAAGTATAACATAAATTTATGTTATAGACGCCTCAATAATATTATATGTGATGTTAGAATCGGTTAGACCAAAGCTAATTGTAACTCAGTTTCATCCTCAATATTTTTCGCTATTCAAGTGATCAGCTAATATGCAAACACCTACATAAAAACAATAAAAGGTAGCTTAATGAGGAGCCATTTCTCAAACCTTTAAAATTCCAAACATTTTTTATATAGTGTTACTTATGTCTTACTTTAAAAATTTACCTATTTAGTGTTCCGTACGGAATACTTATAGGATCGCTTTGGTGTCCATCTATCTGTCACACCAGATTTTCTTCGAAACTATTTGACATATGAAATTAAAATTTGGTACAAATATAGGAACTGATAGCCCAATTAAAGCCGTGTAGTTTTGAAAGTTAAATTTTGGCTCAAGGGGGTGAAATCGGAAGTAAAAAAAATTGATGAGGTCATCGAGTGGGGTGTCAAATGAATGCTTGTGAAAACATGAGTTCACAAATAGATATGATATAATACTTGCACACACAGTACAAAGAATATTTAAAAAAAATGGCCAAAAATCGCTGCCCCATCCCTATCTCGAAAAGTACTGTTCAAAAAATTTTGGAAAAATTCTGGAATAGTGTTGAGTGAAAATTATCACGAGTGCATTACGTTTAATAATTTATTCGGCACAAAAAAAATATGTGCCTTGACAATATGGTGGAAGGTTTTTTAAATGCTTCTCAGTACATTACTGCTACTGAGTCATGCATCGCACCTTACCGAAATAAAATAATTTTATTTTATTTGTTTACAATTAAAAAAATATTTAGGTAGTAAATATTTGTCTTATACTTTTATTACTAGATTCTAGATCGAGCTAGATTGATTTATTGGCTATTAGCTAGCTAAGATGGTATAACTATTATGCATTATTAACTAAATCATGAAAATACAGATTGGATCGTAAGATATACATGTCAGGGAACTAATTAACTTAACACAGGTAACGATTTGATTTTATTTTAAAAGCGATCACCGTACAGAACACTAATTGTGCAAGTCCGACTCGCACTTGGTCGTTTTTTTTGACATAGTCTGTTATGCACATCTTAGAATCAACTGGCTTGACCACCAGTCTGTAGAAAAATTCCAACTTCTTGCCTAATATATTATTGTGAATGAATTAAATGAAAACGAACAAAAATTTGTTTTTGATTTCTAGTAATGTAGAAATGGATTTTAAAGAAATATCGCCCAATTCCCTAGAGTATATATATACAATATTAGTTATGATCTTCGGACATCAACGAAACGTTTTCATGCGATAAGTTGAGTGCGTTTAATCGCTCGTAGTAACGCATTTTTTTAGAGTATCTTGAGGATACACACTGTTCCTATGGGCGATTTTTTACCCACATGTACATACAAAGCACTAATGGTACTATTCATTACTATTGTAAAATTGCGCATAAGAAGGTATTTTCATTGTTTTCTGGGCGTTTTGTGAGTGTGCAAAAGTGAAAAAAGCTACAACTAGAGACTGTAACAGTTGCCTGTATTAAATCTAAGCTAAGCTACGCACTTGTAAAACTGATTGCATCACAATCAGTTCAGATTTTGGTCAGCTATTACATACTTAAGAGATCATGCATTAAAAAATAATACTTTTTAATTGAAGAGCATAAATATTAAAAATATTTTATTTGCCATGATAAACTTTTAATGAAAATTTATTTATTTTAATTTTTTAGTAAACGAAAACTTGTGTGCTTTACTCAGTATATATCACCACTACACCAAACATTTTATTTTTGCACTCGACGCGCGTTTCGCTAACCATGTTAGTTTCATCAACAGCGATGACTGACAGTCAATCATCGCCCTTGATGAAGCTAACATTGTTAGCGAAACGCGTGTAGAGTGCAAAAATAAATTGTTCAGTGTAGGTGTGATATATGAGCATTTCCGTATGTTAGAGAGAATTTTTTTTTGAAAGTGACACTGATTAGACTGAATTTAAATCGTTTTAGTGAACACGACTTCTTTAAGAACTTTTTTTACAGCTCAATATGCAAATTTTTACTGAAAAAAATGGAAAAAAAAAAAAACTCGGTAAATTGCTGTAAAAAGGGTAAAAATTAATATATAATGTACTGTATTATAAGTTTATCCATGCGGCTTGAAATTATTCATCGTGAATCCTGATAACGGTTTCCTCTTTTATATAATGGCCGTTTTTGCCCATTTTATATCTGGAGTCAAATTAACGTCCAGGTACACTTTTCTGTGTGTGTTCTTTGACCTGCTGACTTCAAATTTTTATGTACCTTGTTGATATTAGAATATCGTATCCAAGTTATGGTCAGATTTTAGCCACTTTATGGTCAGAAATGGCCCTAAATTAAAAATGGTGTATTTAAAATATTAATCTTATAGCCTATATATAATTTATATGTATATGTAAGATTAATACACCATTTTTAATTTACGGCCATTTCCGATTAAAAAGTGGCTAGAATCTTACCACAACTTGGAAAGATATCCTAATATCAGGTACATCAAAATTCGAAGTCAGCAGCTCAAAGAACATAAGAGAAGTGTACCTGGACGTTCATATGACTCAAAGATATAAAATGGGCAAAAACGGCCATTATATAAAAGAGGAAAACGTTATCAGGATTCACGATGAATAATTTCAATAAATCGCATGGATAAACTTATAAATATATAATAATTATATATTGATTTTTGACGCTTTTTACGCCATTTCTGCAAAAATTTGCATATTGAGCTATAAAAAAAAGTTCTTAAAAAAGTCGTATTCAGCTGTGAATAATTATTTCTGAAGGTCCAAGGAACGATTTCAATCGAGTCTAATAAGCGTCACTTTAAAAAAAAATTCTCTTTTTTGAACCGCTAACATACCAACAATTTACGGAAACGCTCATATATACCGAGTAGTGTCATTGGGCCAAATATTCCAAATTCCCAACATAATTTAGGCTTTAATAGTTATGAGTTTTGTTCTCCGTTAATAAATTTCTGTGAAAATAAATAAATAAAATAAAACATTTAATTAAGAACTCAAATTTACGCTTTATCACTTGACTCTAAGCTTTTACCTAAATGTGTACGATTAAACTTTTGGCATTATTATCAATCAGAAAATGTCAAAGGAAAAACAAGAAACTTTATTCCGAACGAACCAGTTTTAAATTGATTTCAGGGAAAATCAGGTATGGAAATTTTCAAAGGTAAATATTATTTTTAGTCTCAGAATTTAATATAAAGATTAGAAATCAAAGCTTTTGTCAACATGAGTTCTGATTTTGGCAGTGTCATTAAGATAAATCTACATGTTATTTAAGTTTTAACAGATTTTAAATGTTTATACATCTTAAAGTTGTATTCTATGCTGAACAATTATATTCGTTGTCTTTTTTTTATTAAAATTTTTTTATTACATTCAAGAAAAATTCGCTGGTTGGTCGGTTATTTATAAGTGTAATGTCTCAAGTTCTCAGGATATTCCTGATAATCATCCATGCCAGAATAGATAGAAAATGTGAAGCAGAAGTAGATAACACACAATTCTGATTCCGAAAAAGCATGGGTACACGGGAAACTTTATTCTCATTAAATGTACTGGTCCAACATTGTAAAGATATGAATGTAGATGTATACGCATGTTTTGTAGATTACAATAAAGCTTTCAACTGTGTGATGCACGAAAAATTTATAAAAATTCTAGAACCAACAAATATAGACAAAAGAGATGTAAATATTATTAAAAATCTATGCTACAATCAATCAGTAGAAGTTGAAATTGGGCTGGAAATGTTCAAAAGCATAAAAATAACCCAAGGGGTAACACAGGGATGCATTCTCTCACCACTTTTGTTCAGTCTTTATTATGATGTTGTATTTAATGAGGCGATTTATGAATCCGTTGAAGAAATAACAGTTAATAGGAGTGTACTGAACAACATAAGGTATGCTGATGATACTGTTCTATTAGCAAATAATATCAAAGATCTCCAGCAACTGATCAGTCGAGTCGTAGCAGCTAGCGAAAGATTTAGATTAACTATGAATATAAGAAAAACCAAGTGGATGGTAATAACAAAGAAAAATCTACCATTGGAATCCATCAAAATCTGGGACAACACCGTAGAACAGATCTCCACATTTGAATATTTGGGAACCAATATAAATGACAAGTGGGACTCAAGAAAGGAAATATATTCCGGAATTAAACAGGCCCGAGTAACATACATGAATATGAATAAATTTTTCCATCGCACAAGTCTCAGTCTCGAACTCCAAATGAGAATGGTCAAAGCGTATGTATTTCCTGTGCTATTGTATGGATGTGAGTGCTAGACCCTTGACCATAGCTCAGAGAAACGACCGAAATCTTCTGAAATGTACATTTGTAGACGCCTTCTTCGCATCTCCTGGGTACAGAAAGTAAATAACACAGAAGTACTGGAGAGAATGAACAAAATAAATGAATTACTAACAATCATTAAAATAAGAAAGACTTAATACTTCGAACATGTAATAAGAGGCCCAAAGTACGAATTGCAACGTCTAATTATTGAAGGCAAAATAAAGGGCAAACGATCGATCGGAAGACGACAGAATTCTTGGCTGAAAGACATGAGAAGGTGGTTTGGATGAGTTTCGGGTGATACTTTTCGAGCAGTAGTTCATTTAACTATACTGAAAGCCAACCTTTGTGAGGAGACGGCGTCGTGAGAAGGTCGCTTATTTGAAGAGTATAGACAATATATTATTAAGAAACTTTTTGATACAACAGGTTTACTTTAAAATAATAATACCTTCATTTTCTTTATAGGGTAAATAAGAATCATAAAGAACTGTATAAAATGAATTTTTTACATTACATTTTAGTACTTATTAAAGGATTAGTTCGATTGAAGTAGCCGTTACTTAATGGAAATTCATAATAACTGAAATAAACAGTTCTAAACTTCCACTATATTTTGTGTCTTATGATAATTGTTCCGTTACACAGTACCTTCGTCAGATAATCTATAACCTTATGTTGTTACCGATTGTCTGATGAAGGTATTGAAACAATTGTCATAAGACACAAAATATAGTGGAAATTTAGAACTAACATAAGTGTTTATTAAGTCGGAAATGTGGAATCTTTGGCACAATGACATTACTCAGTATATATCAGCACTACACCAAACACTTTATTTTTGCACTCGACGCGCGCTTCGCTAACCATGTTAGCTTCATCAGTCAATCATCGCTCCTGATGAAGCTAACATGGTTAGTGAAACGCGCGTCGAGTGCAAAAATAAAGTGTTGGGTGTAGTATGAAATGCGGATTTTTTTCTAAAAAAACATGTTAAATTCGGAAAAATGATAAAAAGTGCTTTATTCAAAGTATGTTCCATCGCTTGTTATACATTTTTCCCATCTTTCGGGCAATTTGTGAATACCACGACAGTAAAAATCTTCCCCTTTTGCTGCGAACCATTCATCGAGCCATTTTTTCACATCTTCGTACGAACCAAAGCGCTGCTCAGCAAGTGCGTGACCCATCGATGCAAACAAGTGGTAATCGGAGGGAGCCAAGTCTGGTAAGTAAGCCGCATGGGGTAGAACTTCCCAGCTGAGTGCTTCCAACGTGTCGCGAACTGGTTTTGCTGTATGTGATGGAGCATTGTCATGAAGAAAAATTACTTTGTTTGCCTCTTTCGGCCTCTTTCGGTATCCTGGCCTTTTTTCAAGCAGCGAACGGTTCAAATCGGTCAATTGTTGTTGGTAACGTTTAGTATTAACCGTTTCTCCAGGTTTCAACAGTTCATAATAGACCACGCCCCTCTGGTCCCACCAAACACAGAGCATAGTCTTTCTGCCAAAGCTATTCAGTCTTGCGGTCGATGTGGTTGGTGCGCCTGGGTCTACCCATGATTTTTTGCGCTTGGGATTCTCAAAGTAAATCCATTTATTATCCCCTGTAACCATACGATGCAAAAAAGACTTCCTTTTGTACCGAGCGAGCAAAATGGCACACGTATTTTTGCGCTTTTCCATTTGCCTGTCGTTCAACTCATGTGGTACTCATCTACCGGTCTTCTGAATCTTTCCCGTCTCTCGTAGCCGATTGGAAACAGCTTGTTGACTAACGCCCAATTGCTCGGCGAGTTGTTTTTGTGTTTGCGAATCATCTTCGTTCAATAATGCTTGCAATTCCACATCTTTGTATCTTTTTGGGGTTTTTTCCACGTTCCTTGTCCGCAACATTGAAGTCACCAATTTTGAAACGCTGAAACCATCGTTCACACGTATCTTGAGATGGAGCATGTTCACCATAAGCTTCTCGAAGTAATCGATATGATTCAACAGCAGTTTTCTTCAAATGAAAACAAAAAATTAATGCTGTCCGCGAATGCTCTTTGTTCGGTATAAATTTCGACATATTGAAGACAACAACACAACACTATACACACCCTTTTCCAATTTATCACTCGTGCGCGTCTGACACTTGTTGATGACACAACAAAATAGCGCAGTGTCAAATCTTTATAGCACAAACTGCATTGGTGCACTATCTGTTGTCTGAAATCCGCATTTCATACTTGTATACCTGGTATACTGAGATAAGTGTTTATTGCAATTATTTCTGTTAGTTGACTATATACTATATGGTAACTAGCAAATATTTATTATCAATATAACAATTAAGACAATTTCTTTATCAGCAGGTGAATTATGACTAATCTTTAAATAGTTACAATATATAATAAATAAGTGTAATATTTAAATAATAATAAATAATTGCCAAGTTTCTCTAAAACATATTTTTATTTGTAGCAATGAAGCAATTTTATACTTCAGTTACCTGGTTAACTTTCAGACAAAGAGACTGTCGGAAACGTTTTTCGTAATTTAGGGTTCTGAAACGTGATGAAATTCAAAGATCTCGTAGGGTGATTTTTTGCAAAGTCAATACTTTCCCTAGCGAGAAACCTAAAAAGCATTGTTTCAGAAATGTTTAAAAATAAACTGTTCAGACAATAAACTATTATACTGTTAACATATGAGTAATAGTTTTATAATGTGTTCTTTCTCAATAAATTTATATTTGGAATTTCACTCGACATGTTGTTATAAAAAAGCAACTACTCACATTACTATACTTACACACTTTACTTTTGCACTCGACGCGCAATTCGCTAACTTAGGTCATAAGGAGCGATGATTGGCCAAAGTTAAACATACAATTTAACGTATTTATACTTAGCCTAACATCTAAATTACTCAAGCGGAACCAATGGCATAGGTAGAACCATTAGTTCCAGTAAAGTAACCAGTAGAGGGGACTATATGGAATAGGCCCTCTGTCTTCATTTAAACTAATTGTACTTTTATCATTTCCATACTTGCGTATGCGTTTAACAATCTCCTATCCAGATATATCTTTAATTAATCTTATATTATCTAAAGTTACAGTATGGTCAACTTCAGGAGCATGATCAGCAACGCGAGAGTTTTCTCTTCTACCGTATCTTAAATGTTCTTTAAATCTTGTTTCAATTAACCTTTTAGTTTGCCCAACATACTTTTTGTCGCAATTATTGCAAATAATTTCATAAATTCCACTTTTCTCACAATTAAGGATTGGATTACCTAAGACATTCATTAGATTGTCTGATGACTTATAAACTAAAGTGAGGCCTACTTTATCAAATACCGTATTGAGTCCCCTACTATATTTCGGATTATATGGTAAGAAAATATTCTTGGTCTTATTTATTTCGCGTGTAAAAAAAGGTATAATTATGAATATTTAACCTGAACTTATATCTACTGGGCAGTCAACAAGTTTTGAAAGCGGAAATGAAACAAGATAAATTAATGAGTCGAAATACATTTATTCTTCAGTATAATATTTCTTAAGCTCAATACATATCTTCAGCGATATTCTAATCCATTTATCCCATCTTTGAAGTGGTTTTCCGGAAAACCTTTAAAATCTACGGATGCTATCACCTCATCATTTGTTGAAAAACGCTTCTTACGTAGAAATCTTTTGAAGTTTGGGAACAGATAGAAGTCAGATAGAGCCAGATCTGGCGAATAGGGTGGATTTTCCAACAATTCGTGATGAGTTTTTTCTCCTACAAATTGGTCCTTTTCTCACGAATCTTCTCATCCAGCTGGTCCAAAAGGTTGCAGTAATACTCTTTCGTGATTGTTTTACCGGTTTGAGGATAATCAATTAACAAAATTCCTTTTCCATCCCAGAAAAATGATGCTATAATTTTTTTGGACGACTTTGACCACTTTGGCTGCTTTGACGCTTAACAACCAGGCTCAGTCCACTGTGAGGTTTGTTGTCGTAGTGGTAAACCCAAGTCTTATCCATAGTTACAAATCGACATACAAAAGCAGTTTTATTCTTTGTGGAACGAGCCTAATATTATTTAGAAAGTTTCTCTCGAGTGCGTTTTTGTTCCGATGTTAGCAAATGCGGCTCCCATCTTGTCTATAGCTTTCTCGTACCCAAAACATTAGGTAAGATCTCATGTACTGATCCGTATGAGATGCCTATAGCCTCAGTTAAATCATCCAGGGTTAATTGACTGTCTTCCATTTCCATATCTTGTACTTGCACAAAAGTTTCTTTAGTTGTTGTAGTTCTTGGACGTCCTGAACGTAGATCATCACTGACGTTTGTACGACTACGTTTAAACTCTATAGTCCATCTATGAACATTTGGAAATGAAGGAGCAGACTCCTTTAACACATTTACTAACTTTGCATGGATTTCAGTTGCCGATAAACCTTCCAAAACAAAGAATTTTATCACTGCGCGATATTCGATTTTTTCCATTTTTAAAAAATACTCAAATATAGTACGTCTAATTTAACCAGCTGATAAACAATGAATGACTTAACAGATCGACTTAAAATTTAGGGCGTGTTCAAAAGATGAAGCTATTTAATATTTGGTTCAAGTGATGCTCCATAAGTATCACTTTCAAAACTTATTGACTGACCTAATATTAAATCATCGTCACGCTCATTAACTCTGGCTATATTCCTAATACGATTCCTTTCATTACTGAATCTTACTTCATTTAGAGGAAAAGTAACCAAACGATGAACTAGAAAATGTAATACGGCTAATTTATACTGTTTACAATGAAATGAATCATTAGGAATGATTTCGACAAAAAGTATGTTGAGCAAACTAAAAGGTCAATTAAAACAAGATCCAAATAACATTTAGCATATTTAAGATATGGTAGAACAGAAAAGTCTAGCATTACCGAACATGCTCTTGAAGCTGATTATACTGTCATTTTAGATAATCTAAGATTGTGTTTGTTTGTCTGAGCGCGTCGGCAACAAGGTCATTTGGCGCCCCATAATTTTATTTGGATGAGAATTAGTTAGTTAGTAGTTAGAGTCATTGAAGACTCCTAAATCTTTTAAGTACTTAATAATGTTAGGCAGATTGACTGAATCTGGATGTAATGAAAGTGAAAGGGAGGCGGAAATGTTATATTTAGAACGGATGTGTGAATAATGATCAGCTTGAAAAATATGTTTGATAGTTAAGGGATTGTTGCAATGAGGGCAGAGTCGTGAAGGATCATTATGTAACAAGTGTTTGTGTGTAAGGTGTGTGTATCCTATTGACAGCCTGATCCAGACAGAATTTTCTTTGCGGGTGAAAAGGGTTAAAGGGTGGGAAAACAGATGACTTTACTTTCCAGAGCTTATTTGGTGAGTTAATCAAATCCCATTGTAACTAAAATTGATTTAGGAAGATCCTATTTATTAATTTAAGAAAGTCATCTGGATGGTTATCTCCAATCACTAGGGTACCAATAGTTACAGTCTCCTTGGCAAGAGTATCGGCTCTATCATGTCCACTATTTCCTATATGGCCCGGAAACCAGATCAAGGTAATGTCTTTTTCCCGGAGGTGTAGAATGTATAATAGATCTCCTATTTGTCTTGAATAGGCGTATTTTTGGGTTTTGTGTTGGATGACCTCCAGGGAGCTTCGAAAGTCAGATACTATGAGGAATTTTTTATGAGAGTTGTCTGAAGCTGCATGTCTGAGACTCTCGCGTATGACTAGTAATTCTGCCGCAAATATGGATGAATAATTAGATAGTTTGAAGGATCTATGAAAGTCTCCAGTGACAAATGCAGCTCCCGTGCCCTTGTTTGATTCGGATCCGTCTATATAAATGATTTTGTGTGAAGAATAGAAATCGTGGAGTTGTTTGAATTTGAAATTAAAGAGCGAGGTGGGGATGGAAGTTTTATGTAAAGACGTAAGTAAGGAATCAATTTTTGGGGTTGGGGAAGCCAGGGTGCGAAGGAGGGGAATAGAGGGTATTGAAAAGATGGAGGGGATAGATTATGTGTGTTTAGAAATTTGTGGATACGATTTGGAGTTGAGTTAGTGGGATAACAGTGTAATCGCGAAGTTAAATTTAGATTCAATGATTTTCTGAGATGGGGATGATATATGTTACGAATATAATATTTTATTAGGGAGTGTTGTCTTGTAAGTTGAAGAGGGGGAATGGAGGACGCGCATTGCAGACTAGGTATGGGTGAGGTCTGTATACTCTTGAAGCTGAACGAATGGCTTGGTTTTGGACTGGGTCGAGTAACTTCTTTAAGGATGGGGAGGATAATTTAAGCTTAATTAAAGATGTATGTGATAGGAGATTATAAACGCATATGAAAATATGAAAATTATAAAATGTAAAAATAGTTTAAATAAAGACACAGGATTATAGTCCCCTCTACTGGTTACTTGGCCGTCTGAGTAATTTAGATGTTAGGCTAAGTATAAATACGTTAGATTATAAGTTTAGCTGTGGCCAACCCTCGTTCCTGATAAAGCGAACATAGTTAGCGACACGCTCGTCGAGTGCAAAAGTAAAGTGTTTGGTATGGTGATGCTATATACTGAATAGTGCCATGGGGCCAAAGATTCCAAATTACCAATATAAAAATGTAATATTAAGCTGCTTTTTTAACTTAATTTTTCCAGTAAAACAAGTTTAAGAAATAAATTAAATAATTAATTTATTATTCTTACAGGATACGGGAATAACAGGAGAAATCGAAGACAAAGAGCAATGTCAAGGTTCATAATGTAATAAAACCTGTTGCATTCTATGACTGTGAAATGTGAGAATAGTATTGTATATTTAGTTTGAGTAAAGATGTTTTGAAGATGAAAAAGTATTATAAAAATTTTACTATTGTGATAACAAGGATTAAATATCATAATACTGTTAGGAATGTTATTGTCTTTAACTGACATCACCTATATTGTATAGGTTTACACACCAGCATAGCTCAGTCGTACTAATTAGAGCAGAAAATCGCAAGAAGATAAGTAAAATTCTGCGGGTTTGTAAATTCATATATCCGTTGCCCCCAGTCGTTACGCTCGGTTTTATCGATGTCGGATTAACGCTTAAGTCTCTGTGATAAATGTCAATAATATAATGATGCTTAATTAACTCTATATTGAGAGATAATAAATTCCCAAAATTAATTTTGTTCTCGAAGAGTGCCTTATTGGCCATTACTTAACTAGTTCGTCAAACATAACATTACATGTTATGATGATGATACAGTTTCCTCGTTCATGGAAAATGCTTGTGTGTACGACAATATTGTCTTCGCTGTAGTAATTTTTTTCTGGGCCAAACTAACAATATTTATTATATAGAGAGCGCTCTAAAGTATAGAGATTTACAGTTGCGTACAAAAGTTTGTGGCCAAAAAACATTTTTGTGAACTGAGTTATAAAGGGTGAAGAGAAAAAATCAAATACGCCATCATAAACTACTTTAATTTTAATTTACCAGTCCGGAGATTTACACGGTCACCGTAAATCCGCCGTTAGGTTCTTCCGACCATAAACTGCTTTCGACATCAAGTATCCTGCCAATCAGTGATAGAGAGGCGCGCGCCTAGGCCGAGCAAGATTTGGCACTACAAATCTGCTAAATGGGAAGATCTCATGGAATATTTTCGAATTTTCCCATGGGTGGACGTTCGTTTTCGATCCGACAACCCATCTGACTGCGCCAGGTAGGTCTCCGATGTTATTTTGGCTGGTATGGAAGCTTACATCCCTTTTTCGAAGAAATGCCCCTCTAACGGCAAGCCTTGGTTTGATCGAAAATGCAAAGAAGCTGTTGCTTCTAAACATATTGCCTACTGACAATGGCGTGAAAATCCTAACACCATAAATCGTAACACCTTTGCTCTTGCCAGGAACAGATGCAAAGGAATTATCGACGAAACCAAGGAGGCACACAATCAACGAATCAGAAACAAACTTCTCGCTTGTCCCAATAATTCCAGGTCCTTTTGGGCAGTCGCTAAGGCAATTAGTCAAAATTTCACCAAATCCACCATACCACCACTCACACGGCCAGATAATTCCATTGCAACCACACCTATTGAGAGAGCGAACTTGTTGGCTGAACTCTTTGCTTCACATTCTACTGTCGATTTCCAAGGAAAAACACCACCTACTATTCCCATATTGCAGTCAAAGATGCCCGATGTTGTCTTCAGATAGCGTATCATAAAGCGTATTTTAATGAAGCTAGACACCAAAAAGGCTACTGGCGCTGACGGAATACCTGCCATAGTTCTCAAAAACTGTGCAAGGGAACTAACACCAATTTTCTGTAGACTTTTCAACCTATCCTACAGAAAGGGAATATTTCCGTCCTGCTGGAAATGTGCCACGGTTCAGCCGATACCTAAAAAAGGCAAGAAGACCTTGCCAAATAACTACCGACCAGTCGCACTGCTTTCAATAATATCGAAAGTAATGAAAAGGTTATCAATCAGCATCTTCTAAAATCTCTTGAAGAATTCAACATTATTAGCGATCACCAATATGGCTTTCGTAAACATAGATCAACAGGAGATCTTTTGACTTATGTAACACGTGTTTGGAACAACGGAATTGAACACTTTGGAGAATCTCGAGCGGTTGCTCTTGACATATCCAAGGCATTCCACCGTGTTTGGCACGATGGACTGTTGGCTAAGCTACGCTCTTGTGGTGTGTCTGAAAAGTTCTGTTTGTGGCTTTCGTGTTTCTTCAGAGAGCGTTCTTTGTGAGTGGCGGTCGACGGATTTCTTTCTAACACCTTCACTATCAACGCCGGTGTGCCCCAAGGCTCCATACTGTCTCCTACTATTTTTCTCATTTACATTAACGATCTGCTGGAAAAGACCGGGAATTCAATCCACAGCTTGCGGATGACAGTACGCTTGTCTCTTCATTCACTGTGAATGCTCCGACATCGGCTGCTCAGGCGAATATCCGCAGACAGCAGGAGGTCGTTTAACTTAACAAAGACCTGGAAGAAATTCTATCTTGGGGTGACAGTAACCAAGTAGAATTTAACGCTACAAAAACCCAGGCGGAAGTTTTTTCTAAAAAAGTTAACGTTGCTGAACCCGACATATTTATGTCGGGGCACTCCATTTCCTTAGCATCGTTGCTCAATTTGTTGGGCGTTAGTTTGGGAGCAAATATGTCCTGGCATGGACATGTTGCAGGCATAGCAAGGAGAGCTTCTCAAAAGTTGGGAATATTATTTCGAACCAGAAAGCTTTACACTCCACGACAACTGTTACTTATTTACAAAGCTCAAATTCGACCAACTATGGAATACTGCTCCCATATTTGGGGCTCTGCTCCCAAATATACACTGCATTTTTTGGATTCTGTTCAGAGAAGAGCTGTTCGTCTGATTGGAGACCCGGAACTGACCGGAGGCCTTGATTCGCTGAAACATCGAAGAACGGTTGGCGACTTGAGTCTGTTCTACAAGTATTTTCATGGAGAGTGCTCGAGGGATGTAGCCCGCTTAATTCCTCTCAAAGCGGTGCATATTAGAAATACACGTCGCGCTGGTCCTTCACATCCGTATGAGGTGCAGCTTGTTACTCCGCGTACAACGCTTTTCAAGCAGTCTTTTATATGGAAAACATCATCCCTCTGGAGTAATTTGTCCAGCGCTGTGTTTCCCACCTAGTACAACTTACAGCGATTCAAGAAAAACGTGAATCGCTTTTTCCGCACACATGCCGCTCCTGGAGCGCTTTAGAGATTTCCCTGCAGCACGTGTGCTAGACCCTTAAAAAAAAAAATAACAACATATACAACTGAAAAACCTTCAACTATAAATAACAATCATTTATAACAGTATTGGCCAACTTCAAATTTCATAATAAAAAGGTATATAACATAGCCAAAATCACTACGAGTATAACTCAGAAAAAAGTAGCAGTAAAAGATACATTCTTATCAATACCTTGTAGCCACACCCTTCGAAGCTAATACGGCTTCGATTGGACTAATTCGAGAATTCTGTCTCCGGTAATATTGGCTTACTCTTCTTGAACTATTTTCTAGAGAGCACATTTATTGGACCAATTCTAAGTCTCCATTTGCATTTTCAACTCTTCCCACAAATGTTATATTCTAAAACTCGAAGATTTCTCATTCTGTAAAATTCTTGCAAGAGTTTCGATCGATTTTTCGGATCATTCTCTTGTTGAAAAATCAATTCTGACTGACATATGTTCTGACAGAATATCTCTGTACATAAGTCCATAGTACCTTCAATTTTAACTATTAGACCTACCCTTTGCGACGAAAATGCCTCCCAAAGCATAATACTACCACCACCATGCTTAACAGTTGGTATTTGATACCGAGAATCATGTCTAGTACCTTTGGGTCGTCGAAAATATCCTCTTCCATAATTTCCAAATAAATTAACTTTAGTTTCGTCCGAAAACAGCACTTTTTTCCAGTCTTCAACTGTCCGATTTTGATGTATTTTTGCAAATTCTAATCTGATCATGCCCTTGAAGCTTATTATACTGTACATTAGATAATCTAAAAGTAATTAAAAATGTGTCTGATAGGAGATTGTTGAACGCATACGAAAGTATGGAAATTATAAAATATAAAAGTAGGTTAAATAGAGACAGGGGGCCTATTCCTTATAGTCCTCTCTACTGGTTACTTGACCGGAACTGATGGCTTCGCCCATGCCATTAGTTCTGCCTGAGTAATTCAGGTGTTTGGCTAAATATAAATAAGGTCTCCTGATGAAGCTAACATGGTAAGCGAAATGCATGTCGAGTGCAAAAATAAGGTGTTTGGTGTAGTGGTGTTATATACTGAGTAGTGTTATTGTGCCAAAAATTCCTTATTCCCAACATAGATGTAATATTTATGAAAAAAACACTAAAAAGCTTACTAGAAACAGTAAGAAATAATATTGTACTCATTAATTTTATTGACTACTAGCTAGGCACTGATTTGATTAGAACATGACTAACATTTGGATTTTAAGATATATACATGATAGGAACCTAACTGACTTAGCCTAGGTAAGGGATTTATATAAATGAATTGAGAAAAGTTAAGATATTTTAACTTAAGATATTTAATGACCATAAATTTAAAATTAAACTTAATATTAATAATATGTCGTTTATTTTTCGAGCAGCATAAAATATTTTCTCATACGTTTTTGTTAAATTAATAAAGGTTGAAAATTTTACTAATTATATTTGAATATATATACATACATATATATATATATATATATATATATATATATATATATATATATATATATACACATATATATGTTATATATATATATATATATATATATATATATATATATATATATATATATATATATATACATATATATATATATATATATATATATATATATATATATATATATACCAGGTGCACAAGTATGAAATGCAGTTTTCAGACAACAGATGGTGCACCAATACAGTTTGTACTATAAAGATTTGACACTGCACCATTTTGTTGTGTCAACAACAAGTGTCAGACGCGCACGAGTGATAAATTGGAAAAGTTTGTGCATAGTGTTGTGTTCAATATGTCGAAATTTATACCGAACAAAGAGCATTCGCGGACAGCATTAATTTTTTGTTTTCATTTGAAGAAAACTGCTGTTGAATCATACTGATTACTTTGTGAAGCTTATGGTGAACTTGCTCCATCGCAAGATACGTGTGAACAATGGTTTCGGCTTTTCAAAAGTGGTGACTTCGACGTTGCAGACAAGGAGCTTGGAAAACCGCCAAAAAAATACGAAGATGTGGAATTGCAAGCATTGTTGGACGAAGATGACTCGCAAACACAAAAACAACTCGCGGAGCAATTGGGCGTTAGTCAACAAGCTGTTTCCAATCGGCTACGAGAGATGGAAAAGATTCAGAAGCCGGTAGATGGGTACTACATTAGTTGTATGACAGGCAAATGGAAAAGCGCAAAAACACGTTTGGCATTTTGCTCGCTCGGTACAAAAAGAAGTCGTTTTTGCACCGTATAGTTACAGGGGATAAAAAGTGGATTTATTTTGAGAATCCCAAGTGCAAAAAATCCTGGGTAGATCCAGGCGCACCATCTACATCGACCGCAAGACCAAATCGCTTTGGCAGAAAGACGATGCTCTGTGTTTGGTGGGACCAGAAGGGTGTGGTCTATTATGAGCTGTTAAAACCTGGAGAAACGGTTAATACTAAACCTTACCAACAACAATTGACCTATTTGAACCGTTCGCTGCTTGAAAAAAGACCAGAATACCGAAAGAGGTAACACAAAGTCATTTTTGTTCATGACAATGCTCCATCACATACGGCAAAACCAGTTCGCGACACGTTGGAAGCACTCAGCTGGGAAGTTCCACCCCATGCGGTTTACTCACCAGACTTGGCTCCTTCCGATTACCACTTGTTTGCATCGATGGGTCACGCACTTGCTGAGCAGCGCTTTGGTTCGTACGAAGATGGGAAAAATGTATAACAAGCGATGGAGCATACTTTGAATAAAGCACTTTTTATCATTTGTCCGAATTTAACTTGTTTTTTTAGAAAAAAAATCCGCATTTGTATTCCTTATGTTGCCAAATATAAGAAATCATATACTAAATCCTGGTCAGAGAACATATGTATGAATTAAAAAAAAACACGTAAATGGGATAAGCGTACTAAAGGACAGACAGACAGAGAGACGTTGCGTTTTATAATATATAGAGAAGAGATGCTTATTCCCTATGTCTAAATTAACAAAATATATACTAAAACCAAGCCAGAGAACATATGTATGAATTAAAAAAAAGAACATGTAAATCGGATAAGAGGTTTTCGAGTGATGAGCACACTAACGGACGGACAGAGAGACATCACGTCTTATAATATATAGAGAAGAGATATAACGTAGGTGAAACTTAAATTATAATTAAGGTACTACCGGGAAAACCACCCCTCATCTAATCTGCAGTGAAATTTATCCGTAAAATGAAGTTCAATAAGCCCGTCTAAAGCAGCCTAGAATCAGGTAATTTTAGTCTACTAATACTTTGCCTACATGCTTAGTTAACTAACTCGCAAGCTTACTTTACCTATTCCCTTCAAATAAATTAATACCCGCAACTTTACGATCCGACCTTGGAGTAGATTTATTTCATGATATTTTATAGAGGAAAATATTAGCAAAAGAATAGTTTTTTTTTAATGTATCACCATTTTTAAGAAAATTTCAGTCAAAAGAAACTTTGATGCTATTTGGTAGATATGTTCTGTCATTTTTAAGTATTCTGCACAGAAAATATAATTATCGCTACAGAGAGACTCTCAGTTCAGCCGATACCCAAAAAAGGCAAGAGGACCTCACCAAGTAACTACCGACCAGTCGCACTGCTTTCAATAATGGCTTTCGTAAGTCAAAAGTAACAGAAGATCTTCTGTCACACATGAAATAAGACAATTGAAGATTATGGAAAATCTCGAGAGGTTACACTTGATATATCCAAGGCATTTGACCGTGTTTGGCATGACGGATTGTTGGCTAAGCTATGCTCTTATAGTATGTCTGAACGATTTTATTTATGGGTGTTTTCACAGAAAGCATTCTTTATGAGTAGCAGTTGACGGATTTCTTTCTAATATTTTCACGATCAACGCTGGCCTGCCCCAAGGCTCCATACTATCTCCTACTCTCTTTCTCGTTTATATTAACGATCTGCTGGAAAGGTCCGTCTAATTTACAGCTTTGCAGATGACCGTACGCTTATTTCTGCATTTACTTTTAACGTTTAATAGAATACTTAAATCTTCATTTATGTAATTTTTTACATAAACTGTTTGGCAAGGTTCAAAAGTCGTATAAATTTGTGTATGTTTCAAGAATTTTCGAAATTGTGAAGTTTAAATAATGCCCAGCAGTGGTTTACGAACGTTTCCCTGTGAATCTTCAGATACAGTTATAACCGGTATATATTTATTTAAAATCAAAGTTTACAAAGTAAATATTACTTGATAAAAAATATTATATAAAAGTTTAAAGCTTTTTTTATGGGCATAGCACCTTGTCGCAGCTAAATCCCTAAAGCGCTACAGAAGCGACGCCTTTACGGAAAAAGTGATTCACGTTAGTCTTGAATCGCTGAAAATTGTACTAGGTGGGAAACGCAGTCCTGGGCAAATTATTCCAACCGGATGAGGTTCTCCGTATAAAAGACTGCTTGAGAAGGGTTGTACGAGGAGATACATACGGATGTGAAGTATTGGCGCAACGTGTATTTCTAGCATGTACCGTTTTGGGAGGAACTACGCCAACTCACCCATCGAACACTATCCATAAAAATACTTATAGAATAGACTGAAACCGTCAACCGTTCTTCGATGTCCCCCAGAATAAAAGTTGCTGGTCGCTAATACTATAATATGGAAACTTTCAAGATATTTTAAAAGATGTTACTCAGTATATATCACCACTACACCAAACACTTTAGTTTTGTACTCGACGCACGTTTTGCTAACCATGTTAGCTTCATCAGGAGCGATGATATACTAAAGCTAAACTGCAAATATACCCTATTTATACTTAGCCTAACCCTTGAATTACTCAGGCGGAACTAATGGAGTAGGCAAGGCCATTAGTTTCAGTCAAGGAACCAGTGGAGGGGACTATAAGGAATAGGCCCTCTGTCTTTATTTAAACCACTTTTACATTTTATAATTTCCATACTTTCGTATGCGTTCAACAATCTCCTATGTTACAATATGATCAGCTTCAAGGGCATGTTCGGCAATGCTAGACTTTTCTGCTCTACTGTATTTTAAGTGTGCTAAATGTTCTTTAAATCGTGTTTTAATTGACCTTTTAGTTTGCCCAACATACTTTTTGTCACAATCATTACAACTAATTTCATAAATTCCACTTTTCTCACAATTAGGAATCTTATCTTTGGGATTTCCTAAGATATTCCTCAGTTTGTCTGGTGACTTATAGATTAAGGTGAGGCCTACCTTATTAAATACCTTATTGAGTCCCCTGCTATATTTCCGATTATATGGTATGGAGACATACTTGGTGTTATTTTCTTCGCGTGTAGAATGGTGGAATTCTGAATATTTAACCTGAACTTATGTCTATTTATTAGCTTGTTTACTAAGTCATCGTAATAACCATTAACTTTAGTTATATTTCTAATACGATTCCTTTCATTATTAAAGTTTACTCTATTCAGAGGAAAAGTAACCAAACGATTAACTAAAAAAGTGTAATGAGGCTAATTTGTGCTGTTAGCAATGAAATGAATCATTAGGAATATATCTATCTGTTACTGTGTCTTTCCTATCGATATCAAATTCTAATCTTTTTTTTTTATGGGTCTAGCACACGTGCTACAGGGAAGTCCCTAAAGCGCTACAGGAGCGACACGTGTGCGGAGAAAGCGATTCACGTTGTTCTTAAATCGCTGTAAATTGTACTCGGTAGGAAACACAGTCCTGGGCAAATTATTCCATATTTTAAATTTAAAATTATATAAAAATATTTAGAAAAGGCAGTTGTCATTTGTTCTCAACTTCGTGGGTGAATTTAATGGAATCATACCGGCTATTTAATTTGGAAACAAAATCATCAATATTTGCTTTCTTCGTATCAAAAATCGTGAAAATATCATCCACATACCTATACCATACCCTTGGGAAATTTTCAAATTCTTGACTGGCTTCGGTTTCAAACTTACTCATGAATAAATTGGCTATGAAAGGTGATAAGCAATTACCCATAGCTGTTCCTTCTTTCTGAACATAAAATTGACTGTTATATTGAGAATAATTTTGTTCCATACAAAGTTTAGATAATGTTAAGTATTCATGAATAATTTCGTCCTCAAAGTAATTCATTCTAAGTAATTCCTCGAGATAATGTAAAGTTTGTGGTATTGGCACACTTGAGAACATAAAACTGACATGAAAAGAAATTAAGATTTCACCTTCATTAACAATTAGATTTTTTGTTTTATTAATGAATTCTTCACTGCGAAAGTATTTAAAGGTAAATTCTTTTGACAATTATTTAGATATTAAATATGTGGGTGATCCGACCATTTACCATTAAATACTTTCGCAGTGACGAATTCTTTGGAATTTAAAGAACATTTAGCACACAGAAAAGTCTAGCATTGCCGAACATGCCCTTGAAGCTGATCATATTGTAACATTAGATAATCTAAGATTAATTAAAAATGTATCTGATAGGAGATTGTTGAACGCATACAAAAGTATGGAAATTATAAAATGTAAAAGTAATTTAAATAAAGTCCCCTCTACTGGTTAGTTGACCGGAACTGATGGCCTGACCTATGCCATTAGTTCCGCCTGAGTGATTCAAGGGTTGGGCTAAGTATAAATAGACTAGATTTGTAGTTTAGCTTTAGTCGATCATCGCTCCTCATGAAGCTGACATGGTTAGCGAAACGCGCGTCGAGTGAAAAAATAAAGTGTTTGGTGTAGTGGTGATATATACTGAGTAGTGTCATTGTGCCAAAGATCCCACATTCCCAACTTAGTTAAAAGATGTTGTTTGATAGCCTCTTTGATGACTTTCGATATTATTGAAAGCGGTGTGACTGGTCGTAGTTGCTGGGCAAGGTCTTCCTGTCTTCTTTGGATATCAGTTGAACTGTAGCGCATTTCAAGTAGGAAGAAAATATTCCTTGGGTAGTATAGGTTGAAAAGTCTACAAAAAACTGGTTTTAGTTCAGGTTAGGGCAGGCAAGAAGTTTGTTTTTAATTCTTTGATTATGTGGTTGATTGGTTTCCTTGATCATTATTTTGCATCTGTTCCGGGTATGACCAAAAATGTTTCGATTTGCAAACCATTGCCGATAGGCGAGACGTTGGAAGGGCATTTCTTTGAAAAAGTGATGTAAGTGTCCATGCCAGACGATATGACATCGGCAACCTCCTTAGCGCAGTCAGATGGGTCATCGGATCTAAAACGAACGTTTAACCAAGGGAAAGTTCGCAAAAGATTCGATAAGTTCTTCCCAATTAGCAGATTTGTAGTACCAAATCTTGCGTGGTTTATTCGTCTCACTATCATTGATAGGTAGGATACTTGATGTTGAAAACAGTTTATGGTACGAAGAATCTAATGGTGAATTTACGGTGACAGTGTAAATCTCTAGAACGGTGGTTAAAGATAGGTCAAGAAGGTTGGCGAACTCTCCTTCTCGATCAGGGATTCGTGTTGATTCATTGATAAGTTGAGTAAAGCCACAACTGATTGGGAATCATTCCGCTTCACGACCTTGTTCGTCGGTTTTTTTCGATACATAAACAAGTTGTGAACATTAAACTCGCCCAGGATGGCAATTGGATAATTAATCTGTAAATGATCGACGGTGTCTGCAAGAGAAGCGAAAAGTGTTATAAAGTTAGTATCTTTTGGTGGTCAATGGTGGCAGCAGATAAACCTTATAATGTATTGAGTAGTTATTTTTAACCACATAACGTCAAAGTTTCGGTGCTCCACGGCCTCCTATCGTAGGCAAGAGAGAACACGTCTGACAAAAAGACAGATTCCAAAGTTGTGCCTAAACCAGGAATAGCAGTCGAACCCAGGATAGAGGCAGTTGACTGTGCTCGTCGATGAACTGACCTTGGTTTCACAGATCGTGCGTACATGAGGTTTATTTGATTGCAGGTATTGGTGTGCTGAATTTATGTTTGAGTTTAAACCTCGTATGTTACAAAAATAGAATTTAAAATTGTGATCTTTGCACGTCCCTCGAACCAGCCCCCATCAGGAAATCCGAACGGAGGATTATTTTACCTCCAGAATTGTTTGATTCCGGGAGCTTCATCATGCTATTTGTTATTATCCCTAAAGCCACTAATTTAAAATAGTCAATAAAGTTTGATTTTATTAGATCATCCGACAAAAAAATGAATCGTGAAGTAACTTTATCCTGGATGGTATTATTTGCGAGTAATAAATCAGTTAATGTAATTCTCCACGATCTTTTCCATAACTTTCAAAAGTTTAAGTAAAATATAAATTGAACATAATTGACTTAAAGTAGTTGAACTTTTTACAGTGGAATGATATTGACTTCCTTCCATTTTTGAAGAGGATAACAATTATTACTATAGCATTTTAATACAGGAGAGTAAAAGTAACATAATATGTAATTTATCACAAAAGTTTTACTTTCCTTATTTTTAAAATATTCATGACGGTTGCGTTTAAAGCAATAATAAAAAGAGGAACAACGAGTATTGATAAATAATTAGTCTAGACCTAGGTCTTTCTACTATTAAAAACAAATGCGGTTGCTACGGATAGTAGATTGATATTTAATAAATACGTACACAAAGTTTAATGGTCCAGATTTCATTGTGTTATTTACAGTGAACTTTTGAAAGAAAATCCGCTAAGTGCAAGTCGAACTTTTGTAATTAGTATTCCGTACGGTGATTACTTTTAAAATAAAAATTTTTGTTACCCTAAATAAGTTTTCAACAAAGTTTTTTTTACGATCTTTGTTGAAAACTTAGGACTTTGAAATTTTTGTTTTTTCTTTTATATACCAGAAACATTACACAGGAGAACAAAAAAAAGTTTTGTCGTTGAGACGTGAGATACCATACCATATGTTTTTTGGTGTGCTGATAGCGAATCGGGGGTCAGAATTGGCTCACCACCCAAGGATTTAGACATAACCTCAAAAACAACTTGAAAATACTTTTACCAATAAATTTAATATGTAAAGGAGCAAACCACTCGTATTTTGGGGTGTCGAAATCGAATCCAAGGTTAGAATTCACCCATCATGTCAGCATTTTGACACAACCTCAAAAAACACCTCAAAAATGATCAGAAATACGTCTGTAAGTAAATTAAAAAATTAAATGAACATACAAAGAATTGACCTATCAAGTCAAGATCTTGAAATAACCTCAAAAAGTTCAGTGTTTTTCTTTTCTTGCTGGATTAAGGTAAGTCCCCTCGCTTCTCGCCCACTGGATGTTTCATTAAAATGATTCTCTTCATACATCACCCTCGCGATGCTGGATAACAGTGACTCATCTCGCCTCGTGCCCCAATGGAAGAACCTTACAACCAAAATTCTAAACCTAACATAATCTAATGCTAGAACTGTACTCCAAAAACATACACCAAGAGTTTTACACCTAACATAGCAAGTTAGTTCAGGTTGGTTATAACTTTCACAATTCTTTCTTAACAATTTCCTTAGAGTTGCTGAAAAGAAAGTATAACCTGTTCTAGTCTAATTAAATCCAGAAAAGGACCAAAAGTTGACCAAAAATAAACACTATTGGAAGGTAGAATCGAACTGGTTCAAAATAATTGTTATATTCGTAATTATTAACTCGAAAACATAAAATCCGTTAGAATTTTTCGCAAAAATATATTCTAGACGAATTGAATCAAAAAGGACTCCAGAAATGGTCAAAATGGCCAATATTCTAAAGTAAGAGCGGAATGAGTAAAAATAATTATTATATCTTTGATTGTGTTAGCCGATTCATAATAAAATTATATAAAAATAACATTACGTAGGTTTTAGTACAAGATCCACAATTTAATAAACAAACTCCCGATTTTAAGGATTTCTTAGATTTGGTTTTGTTATTCAAAATTATATTCCCTAACGTATTACTGGTTTTGAATGCTATTTTATTGTTCTTTTTTGTTAAATTTTTTGAAATTGTTCTAGTTATTTTCCCTGTGTACGTGAATATACTAAATTTTCCTTTTTTGTCATTAATGGTGGAATAAATTAGACAGATTGCTTGTTTAAACGATTTTTTTTTTCAAGATATTATCTATAATGTTGGGGTCATATCCATTATTAATTGCTATTTGTTTGATTATGTTGAATTCTTTGTTAAAATTAGTTTTAGTCATAGGGATATGCAACAGTCTATGTATGAAAGACTCAAAATCTGCCATTTTGTGAGTAAAAGGGTGGGATGAACTATTGTGTATGTGTCAGTATGTGAAGGCTTGTGAAAAATCGAGAAATCGTGTTTATTGTTCACTTTTGATATATATATATATATATATATATATATATATATATATATATATATATATATATATATATATATATATATATATATATATATATATGTCTAAGAAGTTTGTAGAGTTATTAGTTTCTAATTCTAAGGTGAATTTAATATTAGGATGCAAATTATTTAGGAAGTTAAGGAGGATTGTTAGTTGTCTATCTGTTTTCGTGAAACAGGAAAGGATATCGTCAACATATCTATACCAGTAAACAATATTTTTGCTTACCGCGTTTTGATGAATTTTTAGTTCTAAATGATCCATGAAAATTTCCGCTAGTAAAGGGCTTAAAGGATTACCAATTATTAGAACTTCTTTAGATGTATAAAAGTTATCGTCGAATTCAAAATAGTTTTAATCCAAGCACGTTGTAAGTACATCGAAAATATCCCGTTTAATAATTTCGTTTACTTTATTTTTGATTAAGAGCTTATGTACTAATTCTATGACCTTTCCTGTTTCACGGGAACAGATAGACAACTAACAATCTTCCTTAACTTCCTAAATAATTTGCATCCTAATATTAAATTCACCTTAGAATTAGAAACCAATAACTCTATAAATTTCTTAGACATATCTATATCAAAAGTGAACAATAAGTACGATTTCTCGATTTTTCACAAGCCTTTAGATACTGACACAGTCATACACAATAGTTCAACCCACCCTTTTACTCACAAAATGGCAGCTTTTAACTCTTTCATACATAGACTATTGCATAACCCTATTACTAAAACTAATTTTAACAAAGAATTCAACATAACCAAACAAATAGCAATTAATAATGGATATGACCTCAAGATTATAGATAATATCTTCAAAAAAAAAATTGTTTACACAAGCAATCTTTCTAATTTATTCCACCATTAATGACAAAAAAGGAAAACTTAGTACACTCACGTACACAGAACTAGAACAATTTCAAAACATTTAACAAAAAAAAAACAATAAAATATCATTCAAAATCAGTAATACCTTAGAGAATATAATTTTGAATAACAAAACCAAATCTAAGAAATCCTTAAAATCGGGAGTTTATTTATTAAATTGTGGATTTTGTACTAAAACCTACGTAGGACAAATTGGTAGATCTTTTGAAACTTGCACAGAACATAAACATAGTTATTTAAAAAACAAGAACAATTCACATTACGCAACCCGTATAACAAACGAATCCCATAATGATACGTTAAAAATCTTACATGTAGAAAATAAATCTAAATATTAAATTTGCTTGAATGTCTTGAAATTAACAAACGGAAAAACTCCAATCTATTATTAAACGAATAAGTAGACTTTAATCTTTATTAGTTCTCTGAAATAGTACCACAGATTTGCATTCTTAAAATAATTCTGTCTGCAAATATTATAATAAAACGATTAGCATAATCTTCGGCTACTAAGGATAGTTTTAAGCACTATATAACACATGGGCTGAAAAGTCCCGGGCCTAACAAAGAAAACACGGTTTTTTTGGTTCAAAATTAGCTTTATTCATCAACGTAATCTCCATCAAGAGCAACGCAATCATTCCAGCGCCGCTCTAACAATGGCCAAACACTGCTCAGAATCATCAACACGTTCTTGTTTTTGATAAACAGTGAGCAAACGCGGCACCCACTTTGAACAGAGCTTTCTCATAGTCAAATGCTCATGCAATATAAAGCCAACACGTTCTTTTGATATCTTTACGATGTCAGCTAACTCACGCAACTTCACTTTTCGATCATTTAAAACGATTTTATGGATTTTTTTTTTGATGTTTTCTGCTGTTACCGCCTCATTTGGACGTCCACTGCGTTCTGCATCATCGGTGTCTCTACGACCACGTTTGAAGTCAGCAAACCAACGTTTTATTGTTGTTTCTGAGGGAGCGGAGTCCCCATAACACTTTTCAAGCCATTGCTTCGCTTGAACGGTATTTTTTCCCATCAAGAAACAGTGTAAAATTAAAACACGAAATTGTTTTTGATCCATTGTTTTGAAAATAACAAAAGTAGCGTCACTCTTAGCACAATAACTCACAAACTAATGAATAGAATATCATGAAATTTTAACAGCTGTCTTTTGAAGGTTAGTATTAACTGAAAAAAAGGTGACTGCAATAAAACTAGCGCCATCTATGTGTTAGGCCCGGGACTTTTCAGCCCATGTGTTAACCAGGATTACTACCAAATATTTTTCTTTCTTATTTACTTTTGAAGAAGCCATTGTATGGTGAAACAATTGTCAAGTTACTTTAAATATGTTGGAAATCAAAACATAGTGTTTTTATATAATTTTAATAATTATTATAATCATAATTACAAATCCAAAAAACATATAATCCCGGAATTTTTCGCAAAATCAAGTTTTCTCTTTTAAAAAATGCAAAAATAGCATTTTTTCAGCGGTTTTTTACTAATTCCACGCTAGATAATTCCCAATCTATCCAGTTTTGAACTTTGTGTTCATAGAAACTTTTGATCAGAATGGCTTGAAGCATAATATATTACATTTTCAGCCGAGTTGACCAGGATCTAATTTCCATAAGATTAGTGCGGGGGTCTTTGCCCCAATTTCATAGAAATTTACCAGAGTTATCAATCCACCCTCGTATTATGAAAGAACATAATTGAATTCGGAGTATTTTTAATCTCCTCTAATTTTATATTTAAGTTGTTTACATATTTGGGATGTTAAGGTAGAAAAATCTTTTGGAACAAGTAATATATTTTTGTTTATATTCTGCCATCAAAGATTCTTGTTATGAAGAAAATATATATTTATACCCACATAAATTGTTTCTCACGTGTTACTTCGTATTTCTGAGATTATTATCTCGTTAAATAAAAATTAGGCGAAAAATATTTTTGTTGATTTGTGCCTTTACATAAAAGAAATCACAAGGAAATTTAGTCAGTTATATCGTAGTCAAATAAAATCAATTCCGACCTAATTTTTAACGACACAGCAGCAAGGGATAAGAAGCTTTATATTAGGGAGATTGAAAAAAATTCAATTTTAAGCTATTAGCTTCAGCAGGAAATTGTGAAGTTTATTTTGCGCTATACATTTTATACAGTTTATAAGACACCGTGACAATTTCTTTTATATTCTAAAAATAATTACAAAGTTTTAAAAATACAATTTATTTTTAATAATACTGTTTACGAAGTTGTTAAAAAAGTCGATATATGAGCAGTAAACTGCTGAAGAGTCTTAACTTGGGAGCACAATTTTTACCCTAATTTAAATTTTGCTATTTAACTTAAAAGAAGAAAATAAAAATTTAAATTTATTTAAGATCAAAAGTCTTGTAGGAATTACGGCAAACTAAAAATTTGCCATAGTCACCGGAGAAAAGTTTCCAGACTACACGATACCCTTTACAGATAAAATAAACTTTAGTCGTTAAATTTGAGGAATCAACAACAGGTCAGATTTTGTTGGTTTTGTAACTATTAGAAGAACAGAAATAAAATAAAAGCTTTATAAGAATAATCAATAGACTACGTTGTAATGGTCTGTAGATTCTCCAACCTTATCTACAAAAGAGAAACATTCGATTCCTGCTGCAAATGCGCATTCAGCCGATACCCAAACTTCTTTGGATTGGCAAGAAGTCCTTGCTAAACAACTACCGATCAGTCGCGCTGCTTTCAATAATATGGAAAGTTATGAAATAGGATATTAACCAGCATCCTCTAAAATATTTAGGAGGATTCAACATTATTAATGATCATCAATATGACTGTCGTAAGCAAAGATCAATAAGAGATCTTTAAGCTTACGTCACACATGTTTAGAACAACGTAATTGAACACTTTAGAGAATCTCGATATCTCGATATATCTTGATATAATCAAGAAATTCGACCATGTTTTTCACGATCGACTCTTGGTTAAGCTACACGCTTATAGTATGTCTAAAAGGGTTTGTTTATGGCTCTCATATTTCTTCACAAATCGTTCTCTATGAGTGGAAGTTGACCGGTTCCTTTCTAATATCATCCGGTGTGCTCTTAGTTTCCATACTATCTCTTTCTCTCTGTCTCTTTTACATTAAAAATCTGCTGGAAAATATCAGAATTCTAATTTCCAGCTATTCCGATGATAGTTTGCTTATTTCTTCACTTACTTTGAATGGTCGAACATCAGCTACCCATGCAAATATCTACAAACAGCAGGAAGTCGTTCAACTTAACAAATGCCTGGAAAGAATTCTATCTTGAGGTGACAGTAGCCAAGCAGAATTTAATGCCACGACAACCCCGGCGGTAGTTTTTTCTACAAAAGTTAGCATTGCTAGACCCGACATAGTTATGTCCATTTTTCTAGCACCGCCACTCAACATACTGGACATTATTTTACGCATATGTTGCATGATATAGGACAGAGAACTTCTCAAAAGTTGTTAATTCGCACACTCCACAACAACTTTTAATTATGTACAGGGTGAGTCAACGATAGAGTAAAGTTCATTATCGCATTTGTTTCGGGAATGACGAAAAAATATTAAATAAAGTAGTTTTAGGGAATGTTAAGGTGCACAGTTTAAAATTTAAGTATACAGGGTACTTCAAAAAACCTGGTAGTTTTTCTAATATTTCATTTTTTTTTAAAAAATATTAGTTTTCAATTTTAGAAAAAATTGCCGGTAGCGCCATTGTTTCTAAAGGTGGAATACTCATAATTGGTACGAGCGTTCTATGGAGATGAAAAAAATATATTGTAAAGAAATTTGAGTTAGATGCTACATGGTGTTCAAAATAAATTTATGCATTTCGACTATTTTAAATTGAAAAATCTCAAATTTTTTAAATGGCACACCCTGTCTATTATTATTTTTTCTGATAGATTTTACAAAGCTCTCCAACTTTTATTAAGTATGTCATATAACTGTTTCTACAGTTTTCGATTTATTTTGATTTTTTCAATTTTTACCTTGTTTTTAATACATTTACGCTATTGTGAAAACATAAACAAATAGTCAATAATAATTTTAATAAAGTTCAAGATATCTAATTATTAATTATTATGACGTAATAAATGTTCAAAAACATGCCCGTCTACTTGAATACACATATTTAGTCGTTTTACTATATTTTCCTTCACTTTCCTTAGCATAAAGGGCGTTATTGTCCTGCACGCATCCCGTATCCTATTTTCCATATCTACTGGTGTAGGGGGATTCACATAAACACGATCTTTAATATCGCCCCACAAAAAGAAGTCTAAAAGTGTTAAGTCACATGATCGAGGGATCACTGAATGAATCCATCCATACCGATCCATTTTTGTGGGTAACGATCGTTTAAAAATTCCCGAACTTCCCGGTGGTAATGAGCAGGAGCTCCGTCTTGTTGAATCCACATTTGTTCCCTTTCAAAGTTATCAGCTTCTTCAAGAAGCTGGGGTAATTCTTTTTGCAAAAAATTTAGATATCTAGGCCCGTTAAACGGTTCGCGGAAAAAATATTCAACATCATACATTAAGGGACCAATGGTTTTGGTTTTGAACTTCTCGGACCCAAAATGGATTAACTGTTGAATAATAATGCATGTTATGGCTGTTAACTGCTCAATTACTGTGAAAAGTAGCTCCATCAGAAAACATTATTTTGGATAAACAATTTGGATCGGCCTTTATTGCTCCATTCATGGTGGTACAAAAGTTTACTCGTCGTTCAAAATCACGGACTTGAAGTTCTTGGTGTAGTTCCATATGAAAGAGATGATACTTGTATATTCTCGTGGTGCGATTAGCCGTAGATTGGGAGGTGTCAGATAAGTCAGCTAGTTGACGGCTGCTGCCTTGGGGATTATCTTCACCATGAAGTAAAATCTCCATTTCTTTTTCCTCATTGGTAGCATTCTGGTTTACTACTTTCCGTTTCGTATACTCAACGCTACCACTACCATCAAACCGTTCCATTAAGCACTGATAAGATTTTCTAGATGGATACGTCTATTAGAGTACTTCGCTCCGTAAAGCCTTACTGACAAAAGACAATTTTTTCCCGCCTCGCCCAGTATATAAATCACATCAGTTAATTCATTTTTAGGAAAATCCATAACTATTACCTTTATACGTCACTTACTACAACAAATTAAACTATTTTTACTTGCTTAATAGACATGTCAAAATTTGACAATGCCTACATTTTTGTTTTGTCTTGGCAACTATGATGTTATAGTGTAAGTAAAGGTAAAAATTGAAAAATTCAAAATAAATCGAAAACTATTAGAAATAGGTATATGACATACTTAATAAAAGTTGGAGAGTTTTATAGAATCTATCAGAAAAAATAATAATATACAGGGTGTGCCAATTAAAAAATTTGAGGTTTTTAAATCTAAAATAGACGAAATGCATAAATTTATTTTGATCACCCTGTAGCATCTAACTCAAATTTCTTTACATATATATTTTTTTCATCTTTATAGAACGCTCGTACCAATTATGAGTATTCTACCATGAGAAACAATGGCGCTACTGGCAATTTTTACAAAACTGAAAACTAGTATTTTTTTTTTTTTAAATTGAAATATTAGAAAAACTACTAGGTTTACGTATACAACATTATTAATAAAAAAGGTATAAAATTTTACGCAAAATCTAAAAGTAAATTAGAAAATAGGAAAATCCATTTAAAAAAACATATGTTATATTGGCCACACTATTTTGAAGTACCCTGTATACTCAAAAATGATTTTAAGCTGTGCACCTTAAAATTCCCTAAAACTATTGTATTTAACATTTTTTCGTTATTCCCGAAACAAATGAGATAATGAACTTTACTATATCGTTGACTCACCCTGTACAAAGCTCAAATTCGGCCAACGGTGGAATGTTGCTCCCATGTTTTGGGATCTGCTCAAAAACATACGCTGCATTTCTTAGATTCTATTCAGAAGTATGCTGTTCGCTTGACTGAACGCCCAGAATTTACCAGCAATCTTAATTTCTTGAACAACGAAAAACGGTTGGCGACTCCAGTCTATTCTACAAGCACTCTCACGGAATGTTTTCGATTGATATGGCCCTCCTAATTCCTCTCAGGTGCATGCTTGATTCCTCTTAGAACGGTGCATGCTGGGAATACACGTCGCGCTAATACATTATTAGGTTCAGCTTGTCACTGTTCGTACCCTTTTTAAGAATTTTTTTTATATGGAGAACCTCATTCCGTTGGAATGATTTGCCTGTGTTTCCCATCCAGTACAACTTACAGCAATTTAAAACCAACGTGAATCGCTTTCTCCGCGTACGGGTCGTTCTTGTAGCGCTGTAGTGATTTTCCTGCAGCTCCTGCAATACGCCCATAAAAAAAAGATGACTTTAGCCTGAATATGTTCTGACATCACAGTGTCAACTATGACTGTTGAGACACGGGTGATGCATCATTATGTTTTAGATTGTAGTTTAAAGCAAACTTTATTTTGGAGAAAAATACAAACTCATATCTCCAATCTATCAATAATTTCATAAAACAATCTTGGTATGAATACATGATAGATAAGGCAAAAATCTGTTTTTTTTTTTCATTTATTGGACAGGTCGACTAAGTGAATCAATCGGCTTGAAACTTTCAGAAAATATTCCTCTTGTTATAGCAATAATACCCTGAAATTTTGGTACAAAAATATTGAACTTTATTGTGTCGAATTTGTTATTTAAAAATTGAATTATCCGCCATTTTGTGCCATTTAATCCAAAATGGATCTCTTTTTTTTCAAAATTTAGTTCTCGATATCAGCTTTCCGATGCCATTAAAAAAAAAATATTTTTTGGAATAATTTTAACGGTTTTTTACATTTGTTTATTAATCAAATAACAACTGACATTTTGACAAAAAAATTGTTAACGAAAATCATTTTTTTTTTTAAAAAAAAAGGTCTTACGATTCTCTACCAGATGTGATAATTTTTTTTTTTCAAAATGACCGAAAAAACGCATTTGCTTTTATTTGATTAATAAACAAATGTAAAAAAAAGGTTAAAATGGCTCCACATTTTTTTTAATGGCACCGGAAAGCTGGTGTCCAGACCTAAATTTTTTAGAAAAAAGATCCATTTTGGACCAAATGACATAAAATGGCGGGCAATTCCAATTTTAAATAACAAATTCAATTGTGTCCACTGGGTTCAATATTTTTGAACCAAAATTTTAGGGTATTTTTGCTGTAACAAAGCTTCTGAAACTTTCAAGCCGATCGGTTCACTTAGACGGCCTGTACAATAAAATGAAAAAAATGAGTTTTTTGTGTTTTTTTTCAATTTTGTAGGTTATGTACACATTTGAGTGACTTAAAACTAACCAAGATTTATGGGAAATTTCATTATGGAGAGTTTGATTATTTTTTTGTCTCGATCCGCGTTTTCAAAACTTCAATTGTTTATAAACAAAAGAGCGCAAGTTTTTCGAGGTCAAAAACTCAGAACTATACCCCTGGCGATACCTCAGAGATAATAAAATCATAATATTGCTGTATCTAAACTGCGCAATTTCAAATACTTTTTTTACTGTACTAATGATAGATAAATAAATTTTAGTAGTGTCATTCAAAATGAAGTAGAATTTTCATCTTGAAAAAATAGAAATGACAAAGAGATCAAATCAACATTATTTAAAATTTCTTTTCATTCTCAATTTACCTTCTACCTTGAGATTTTTGAAACATTAGGGTTATTCTTATTGTATTTAAGGGACAAAATTGCCAAAGTTTTATTTCTAACCAATATAGAAATAAGAAAAATAACCCGGTTTTACCTACCGTTTATATATACCAAATTTTAATAATTACGATGAAAATCGTTTCAAAGTGCTCAATGGAAAGCAGTTATACTCTGGCAAATTGTTTGAAATTATTCGTTCATATGGCAGTAATTTATACATGACTACAAAGTTCATCTTTGCTTGCTTTGTTATATGGGCAAAAACATTTGTTTTTCTTCTGGATTATTGTTCGTTGAATTGAAATTAATAGGCCATAGCCATAATGTTTGTAAAACAGCAAAAAATTTTGTATGCAAACATTTGACAGCAGTAGTTAAGTATATTTCATAGAAAATGTTGAATTTTTATAAACGACAAATCAAACTTCTTTTTTAATACATTACATGCTGCATGTGCATCATACATTGAGGTATTGAAATGACTTTATTCTAATTAAAAAAAAATGAATAAATTTGAATTGTCATATACGAAACTTCAACGCTTCTTTTTTGTAAAAAGTACCTGCTGGACGCTGCCAAATGTGTGTATATAAAACTTTTTTACTATTTTTCAAAAATTCTGTCGTTGGTGCAAGGGATTGATATTTCGAATTCAAGGACTTAAAGTTAGGAACAAAAACATCTTAGAAAAGTAAAGGAAGCTAGACATTATACTTCCCTCTAAATTACTGCTAGTTACATCACATTTTTTCTAGCGTCAAAGGCTAATATAGGGCCACTATTTTGTACCTTTCGAGCATAGCATAACCATGTTTTAACAGAATTGACACAATTTTGTATTTTATGATACCCCGTGTGTTGAATGTGATGTTATTCCATATATAAAATTTTTTGTTATAGTTTGGTTAGAATTACCTAAACAATTAAAGCATGTTCTTTAATTATCTTCTTTTTTATTATTTGCAGGTATCGACCAGGTAGCTCTGGTAACTCTACCGAAACAACATTTTTTAAACCTGAAAGAAGGATGAGTATTTCAATGAGAGGAAACAACGCTAGTTATTAAGTAAATACATTCATACTTAACTTTAGTAAATATACGTATGCATATTACATATTTGTAAATTGTAAAAATAGAAAAGGTGCAGATAGTGTATAAACTTAGCTGTAAAGAATTTAAAATTATAGTGACTGTTTTGGATTATATATATATATATATATATATATATATATATATATATATATATATATATATATATATATATATATACTGCAAAATAAAATTTGAAATGATTGATTGCTTTGTGACATGCCGTAATACAATATTTTCCAATGTTTAGCCCTCCATTGCGTGGGTTATTTTTACAGATATAAACGCTTTGTTGTTCCCTGAAACATTTATCTTAAAAAATAAAAACAAACGAGTTAAATTTTTATTCTGCGATTTCTCATTTAACTAGTTTCATGAAAGCTCTTGTTTCAAAACACTATTAAATTTTTTGAATATAAATAGGGTGTCCCAAAAGGTATGGTTAAAAATGAAGGATCTAGTAGATTGAACTAAAATAAGGTCAGAAGTTCCTATAAAAATGTCTCCTATCTTCCCCCGTTAGCAGCCACCCAAATAGGGAGCGTGAAGATAAGTTTTCATTGAATATTTCAGAAATTGTTAAAAATAAAAACATGAAATTCAGGTTCTAAAGTAAAGTTTATGTACTGAATCGGAATTTTATCTTATAATCGTCGATAAGTCAACCGGTGCGTCAAAATTAGGGGAGGACGTGGTAAAAATGGACTTAACTTTTTTTACAATAACTTTTATTGCATTTTCGCGTCGGATTAGGGAAGCCCGTGATCTTTGGCGAAAAAAAGGTACTCTTAGTTTAACACGATTAGAGGTACCAATTCCGAGTTAAAATCGATAAAGAATTTCCATGTCAGAAAAAGAGCCTATTACTTAATATTATTGCGGTTATTAGCAATACTTCGAAATATCCAGATATTTTTAAATGACCATACAACTAAATAATCACTAAAGAAAATATAATCATCAAATAAACCTAAAAACGTATTTTTATTTATCAAATCAAGAAAACAATCACAAACACTACTAAAAACATAGGAAATATTAATTTAACGGAAAAATAAAATCTATGCATAATTTCAACTAGGGAATATGTTGGATGTAGGCACCTTATGCATTTCCTTAAGTTAGTTAACCGCCGGGATTATTCCTTATTTTAGCACAGTAAAAGAAAATTCTTTCTAACAGCTCTAGTTAGTACAGGAGTCGAATAAACAAGATATTTAAGGTGGCTCCATAGAAAGAAGGAATTTAGATTTGGTGATCGGGATGGCCACCGAAATGGCCCACCCCGATCTAGCCAACGATTGGGAAACTGGTTATCTAAATATCCCCTAGCAATGTTGCTGAAATTTGGTGGTGCACCGTCGTGCATTTATCATATATTGTTACGAATATGTAACGGAGCTTCTTCTAATAAATTATTTAAATCATCTCGAAGAAATTGCATTTCTCACCATTTAGCCGCTCGTCAATGATATATGATCTAATCAAATAATTCCCGATAGTTCCCATCCAGATATTTATCAAAAATTTATATTAGTTTTTAGTCTGAATTATCGCATGTGGGTTATCCTCATCCCATAAGTGAAGATTATGGGAGTTTATTACACCATCCCTAGAAAATCCCGATTCATCTGTAAAAAGCACTGTGCTTACAAATGTATTATCTTCTCGTTGCTTTTGTAGAAACCAATTAGCGTATTCCACTCGAACAGGATAATCACAGGGTGACATAGGATGAACTTTTTGGAAATGCTAGGGATGGAGTAATTGCTCTTGAAATACCCTATTCACCAACGGACGACCTACTCCTCCAGGTTTTGGTATAAAAGATATCCAATAATAAGCACACAATTTGAAAAAGCAAGACACAATAAACCTGATTTCTGCATCAGAAGCTAAGCCATACATTAAATGCATATCCGCATACTCGACAAAAGTAAAATTTGGCATAATGATATCGACCGCAATTTTTTAAACTTTCAGATTTGACTTGACTTGTGTGTTGGCATTTGATTAATTATCATTGCACCTGGCAGAAGCCAGGTAATAGACTCTTTTTCTGATATGGAAATTCTTTATTGATTTTAACTCGCAACTGGTGCGTCTCATCGTGTTAAACTAAGAGTACCTTTTTTTTTCGTCAAAGATTTCAAGTTTCTCTAATCCGCCGCGAAAATACAATAAAAGTAATTGCAAAAAAAGTTATGTCTATTTTTACCACGCTCTCCCTTACTTTTGACGCACCGGTTGAATTATCTACGATTATAAGGTAAAATTCCGATTCAGCATATAAACTTCACTTTAGAACCTGAATTTCATGTTTTTATCTTTAACGGTTTCTGAAATATTCAATGAAAACCCATCTTCAGGCTCCCCATTTGGGTGGCTGTAGCTCCCTAACGGGGGAGGGGAGATAGGAGACTTTTTCTAGGAACTTCTGACCTTATTTTGGTTCAATCTACTAGATCCTTAAGTTTTGACCATACCTTTTGGGACAGCCTGTATAATAACATATATATTTAGTATATCGCTCTCAATTCTGGCATTAGAATATATGAATATTTTTTGTCCGAAATACTTTGAACAAGGAAAGTGTGTTAACCTAAGGCAACGTACAACATCTCTATGAATTATTTAGTTTATGCTTGATATTGATTGAAAATGCAACAGAAATCTATTTTTTTGAAGACAAAAAAAAAGATTTCAGAAAGTATAGGTCTCAAAGGATCAAAAAAAAATAGAAACTTGCAACAAAAAATAATGCTTTGCAATTAAATGGTTTGCTTCCATAAGCCATTCAGGTAGAACATATTTATTAAACAAATTTATTAAAATAAGCTTAAAATTAGTCTGTCAGGTAATCCGGTTAAAAATTTTCTAATTTCTCTTGTGCTGACGACCAAAAGTTCCTTTTTTCATCGTAAATATTATTTCATTATTGATTTGACGAAAATAACTTGATATTCACTCTTTTTTATATTTTATTAATAAAATAAATAATTTCTGCCATCGCGTCCTCATATTTATCTCAATTTAATTATCAATGGGAGGGTCGTTTGACATTGATATTTTAAGCTTTATTTAAGTACATTTATTGAATTATGAATTTTCTTTTTACTCTCCTTTAAAATTTCATTGTTTCAAACAAAATATCATAATTTTTTCATTACTGGATGTATAATTATGTAATATGTCTTTGTTACATGATTAGTGGCGTAATTAGTTTTCGATTGTTTCAAATTATTGATTACGTTTGCTTCTAGATACGATCGAGTTGACTAAATCAAACCTGCCTTTTGATGTATTTTTGTATCAGTAGAATGATACAAATTATATGCGTACTCGATTGGTTATACCCACTAAGTTAACAACCTCGTTGCACCTGCACCTTTTCTGAATTTAATTGTCTTTATAAAGGGTTGTTGGCCTTAATGATTGACCTAATTTTAAAATGGTACTAAGTTCGGTTGCATTTAGATACATATGCTATATAGAGTTGCCATTTATCAGTTAAGTTAAAAATATTAAATTTTCAGAAACAGTTGTAAACTGGATTCCGGATTATCAGTATTTAAAGAAAAATAGTTCAACTACCAAGCTGATACAAGGTAATTCCTTCTGTAATGAGTTACAAAATTTAAAAATCTTAATAATTACTACTGGAGTAATTCAAATGCCACAAAAAATTACCATTTCATTTAGATTAATTGAAAAACCAATCATAATGCATTTTTGAACCAGTGATTAAACTTATGTCGGATTCAAGTAATTAAATTATAGGAAAGGAATTCGATTACATTTTTAAACTAAATAAAATATAAATTTAATTCACTTTTAGACTGCTTTGATCATGAATTTTTTTCAGAAATGGTACCAACCTAATTTTATTATTATATTTGGTAACTGAAGATATTTACTGAAATATTGTTCAAACTATATGTGCACTTTGTACAATACCGTGTATATATATATATATATATATATATATATATATATATATATATATATATATATATATATATATATATATATATATATACGATAGATAGATATTGTGTTTCTGTTTCTCGGTTTATCGACCGTAATAAAGATTATCAGGTGCAGAGTATCGGGATAGCGGTCTATGTAGTAAAATTATTCTTTTGTGGTTTAAAACTCTATATTTCGCCAATCCTTCTTGGCTTCATCAGGAGTATTACTAAAATTAAAACCGTCATGCACACATAGGTCGTTAAAAACATACAACATGAGCTTACCAACTAGTATAAAATAGATACAAAAGGAAAACAAAACATCACACAACTAGACTAACTATACACACTCCGATCTAAGGTGTTTCTTTAGAACTGATATTAAATATTATTTAATTTCTTTTATTTTATTTTTTTTCTTATTATCGGTGTGTACAGGGTGGTCCAAATTGGACACTTTTAAAGGTGTCTTTATCTATAGGAGATAGACGAAAACTGATGTCGGTGTCTAAGGCTCAATTTTTATGATAAACTCAATGGTGAAAACCGCATATCGATATCTAGTATCATTTCAGATATGTGTTGTTTAAAAATCTGCATTTTGGAAAAATGTTTTTAATTCTTTTCCTATCGAAAAATTTGATTTCTGTAAAAATATTCTCAAAGCACTTTTTCACATAGATTTCAACAGTGTAAGTTACATTTTTTTACAACTAATATTTTAATAGTTATTAGCGCAAAAATATATTTTTTAAATGAGATACCCTGTATATTTTTCCTTATCCGAGTAGAGCTCTAAATTACCACTCTAAAAATATAGCACACTTTATATTTTACATAAATCTACTTCAAAATATAAAGGTTTTCAGTTTTTAAGCTAGTTTTAAATGCACATTTTGTGAAGTAGGCTTTAGACGGAGTAGCAATATCAATTGTTTAGCGATAGTAAAAAAAAATTCCCAGTAGTAACTCTAAGAGTCATAACTACTCGTACAATGAAATTTACTAAATGCTATAGTACTTTAAACTATGTAGAAAATAAAACAAAACAACAATAAAACAATTTATTCCGAGTAGAGTAAACTAAAACAAAACAATTTTCTATAAGAGATGTTCGAAATGTCGACCAGTTTCATTTATACATAGGCGGCACCTTTTCTGGACACTTCTTAGTTGAGTTCGAGTTGATTGGTTCAAGAGGAGTGAGAGCTGCAAAACTTTGTATCACTGCGACTTCTAACTCTTGCCTGGTGTTTGTCGGCAATTTAAAAATTCAATCTTCCCCCGAGAGAGAAGTCCATAGGTGTTAAATCTGGTGACCTTGCCGGCCAACGGTTCAGACCTTGGTTGGCTATCCAGTTATTGTCCAAATTGGCCGATAAAAAATTACTGATAACTGCAGCGTTATGAGGGGGGGGCCGTCGTGTTGAAAAAATACATTTCTAAGTTCCATTAACGGCAGTTCATCAACAAGAGGTTCTATTTGCTGCCTTAAAATTTCTAAATATCTCTGAGAGGTGAGTGTCCCTTCGTAAATAAATGGACCTATAACCCTAACTCTAAAAATTCCTGCCCACACATTAAATCCAAATCTGCCTTGATTTCTTTGCTCCACAACTAAATGAGGATTTTTTTGTGCCGACGTAAAAGAATTGTAACGGTTAAAAATACCTGCATTGCTTACATAAGCTTCGTGTGTCCAAATGCAATTTAATGAAAAATTCATGGTTACAATTCTCCAGAAACCATTGACAAAAATCCATACGCCATTGAAAATCTCCGTCTCTAAGGTGATTAACTTTTCTTGTTCTATATGGCCTGAATTTGTGCTTCTTCAAAGTACGACTTACGTTAGTTCTTGGTAGTCGGGTTGAAGTGTTAGGATAATTTCCGATAGTTCCTAAAACTACTATTTCTTCTAAGTCCTTATCCCTGTTTGATGCATAATTCCTTTTCAAACGGTGCACTATTAACTAGGTTATGTCGCAATCGAGCGAATATATCATTGAAGGGTTGACGCCTCTCTGGATACCGGTACAAATTACTTGCCGCTTTCGAATTTTCTCCGGTTTGTATGAAACACACTATCATATCCTATTTTTCGTAATTTTCAAACTTCATTGCGATTTATTTGACAATTCAATAACTGATCCTGTAGTAAAATTTGACAACTACGAGTAAATAATTGAATTAAACCATATGGCCGCTCCGTCCAAAGCCTACTTCACAAAATCTGCATTTAAAACTCGCGTAAAAACTGAAAACCTTAATATTTTGAAGTAGATTTAAGCAAAATATAAGGTGTGCTATATTTTTAGAATGGTAATTAAAAGCTCTATTCAGATAAGGAAAAATATACAGGGTATCTCATTTAAAAAATATATTTTTGCGTTAGTAACTATTAAAATATTAGTTGTAAGAAAATGTAACTTACACTGTTGAAATCCACGTGAAAAAGTGCTTTGAGAATATTTTTACAGAAATCCAAAAATTTTCAAAAGGAAAAGAATTACAAACATTTTTCCAAAATGCAGATTTTTGAAAAACACCCTGTATATCTGAAACGGTACTAGATATCGATATGCGGTTTTCACCATTGAATTTATCATAAAAATTGAGCCTCAGACACCGACATCAGTCTCGTCTATCTCCTTTAGATAAAGGGGTTTACCTTCAAAAGTGTCCAATTTGGACCACCCTGTACACACCGATAATAAGAAAAAAAAATAAATAAAAGAAATTAAATAATATTCAATATCAGTTCTAAAAAAATACCTTAGATAGGAGTGTATGTAGTTAGTCTAGTTGTGTGATGTTTTGTTTTCCTTTTGTTTCTATTTTATTCTAGTTAGTAAGTTCATGTTGTACGTTTTAGCGACCTATGTGTGCATGACGGTTTTAATTTTAGTAATACTTCTGATGAAGCCGAGAAGGATTGGCGAAATATAAAGTTTTAAACAACAAAAGAATAATTTTACTACACAGATCGACAGACTATATATAGCAATTGATTTCTGGAATCTTTATGTCCATAAGTCTTTTAATTTTAATAGCGGGTGTAGGTTTACGTTTTGCCCTTGGATTTTGGCATTTTCAAAAATTTTTCTTCGATGTAATTTTCACTTCATGGAAATAAGCGAAAATACCCAAATCCAGGGTAAAAACGTGAAATAAAAAAAAAATTATAAAACAAGGAAACTCAAGCCTGTTAATTAAACGAACCTATACCCAAGATTAAAATTAAAAGATATATATATATATATATATATATATATATATATATATATATATATATATATATATATTTATATTTATATATACACGTATACCGGGCAACAGCCAACATGTAACATCCTGTAATTTTTTTATTTTGAAAATTACATATTTGCATTTTTAGATATCAGAATGGGACATTATTAGGCTTTTTTATCACTTAAGAAATATTTTTAACTACTTCCAGTTTGATCGGAAGTGACTGCAACTTTCTTATTTTTAATAGAACTCTGTATATATTTTTTTATCAATTTCAACTTGCTTTGAAATTCTCTTTCCAACGATGTATCACAAATTGACATTTGTTTGACAGGTGATCGACAAAAACTTATTTAAACTCTTAGACTTAGGCGGCCATGGCGGATATACTAGCAATTGTTTTTGTTCGTTTTATTTCACTCTGGAAAGAATTTAAGACTATTCATTTATCGTGTCATTTTCGCGAGTCTAAGTGGCTTCTACAAAATTTTATGCTTTACATTCAGTTATAGAATTTTCTCTTTAAATAGTGATCAATATCACCGAAATTTTTTATTTAATCTAGTTACACATTACAGATTTTTGCCAACATACATCTAACATATAACGCCAATTGGATTTAAAATATACCGTTCTATTATACAATAATGTGATATCAACAAGTTCCATTAAGTACTGAGTAGGCTGTGATAAACAGACGAACCGAAAATCATGGTTGCTGCGTGTTACCAAAATGGCCATTATTATTGTTAACTTTACGCCAAAAATAATTTTTCGTTGACAAAAATATATTCAACGGATGAAAAAGTAGACATATTATTAATTTATGGAGAGTGCAGAAAGAATAGCCGAGAAACCGTCGAATTGTACGTAGCAAGATATCCTGATAGGAGGCACCCACCCAACAATTATTTTTTAAGGGCAGAGCAGCAGTTTAGAAGGCCGATTGAACCTGCTGATGAATTTACTGGTGACGAAAAATTTGGGTCTATTTAATCTAACATTACTCGATATTGGGCCCAAGAAAGTACTAGAATTATACGAGAAAGTGCCTATCAAGAAAGATTCGACATTAACGTGTGGTTGGGTATTCTTGGCACAAGAATTATTGGTCCTATTATATTTGATGGTGCGTTAAATGGAGAGAGATATTTGGAGTTCATTCAAAATGATGTTGAATATTTTTTAGACACTTTACCTTTAAATCGTGGAGACATTATTTTCCAGCAGGATTGCACTCTAGCCCACAATAGTAGAACTATAGTAAACTACTTGAATCAAAGATATGGTGCAAATTGATTAGATACCAATGGACCTAATAAGCGGCCTGCAAGATCGCCAGATCTTACGCCTTTTGTTTTTTTTTTATGGAACCATCTAAATGAAAAAGTTTACAAAAATCCACCAATAGTCAGAAATGATTTAGAAATGCGCTTAAGAAGAGCAGTAAATCAAATTACTGAAATTTAGTTGGAGAACGTTATGAGAGCCACGGTGAGAAAAACAAGATTGTGTAGGATTAACAACGGGCAGCATTTTGAATATTTGGAATAAATACCTAGTAAATTTATATCTAGTGTAAAATAGTTTTACCTGTTTAAATTTTATTGTGTGACTTAGTTAAAATATTACTTCTTTCTAATATTAATTAATTACAATTATCGATTTTGTTGTGTTATTCTTATTATTAAATGTTTTGGTTTTATTATTTGCATTTAAATATTTATTTAATAAATGTGTAACTAAGTTAAATAAAAAATATGTGTTCCTATCTTAATTTCGGTGATATTGATCATTATTTAAAGAGAAAATTCTGTAATTGATGTAAGGCATAAAATTTTGTAGGAGCCACTTAGACTCACGAAAATGGTACGATAAATGGATAGTGTTAAATTTTTCCCAAAGTGAATTAAAACGAACAAAAACAATTGCTCGTAAGAGTTTAAATCAGTTTTTGCCGGTCACCTGTCAAACAAATGTCAACTTGTGATACATCGTTAGAAAGAACATTTCGAAGCGAATTGAAATTGATAAAAAAATATACAGGGTTCCATTAAAAATAAGAAAGTTGCAGTCACTTCCCGTCAAACCGGAAGTAGTTAAAAATATGTCATAAGTGATAATAAAATCTAATAATGTCCCATTCTGGTATCTAACGATACAAATATGTAACTTTCAAAATAAAAAAATTACAGGATATATATATATATATATATATATATGTATATATATATATATATATATATATATATATATATATATATATATATATATATATATATATATATATATATATATTTATATATATATTTATATATATATATATATATATATATATATATATATATATATATATATATATATATATATATATATATATATATATACATACATATATGTATATGAGAATGTAAGGTACATTACCTAATATATTATATCAAAATAATATTTAATGTGTATTAATATAAGCCTATGGGGAAATAATATGCGTTTTCAAATATAGGTGTACTTGGTAAATAAATAATATATTGTTATTTATGCATACACTAGAATAGAATTAAAGATATTGTCCAAAAATTGTTTAGACATATTTTTTAGGATTACATAAAATATTTTTTTGTAAAATTCTTATTTATTTTATATAAAGTTGAGCAAATTACTATAGTATTATACGAGTATATTTATGACATCAACTATAAAATATATTGATATATAATTTTGATAAATTAAAAAAATATTATACAGTATAACAGTCTTTTGGATGTATTTTATTCACTTCGTCATGTTTATGGGTGTATGTTTTTTGGAAAGAGGTTTTGAGGTAGGAAATATCGTATGCAATTATTTCTTTTAAAAGTACTGTTCAGAAGTTTTATTATTGAAACGTCAAACGTAACAGGAATCCTTCTCAAACACGTGTTTATCAGGCAAGACTATGAGAGAGAAAGAAAAATTCCAATTTTACCTCTCTTTTAAGTTTGATAAGAGTTTTGGATCCGTTTTTCCTTTTATAAGGAATGAGAGACTGTTTGCAGATTACAGCTTCAAATAAACCAGTTAAAAAAACAGGGATAAATTTTCTTCAATACGAAAGTTGAAAAGAAATTATGTAAATAGAACCCTGGCCACAAGTAACATAAATTAAGTGAAGTAAATCTCAAGATATAATATCCTACCTTTTTCTTTTTTCAATGGGGCAATAAACGACCCTATTAAGGTTTTGTGCATAGTTGCCAGGTATTACGATAAACGTATTTTTATTTTACCTCCTTTGTATACGGCCCTCACTTGCACCTGCAATAATTTTGGATCTATTTTACTTATATATTTACTACCTGACAATCCGGTTTGGAGCCCTTTAAGTATTTGTTAATATAGGCCCAATGACCACAGGACCCCATTAAGATTCGAAAGATACTTTTTATTATTTTATTTTTAGTTTTACTTACCATTTATAACATAACGGTTCTATTTTAATTATGTGTCGTCCGTGGGAAAATTGCAAAAGTGGCTATCGCAAGAGAAAACATTTATCATTGGACGCTAAACAAATAGTGAAAAATGTTTACGACAGTTTGGTAAAAAGAAATTTGAATAAACAAAGTGCTTTGCAAGAAACCAGTGAACTAACACAAACCCCAATTTCTACGATTAAGGGTATTGTAGGAAAACCATCACTCAGGAACAGGAAAAAACGGTAAGATTTTCAAATGCATCATGTAGACGATTGTGAAAAAGACGTCATCAGGAGAAAAATGTATTCTATGTATGAAGAGCAGTTGGTGCCGACACTAAACAAAATAAAATTAAGACTGGTGTAGGACGGGACCACCTATATACACTGTGGCCGATCAACCCTTCACAGGATTCTCTTAAGAATGGGATTCACATTCCGAAAAATCAACAAAAGGCAAGTAGTGATGGCGTCACAAAGATTACAAATCTTGCGACATACTTATTTACAAGAAATTAAAAAGTATCGATCAGAGAATTGGCCAATAATTTACCTTGACGAAATATAATTCGATATCCATGACACTGTGTAAAAAGGGTGGGTTGACAGCAGTACAAAATGTCAGACTAACGCAGCTTCAAATAAAACTAAAGAAATAACCATTTTGCATGCTGGATCTGAAAAGGGCTGGGTTTCAAATTGTCTACTATTATCTGCAAAAAACATAAAAGATTCTAGTTTGGACCAGAAGACGCGACGCGACCGCAGAACTTTTTGAAAATTGGTTATAGTTATGGACAATGCAAGTTACCATAGTCGCCTACTAAATAAGGTTCCTAATGCAGCCAACACCAAATCGGAAATACAGGAATATATGTTAGAAAATGACATTTATTTTGACTTTAGTTATAAAAAAGTGATCTTTTGGAAGTTTTGAAAGACTATAAATTGAAAAAGAAATATGTTTGTTATAGTATGATTGAGAAAATGGGACACACTGTTTTGCGGCTTCTTCCGTATTATTGTATGTTTAATCCAATTGAACATATTTGCCATCAAGTTAAATCGACAATAAGGGCACAAAATGTTTCTCCTACTTTAAGCGTGTCAGTGGTTGAATTAGTAAAAAAAGTTATAAATGATATACCTTGTGAAAGCTGAAAGAATTCCATTCAGGAGCCACAAACATGGGAGCATTATTGCATAGTTGGTCGAATTTCAGCTTTGTAAGTGTTGTGAAGTGTAAAGCTTTCTGGTTTGAAATAATATTCTCAACTTTTGAGAAGCTCTCCTTGTTATGCCTGCAACATGTTCATGCCAGTACATATTTGCTCCCAAATTAACGCCTCACAAATTTAGTGACGATGCTAGGGGAATGGAGTGCCCCCCCATTACTATGTCGGGTTCAGCAACGTTAACTTTTTCAGAAAAAACTGCCGCCTGGGTTTTTGTAGCGTTAAATTCCACTTGGTTACTGTCACCCCAAGATTTATTATTAGGGTGACAGTAACCAAGTGGAATTTAACGCTACAAAAACCCAGGCGGCAGTTTTCTCTAAAAAAGTTAACGTTGCTGAACCCGGCGTATTTATGTCGGGGCACTTCATTCCTCTAACATCGTCACTCAATTTGTTGGGCGTTAATTTAGGAGCAAATATGTCCTGGCATGAGCATGTTGCAGGCATAGCAAGGAGAGCTTCTCAAAAGTTGGGAATATTATTTCGAACCAGAAAGCTTTACACTCCACAACAACTGTTACTTCTTTACAAAGCTCAAATTCGACCAACTATGGAATATTGCTCCCATGTTTGGAGCTCCGCTCCCACCCATACACTGCATTTGTTGGATTCTATTCAGAGAAGAGCTGTTCGTCTGATTCGCTGGAACATCGAAGAACGGTTGGCGATTTGAGTCTGTTCTACAAGTATTTTCATGGAAAGTGTTCGCTTAATTCCTCCCAGAGCGGTGCATGTTAAAAATACATGTCGCGCTAATACTTCACATTCGTTTGAGGTTCAGCTTGTTACTCCCCGTACAACGCTTTTCACGCAGTCTTTTATATGGAGAACATCATCCCTTTGGAATAATTTGCCCAGGGCTGTGTTTCTCACCGAGTACAATTTACAGCGTTTCAAGAACAATGTGAATAGCTTTATCCGCACACATGCCTCTCCTGGAGCGCTTTAGGGACTTCCCTGCAGCACGTTTGCTAGACTCAAAAAAATAATATATTTTTTAAAACATTTAAAACTCAAATTATAGTTTTCTAAAACGAAGAAAGCTGTAAGAGTGTGAGATTTTTTAGGTTGCTATGTGTGTTTATTCTGGGTACTAATATGTACGTCCGACAACATCTGGATCAGTGTAAAAACAGCAACATTTATATTTATTTTCCGGGCAACAAAAATCTATAATATATTAAAGCGATACTCGTCAAATTGTCAAGAATCCAGCTCTACTAATACCTACTCCACAATTGACGTAATGTAGCACTAATTTTACCTTTACTGTAATGTAGCGCCATCTGTAGAAAACGGTCATATTCACATCTATAGATATAGAAAAATCAGTATCTATTGAATTTACGCAAACTGTAAGATGAACTAAAAATATTAAGGTACCCTCAATCTTTTGCTTCAATTTAATCATTGAATCGATTTATGACAGAATGGTTGGTGATTTATGTAGGTATATTATTTATTTAGGAGATGGAGCAGCTATGTTAGGAAAAAAATAAATCCTGTTTAAGGAAATTTTTCCGATAAAATCTTCAAAAATATTTTAAATATTAAAGATATATTTTTTTGATATCTGTATATATAGAAGATTTTTGCTGCATGATATTTAGCTGCTTTTGGAATTGCATACATTGAATGCAGTGGCGTAGCCAGGTTTAAGAATCGAGGAAGAGGGCTGTTGAATAAATAGGGCGTTTTCTCATGGAAGAAGGAATATGAAAAGCGAAGCTGCTTTTGACTAATAGAGTTGGAGGAATAAAATTTTCGGGCCTTTATTTCTGAGAAATAACACGATTAATAAGGAGAGAAATCTTGAAAAAAAGTTAGAACTGTAAACACTTGATTCATTCTAAACACACTAAAAAAATCTATTACCACGTGGGCGAGCGCTCCTCGAAGAAAAAATTCTTTCAATTGAACTTTAAAAGTTTAGACCCGACCTAACACAATAAAAACCACATTCTTACAGTAGTTTAACTCTAAAAACCCTTCGAAATACAGTTACACAACAAGAAAGGAACTATATAAGGCTGGTCAAAACAAGGAAATCGTATCTTACAGTGAAACTACAAAAAACTTAAATCCTTCCCAAAGATAGAAAGTCCTGTTTTTAGGGGTGCGCCATTTTACAAATAGATAGTGGAGGTGGTATGTGCTCTGGCTACGCCACTGGTTGAATGTAATTATTCGCTACTGTTGAAATCAACTCTTATTTACCGATACCTTAAATAACACGTAGGCTAAAAAGTTTTTGCTCTGACACAGCGATGCAGCATTCATATGATTTTTAGAAAGTACTATCCTTCAAACGATACGTGTCAAAATTTTATGACATTTCGACGGTTAGTTTACAAGTTACAGTGGTATTAGTGACGCTAGTTTTGATATTTTCAAAACAATGGAAAAAATCGAATTTCGTGTGTTGATTAAACATTGTTTTTGGATGGGAAAATATACCGTTCAAGCAAAGCAAAAATTACTCAACATTTACTGGTATGCTGAATTTAAACGTGGTCGTACAGATACGCTGAACGCTCAAACATCAAAAGAAATCCACAAAATTATTTTCGATGACCGTAAAGTGAAATTGCGCGAGATAGCTGACACCCTAAAGATATGTTGGTCATATTTTGCATGAACATTTGGGCATGAAAAAGCTCTGTTCGAAATGGGTGGCGCTCGTTGGATCTGTTTAAGCACACTAAATGCGATATGTAACAACGGATGAAACATGGATCTACCATTACACACCGGAATCAAATCGGCAGTCAGCTGAGTGGACAGCAGCCGGTGGAAGCCTCCCGAAGCGGCCAAAGACCTCTGTATCTTGGGATGCGTATGGAATAATTTTCATCGACTGCGCTGAGAAGGGAAAAATCATCAATAGCGAATATTATATAAAGTTATTGGTGCGTTTGAAGGCAGAGATCGCAGAGAAACAGCCCCAAATCAACAAGAAAAAAGTGCTCGTTCATCAAGACCGTGTCACAAGTGAATGGTTACGATAGCAAAATTGCATGAATTGAAGTTCGAATTGCTTCGTCATCCAGCGTATTCTCCAGATTCGGCCCCCAGCGACTATTATCTATTTGCAGACCTCAAAAAAATGCTCGCGGGAAAGATATTTGGCTCCAATGAAGAAGTTATAGCCGAAACTGAGGCCTGTTTTGAAGGCAAAGACAAATACTTCTACAAGAAATATTAGAAAACCTTGGACTGATTGTATTGCTTTTGAAGAAGACTATATTGATGAATAAAGCCGAATTTTGCAAAAAAAAATGTGTTTTAAGTAGCTAGACCAAAAACTTTTCAGCCTACGTGTTACTTACTGATACCTTAAATATGTATTATACTCTGGTGTAGTTAACAGGGCTTTTTTTTATTGTTTTTTTTTTGTGTTCACGCCGGATAATCGATTTTTAATTGTATGTAATGTTTTAGAACTCTAAACGCCCCCACAGACGTCGTTCTTTTTTTTGCAGTTTTACCCGTGCGGGTAAACACGAACAACTACCACATCCACACACTAGGCGTTGTTTCGTTCAGTTTCTCTGAAATCATAGCGTCATTATCATCATTTGATCTATGATGGATCCTACGACAACATTAGCAGTGGCAGCCGCAGTAGCTGTAAAATTAAAATTTTTAAAAAGAAAACGTTCAAAATGGACTAAAGAATGGTTACTTAACGAATTTTCACACGTAAATCTTTTAAGTAAATTACGACTAGAACCAGGAGATTGGTTTAATTATCTGCGAATGGACGAAGAAACGTATTTAGAGCTGCTCACTTTAGTAACACCATTAATACAAAAGCAAGATACGTGTATGAGACAAGCTATTTCATCACATGAGCGTCTTACCGCCACACTAAGATTTCTTGCTACTGGAAGGAGTTACGAAGACCTAAAATTTTCAACTGTTATATCACCTCAAGCTCTTGGGCAGATTATACCAGAAACGTGCAGTGCCATATACTCTGTTTTAAAACACAATTACTTAAAGGTAAGAACAGATTATATTCTCTTCAACGGGCGATAAAACTAAAAATACATTACTGAAAGAAATATAATGAAGGATAGGACATTTATTTACAAATTACTAATATCGGGTGAAAAAGTTTCCAAAAAGGATTTCGCATTTCCATGTGTTTGTTGAGAAAAAAGTATTTGATTAAATGTATTTCCGTAGTCTCTTCCGTAATCTAAATCAACATGGGTGCTTGTACCATCAGATTGCTGATTTTGATAATAGTGGGCTGACTTAATATAGGGATTTGTAGCAAGCTGTTGTTGATTTACTCCATTTTTTGTTAAAGACATTTTTGTATTTCTCGTAATGTTTCCCAATGCAGCTTCAAAGAGAATATCAGAAATAAATTTTTCCGCCATTAAAGCAGCATCACGGGGTAACTCTCTTAATTTGTTGGCAACATTTTTTCCTATCACGTCAAAGTTGTCTTCTTTAATATTCATATCCAGCTTTGCACTCACTTTCTCCAAAACTTCGTCGGCGCTGTCCTTTATGTAACACTTTCTTGTGCTACTAAAGGAAGAGCGTACTGAAGGAGTATTGGAACATGTTGATAGCGACCGATCTGTGCATACATTATTTTCAAAAGATGCCGAGGATTGTATGGGGGTATAGTTAGTTTCATCCTGAAAGAAACACAATTAATTGTATTAAAATAAATTATACAATAATTAACTATGAATGTTAAAAATAATTTATATTGATAATGATTTTTTATTATAGTTTCCTAGGATCGAAGAAGAATGGAAAATCATAGCCCAAACATTTGAAAAAAAAGTGGAATTTTCCTCATTGTTTAGGTGCTGTAGATGGCAAACACATAAATATAGTGCCACCTCCAAATAGCGGTTCTTTTTATTGGAATTACAAAGGCAGAAATAGTATCGTATTAATGGCGATCGCTAATGCGAATTATGAATTTATCATGTGCGATTGTGGCACAAACGGAAGAGTATCTGATGGTGGTGTAATGGAAAACACTTTATTTTATGATAAACTTATAAATGGTACTCTTCAATTACCATCCAGTTGTAAAACAGATAACAGTAATGAATCACTGCCCTATGTATTTATTGGAGATGAAGCTTTCGCGTTGAGAGACAATTTTTTAAAACCATTCAGCCAAAAAGAATTGAACAGAGAAAGATGAATATTTAACTACAGATTATCCAGAGTGCGCCGGATAATAGAAAATGCATTTGGAATAATGGTTGCAAGATTCAGGATCTTTTATTCTACAATTAATTTAAAATTAGAAAATATTGATAAAATCGTTATGACATGTTCCATTCTTCATAACTTTATAATTAAGAAGCGCCAGGAAAATTATGCACCTTCAACTTGTTTTTATTCAGAAGATTACAACACAGGGCATATAGAAAATGGTTTAAGTGCAGAACAAGCAACTATTAATTTACAGCGTGGACACAATAGACATGCATCTGAAGAAGCAAAAAGAGTTCGTAATTTATTTATGAGTTATTTTCATAATGAGGGATCAGTACCCTGGCAAGAAAACTTTGTTTAATACTTTTTTGTATTAGATTTTCATACTTTGTTATATTAAGATTTATTATTATTAATAAATATAAATACATATAAATAAAAGATATATGTTTTACTTACTTGATTGCTATTTGTCTCTTCATCAATATTAGTTACTGTTTTTCTTGGTGTTTCCTGGCTTGTAAGGAATAATAAATATTCGTAGTACCAGAAATGGGGCTTGTACACCTCATCAGTCCCCGAACCAGATTTTTTAGATTGCATGACTTTTTTAATTCCTTCCGGAAGCAACCACGTAGAGAGTCAATTTTCTTTTTAACAGATTCTTTCGTTGCGGAATTATCTACTTCTTGTAATTTTACTATCATGTCTTCGTAGGCTTTATTTTTTTCTCTCTATCAGAATACTCAGTAGATTTAACTTTCCAAAGGCACGGATGGCTTCTATATAGTGCTATGAACTCAATTATAAATTCTTTGTTATAATTCCTTAGGTCTGTAATTGTTAAAAGAACAAAATTTCTATTAGCCACAAAACACAAAATTCTCCAAACTAAAATCAGAGGACAGAGTCGACACTGACAAAACCCGTCCTTTTTAACTGCGTCGTCACACACACGAGCCGACTTGAACGAACATGTTAGAAAACGGACGGTTATAATCAAGCTGCAGCAGGTATTTTTGAACGCCGGAAAGAAGGACGGTTTTTGGCCACACAGTGACCATTTTACCCGTGCGGGTAACACTGCAAAAAAAGAACGACGTCTGTGGGGGCCTTAATGCAGGACGGGATCTGTCTTGTGAAAAATACCCCTATAATTCTGGCCATCGATTTTTAAATTGATTAGTTCCATTTAATAAGAGGGTTTTTTTTTTAAATCTCCACCCATCGCATCGGTCATTGATTTTTATTTTACTTCGTTAGGAGGTGTCTAAGCTTTTGGAGTTCTATTGTACAATAGTTTTTTCATCTATAGAGAACTACCTTTTTAAACGAAGAAATGTACAGACACTTTTTCCCAAATAGTTTTTACACTAAAGCAGTCAATTAAGATCGCAGAATATTTCACACCAACTTCCTCCTCTTCTATGATTTTTAATGCTCGGTATGGAACACTTGTAGGATCACTTCGGTGTCCGCATGTCACATCCGATTTTCTCCGAAACTATTTGACTTAGAATATTGAAAATTGGCACAAATATAGAAATTGACGGCCCAATCAGCGTAGTTTTGAAAGTTAAATTTTGACTTAAGGGATTAGTTTTGGGGAGTGAAATTATCAGGTCATCGAGTGGGGTGTCTAATGAAAGCTTGTAAAAACACGAATTCAAAAATATACAGCCTGTCCCAAAAAGTTTTATACAAATGGAGAAAAAGCTTATCTTATATATTACAAAAAAAATTATTCTTGATAGTTCTGAAGTTCTTGAAGATCTGCATCACATGGAAATCCATAATCAAGCATCAAAAGTTAAAAATATTTGATGGTGTTCAGAGAAAATAAAAAAATAATGATTTATAATGATGAGTACAGTGTGTTTAAATTTAAATACAGAGCAAAATATTCATTGGAAATGTTAATAGGAACTAAAAAATTATGCTCACGTTTAGATTTGTGGCCTTTCTTGTTAAAAATTCAAAAAAACTTCAGTCAACACGTAAGTAAAAATTTGATAATCTTTTTAACTTCTTTGCAACAATTACATCCATAATAAACTTGTGCTAATATCATTTTATTTTGAAATTGCAACATTACTTAATTACTATGTGCATAACATAACAACTAAACATATAGATTATTTCTAACTTTTTTGCACTAGTGCTTCAATGTATCCCTCGTCCCTTTCTAAGCAGGTGATTGTTCTTCGAGAAAAATCTTTTTATTACATCTCTAATTACGTCAGGAGTTATAGCTTCACATGTTTTCCTAATGACTCTCTCAAGATGATCAACATCTTGAAATGGCCTTTTAAGATAAACCTTTTCTCTTAAGTAGCCCCATAAAAAAAAGTCTAGAGAGGTGAGGTCTGGAGACCTTAGGGGGTCAAGTAAACTGCACATACTTCCCTATTACTTTACCGTTAAAAATGTGGAGAAGATAATCTCGAACATTTCTCGTACTGTGACATAATGCATCATCATGTTGGTACCATATACGTTGTCTTCCAATTATTGGTAAGAAACTTAGGAAACTCATATATAATATGGGGCAATTTAAATATTGCGATGACGCGTTTCGCTGTCGATGCAGCTTCTTCAGATCTACATTTTACACTGTCAAGTTATGTTCACAATTTTATATAATTAATAATACACCTAATTAAATTACATTGATAGTATTGGAAAAGATGATTAGCATATGTTGAATTAGACTTTCTATGGATGAAACTTTTTTCGTGTTCTGTAATTCTTTGTTTAAATGTACGTCCAGTTTGTCCTATGTATGTTTTAGGACATGACCCACATGTTAATTGATAAACCTCTGATTCATTGTCTTTATTGATTTGTGGTTTGTAGTTTTTGAGATATTTCCCTATAGTATTGTTAATCTATGTTGATATTTTTTGGATTTAAATATTTTCCCAGTTTTTTTTGTTGGTTTGCCGAAATAGGTTAAGCAGTTCAAGGGGTTTTTCTGTCCTTAAAACGTGGGTATATTTCTGAGATTGCCTTGTTTCTAAGTTTTTTCCTAACGATGTTATCGATTAAAGTAACCGAATAACCGTTGTTAACGGCTACTTGTTTTATGTAGTTTAATTCTTTAGTAAACTTGTCCTCTGATAAGGGGATATTAGTTAGTCTATGTATAAAGCTATGATAAGCCGCGAGTTTATGACGGTTAGGATGGTGAGAACTATTGTGAATTGTGGTCTCTGTATGACAAGGTTTGTGATATATTGCAAATTCGTGTTTTTTCATGGTTTTACTGATTGTTAAGTCTAGGAAGTTGATTTTTCCTTCGACTACTTCTTCCATTGTAAAATTGATATTTCTATGTAAAGAATTAATGTACTGTAAAAACTGAGTTAATTGTCTGTCCGTACCTGTACTGTAAATCAAAAAAATATCAACATAGCTTACAAGACTATAGGCAAATATCTGAAAAACTACAAACCACAAATCAGTAAACACAATAAATCAGGGGTTTATCAATTAACATGTGGGTCCTAAAACATACATAACACAAACCGGACGTACATTTATACAAAGAATTACAGAACACGAAAAAAGTTTCATCCATAGAAAGTCTAATTCAACATATGCTAATCTCTTTTAACAGAAAATCACATTTAACAAGAATTTCAAAATTTTACACACCCAACAAAAGGGTTTAAAATTAAACCTTTTAGAGATAATGCAAATAAATCGATTAAGGACTCCAGGGAAGTCAACGACCAGGTAGATTTGACCAATTCACCATTATTGAATTTATTCTCCTAATTCCAAATCTGTGTGGGTTTTCCAATACTACCAATGTAATTTAATTAAGTGTATTATTATAATTAAGAGATTATATAAAATTGTGAACATTAAACATAACTTGACAGTGTAAAATGTAGATCTGAAGAAGCTGCATCGATAGCGAAACGCGTTATCGCAATTTAAATAAACCAGTGGAGATTGACTAAAAACAGTCTTTTATTATATATTTATAACGAATTTCCATCAAGTAGAAGTTAGAACCATCCAAAATTAGGGAACTCATTATTAAAAAATTCTAGACAACATTCATATTATTTCGAAAAAAGGATGATCCAACTATTCTTTAAAAATTGAACTCGAGTTTAGATATTGAAGTTAGGATTAATATCCCTCCACCAGCAATAGTTTTGAGAACTTACTGTGCCATTAGACGTAAACGTCGCTTGGTCAGAGAAAAGTATTTTTCTTGCCATAAACCTGTTATCTTCTAACTCTCCTTGAAGCTAAGCCCAATATTTAAATCTTCGTTCCAAATCTCCTGCTTTTAAAGTAAATTGGAGTTTGTATGGTTTAAATTTATTTGATCTTAAAATTCTCGCAACTGTAGTTTTTACTCACATTCAATAAAGCTAATCTTTTCCGAAATGAGTCTTTTGGCTTTTCTACTACCGACAGCATTACTTCATTTTGATTATCTTCATTTTAAACCCATGCCCGATGTTTCTTTTTAAATTTATTTTCAACACTTCCATAAATCTTGAAATTATTTATCAAATATCCTACAGTTGTGAAGTGTGCAGTTTTATCAGGGTGTCTATTATTAAAGATTTCTGCTGCTTCTCTAAAAGTTTTATAATTATCTCCAACTGTGAGAACTATTTCAATTTTATCTTCAACCCTCACATTTACTGGCATTTCTAGTTATTGCAAATACAGACTGACGTTAGCTTTTAACTAAGTTGGGAATGTGGAATCTTTGGCACAATGATACTACTCAGTATATATCACCACTACACCAAACACTTTATTTTTGCACTCGACGCGCGTTTCGCTAATCATGTTAGCTTCATCAGGAGCGATGATTGACTAAAGCTAAACTACCAAATCTACCCTATTTATACTTAGCCTAACCCTTGAATTACTCAAGCGGAACTAATGACATAGGCAAGGCTATCAGTTCCGGTCAAGTAACCAGTAGAGGGGACTATAAGGAATAGGCCCTCTGTCTTTGTTTAAACTACTTTTACATTTTATGATTTCCATACTTTCGTATGCGTTCAACAATCTCCTATCAGATACATTTTTTATTAATCTTAGATTATCTAATGTTACAGTATGATCAGCTTCAAGAGCATGTTCGGCAATGCTAGACTTTTCTGTTCTGTTGTATTTTAAGTGTGCTAAATGTTCTTTAAATCGTGTTCTAATTGACCTTTTAGTTTGCCCAACATACTTTTTGTCACAATCATTACAACTAATTTCATAAATTCCACTTTTATCACAATTAGGAATCTTATCTTTGGGATTTCCTAAGATATTCCTCAGATTGTCTGATGACTTATAGACTAAGGTGAGGCCTACCTTATTAAATACCTTATTGAGTCCCTTGCTATATTTCGGATTATATGGTATGGAGACATACTTGGTGTTATTTTCTTCGCGTGTAAAAAAGGTGGAATTCTGAATATTAAACCTAAACTTATGCCTATTGATTAGCTTATTTACTAAATCATCGTCATAACCATTAACTCTAGTTATATTTCTAATACGATTCCTTTCTTTATTAAAGTTTACTCTATTCAGAGGGAAAGTGACCAAACGATGAACTAAAAAATGTAATGAGGCTAATTTATGTTGTTTGCAATGAAATGAATCATAAGCTAATCAATAGGCATAAGTTTAGGTTTAATATTCAGAATTCCACCTTTTTTACACGCGAAGAAAATAACACCAAGTATGTCTCCATACCATATAATCCGAAATATAGCAAGGGACTCAATAAGGTAGGCCTCACCTTAGTCTATAAGTCATCAGACAATCTGAGGAATATCTTAGGAAATCCCAAAGATAAGATTCCTAATTGTGATAAAAGTGGAATTTATAAAATTAGTTGTAATGATTGTGACAAAAAGTATGTTGGGCAAACTAAAAGGTCAATTAGAACACGAATTAAAGAACATTTAGCACACTTAAAATACAACAGAACAGAAAAGTCTAGCATTGCCGAACATGCTCTTGAAGCTGATCATACTGTAACATTAGATAATCTAAGATTAATAAAAAATGTATCTGATAGGAGATTGTTGAACGCATACGAAAGTATGGAAATCATAAAATGTAAAAGTAGTTTAAACAAAGACAGAGGGCCTATTCCTTATAGTCCCCTCTACTGGTTACTTGACCGGAACTGATAGCCTTGCCTATGTCATTAGTTCCGCTTGAGTAATTCAAGGGTTAGGCTAAGTATAAATAGGGTAAATTTGGTAGTTTAGCTTTAGTCAATCATCGCTCCTGATGAAGCTAACATGGTTAGCGAAACGCGCGTCGAGTGCAAAAATAAAGTGTTTGGTGTAGTGGTGATATATACTGAGTAGTTAGCTTTTAAGTTTATTGACAGTTGTTAGGTATTTCTAAAGATATCTTCATTTATTTTCAGCCTAAAATTTGTAGTGCTTTTGTTTTCTTTTATTCAATAATAAATAATCCAACAATTACTGACGTCTTTATTGGAGTTTTTTTGAATATTTAACTAGGAAAGTTACAAATGTACACGTGAGCATAATTTTTTAGTACCTATTAACATTTTCAATTAATATTTTGTTTTGTATTTAAATTTAAACACACTTTACTCTTCAATATAAATCATTATTTTTTATATTCCCTGTATACCATCAAATATTTTAAACCTGTGACGCTTGATTATGAATTTCCATGTACTGCAGAACTTTTTATCAAGAATAAATTTTTTTATAGTATGTAAGATAAACTTTTTCTCCATTTGTATAAAACTTTTTGGGACACACCGTATGTGATGTAATACTTACGCAATCTCTTCTGTGTATTATTTTAAAAAAATGACCACCCACCCCCACCCTATCTCGAAAAGTACTGATCGAATAATTTTGAAAAAATACTGGAATACTCTTCATAAAGTGTAGATTGAGTAAAAATTATCACGAGTGAATTATGTTTGATAACACAGCCCCACAAAAAAAAAGTGGGGTATACTTTTGATGCGATATATCAGATCCGTAGTATTTTTGCCCGCTGATCACGAATCTGACGTCAGAATATCGCCATCACATCTCAATTTTTTTCTAACCTCAAAAAATAGGTAAAAATTAGTAAAAATTAAGAAAAATATACTCCTAAAAAATTGATTCAAGCTTTTTCATGAATCCAAAGATGTATTAATATGTATTCGGACATGCTAAGCTAATATTCATCGGTTGGATTAAGCCATACAGTTCTGTTTTCTTTCTAACCTCAATAAATCAGACAGATATAGTGCTTCTCGAATGCAAAAACGAATTCAAATTAAAATTCAACCGATCCTTACCAAATTTGGTACACGGGGATTTTTTGGGTCGCTGATCACGAATCTGAGGTTGGATTTGCAAAATTCAAGATGGCAGATGTTTTCGCGCCATTTTGAACGCCGAGAAAATTCATTGGTCGATTTTTATTCTTCTACCTGCATCCAGGGCACCTCCACGTGGTGACGGTGGGCAACGGTGTTACTCCACTAGCCGTGGAGTCCCTGGATAACGGCTTAGATGCCGTCATGGCAGGTAGAAGAAAGAGAATTACGATGCAGGGACTCGGAAACCCAGTATCGGCGGTTGGTCAGGGTGGGAAAGCGGGCCCGCAGCCGTCGTCATCCAGCGACCGTAGCTCTTCATGTGTGGGTGACTTGGTTCATGTAGAGTATAATGCTACAAGAAAACGGTCTCACGGTACAAGGACTTTTCATAAGTGCGATAAAAACAGTGATTCATTTTGTTATATTTGCTGTCAACACGTATTGAGTAAAATGGGGTCACCGATAACGGATAAGATTAAAACCTTATATAAGGATTGTTTTAACATTGAAATACAGCACCAGGATACAGATTGAGTTCCCCACATCATTTGCAGTTCTTGCAAAATAATGTTGTACATCAACAAGAAGGCGATTAAATATTCCAGACCAGCAATATGGAATAGACCATACAGTGAAAATGATTGCTACTTTTGTATGAATTTTGTATCTAGGCATAACCGAAAAAATAAAAGCACTATTACTTATAACGATGTTTCGACAGTAACAAGACCAACTAAACTAATTCCGCCTCCTGAACCACTTGATGCTGATGTTATGGAAACAAATGATTTCACCTTATCAGTTCATGCCGAAAACATTGAGACTGTCGAAAAAGATTCAAACACTGTTACTAATGAATGTTCTAGTGACAACCTATCATATACTAGTGACACAGATAAAGAATTTCTACCATACAACCGTAAACCAGAACCAATACTCGTATCACAGTCAGAACTTAGTGATCTAGTCAGAGATTTAGGCTTATCCAAAGATGGTTCAGAGCATCTTGCTTCCTTTTTAAAGAAAAGACATTTACTTAAGCCAGAAGCTACGATTTCTTATTATAGAAACAGAGATGAAGAATTTCGAAAATATTTCACAATGGACGAGGAATTGTCACTTTCATATTGTACCGATGTAAAAGGTCTAATGGATGAATTTCAAAATAACTCATACGATCCTGAAGAATGGAGACTGTTCATTGATTCTTCTAAACGGAGCATTAAGGCAGTTTTGCTGCATAATACCAACGTTTACGCTCCCATTCCGATTGCTCATTCCACAGTTATGGAAGAGCAATATGAAAAAATGAAGCAGCTTTTGATAAAAATAAAATATGCTGATCATAACTGGAAAATTTGTGAAGATCTGAAAATTGTAACAATATTGCTTGGCCAACAGTCAGGGTTTACACTTTATCCCTGTTATAAATGTCTGTGGAATAGCAGAGACAGGGAACGTCATTATAAGAAAAAAATTTGGTCAACAAGAGAATCGTTCACTCCTGGTGAAAATAATGTATTGTTTCCACCATTGGTAGATCCAGGAAAAGTTCTTATTCCCCCGGTTCACATTAAGCTTGGACTTATGAAGCAATTCACGAGAGCATTAGATACAAACGGCCCATGTTTCAAAAAAGGCATGCGTATTTGACGGGCCACAAATAAGAAAATTGTTTCAAGATTCATTATTTGTTACTAAAATGTATAAAGTTGAAAAAGCTGCTTGGCTTAGTTTTAAAGAAGTCGCAACAAACTTTTTGGGAAATAATAAAAGTCCTAAATACAAAGAAATAGTCGAGAAAATGGTAAAAAATTTTCAAACATTAGGTTGCTTAATGAATCTAAAATTACATTTCCTGGACTCCCACATCGATGATTTCCCAGATAATCTTGGTGACTACAGTGAGGAGCAAGGGGAACGTTTTCACCAAGATCTGAAAATCGTAGAAAATCGGTATCAAGGACGATGGGATGACCATATGCTAGCGGACTATTGCTGGTCGCTAAAAACAGAAACAAGTCCTCAAAAGCGTTTGGGCAGAAAGCCTTTGAATAGGTCATTCGAGGAAAAAAGAACAAGATACAGCCAAAAAAAGGAAAGTTAGGCGTGGGTCTAACCTTCGCAATTCTAGGGCTTAAGGGTCTACTATTTGAGAGTATATGGTTTAAAATTCCTGGTTTTGAGTTTATTGGGTCTCATTTTTAAAGTTACAGGGTTATTGAGGTCTATTTTTTGAGGTTACAGGGTGTGGGAGTCTAAGGTTTCAGGGTTTAGGGTTTAACAGTATCAGGTTTGAGGATTCCCCAACTGTATACCAAATTTGGTAGGAATCGGTTGGTTTTCAAAAATTTTGTCCGCCATCTTGGATCCGCCATTTTGAATTTTGCAAATCCAACCTCAGATTCATGATCAGCAACCCAAAAAACCCCCGTGTACCAAATTTGGTAAGAATCGGTTGAATTTTAATTTGAATTCGTTTTTGCATTCGAGAAGCACTATATCTGTCTGATTTATTGAGGTTAGAAAGAAAACAGAACTGTATGGCTTAATCCAACCGATGAATATTAGCTTAGCGTGTCCGAATACATATTAATACATCTTTGGATTCATGAAAAAGCTTGAATCAATTTTTTAGGAGTATATTTTTCTTAATTTTTACTAATTTTTACCTATTTTTTGAGGTTAAAAAAAATTGAGATGTGATGGCGATATTCTGACGTCAGAATCGTGAACAGCGGGCAAAAATACTACGGATCTGATATATCGCATCAAAAGTATACCCCACTTTTTTTTTTGTGGGGCTGTGTAATTTTTCTAGTATAAAAAAATCTATGTGACATGACAGAATTATGAAGGTTTGGCAAGTTGGGAATTCAACTATAGACTAAGAGCTATGAAATATTAATACGTATTTGGTGTAATGAGTAATATCATGATGACTGGTGACCAACGTATATGCACCGAAGACAAAATGATTTTATTTTATTTGTTTATAATTAAACAAGTATTTAGGTAGTAAATATTTGTTTCAGGCTTTTACTACTAGATCCTAGATTGAGCTAGATTTATTTATTGCCTATTAGGTAGCTAATTTTTATTTTAAAGGAAATCACGATACTGAACACTGATTGTGCAAGTTCAACTTGCACTTGACAGTTGTTTTTATTATCTCATAAAAACCGGCAGTTAACTGAAGAACTCTACTGTTAATAAATTCCTCTTTAACACTAAAATTCAATCTGCATATACACAGGGCGACAATTTTCCTGACAGGTGCTGTAAAAATTAAATGGAACAAATTTTCCCATCTTTTTTAGTAGTAAATATATTCTCTTGCTAATTCGCAGCACTTTTTACAATTATTTAATAATGATTTTAATGAATTTCTACCTCATTTTAGGCGCAAAGCAAGTGTCTTGAGAGTGATCCTTATTAACTCATCGAAGGAGGTCGAAGTCAGAAGGGGCTAAATTTGTCCAACTGAAATGAAATAAAACCAGGTGCATTATCGTGTGAGAAGTATCAGCTCTCTGAATCACGATATTTAGCAGGAATGAGATGAATTTTATTCATCAAATATTACTCACCATTCACAGCTTGATGAGCTTAAATAAATTCACGATAAATAATATTTTGGTTTTCAGAGAAAGGAATCAAAATTGTACTGAAAATACCATGTCTCTTTACTAGTAACAATTGATTTCAGGAGGTTTGGAGTGTTTCTAAAGATTCGTACGATGTCAATTGCTAGGTTGGTTGTATTCACGATGCAAATGCGCGTGACATCTAGAAAAACGATAATTGGTTTTTGAATGTGAAACGAAAGACGATAAAACAAACCTCTGACTTGCAGGCGGTAGCAGGGCGGTGATGTGGCTTAGTTAAGTTAAGCTCTAAGGCCCTGAGACCGTTGGTTCGATCATCATCGAGACCGAAAATTTTTCTTTATTTCTCGTGTTTCATATATCTTTCTGTTTGTTTTTGTTTTTGGGAATCTTGTAAATACTTATGAACCAAACACGATGTCAATGCTCAGGATATCGAGGAAATTAAAAATTGGTTTTTGAATGTGGAATAGAAGGCGGATAAACAGATTTCCGACTAGCAGGTGGCAGGGGGGGGGGGGGGGGTACTGTGGCTTAGTAGGTTAAACCACAGGGACGTAAGTTTGATCTCGCCCGGTACTGATATTATTTTTTAAATTTTATTGTAATATTGTATTTATTTTAACACGTTCCTTGTTAGTCATTTTATTATTATTACTTAAAGCTAAATCATTTTGAGTGAATCAATTGTTTCCAAAAAAATGCTGTCGAAATAACCCTACACGTTCCCAGAACATGCAATTGTTCATCTAAATATGGGTCTTTGCGACTTAGAACATAATGACATAAATTAACGGTTATTTCTATTTTTACATCAACAATGACAGGCTGGTGATTAATTCCATGAAAACTTCCATAATACAATTTGTCTCTTTTCTTTTCGCAATTTTCATAATAAATTTTAAATACCTAAAATAACAAAATAGGTATAAAACATACGTTTGTCGTAAATTGTAAAATATTGTTTTATTATTTGTAACAAATAAATATCAGTTATTTGATTTATGGCCGTGTCAGCATTTTTATTGTTATTTTTAACAAACAACTTTTACACGCTTACATTTTCTTCATTTTCTGCAAATAAATAGAATCATTTTAGACTGGTTTTAAGATTGAGATATCTGGCAGGTTAAACGAGGTAATCGTAGACTAGAAAAAAAATGGTGAAGCTATTTACCCTGTACTTCCCCTAGAATACAAGTGCAGGTCGTAAAGTTAGTGTGTTCTTGTGAGGTCACTCTGAAATCACATCCCTTTACGTATCATATATTACATCATACAAACTATATATTTTTTTAAAATTGGAACTAACTGAAATTACCCACGAAAATTCCATTTTCGCCCTTCTTGTCTGAGAATATCAATTTACTCAGTATATATCATCACTACACCGCGTTTCGCTAACCATGTTAGCTTCATCAGGAGCGATGATTGATTAAAGCTAAACTACAAATCTTCCCTATTTATACTTAGCCTAACCCTTCCATTACTCAGGCGGAACTAATGGCATAGGCGAGGCCATCAGTTCTGCTCAAGTAACCAGTAGAGGGGACTATAACGAATAGGCCTTCTGTCTTTATTTAAACTATTTTTACATTTTATAACTTCCAAACTTTCGTATGCGTTCAACAACCTCCTATCAGATACATTTTTAATTAATCTTAGATTATCTGTTACAGTATGATCAGCTTCAAAGGCACGTTGGGCAATGCTAGACTTTTCTGTTCTACTATATTTTAAGTGTGCTAAATGTTCTTTAAATCGTGTTTTAATTGACCTTTTAGTTTACCCAAAATACTTTTTGTCGCAATCATTACAACTAATTTCATAAATTCAACTTTTCTCACAATTAAGAATCTTATCTTTGGGATTTCCTAAGATATTCCTCACATTGTCTGATGACTTATAGACTAAGGTGAGGCCTACTTTATTAAATACCTTATTGAGTCTCCTGCTATATTTTTGATTATACGGTATGGAGACATACTTAGTGTTCTTCGCGTGTAAAAAAAGGTGGAATTCTGAATATTTAACCTGAACTTATGTTTATTTATTAGCTTGTTTACTAAGTTATCGTCATAACCATTAACTCCAGTTTTATTTCTTATACGATTCCTTTCATCATTGAAGTTTACTCTATTCAGAAGAGAAGTGATTAAACGATGAACTAAAAAATATAATGCGGCTAATTTGTGTTGTTTGCAATGAAATGAATCTAGAAAAGGCAGTTGTCCTTTGTTCTCAACTTCGTAAATGAATTTAATGGAATCATATCGGCTATTTAATTTGGAAACAAAATTATCAATATTTGCTTTTTTTGTATCAAAAATCGCGACAACATCATCCACATACCTGTACCATACCCTTGGGAAATATTCAAATTCTTGATTGGCTTCGGTTTCAAACTTACTCATGAATAAATTGGCTATGAAAGGTGATAAGCAATTACCCATAGCTGTTCCTTCTTTCTGAACATAAAATTGACTGTTATATTGAAAATAATTTTGTTCTATACAAAGTTTAGATAATGTTAAGTATTCATGAATAATTTCGTCCTCAAAGTCATTCATCCTAAGTAATTCTTCGTAATATTGTAAAGTTTGTGGTATTGGCACACTTGGGAACAAAGAACTGCCATCAAAAGAAATTAAGATTTTACCTTCATTAGGAACTAGATTTTTTGTTTTATTAATGAATTCTAAAGAATTCTTCACTGCGAAAGTATTCGATGGTAAATTCTCATGTTCTTTTGATAACCATTTGGATATTAAATATGCGAGTGATCCGACTGATGAAACAATGGGTCGCAGTGCTTTTCCAGGTTTGTAAATTTTGGGTAAGCAATACAATTTTGGTATGGTCGGATTACTCACATTTAATTTAAATTTTAGCGAATCGGAGATAATTTGTTTAAAGAATTTTTAGCCTCTGTTATCATTCTCGGCAATGGATTTCTTACTACCTTTTCATAAGGGCCAGATTCGTAGTGCAAAAATGAAGTGTTTGGTGTAGTGGTGATATATATTGAGTACTATCATTGTGTCAAAGATTCCACATTCCCAACTTAGTTGAAAATATGAAGTCGATATTTCATTTCGTCGAGAGTTATCCTGACAGACAGACGGGCAGACAGATTGACGGAAATGGGAAACTATGGACTTTAAAACGTGGGAAATACAAAAATCTCTCAGGGTGCTTTTTTCACGAAAATAATACTCCTCTTCAACAAGGCTGTAAGTAGAGTTCTGAGGAATAACTAAAAGTTCAAAAATGTCCACTAATTCTTAGGATTTTTCTGAAAATGCGAAAATAAGACTAAATGTATATGGGCCATAAACGTGGTCTTTCAGTTCTTCTTGACATCTATACAATTAAAAAAAAAGAGTTTCACATTAGATAACCATGACATAGGAATATGCCACCTGAGTGAAACCAAAAGAACAGGCAGAGGAACAACCCAAAGAGGAAACTATCCAATGGCTTATCAGAGCACATGCAGGTCTAGGAACACTGACACACAACAAATATATAAGGAACATAAATGATGTCCAATATGTAGAATGTGGATGAAAGAATAATAAGAATATCATTGAGAGTGGATGAAAGAACAACGAGAGGGAGAGCTTCTATGAAAGTCTTCAAGAACAAATACATGGAATACTAAAACACGAAAGCATTATCATTATGGGCGATTTTAATGGATCTATAGGAAACACTGAAATAACAAGAATAAAACAGGTTCAACAGGTATCCTGTCAGAAGCCTTTTTGGTGTCTAGCTTCATTAAAATACGCTTTATGATATGCTGTCTGAAGACAACATCGGGCATCCTTGACTGCAATATGGGAATAGTAGGTGGTGGTTTTTCTTGGAAATCGACAGTAGAATGTGAAACAAAGAGTTCAGCCAACAAGTTCGCTTTCTTAGCAGGTGTCGTTGCAATAGAATTATCTGGCCGTGTGAGTGATGGTAGGATGGATTTGGTGACATTTTGACTAACTGCCTTAGCGACTGCCCAAAAGGACCTGGAATTGTTGGGACAAGCGAGAAGTTTGCTTTTAAATCGTTGATTGTGTGCCTCCTTGGTTTCGTCGATAATTCCTTTGCATCTGTTCCGGGCACGAACAAAGGTGTTACGATTTATGGTGTAAGGATTTTCACGCCATTGTCGGTAGGCAAGATGTTTAGAACCAACATGAAAAGTGTTAAAGGAATGTAGAAGTTAGAGGAGTGGCTTAGTATTTATAGTATTATGTATCCTTTTCAAGATTCTTGGAGAAGAAGAATCTATTTATTAATCTCATTTTTAACACAACCTATCTGCTTAACTTTTCTATTGTTAATATCCCACCGTAAATTACCTATCATTTGATATACCGAGTTTTTAATGTTGGGATTTTGTTATTTTTAGTGTGGGAACAAATTTAGCGTTAATTTTAGCATTGCCTATTTGCAAGGAACTTTAATCTTTTGTTTTGAGATTTCACAATTAATTACTACTAATGTAATCTTTTTAAATAATCTAGACATTTTAATTTTATAATTTATATTATTATTATTTTCTGAGATAATAATATTAATACAGAATTTATAGTTGTGGCTAACTTATAGAATAAAAATCATCTTTTAAATAGCTAATAAAAGCAATGTCATCAAAGGAGAAATTATAGTCAAAAACTTTATTAACTCTGATGATGGCTAGTGTAGCCGTAGGCGAAACGTAGAAAAGTCACGCCGATGTGCCACGGTCTAAACACAAAAATCAAGAATTCTCTACTACTGAAGTCGTGAAAGTTTTCACTCCATGTTAACATTGTCAACCTATCAAAACTATGTTGGGAATGTGGAATCTTTGGTACAATGACAATACTCAGTATATATCGCCACTATACCTAACACTTTATTCTTGCACTCGACGCGCATCTCGCTAACCATGTTAGCTTCATCAGGGGCGATGATCGACTAAAGCTAAACTACAAATCTACCTTATTTATACTTAGCCTACCATCTACGTTTACATTTTATAATTTTCATATTTTCGTATACCTTCAACAATCTCCTGTCGGATATATTTTTATTTATCTAATGTTACTATATGATCAGCTTCAAGAGCATGTTCGGCAATGCCAGACTTTTTTGTTCTACCGTATCTTAAATGTGCTAGATGTTCTTTAAATCTTGACCTTTTAGTTTCCTCAACATACTTTTTGTCACAATCTCTCACTAATGTCATAAATTCCACTTTTCTCACAATTAGCAAATCTTGTCTTTGGGGTTTCCTAAGGTATTCCTCAAATTCTCTGATGACTTATGAACTAAGGTGAGGCCTATTATATTAAATACCTTATTAAGTCCCCTGCTATATTTCGGATTATATGGTATGGAAACATACCTGGTCTTATTTATCTTATCTTATCACATGATAGGTTCTGTATAAATAAGGTAGATTTGTAGTTTAGTCAATCATTGCTTCTGATGAAGCTAACATGGCTAGCGAAACGCACGTCGAGTGCAAAAATAAAGTGTTTTGTGTAGTGGTGATATATACTAAGTAGAACCTATTAAACGTCATAAATGCTTCATTTTAAAAATTTTAGTATGAAATAAACAAAAGTCGAGCACTTCTAAGATTTTGAAATTCTTGTATTTTATTAAAGGTACTGTGTTTTAAATGCATTGTTATCCTACATTACTCAAAAGCCGAGAAATTACAGATATGAAATATTTCCTTTGATATTAAATATCGACCGCCTTATTACGAAGAATAATGCCTTTTAAAATTACCATAATTTTTCTCTGTTTAGGCTCCTGGATCTTGGTGAGTTAAATGACTTTTATTCGTAACTCGGTTTATATTAATTAAAAATGTTAGGCACTACTCGCGAATACTTAAAGGTCAAGAACCTTGTTCACATAACAGAGTACACAATTTCATATTATTTGTAAAAAATTAATGTTTAATACTGTAGTATTATTCTCAGTTTGCTTAAGTAACTTCAAAAAAAAATTTGTAAAGTAATATTTCGATTACTTCTTTTACAAACACGTTGTCCTAAAGTAAACAGTGGATTTTACTTCTTTACAGTAAACAATAAATTAATCTAAGCATTACTATTCTTTAATTGATTTTAAGGTAATAATAAAAAATAAGTTAAATAAAAGAATAGTTTCTGTTAGATTTCTCTACATCGCACCGAAGGAGGACATGTTACGAGGGCCGCCTTCTAAGTTTTTACAAACTACTACTAGATGGCGCTATTGAGATGTGACATTGCCATTGTTGTAAAATTTGACATTTGTTATTGTTAAAACAGCGGCAGCTCAGAAATTGGTCCAGTAGTTTGTTTACAGTGAGCGTTAAAAAAATAGTTTTGTGAACAAATGGAAATTTCACGTTGAAGGTTTTCGTTCAACGTGACATTCGATTTTGCATGAACATTTAGCTGTGAAAAAGATCTGTTCCTGACAGTTTAACACAGCGGTGGGCAAATTATTCCAAAGGGATGATGTTCTCCATATAAAAGACTGCTTGAAAAGCGTTGTACGCGGAGTAACAAGCTGAACCTCATACGGATGTGAAACACCAGGGCGACGTGTATTTCTAACATGCACCGCTTTGGGAGGAATTAAGCGGGCTACATCCTTGGAAAACACTTTCCATGAAAATATTTGTAGAACAGACTAAAGTCGCCAATGGTTCTTCGATGTTCCAGCGAATCAAGGCCGCCGGTCAGTTCCGGGTCTCCAATCAGACGAACAGCTCTTCTCTGAACAGAATCCAACAAACGTAGTGTATGTTTGGACATACACATGGGAGCATAGGTGGTCGAATTTGAGCTTTGTAAAGAATTAACAGTTGTTGTGGAGTGTAAAGCTTTCTGGTTCGAAATAATATTCCCAACTTTTGAGAAGCTCTCCTTGCTATGCCTGCAACATGTTCATGTCAAGACATATTTACTCCCAAATTAACGCCCAACAAATTGAGCGACGATGCTAGGGGAATGGAATGCCCCGACATAATTATGTCGGGTTCAGCAACGTTAACTTTTTTAGAAAAAACTGCCGCCTAAGTTTTTGTAGCGTTAAATTCCACTTGGTTACTGTCACCCCAAGATAGAATTTCTTCCAGGTCTTTGTTAAGTTGAACGACCTCCTGCTGTCTGCGGATATTCGCCTGAGCAGCCGATGTCCGAGCGGACTGTCATCTGCAAAGCTGTAGATTGGATTTCTGGTCTTTTCCAGCAGATCATTAGTGTAAATGAGAATGAGAGTAGGAGATAGTATGGAGCCTTGGGGCACACCGGCGTTGATAGTGAAGAAATCCGTCGACCGCCACTCGTAAAGAACGCTCTCTGAGGAAACATGAGAGCCACAAACAGAACTTTTCAGATATACCACAAGAACGTAGCTTAGCCAACAGTTCATCGTGACAAACACAGTCGAATGCCTTGGATATGTCTTGCTTATATTAAGTTGGAAACTGAATTTTGAGTTGTGTCACTTCTGAAGCGGGAGTGCGGATATGTCCAGCTCGAGAAAATCCATGTTAGATACTGAAATTGAATTATAATATATTTTCTTCTATAAAGGTTTCATCTGTTCTTTTTTTTTCGATTTTCTTTCTTCTTTCGGTATTTGAAATATTATATTTAGATTGTAATTTAGGAGGAAGAGGCATTACGATTGTGTCTTGAGAAGAGGAGGCGCTCTGTGTGTTAGGAGGAGGAGACCCTTTGTTATGGCATAATTTGACCGAAAGTTAAAAACAGGTTTGTGTCAATTGGTGTAAGCAAATCCTCAAAAAATTCGACCTATGATATGCAAAATTCGTATACGACATCGTAACAGGAGACGAAACTTGGATATATTCGTACGAGCTGGAAACTAAGCAATAATGAACTGTTTGGGTATTCCAAGATGAATCGAGTCCAATAAAAGTTGTTCGTTCGCGAAGAACTTCCAAGAAAATTATCGCTTGTTTCTTTGATTATACTGGATATGTTGCAATCGTTGCTTTAGAGGATCGAAGAACACTTAATGTTCAATGGTATACAGCAATTTCTTTGTCAGAATTTATCGATGAAACAACTGAAAACGACACATTCTTCATGATGACAATACCAGCTCTCACACAGTACGTGTAACAATTGAATATTTGACGGAGAAGAACATAAAATTAACGTCGCATTTCCCATATTTACCTGATTTATCGTCTAACGACTTCTTTTTGTTCCCGAATATCAAAAAAAAATGTGTGAAAAGCGATTTTCGTCACCTCAAGAAGCTGTTGAATCCTTTCAAAACCATGTCTTTGAGGTACCAGCTTCGGCGTGGAAAAAATGTTTCGAGAATTGGTTCGAAAGCATGCGAAGTGTATAAATCTTAAAGGTCAATATTTTAAGAAACAATAAAATGATTTGTACCAAAAAAAAAATTTCTTGTTGTTTTTGTCAAAACTTAAAAGGAAGCCCTCGTATCAGTGTCGTAGGCAGTTTCAATTGATGTGGGGGCATATTAGTGTAAAGGGTATTTTTTTATGAAAAAAAGAGATAGCCTAGGGCGAAGCTAACTATAGAATACATCAACAAACAGGAACCCTGGTAAAAAAATTCTCTTACACTGGAATTCTAAAAGCTTAAGCTCCTCCCAACAATGTAAAAGATTTTTCATAAGAAAGAATTCTTTCCTACAATGAAAGTTAGACCTCCTTTAAAAATCAATGACCGGGAAGGAGGGGGATTTACCCAATTTAAAAATCGGACGAGAGGATGAACACTGCACAAAAAACAACTCTCAAAAAAAGCTCCTTTTTAGGGAGCGTTATTTTCTATATCTGCTCTCCAAAGTAGTAAAATAAATACAGGAAAAATCGTTACAGCCCGCTTTCTTAAAGCAAAAAATGATACTTTGCGCAAAATATTGAAACCTGCCGTTACGAAACCCTTATATTGTATATATGTGCGGTTAAAAATAGTTACATTTAAAATTAGCTATTTTTTGCAATTAAGAAGAAAAGTAGAATAATATTTTACTTTCCTTTCTACAGGAAAGTATTGTATTCGCATACTTTGAGATTTTTGCTTCTCCTTACTTTTTAGGATTCCTAGATCACCAAAAACATAGTCATTGATTTCCGTCAGTCTGTCGGACTTTTGCTACGATAACTCTCGAATGAAATAAAATATTAATTCCAAACTTGGTACATAGATAACATTTAACAAATATCTAAGGTGTAAAAGGGGGGGGGTGAGGAGTTGCTTCCTCTATATCAGTGATTCCCAAAGTGGTTCAGGTGGACCCCCAGGGGTCCACGGGAGACTCGACGGGGGTCTACATTGGCGTGAAAAAAAAATGGGGGTTCACAAGTTGTAAGTGGAGGTCCACGAAAATTTATCTGGTTTCGATAGTAAAGAACAAAAATGTTGGCTTGGCTTTACCTATGTAGGCAGATAATACACTACTCAAAAAAATTAAGGCTGTATTTCGGTGAAAAATGGTCGTATTGAGACTTTAAAAAAAGCATTTTCAAGCTTCAAGCTTCTAATTTTCAGATTTTTTGGCTCAAATTTTTAGGAGCTACGCTTCTCATGCAATCCTAACAGATAGCGCGAAAAAATAATATTGCAAATATCTTGCTTTTTTTTGGTCCACGGGCTTGAAAAAAATTTTTTCAGTTAGGCCGGCATATGGATCAGATAGCCTGTTTATTTAGCATTAATTTCCTTGTTTCAAAACCTCCCTTAACTTTTTTGAGTAGTGTATTTTAAGAAGGTCAGCGACTGTTACTTGTAAAAACTTGCATATTCGATATTCAGTACAACGCGCGTCGAGACTTGCAAAGCGCCGCCCGCCCACCCGCAACGCAACCAGTTCAGACGAGCAAAGGGACGAAATACGACTTGAGCTGTGCTTGCAATCTTGCATGAACTTGTTTGATTCTTCACCAATATAAATACGAATGCCAAGGACAAACGTTACTCATTTGTTTCCGGAATTTTGAAAAGAAAAGTGTGAGTAAATCGATGTCAGTGTTTGCCAGTGCCGGAAAAAGTAAGTACCTGCCTATTTGTTATTCATACCTTTATTTTATATTGTAATAATATTATGTTTATGTTTGCGTGTAGTAGGTATGTAATAAAAATTAAATACTGAACAGGGCCATTATTCGATACTTCTATAAAAGAACAGAAAACCGAGAAAGATTGAAATTTTAGTACTTTTTATTATAAAATTATTTATTTACCCGACTGTGGTGATTCACTAAAAGAGAGATATATGATTGACCTGCATATTTGTACATATTTCAGTGCCCTCGTAGTTGCTAATGCTAAATGACTAAAAATATTTTCATAAATTGTACGTGTCTTTATGTACTACTCGTAACGTACATCAGAGTAATAAATAAATCATTAAAATCGCGGAGTTTTGGTGTCAAAATATTCTCTAAAAGTATTTTTCTCTCGAATTTACAGAAATGTATGAAAATATAATTAACCAAAAAATATTTTATATTACATTAAAATAGGTTCAGCCGTTTTGTGAAAACCTCTATATGGGTCTTAGCAGTTTATTGCTTTTAATAATTAAAATCAGTTTTGCCGCCGGCATTTTGTTTTTTTCAATGCAATAATTAATTAATCCTATTTTATTCTGTTAAAATAGCCATATCCTGTTAAAGTCGCCTTATGATTACTAAAATAAACATTTTTTTCTTTACACGTAGGTAACTGATACGAAACATGGCTGAATCTAAGAAGAAATGTCGATAGTACAGTGTTGATTATTTGAAATTTGGTTTTTTTCCATCAAAGGCAGACAAACGATTGCCCATATGCCTTTTATGCAACAAAGTTTTGAGCAATGAGTCTATCAAACCAGCGAAGCTCGAAGATCATCTTAGAAGGTATCATCCTGATAAAATAGGTAAAGATTTAAAATATTTTCAAACATTGAAGGAAAAATATGAAAATAGACCCACCGTGCACAGTATGTTCGCTTCAACGTCTCAAAGTAACGATAATGGCTCGCGAGCATCTTACAATATCTCATTGCTTATAGCGAAATCTGGAAAACCGCTTACCATCGGAGAATAGTTAATTTTACCAGCTGTTGAAGAGGTTTTAAAAACTGTTCTGCACAAACCTCCATTTGACGTACTCAAAAGAATTCCTTTGAGTAACAACACTGTACAAAGACGTATTGATGAAATGAGCTCTGATATTGAAAGCTTCTGGTGTAATTATCTGCAAACAACTCATTTTTCTATTCAACTGGACGAGTCAACTTTACCTGGTAATGAAGCATTATTATTGGCATATGTTCGATTTGTTATGGACGAAGAAATCCATGAAGAGCTGCTATTCGTGAAAACTTTGGAGACGGACACTAAAGTTGAATCAATATTTAATGTCCTGAGTGATTTTTTTAAGGAAAAATCAATTCCATTTACAAACATTATTTCGGTGGCAGCAGATGGAGCTCCTGCCATCTTCGGGCGATATCGTGGGTTTATAAGCCATCTTAAAAGAATTATACCAGGAGTAACTGCAATTCACTGTGTCATCCACCGACAACACCTGGTAGCGAAAAATTTGAGTGATAGATTGTACCAATCGCTAAAATTTGTGATTAAAGCAGTTAACAAAATAAGAAGCAATGCGTTGAATACCCTTTTATTTGCACAATTGTGCGACGAAAATGATGAAGACTTCCAACGATTGCTCTTACATACTGAAGTACGCTGGTTGTCGAAAGGTGCATGTTTAACAAGATTTTACTCACTTTTTGAATCAATCTTAGAGTTTCTGGGAAGTAAAGATCCAGATTTAAAAGAAAACCTGATCAAATTGAAAGCAGACATCGCATATTTGACAGATTTGTTCAAAAAATTTAATGACATTAACTTGCAGTTAGAAGAGGACAGCCTAAATTTAATAAAAACAAACGGTGTAATTTCGGCTTTTCTTGGAAAATTGAAATTTATGAAGCAAAATATTAGTTAGCGCGAATTCTCCCAGTTTTCAAACTTGTCACAGGCAGAATGTCTTGATGAGGATATTCAGACATAAGTTCAACATTTAAATGCCCTGCATGATGACTTCAAAAATAGATTTGAAGATATTCTGACGATGGAAATACCACCATGGATCATAAATCCATTTAATGAAACGGAAGTGGCGAATGTGGTATTATAAGAGGAGCTACTCGAGCTTAGCACCAATGAGGAGCTGAAGGTGAAATTTAAAAAAGGCTATCAAACATTTTGGCTGCAGGCAGAAATACCCGAAAAATATCCTGGGCTGTGGGAAATTCCGAGAAAACTTTTGATAGCGTTTCCCTCGTCATACCTTGTCGAAAAAAGTTTTAGTGTCGTTACAAACCTATTAACAAAAAAAAAAGGAGCAGATTGAACATCACAGAACGGGGAGATTTGCGGTTATTCCTTACAAAACTGAAGCCAAATATTGATAATTTGCTGTCAATCCATCAAGTACATCCCTCCGATTAAAATTATGACTATTTTTTTTTAATTGTTGATTTACATTGTTAAAGTTACGGTACGTTATTAATGTTTAATTTTAATTCTATTAAGTCTGTAATCATATAATTTTAATAAATAGAACACAAGAAAATATATTATTTTTCTTTTTATTTTTACCACTTCGAATTTAGGGTTGGGACTCAGCCACCGCGCAAATTTCCATCGTTAGATCTAATCTTCACATTTTTTGACGAGTTTTGGGAATATGGTAGAAATGTAGCAGCAGGGAGTCGACCGAAACCAGTAAAATTTTGAAAGTGGTCTACGAGAAAAAAAAGTTTGGGAACCTCTGCTCTATATGGTATTATAAGTCTTTTTTGGGGTTCACGGAGTCGAGAAAACTGAAAATTAAGTTATTTTTAAAATATTTTCAATTTTAGTATATAGTGTGTAGTGGTCAAATATTGTATGCTTTAAACAGTATGGGAATTTTTTAAGGTTTTTGGTTACAACAAACAACATTTAAGCGTAACTATTTATTTACTATATTTAATTATGCAAAGTATAAGACGTGAGGAAGGAAGTTGGAAGGGTGATTTTGTATTATGCTATAGGTATTATTCAAAGTTCTTTGAGTCAAGGGAATGAAACAATGTTATTTGCAATAGGAGAAGAGGGCGAAAGGGATAGGAATCGTTAAACATTGTATGGTTTCAACATTATTATAACACTTTTGCCTGGTTTTTGGTGGGGGAATCTTCAAAAATGTTAACTAATCAATTATAGTGCAGTAAAAAAAGCAAAATAATGATGAGATAGGCATAGTTTAGATATAGCAATATTATGATTTTATCATCTCTGAAGTATCACCAGGAGTATTGTTCTGAGTTTTGGATCTCAAAAAACTTGTGCTCTTTTGTTCATAAACAATTAAGTTTTCAAAATACGTTTTCTGAGCTTAAAATATAAATAACTCCGGCTATATCAGTCGGATTGAGACAAACAAAAAACTAAACTCTTGGCAATGAAATTTCCAACAAATCTTCATTGGTTTTAAATCGCTCAAATATACCTAAAAATTGAAACAAAAGACAATTTTTTTTCTCATTTTATTGTGCAGGTGGTCTAAGTAAACCGATCGGTTTAAAATTTTTAGAATATATTCCTTTATTATAGCAAAAGACAACGAGAAACATAAAATTAGAATCTGTGAAAAAACCAAAGAATCTATAAAGAAGAAAAGTATACTATACGAAAAATGGCTGAATACAAAATCAGAAGAAGATCTACAGAAATATAAAGAGAAAAATGCAGAAACGAGGAGGATGATAAAAAAAAGAAAAGAACGAGAGATGGGAAAAATCGTGCGAACATGTAGAACAGTATATGGGAGGAAGTAGAAGTACAGAGTCATGGAGAATAATTAAAGCATTAAGGACTAACAATAGAGAGAAGACTTATATAGAGTACATCCCAGAAAGCGAGTGGGAATAATATTATAAGAATCTGCTAACAGAAGACAGATAAGAGTTCCAAGAAGAGAACCCTGAAGAAGAACAGAATAAGGAAACAAAAGAGGTAGAACTAAGCTATGAAGAAGTAAAGAAGATAATAAAAACACTCAAAAATAATAAATCTGCAGGGCCTGGGGGTGTGGTAAATGAAATGATTAAGTACGGGTCTAATAAATTACATCGAATGTTGAGAAACATATTCCACAAAGCGATAAATGGAGAAAAAATACCAGAGGAATGGTCAAAAGTTTATATAGTATCTATATTTAAAAAGGAAGACCGCAGAAAATGCACAAACTATAGAGGCCTAAGCATAATATCGAGTATGGGACGTTTGCATGGAAAAATTATTAAAAATATCATGGAGGAGAATATAAAAGGAAAAATTGAAGAAGACCAAGCAGGCTTTACGGCCGGAAAATCATGTATAGACCACATATACACTATAAAACAAACAATGGAAAAAAACTGGCAAAGAATAGAGAAGTTCATCTAGCCTTCATATACATAAGAAAGGCCTATGACTCGGTACCAAGACAAAGATTATGGAACGCAATGAAAAAGATAGGCATTGACAAAGAACTAATATACGCAGTAAAAGCTCTCTACGAAAACAACACAGTGAACATAAAAATAGGATATAAAATAGGGAAGAGACTCCAAACATCAAAAGGCCTATTACAAGGAAACTCTACATACCCAACACTATTCAAAATATACCTCGAACAAACATTAAAAAAATAGAAGCAAAAATGTAGTGGAATGGGAATCCCAATACGAGAAGATTGCTTATATACTCTAAGTTTCGCAAACGACCAAGTAATCATAGCGCAAGATGAGGAAGACGTCAGTTATATGGTAAGAAAACTGAAAGAAGAATACACTAAAGCAGAATTAGCAATAAATTTTGAGAAAACGGAATATCTAACAACAAAGGAGGGAAACGTGAAGAATCTAGAAGTCGATAATGAAACAATAGATTTAAATATTTAGGAACCATCATTTCAAAAAAACGCAACATCAGAAGAAGAGATTAAAGCTAGATTACGACAAACGCGGACATGCATAAGACAATTAAATTCGATCCTGTGGGACAAGCACATTACAAGAGAAACAAAACACGCATATACAAATCAATAATACAAAGCATAATGACATACGGGTCAGAAACATGGACGATCAACAAAAGAACTAAATCTAAAATTAACGCGGTAGAGATGGAGTATTGGAGGATATGTTGTAGAGTGAAACGTATGGAGAGAATAACAAATGAAGAAATAAGAAGCAGAATGAACACCAAAGAGAACGCAATAAACACCATTGAAGAAAAACGATTAAAATGGTATGGACACATAAGACGAAGCGAAGATAATAGGTGGATAAAGAAAATAACGGAGTGGAGCCCTATAGGGTGAAGAAAAAGAGGAAGACCCAGACGATCGTGGAGAGACGATGTGGACGAGGCTATGGAAGACAGGGTTCTAACAGATGGAGACTGGGAAGATAGAAACGGATGGAATCAAAGGCTGAGAGAAGGAAGACAGCGCCAGCTGTAGAAAATCCTTGATATATATATATATATATATATATATATATATATATATATATATATATATATATATATATATATATATATATAACCTGAAATTTTAGTACGAAAATATTGAACCCAGCGGACATAATTGAATTTGTTATTTAAAATTTCAATTGCCTGCAATTTTATGCCATTTACTCCAAAATTTAGGTCTCAACTCAGCTTTCCGACGCAATTAAAGAAATTTTTTTTAGAGTCATTTTAATCGTTTTTTTTTTAATTTATTTGTTAATCAAATAATAATTGACATTTTGAAAAAAAAATTGTTAACGAAAATGAATTTTTTAAAAAAAAATGAAAGTCTCGCAATTCTCTACCAGATATGATAAAAAAATTTCAATATTATTTTTAAAAATGACCGAAAAAACGCATTTGTTTTTATTTGATTAATGAACTAACGTAAAAAAAGGGTTAAAATGACTCCACAAAAACTTTTTTTAATATCATCGGAAAACTGGCGTCAAGACCTAATTTTTTTAAAAAAGAAAAGTTCCATTTTAGACCAAATGGCATAAAATGGCGGGCAATTCAAATTTTAAATAGCAAGTACGCCTGTGCCTGAGTAGTCGGCATGTACAGGGTGAGTCAACGACAGAGTAAAGTTCATTATCTCATTTGTTTCGGAAATGACGAAAAAACGTTAAATACAATAGTTTTAGGGAATGTTATGAATGTTAAAAATTATTTTTGAGTATACATGGTACTTCAAAAAAGTGTGGCCGATATAACAAATGTTTTTTTTTTAAATGAATGGAACATCCTATTTTCTAATTTATTTTTAAATTCTGCGTAAAATCTTATAACTTTTTTTATTAATAATGTTATATACCTAAACTTAGTAGTTTTTCTAATATTTCAATTTTTAAAAAAAAAAAATACTAGTTTTCAGTTTTGTAAATAATTGTCAATAGCTCCATTGTTTCTGAAGATGGAATATTTATAATTGCTATGAACATTCTATAGACATGAAAAAAAATATATGTGTAAAGAAATTTGAGTTAGATGCTACAGGGTGCTCAAAATAAGTTTATGCATTTCGACTCTTTTAAACTAAAAAATCTCATATTTTTTAAACGGCACACCCTGTATATTATTATTTTTTCTGATACATTTTACAAAACCCTCCAACTTTTATTAAGATTGTCATATACCTATTTCTAATAGTTTTCGATTTATTTTGAATTTAACAATTTTTACTATTATTTTTAATACACTTACGCTATAACATTATAGTTGCCAAGACAAAAACAAAAATGTAGGCATTGTCAAATTTTGACATGTTTATTAAGCAAGTAAAAATAGTTTAATTTGTTGTAGTAAGTGACGCATAAAAGTAATAGTTATGGATTTTCCTAAAAATGAATTAATTGATATGATTTATATACTGAGTGAGGCGGGAAAAATTTGTCTTTTGGCAGTAAGGCTTTACGGAGTGAAGTACCCTAATAGAAGTATACCATCTAGAAAATCTTTTCAGTGCTTACTGGAATGGTTTGATGGTAGTGGTAGCGTTCATTATACGAAACGGAAAGTATTAAACCAGAACGTTATCAATGAGGAAAAAGAAATGGAGATTTTACTTCATGTTGAAGATAACACCAGGTCAGCAGCCGTCAACTAGTTGACTTATCTGACACATCTCAATCTACGGCTAATCGCACCACGAGAAAATATAAGTATCATCTTTCATATAGAACTACACCAAGAACTTCAAGACCGTGATTTTGAACGACGAGTAAACTTTTGTACCACCATGAATGGAGCAATAGAGGCCGATCCAAATTTTTTATCCAAAATAATGTTTTCTAATAAAGCTACTTTTCGCAGTAATGGAGCAGTTAACAGCCATAACATGCATTATTAGTCAACAGTTAATCCATTTTGGGTTCGTGAAGTTCAAAACCAAAACCATTGGTCGCTTAATGTATGGTGTGGAATATTAAATTTTCGAATTATTGGTTCATATTCTTTCCGCAAACCGTTTAACGGACTTAGATATCTAAATTTTTTGCCAAACAAATTACCCCAGCTTCTTGAAGAAGTTGATAACTTTGAGAGGGAACAAATGTGAATTCAACAAGACGGTGCTCCTGTTCATTAAAACTGGGAAATTTGGGAATTTTTAAACGATTGTTACCGACAAAAATGGATAGTTAGGGATGAATTCATTTAGTGGCCCCCTCGATCATGTGATTTAATACCTTTAGACTTCTTTTTGTGGGGCTACATTAAGGATCATGTATATCTGTTATGTTGATCCCCTACAACATTAGTAGATATGGAAAATAGGATACGGGATGCGTGCAGGACGATATGCTAAGGAAAGTGAAGGAAAATATAGTAAAACGATTAAACATGTATATTCAACTAGACGGGCATATTTTTGAACATTTCTTACGTCACAATAATTAATCATTAGATAAGTTAAACTATATTAAAATTATTATTAACTTTTTGTTTATGTTTTCACAATAGCGTAAGTGTATTAAAAACAAGGGTAAAAATTGAAAAATTCGAAATAAATAGAAAACCATTAGAAATAGGTATATGACATACTTAATAAAAGATGGAGGGTTTTGTAAAATCTATCAGAAAAAAATATTAATATTGAGATTTTTTTCAATGAAAAAAAGTAAAAATATATAATTTATTTTGAACACCCTGTAGCATCTAACTCAAATTTCTTAACATACATCTTTTTTTATCTCTATAGAACGCTCGTACCAATTATGAGTATTCCACCTTCAGAAACAATGGTTCTACTGGTAATTTTTTACAAAACTGAAAACTAGTATTTTTAAAAAAAATTAAAATATTAGAAAAACTACTTGGTTTAGGTATATAACATTATTAATAAAAAAGTTATAAAATTTTACGTAGAATTTAAAAATAAATTAGAAAATAGGATGTTCTATTTAAAAAAACATGTTATATCGGCCACACTTTTTTGAAGTACCCTGTATACTCAAAAATACTTTTAAACTGTGCACCTTAAGCTATTGTATTTAACCTTTTTTCGTCATTCCCGAAGCAAATGAGATAATGAACTTTACCCTCATTTACTTGATTTGCGAAAATGCTAATAATTTTAAATTATTCCTATGTTTTCTTTGTGTTGGTAGTATGCCACGCCGCAAATAGTTGGTCAGAAAAATAGGGAACTACACGCGAGAAGAGGTAACAAATGGATTACAGGATCAGAAGTGACATGTCGATAAGAAAAGCATCGAATTTGGATGGGATTCCATTTGCTACCTTAAAATGGTACTAAGTAAACACAAGGTATTATTTATTACTGGAAAATAAACGATTAGAGCCTGTAAATAAAATATTTACAACTGAACAAGAAGACCTACTCAAAGAGTACTATACTCATTGTGCTCTTTTATTTTATGGCTTAACAGTCAAAGAATGCAGGCAGACTGCGTATCAATGTGCTTTACTCAACAATGTTAAAATGCCTCCTTCTTGGAGAAAAAATGAGATGGCCGGTGAAGACTAGCTGATATCAGTCAGGCGTAGACATAATTTATCTTTGAGGCGATCGGAGTCTTGCAGTCCTGAAAGGGCCACAGCCTTTAACCGAAACAATGCGGACAAGTTTTATGACAATCTGGGAGATTTGATTAATTGCAACTCTGCGTTTGCAGATGCACCTCGGATATTCAATCTAGATGAGACCTCCACTATGACGATGCATAAACTTATTACGCCCAAAGACAAGAAAAGAAGGAGGGTCATAAGCGGAGAAAGGGGAACGCTGGCAATAACGTGTTCTATTATAAGCGACAGTGGCATTGCTTTACTTCCTATAATGGCTTTTCTTCGAAAGAATTTTAAAGAACAGGTGATCAAAAATACATGACCAGGGCACTTGGATTGAATTTCCAGAAGTGATAAGACACTTCACAAAACACTTTAATGCATAATCCATGTATTTTAATATTGGATAACCATGTGTCCCACACAGCATTAGAATTGACAGAGAGTGTAGGTGTCCATATCCTCACCTTACACCCTCATACATCAGCCAAATTGCAACCCCTTGATGTGATAATATACAATCCCTTCAAATAACATTTGTATTATTGATCTTTGCGACGCCTGATTTAAAACAATGAGGATACTGATGTTTTGAGAAGAAGAGAGGTGTTTTGTTTTCAGAAGTTATTTAAATGTTGATTGTCCTGGTTATTGATGTTAATGACGTAATGTCACTTACCTTTGTAAGAATTTAATATAATATAAAAGATTTTGGCAATATATTCGGTTTATTTCATTATCTACGTACTACTGGGTCACTGTGTACTGTAGGGGTGAACCACTGGGCCCATGTACAGGTACACAGTGACTTAATTCCCATTTTTCTTTAAAATATGACTAGTTCGTTTTTGGTAGTGGTTACTAAAAATGTATCAAAGCCAAAAGATAGTCTAACAAATGAACTTTCATATGTGGCTGGGCTAGAATAACTATTAATTATTACCTACCTGCTGGAGCCTGCCAAAAAATAATGCGCCACTATTCCCGATATGACCCTACTTTTAAAGTACTTTATTTTGTTTAGTTATAAAAAAAATCTACACGAAAAACATTATGTTTATTCAAAAATTTTTCTTTAATACAGCTTCCATACACGCCATTATATCACTTAAAATATAAATAAATCAAATTAACTGTTTCCGTCTATCTGGGTATTCTCCTGTAAAATTTTCATTTTTACCGATTTACTACCATTAATGATTATAAACCTCATTTGCTTTATCAGCTACAATGAATCCGAAAAAATATCCTAAAAAAACTGCTAATTATTAGTATAACTAATTTATATAAATACCGAAATTTCCCCTATTAACCCCACCATGTCCTTCAGAATGACCTTGTGTATACGTGGGTGCCTCATATGCTCCACCTACTAATTTCCCACCCAGCCAATGGACGAACAGCTGCCCGTGACGTCACTGCCCCTGGATCGATATCCAAAGCCCTGGAACGTTAGTTCTTACATGACCATCGCGGTGAATTCAAAGTGTCCTAGAATTGTATAGATTTTTATTTTCGTGAATGTTCGATGTTAATGTCACGCTGTGGGGCCGATGTTGTCGTTAAAATTTAGAACCAGGAACAGTCCATCTCAAAAAACTTCCCTTAGGTGGGGAGATTGCTGTCCTAGGGACAAAATACTAGGGATCTCTACTTAAAGAAATAAAAAAACAAAGAGAAGGTTCATCAAAAAAACAAACGCGCCGGCGGTCTATTTTTTTGGTAAGATCGATGTTATTTTGTAGATGTCGATGCAAGGTGTACTGAGTGTTATATATCTAAGTAAATCTACTTTAAAAATCCTTTTTTTTATTAATATAAGTCAATGCAAACTTGTAACTAGCTTTCTCCTAGAAAAATATATTTAAAGAACGGAATTTCTACTGAAGAAATAAAGCAGGTTTCATTACTCAGTATATATCACCACTACGCAAACACTTTATTTTTGTACTCGACACGCGTTTCGCTAACCATGTTAGCTTCATCAGGGGCGATGATTGACAGTCAGTCATCGCTCCTGATGAAGCCAACATGGTTAGCGAAATGCGCGTCGAGTGCAAAAATAAAGTGTTTGGTGTAGTGATGATATATACTGAGTAGTGTTATTGTGCCAAAGATTTCTACCTTCCCAACTTAATTAAGCAGATTTCAGTTGGTCATGGTCGATTGACCAAGAATGCACAGGCCTCAAGTTTGTTACGATGGTGTTTTTTAAGTTTTCTGCCCAGTTATGAAGGAAAACTAAATTTTTGAAAAATATTTTTCTACAAAATTATCTTCTACACTAATAAATTTAGTCTAGTGGTTCTCGAGTTGTTTCATCACCTTAGAAAAGTGTTCTGCCCCTGAGGTCAAATATTTTATCAAAAAGCCACTACATCCAGTTGTAACTGATTGTAATTCCATAGCTTTCTTCACGGCCTCAAACAGTTCGAGTATTGTGTATTCCACAGTTGTTATGCAACAGCAACGTTTTCTTGCTTCATGAATTCCTGCGTTCGTCTCTTATCTCCTGCTTTAGATCTTGGATCGTCCTTCCGTAAACCCACCCATTAATTGTAGATCCTCTTTCGATATATTCAATAAACAAAACTATTTCACACTCTCAAAAGAATCGTAGCCATCAACTCGCCAGTATATGAAAGAGCTTTCACCTACTTTGGAGGAAGAGAGCCCTTATTGCGTTAACTCCTGGTGCGTGGAGGATTTCGATAAAATCCAAAGTCTTTTCGCCTGTCACAATTCGTGAAAAATAACTTTCGTTTTTTGTAGCAGCCAAATGTTTTTGAGATATTTCTTTCCTCGTCAGTTTCTGCTCTGGTCTAAGGCGTTTGGGAATCCATCGTGCATAATTTCTAAATCTTCGTGCACAACCGTGAAAATTATAATTTCATATACTCCAGCTTTTAAGCAAGCATTGGAGCCTGTTTAGGTCAAAATTTTATTTGACATATTCATTACCTGGGACATTCTTTCATGAATAATTTTTAGTTCATGTCCCCCTTTAGAGAGAAACGTTATCAATGCACGATGTTCTGATTCAGTTTCATTCCCTTTTTGAAGCAAAAAAAAAATTGTAAAAACTTTAAAGCTCAATGAACTTATACGCAGTTACTTCAAAGTACATACAACAGTGACAACAAAGACATTTTTTTTTGCATGACATCATTCTTATGTCTGGGTAGAGGACTCTAAAGCAGAAACAGATAACATAATACACAATTCGAATTCCTAAAAGGCATGGGTACACGGGAAGCTTTATTCTCATTAAATGTAATGGTCCAGCGTTGTAAAGATATGAATGTAGATGTATATGCATGTTTTATAAATCATAATAAAGCTTTCGACTGTGTGATTGATGCATGAGAAATTAATAAAAATTCTAGAAACAACAAATATAGACAAAAGAAATCTAAATATTATTAACAGTCTGTACTGGAATCAATCAGTGGAAGTTAAAATTGGGCTGGAAAGGTCCGAAAGCATAAAAATAACTCAAGGCATGCATTTTCTCACCACCTTTCTTCAATATTTATCCTGATGCTGCTTTTAATGAGGCCATCTATGAATCCATTGAAGAAATAATAGTTAATAGGAGTACACTGAACGACATACGGTATGCTGATGATACTGTTTTATTAGCAAATAATATCAAAGAACTCCAGCAACTGATCAATGGAGTCGTAAGTTTTGAATTAACTAGGAATATAAGAAAAAACCAAGTGGATGGTAGTAACAAAGAAAAATCTACCACCAGAATCCCTCGAAATCAGGGATAACATTGTAGAACAGATTTTTGTATTTAAATATTTGGGAACCAATATAAAAGACAAGTGGGACCAAGGAAAGGAAATATATTCCCGAATTAAACAGGCCCGAGTAACATACATGAATATGAATAAATTTTTTCATCGCACAGTCTCGAACTACGAATGAGAAGGGTGAGAGCGTATGTATTCTCCGTGCTATTGTATGGATGCGAATGCGACATTATTACGCTTTTTTACCACTTAAGAAATATTTTTAACTTCTTCCGGTTTCACCGGAAGTAACTGCAACTTTCTTATTTTTAATGGAACCCTGTATATTTTTTTACCAATTTCAATTCACTTTGAAATTCTCTTTCCAACGATGTATCACAAGTTGATATTTGTTTGACAGGTGACCGGCGAAAAACTGATTTAAACCCTTTAGACGGATATACTAGCAATTGTTTTTGTTCGTTTTGTCTCACTTTGAAAAGAATTTAAGACTATCCATTTATCGTGCTATTTTCGCGAATCTAAGTGGCACCTACAAAATTTTATACTTTACATTCAGTTACAGAATTTTCTCTTTAAATAATGATCAATATCACGGAAATTAAGATAGGAACACATATTTTTTATTTAACCTAGTTACAAATTACAGGTTTTTTGCCATCATACATCTAACAGAACTATCTAACGCTAATTGGATTTATTATTATTTTCAGAAAATAAGAAACCTATTTATTAAATAAATATTTAAATGCAAATAATAAAAGCAAAACATTTAATAATAAGAATAAC
>CM032452.1:68379938-68444938 GCA_019049505.1 Pachyrhynchus sulphureomaculatus | reverse complement strand
AGAATAAGTTAATTCTAGCAATTTTTGCACGGCTACTACTGTCAAATGTTAGCTGTCAACTGATGCTAAGTACGACCCGATCCAACTTATATTGCCTGAGATATATGACACCAAAGCTATCTAACGAGTTGACCTTTTTTTATCTAGAGTATTGTGACAATTTTAAAATACTGTTACTTCATTAATTCAGTACCCAAAAAAAAGGTTGATAATATGTAATGTGTAATAATAATATGTCAACTGGAATGATGAAAATGAACTAAGATAATATTTCATAAGAGCGTCTGCTACTTTATGAGCGTATTATATACGTTGTTGAATAAGTCCCTATATTAAACAAATATCAACAACGTCTCTCTGTCTGTCTGTCCGTCAGTGCGCTTATCACTCGAGAACCACTTATCCGATTTGTGCTTTTTTTTTAAACATGCATATGTTCTCTGGCCAGGTTATAGGCTATATTTTATTACGTTAGGTAACATAAGGAATAAGCAGTGACGATAATAGTGAATTAAGTCGGAAAAAAGTTTTCCGCCAGCGCGTTCTCTTGCAATTCACTGCCTAAACGATTAAATATAGCACAGTATAATGTAGCAAAGAATATAATGTATATAAAATGCAACGTCTCTCTGTCGGTCTGTCTGTCCGTTGGTGCGCTTATCACTCGAGAATCACTTATCCGATTTACGTTTTTTTTTAGATTTATACATATGTATGTTCTCTGGCCAGGTTATAGGATATATTTTTATTACGTTAGGTAATATAAGAAATAAGCAGTGACGATAATAGTGAATCACTCTTTTGTAATACGCTGCCTAAACCGTTAAATATGGAACAATATCGTGTAACAAAGAATACTATATATGTATATATATATATATATATATATATATATATATATATATATATATATATATATATATATATATATATATATATATATATAAGTTGGGTTGAATTCTTTCTTGAACCTTGGAATATTGAATATGTATTTTTTCAATTTCTTGGGCTTTATGGTTCTTTTGTTTTAAGGATAGAGAAATTACATCACGTTCCAGTTAGAATTTATTGAAAACGTTTCGCCTAATTTTTAGGCTTCTTCAGTTCATCTAAAAATTGAAATTTTCTGTTTTGGATATTCAATAGAACGCACAAATTTTTTTAATTATGAATATATAAAATTCTTAGCTTATAATACAATATAGAAGGTGAAAATAATAAAAATACACACAGAAATGTATATAAAAACTTACATGTGTGAGTTGAAAAGAAGACACACTTAACATTCTTTAAAAGGTGTTACTAAGACGGTCACATTTTTTAAAACAACTTTAGATTTGTATAGGGAATGAAAGTCATCCTTTGGTTTGTTTATGTGTTTTTATTTATTAGCTGCTACTGAGTTATTATGAGAAGAGTCCGAAATAAATATGACTCAGACCTCTAACGTCGCTTTTGTCGTTTATATTGTTTTTCTCTTTATTAATACAGATCATTTCATGGATTGATCTTTTAAAATAATTTGACTCTTTTTTTAAGATATTTGTATTTTTAAAATCGAACGAGTGTTTGGTTTGTTTAACGTGTTTTGATAGAGCTGTTGGGTTATTCTTATCATACTTATGGCCTTTCAGTCTAGTTTCTAGATGTTGTTTAGTCATGCCGATATAACAGCCGTTGCAGTTTTGACATGGAATAGAATATATCTGGTTTGATTGTTTCAGTAGGGGTGTTTTGGATTTTAGGGGGGTAAAAAGGTGTTTTAAGGAGTTATGCGTTTTGTGGCAAACAGTTGAATTATGTTTTTTGAGGACTGCTTTAATTTTTTCTGAAAGTCCTTGAATATATGGCATGGATATGTATGTTGTAGCTGTTCCTTGTTTTGGTTGTTTATCTAGAGTATTATATAATTTGTGAATTCTGGTTTTTAAAATTTTGTTAATTAGCTTAACCGGATAATTGTTGTTGGTTAAGGTAGTTTTTATTTTTTCTATTATTTCTGCTCTATATTTAGGACTTCTTAGTTTTAAGCCTCTGTCAATTAAATTTATGGCGGTATTTTTCTTAAAATTTAAAGGATGGTGTGAATGGTAGTTTAGATATTTTCCAGAACTTGTTGGTTTTGTGTACCATTTGCTATTTATTTTGTTTTTTTCTCTTATTAGAGTTAGATCAAGGAAGTTTATGACGTTGTTTTGTTCTGTTTCGATGGTGAATTGTAATGTTTTGTTGAATTGAAAGTTGAAAAATACAGTCAGATCACAAGTAGTAAACATTTTGACAAACCATAAAAATAAAATCAAAAACAACATTAATGCAAAAAATAACATAACTCAACGCAGTATTAATAATAAAATACACAAAGTAAAAAAGTTTTTAAAAAATAATCCTCAAAATACGATCCTAACTCCGGACAAAAGCAACAAAACGGTTACTCTTAACACAAACGACTACGAATCAAAAATGTTAGAATTATTAAATGATGAAAGTACTTATAAGGAAATACAAAACAATCCCACAAATACCTATCAAACTTTAAATAACAATTTAGTTAAAACCTGGTACAACAAAGACTACATCAGTAAGGAAACATATAACACTCTTATCATTCACAATGCAGAACCTCCCAAAATATACGTCCTTCCCAAATTGCACAAGCTCAACATCCCACTAAGACCGATAGTTTCTAGTATACAGTCCCCTTTCTACAATATCTCCAAATTCCTCTCAAATATTCTTTCTAAAGTCACTGGAAAAAATGTTTTTTATATAAAAAAACGAGTTTAAAAATTTCATAGATAGTATACACATGCCCAATCAAAGGAAACTCATATCCCTCGATGTCATGTCCTTATATACAAACTTACCCATAAACCTTATAATCACCGCAATAACAAATAAATGGGACCAAATTAAAAAACACACCTGCCTACCACAAGAAGAATTCATAAATGCCATAAATAAAATCTTTAAAAACAATTTCTTTCAGTACCAGAACTCATTCTACCTTCAAATGGAAGGTTGTGCAATGGGGGCTCCTATTTCTGCTACCCTTGCCCAACTGGCATTGGAATATTTGGAGGAAAGTGTTATTGATAGCTTAAGCAACAAACCTATTTTCCTCAAAAGATACGTGGATGATTGCATTCTAGCACTAAAAGAAGACCAAATAGAAAACACAGTTAAAGCCTTCAACCAATTCAACAAAAAATTACAATTCACCATCGAAACAGAACAAAACAACGTCATAAACTTCCTTGATCTAACTCTAATAAGAGAAAAAAAAACAAAATAAATAGCAAATGGTACACAAAACCAACAAGTTCTGGAAAATATCTAAACTACCATTCACACTATCCTTTAAATTTTAAGAAAAATACCGTCATAAATTTAATTGACAGAGGCTTAAAACTAACAAGTCCTAAATATAGAGCAGAAATAATAGAAAAAATAAAAACTACCTTAACCAACAACAATTATCCGGTTAAGCTAATTAACAAAATTTTAAAAACCAGAATTCACAAATTATATAATACTCTAGATAAACAACCAAAACATAGAACAGCTACAACATACATATCCATGCCATATATTCAAGGACTTTCAGAAAAAATTAAAGCAGTCCTCAAAAAACATAATTTAACTGTTTGCCACAAAACGCATAACTCATTAAAATACCTTTTTACCCCCCTAAAATCCAAAACATCCCTACTGAAACAATCAAACCTGATATATTCTATTCCATGTCAAAACTGCAACGGCTGTTATATCGGCATGACTAAACAACATCTAGAAACTAGACTGAAAGGCCATAAGTATGATAAGAATAACCCAACAGCTCTATCAAAACACGTTAAACAAACCAAACACTCGTTCGATTTTAAAAATATAAAAATCTTAAAAAAAGAGTCAAATTATTTTAAAAGATCAATCCATGAAATGATCTGCATTAATAAAGAGAAAAACAATATAAACGACAAAAGCGACGTTAGAGGTCTGAGTCATATTTATTTCGGAATCTTCTCATAATAACTCAATAGCAGCTAATAAATAAAAACACATAAACAAACCAAAGGATGACTTTCGTTCCCTATACAAATCTAAAGTTATTTTAAAAAATGTGACCGTCTTAGTAACACCTTTTAAAGAATGTTAAGTGTGTCTTCGTTTCAACCCACACATGTAAGTTTTTATATACATTTTTGTGTGTATTTTTATTATTTTCACCTTCTACATTGTATTATAAGTTAAGAATTTTATATATTCATAATTAAAAAAATTTGTGCGTTCTATATATCCAAAACAGAAAATTTCAATTTTTAGATGAACTGAAGAAGCCTAAAAATTAGGCGAAATGTTTTCAATGAATTCTAACTAGAACGTGATGTAATTTCTCTATCCTTAAAACAAAAGAATCATAAAGCCCAAGAAATTGAAAAAAAAAAATACATATATATATATATATATATATATATATATATATATATATATATATATATATATATATAATGGAACGTCTCTCTGTTTGTCTACCTGTCCGAAAGTGTGCTTATCATTCGAGAACCACGTATTCGATTTACATGTTCTTTAAATCTTAACTCGATATCAAAAATCTATATTAAATATAAAACGCAACTTCGCTCTGTCTGCCTGTCCGTTAGTGCGCTTAGCACTTAAGAACCATTTATTCGAATTACGTGTTTTTTTATAAAATCCATATGTTCAATGTTACGTTAAGTAACATAAGGAATAAGCAGTGACAATAATAGTGAATCAAGTCCACGCGAGCAGAGCCGCGATCACGGCTAATTTATAATAATAAGTTAGGATATTATGTAATAGATGATAATTAGTATTATCTGAATTTCAATACTAAATTATTTGAAGTCAGAAATTTAATATTTTTGATATGCTTACCATGTTATAGAACTTTCAGAAGTAAAGGAAGATTTCTTGTAATATTTATTCTATCTATGTTAAAACTCATTTGACTAGACGAACACTTGGAAGCACTTTAAACCAAAAGATTGTCGGGTTGCCTTGCTGAAAGGATTTTTTTTTCTTCAAAGTTGCAAACCTAATAAAAGCATTAACTTTTAAAAGTTCACAACGCGAATGTACCTCTTGCTCTAATTGTAATTGCAATTCCTTAAGTTCTCCAACAACCGTGAAACGGAACACCTCCGACCCGACTTTTCGGGAATCCAAAAACAATGTTTTATTTTAATAATACATATAGGTAGTAAACAAGCTCTGAAATATTTTCAGTTGATGTTGATTAATATAATTGCCTAGCCGGGCTCGCGGCTCCGCTCGCGTGGACTTGATTCACTACTATCGTCACTGCTTATTCCTTATGTTACCCAACGTAATAAAATATCTTCCATTATTTCTCCTTATCTCCCATGATCTCACCTTATTTCCCATTATCTAGACTTATCTCCCATTATTTCTCCTTATCTCCCATTATTTCTCCTTATCTCCCATTATATCACCATAACTCCCATTATCTAGACTTATCTCTGCTTATCTCCCATTATCTTTCCTTATCTCCTATTATTTATACTTCTCTCCCATTATCTCACCTTATCTCCCATTATCGAGGCTTATCTCGACTTATCTCCCATTATTTATCCTAATCTCTCATTATCTCACCTTATCTCCCATTATCTAGACTTATATCGAATTATATAGAACATATGTATAAATTTATAAAAACACGTAAATCGGATAAGTGGTTCTCGAGTGATAAGCGCACTACCGGACAGACAGACAGACAGAGATGTTGCATTTTATATATATTATATTCTTTGCTACATGATATTGGTCCATATTTAATGCTTTAGGGAGTGTATTGCAAGAGAACGCGCTAGCGGCAAGCTTTTCTCCGACTTGATTCACTATTGTCGTGTCTGCTTATTCCTTATGTCACCTAATAAAATATATCCTATAACCTGGCCAGAGAACATACGTATGTTTTTTTTAAAAAAAATGTAAATCGGATAAGTGTTTCTCCAGTGATAAGCACACTAACGGACGGACAGACAGACAGACAGACAGACGGACAGAGGGACATTGCATTTTATATATATTATAGATATTCTCTGCTACATAATATTGTTCCATATTTAATGGTTTGGACTGTGTATTGCAAGAGAACGCGCTAGCGGCAAACTTTATCCGACTTCGTTTACTGTAATTGTCACTGCTCATTCCTTATGCTACCTATCGTAATAAAATATAGCCTATAACCTGGCCGGAGAACTTATGTATGTTTTAAAAAAAAAGTACGAAAATCGGATAAGTGGTTCTCCAGTGATAAGCGCACTAACGGACAGACAGAGATACGTTGCATTTTATATATATTATAAATGTAATAAAATATATACCTTTAACCTGGTCAGAGAACATATGTATGAATTTAAAAAATCACGTAAATCGGATAAGTGGTTCTCGAGGGATAAGCGCATTAATGGATAGACAGTCAAACAATGCATTTTATATATATTATAGATATAGATTATTATTATTATTATATAACCTGGCCAAAGAATATATGTATGAATTTAAAAAAAGACAGGTAAACCGGATAAGTGGTTCCCGCGTGATAAACGCACTAATGGACAGACAGACAGACAGAGATACATTGCATTTTATATATATTATAGATTATAGATTACAGATATTCTTTGCTATATAATATTTTTCCATATTTAATACTTTAGGTTGTGTATTGCAAAGGCACGCGCTAGCGGCATACTTATTTCCGACATCACTCGCTATTTTACGTCACTGTTCATTCCTTATGCTACCTATCGTAATAAAATATAGCCTATTACCTGGCCAGAGAACATATGTAAGTTTTAAAAAAAAAGTACATAAATCGGATAAGTGGTTCTTCAGTGATAGGCGCACTAACGTACAGACAGACAGACAGACAGACAGACAGACAGAGAGACGTTGCATTTTATATATATTATAGATATAAACAATACAAGTTTTAGGTCAATTTTTTTTCAAAAATTCATAATTCGGAAACCGATTTTTTTAGAAAAATTCTAGTTCAGACCAAAATGGCCAGAAACATTATGAATTTCAAAAAAATAAAAATAAATATTGCATAATGAAAAAATTTCTTTTTAATGACAAAAAAATCACTTTAACATAAACAAATTGGAATTTAATAAGGTTTTTAACCACTTATCCACTATAGGTTTGCTTTCATAGATGCGCCAATGTTTTCTGCAGAAAATGAAAAAAAATCTTTGGGCCCCCATTTGATTTTCAAATGGCGTTGGTTTTTGTGAACGAAGGTACCGCATTAAGCGCAGCGTGGCTCAGTGCAAAGCGGAGTGGCGCAATGTACTATTATTAGACGCACATATAATTCAAGATAATCGCGTGTTTATATAAATACTAGTCATGCCCGCAGCTCTGCTCGCGTGGACTTGATTCACTATTATCGTCACGGCCTATTCCTTATGTTACCTAACGAAAACACGTATTTAATGGTTTCGGCAGTATATTGCAAGAGAACGCGCTAGCGGCAAATTTTTTCCGACTTGATTCACTATTATCGTCACTGTTTATTCATTATGTCACCTAACGTAATAGAATATATCCTATAACCTGGTCAGAGAACATATGTATCTTTTAAAAAAAAAGCACGTAAATCGGATAAGTGGTTTTCGGACGGTAACGGACAGACAGACAGAGAGACATTGCATTTTATATATATTATAGATTAAGGGTTAACAAACACAATGATTTTTTTAATTAGAAATCGTTTAATTTCATGGGAAAAAACCTCTACCAAAAAAATCTATAGTAACTGAGAAATTTCGACGTACTGTTAAATTAATGGGTTACATGATAACTAACAAATCTATCGTCTTTCGAATAAATTTTACAAAACAATGTGTTTTCGTTAATTTTCACGTAACTGTGGAATTGACGTGTGTTTGGAATTGATTGCGTTCACTTAAAAAACTTTTGAGCCAAAATATACAGATCTTCGGCATTGAGAATTTTCGCACCATCAAATTGACGTAAACTTGCAAAATATGCTTGGCGTTTTACGATACCACCTATACCGTCACACACACCTTTGCCGTGTAAAGTAGTAACAAAAGGCCACTTCTCTTCTATATTAAAATCTAACTTATGCTTTAATAAATTAGAAAAATTGAATTTATTTTTGTATTGGACATCAGATCCATCCGAAAAATAAAATATTTTTTTTACACTTTGACAACCATGATTTTCTTTTAAGTACGCGACTAACTTCTTGTTAGATAAATTTATAGAGTTCCACCGGACACTTTCCACGAAAGTACTTATAGAATAGACTCAAGTAACCAATCGTTCATCGATGTTTTAAGAAAACAAGGTTATTGGTGAGTCTAACAAGCGCAGCGTATGTTGGAAAGCAGTGCTCCAAACATGGGAACAGTATTTCATCGTTGGTCGAATTTGAGCTTTGTACAGGATTATAGTAAAAGTTGTTGTGGAGTGTAAAGCTACCAAATAATATTCCTAGCTTTGGAGGAACTGTCTTTGTTATCTATACAACATAATTATCCCAAGACATATTTGCTTTTAAGTTAATGTCCAGCAAGTTGAGAGTTGATGTAAGGGAAATTGAGTGTCCCTACATATATTGGGTACTCCAATGTAACATTTTTAGAAAAAAACTAATGCCTGGATTGTTTTAGCGCTTCATTATCGTCACCTCAAGATAGAATTTCTTCGGGTTTTCATTGAGATAAATAGCTTCTTGCTGTCTGTAGATATTTGTATGGGTAGCTGATGTTCTAGCGCGTAAGATAAATAAAAAAGAGGTGCACTGTCTTCATCAAAACTGTAAATTTGATTCCTGGTCCTTTTCAGCAAATAGTTAATGCACAAAAGAGAGTAGGGGAGCGTGTGGAGCCTCGGAGCACACCAGCGTTAATAATAATTAACGCTGCCAACTTGCCAAAGGTCCCTTGTAAAGAATGCTGTCTGAGGAAACACGAGATTTAGAAACAAAGCCATTCAAACACATTATAAGAGCGTAGTTTAGCCAAAAATCCGTATACTAAATACTCGAATGCCTTGGATATTGGATATTATAACGCCTAAAAATTTTTCACAATGTTCATTTGTGTTGTTCTAAATATGTGCGACATAAGTTAGACGACTTCTTTTCTTGATTTTCGCTTATGTGTGCTTACACATACATGGTCGCTAATGACCGTAAATTCTTTAAGATATTTTAAAAGATGTGGATTGATAGTTTTTTCCATAACTTTCGATTTTATTAAAAACAATGTGTCTGGTCGGTATTTGTGTAGTAAAGTTTTTTGTCCCTTTTAGGTATCGGCTGAACTCTAGCGTGTTTCCAACAAAAACCAAATATTCCTTTTCTGTAGGACAGGTTAAAAACTCTACAAAAATTGTTGTTAGTTCACTCGTGCATTTTCTAAGCACCATGGCAGGTACATATTTCATCTGTGCTAGAAGCTTTTTTGGTGTCTTATTTAAACACTTTTTATAATATGCATTCTGAAGTATATATCGGGCATCTCTGCCTGGTGGTTGGGAATAGTGGGCACTATTTTTCTTTGGAATTTATCAGCAGGGTTCAGGAATTGGTATACCTAATAGTGATTTAGAAGCTTGTCCAGGGAAGGTGAGTAGCTCTATGCACTTCTTCCATCTGCTTTCCAAAGCTTCCACATCTGTTTGAATAAAAGATTCCTCAAGATCTTTAAAATACTGGTTAACTGCAGCTTCGACTTCTTCATTTGATCGAAATTTCTGGCCACCGGGTATTTTTTTAGGTTTTGAAACAGATGATAGTCCGAAGGTGCCAAATCAGGACAATAAGTCAGGAGGAGCAGCAATTCGAAACCACAATCACGAATTTGAGCCATAGAGTCAACAGACGTGTGAACGCGAGCGTTGTCCTGATGGAACAAAACTTTCTTTCTCAGTAATCCTGGGCGTTTCTCTTTAATTTCTTGACGTCAACGACGTAAAAGAGTGCAATAGTAAGTCCAGTTTATTGTTTCACTTTTCGGAACTATAATACCTTTAGCATCCCAAAAAACTGACGCCATCACTTTTCCAGCCGACAGAATTGCCTTCGCTTTCTTTGGGATTGGTTCACCAGATTTTTCGACTGCTTGGATTGTTGTTTTGACTCTGGATTATAGTAGTGAACCTAGGTTTCATCCATTGTTACAAACCTGTTAAGAAGATCTTGCGGATTAGCCTCAAACATCTCGTGAGTCGAATTCGTTTTTGTTCAACTGAAAGCAATCAGGGGATTCATCTAACGGAAACCTTAGAAAATCCGAGTTCGTTGGCAATTATGTTTTGTGTTCGTTCATACGAGATGCCTATAGTGTCTGCAATCTCCCTGATAGTTAATCTACTGTTTTTCAATATGAGATCACACACTTTGCCGATGTTTTCTTTAGTCGTAGACGTCGTGGGCCGGCCGGAGCGATGGTTATCTTCGATGCTCTCTCGTCCACGTTTAAATTCTGCAACCCATTTTTTCTCAGTGGTATATGACGGAGCAGATTTGTTTTCATATCATCGTAGATCTCCTTTTGTGTTAATCTTTTTTAAACAGGTACTTGATGACCGCACGTTGTTCAATTTTTTCCATTTTTTCCAAAAACGCTGCACTTGGTTTCACTAAACTGGTTCTAACCTAAAAACTACAAATTCTATAGCAACAAAATTTTACACTGTGACAACCAAAGAGACTATGAACTTATTGAGGGTACTATAACAAACATATTTTAATTATTTTTTGGTGCGAACTTTTCAATCCATCCTCGTATTTAGAGGAGTATTCACCATTCGCAAAGCCTTCAAAAGTGATACTTATAGTTTTGTTTTTTTTTACACATTTGTGTTCCTTAAACTGAATCCTCTTAAATATATTTAAAACATACATGTCCTAACAAAAATAGAAAAACCGTGTTGCCACGGGTTTTCAGTTTCACACAAGAGGCGGCCATAACGTAGCGGTTAAAGTGTCTGCTTTCTACGCCAGTGACTGTGTTCGTCTGTCAGCACGGGAAATAATAATAAAAGAAGATAAATAAATATTAAAATAAACTAAAATAAAAATTTACAACTTGACAGTCGCCTTTCACTGGAAGGGAATTGCTAACGACCCGTAGTGTCATGCCTAGTGAAGCCGCCTCACTTTGGCCGTTCGGAACCGGCATTAAACTGTAGGTCTCCTTTGTCTGTGCAAATACTTAAAAAGGCATCAACCACAGCCAAAAGCGGATATGGCACTTCAAGAAGAAGAAACAATAACAAATCTGAATCTTCTTAAATGTTTTTAAAATATACATGTCTTAACAAAAATAGAAAAATCCATTATAAACGAATGTTTATGAGAAAATTGAACGTATAATCGTTTAATAACAGCAAATAAAAGATAAATGGAACTAGTATAAAATTTAAATAAGCAATTAAAAATTACAATTTAGCCTTATTCATTTTGAAAGTAACAAAATACATATTTCATTTTATTATTATCTTTACAATGACAACATTTTTCTTGAAGTGTGCTCATAATTGATTAATTCCTATTACCGAAAAAGGAATATGATATTGATCGAGCCATTAGAAACCTTAGTTTTATGTACTGACATTTAGGTGTTACAACATTGTGTCAATACGTCTTATTTTTAAAATTTTAAAAACAAATATGTGATGTCATAATTAAATATTCCGTTCCTACAAGTTTGGAACGTAAGTCGTAGGTCAACTTGGTCCTTTTAATATATCAACTACCACTAAGTTAAGGGGTTACATACACCTGGGTGCTGCAAAAAGTTAGCATACGAGGCTGGTTTGAAAAGTCCGTGCAAAAATAAAAACTACTTATGTGTTTGGGGTAAACCTTTTTTATTTTTCGACATAGTCTCCTTTTAGGCTTATACACTTCGTCCAACGATGTTCTAGTTTGTTGATCCCTTCCGAATAATAGGATTTGTCCAAGTCTGCAAAATATCCATTAGTGTCTGCAATCACCTTCTCGTTTGAATAAAATCTTTGTCCCGCCAGCCATTTCTTCAAATTGGGGAACAAATAGTAGTCCGAGGGAGCGAAGTTTGGAGAATAGGGGGGATGTGAAACGAGTTAGGATCCTATTTCCATTAATTTTGCGACCACAACTGCTGAGGTGTGTGCTGGTGCGTTGTCGTGATGGAAAAGGACTTTCTTGTGGGCCAATCGCGGGCGTTTTTCTTGCAGCTCGGTTTTCAAACGGTCCAATAACGATGAATAATATTCACCTGTAATAGTTTTACCCTTTTCCAGATAGTCGATGAGGATTATCCCTTGCGAATCCCAAAAGACAGTCGCCATAACCTTTCCGGCCGAAGGAACGGTCTTCGCCTTTTTTGGTGCAGATTCCCCCTTGGTAACTCATTGTTTAGATTGTTGTTTGGTCTCAGGAGTATAGTAATGTATCCATGTTTCATCCACAGTGACGAGACGACGCTTAAAGTCCTCCGGATTCTTCTGGAACAGCTGCAACCCATCCTTGCAACACTTCACACGATTCCGTTTTTGGTCAAGCGTGAGCAATCGCGGCACCCATCTTGCGGATAGCTTTCTCATGTCCAAATGTTTATGCAAAATATTATGTACCCATTCAGTCGAGATGCCCACAGCACTAGCAATCTCACGCACCTTAACTCTTCTGTCATCCATCACCATATCATGGATTTGATCAATGATTTCTGGAGTCGTAACCTCCACAGGCCGTCCAGAACGTTCAGCGTCACTTGTGCCCATATGGTCAGTCCGAAAATTTTGAAACCACTTATAAACTGTTCTAATCGAAGGTGCAGAATCACCATAATGTTTATCAAGCTTCTCTTTAGTCTCAGGAGACTGCCCAGGGGGCGTTTTGCCTTTCATAAAGTAATGTTTAATCACCACACGAAATTCTTTTTCGTCCATTTCTTGAAAATCACTCGACTTCCTTGATTCACACGAATGCCAAACACAAAGAAATAGACCAATATGGCTGAAACTTGGTGTGCGTTCATTCAAGAGATACTACTAACTAAACATGACCTCGATACGCGCCGGTGGTGCCATCTCTCGGACTTTGCACGGACTTTTCAAACCAGCCTCGTATTTAAAAAATATATTTTAAAGATTATTAAGTGAATAATACAAAAGAATGACCATTATATATTTTTATTGTACTTTAAATTGTAATTTTTTTTTTTAAATATGTTTTAAATGTTAACATTATTTTTTATCTGGTTAAATGGACTACTGATAAAAACTATTGCGCCTCGTTGTCTACAGGATAACTTTATAAAAAATAATCTAGTCTGCAAAAATAAAAATTAGTCTTGTAAAATAACGTAGTAGAGTTAAAATCTCGAGAGCGATTTTAACGTTTTTAAAAAACAACTTTTTGAATTTTAAACACTTTTATTTTTGTTGGTTCTGAACAGAAACTTTATTTAGACAATGGATCTAACAAAACACTCGTCCTGCACTGGTTTGTTACATATATTTATAAACTATTTAATGTTATAATAAGTACTTTTTTATGCGTTTAAGCAATTTTCAGAATATAACTCTAGTTAAAAATTATCGAAGGGTTTTTAAAAAAATAAAATAAAGTAAAAAATTTACGGTATTTCAAACTTTAGTATGCAATTTTAGACCAAAAAATTTATGTTTAATTATTTATAAAAAATTGTCCTCATGACATTTTGCAGAAAAAGTAATTACTAAGATTAAAAAAAAGTTAAGAAATATTAAAAATTGTAGACAGTGCCTGAAAACAGAAACATTTAGGCCTAGCGCACACTGGAGACTTTTTGCCCGCAAACATTTTTTTCGCCATGCCGAGAGCATATACGGCATATGAGAGTGCGCACACTAGAAGACAAGACGGGGCAAGACAAAAGTGTTTTCGAGCCCGGCAGACACCCGGCGACTTTTCTGTCTGCCGACTGTCGGCCGGCTTAAGATAGGACAATATATGTAAGTGCATGTGCCTGCGCATACTGGGGGCAAAACGGTTTTCTATCAAACATTCTCTCAGTCAAACTGTGTACCATCTTGTATATCCCTGTCTAGATTTTTAATTTTTCATTTATATATGTATATATATATATATACGAGGCTGGTTTGAGAAGTCCGTGCGAAGTCCGAGAGATGGCACCACCGGCGCGTATCGAGGTCATGTTTAGTTAGTAGCATCTCTTGAATGAACGCACACCAAGTTTCAGCCATATTGGTCTATTTCTTTGTGTTTGGCATTCGTATGAATCAAGGAAGTCGAGTGATTTTCAAGAAATGGACGAAAAAGAATTTCGTGTGGTGATTAAACATTACTTTATGAAAGGCAAAACGCCTTAGGAGACTAAAGAGAAGCTTGATAAACATTATGGTGACTCTGCACCTTCGATTAGAACAGTTTATAAGTGGTTTCAAAATTTGTGGGCATCTCGACTGAACGAGTACATAATATTTTGCATAAACATTTGGACATGAGAAAGCTATCCGCAAGATGGGTACCGCGATTGCTCACGCTTGACCAAAAACGGAATCGTGTGAAGTGTTGCAAGACCAAACAACAATTTAAACAATGGGTTACCAAGGGGGAATCTGCACCAAAAATGCGAAGATTGTTCCTTCGGCCGGAAAGGTTATGGTGACTGTTTTTTGGGATTCGCAAGGGATAATCCTCATCGACTATCTGGAAAAGGGCAAAAACTATTACAGGTGAATATTATTCATCGTTATTGGACCGTTTGAAAACCGAACTGCAAGAAAAACGCCCGCGATTGGCCCACAAGAAAATCCTTTTCCATCACGACAACGCATCAGCACACACCTCAGCAGTTGTGGTCGCAAAATTAATGGAAATAGGATTCCAACTCGTTTCACATCCCCCCTATTCTCCAGACTTGGCTCCCTCGGACTACTATTTGTTCCCCAATTTGAAGAAATGGCTGGCGGGACAAAGATTTTATTCAAACGAGGAGGTGATTGCAGACACTAATGGATATTTTGCAGACTTGGACAAATCCTATTATTCGGAAGGGATCAACAAACTAGAACATCGTTGGACGAAGTGTATAAGCCTAAAAGGAGACTATGTCGAAAAATAAAAAAGGTTTACCCCAAACACATAAGTAGTTTTAATTTTTGCACGGACTGACTTTTCAAACCAGCCTCGTATATATATATATATATATATATATATATATATATATATATATATATATATATATATATATATATATATATATATATATATATATATATATATATATATATATATATATATATATATATATATATATATATATATATATGGAAAAAAAGGTGAGAACTTCAACATACGAGTATAAATACCTCGAATAAAAATTCGTCAAAATACTTAGAATAGCAACAGTGACTTAAGGGGTTGCATACACCTGGAATTCTTAGAAATTCGTTTTTTTTTACCAACTTTTTTTTGTCTTCACTGTCCCAGTCATGGAGATAAGAAAAGTGCGCTGGTTTATTTTTTTCATGAATTGCAAATGCAATTGTGTTCATTATAATTGAAAACGGTCACGAAAACCATTAGAGTCACAATTTTTTTGTCCGTCCGGTAATACTGTGACCGCGTAACACTTAAGAAAAAAGAAAGTGTATTGCAGTTTTCACTATATCAGTTCCATTTTTTAATCACTCAAGGTACGTATTACAACCCTGAAACAGTGAAGGCAGGATGTACGAAATGCATGAATGGTAGATTCGACGATAAAGGTAGTGTTTAAAAATTATAAGCTACCATAAAACTTTTATGTTTTAATTAATCATTCTAAAATAATTGAATAAAATGAAAAAGTTAGAACAATACATATTGAGACTTAGAAGACTGTCATTGGATGTACGACCTTCTTCTCGCCGTCCTTGTACATGAACATCATTGGATGAAGGAAATTTGTAGAAGATTCTTCTTCCTTTCTTCTTAGGTATTAAATTTGGAATATGCCTACTATTTGGTGGACATTTATGAAGATAGTGTATTTTTTATTAATAACAAATAAGCGGCAGGTTTCTCTGACTACGTTGTAAAATGTAACTTTGACGTCTTCATCCTCGTCAACTTCACTCTGTCACACCCCAACATACGTGAAAGACATTTTCTGTCTTTGGTCCCCTTGAACTGTACTAGGACATGAATACCATCCTTGATTATGTCACGTGTGTATGACATTAAAATGGGTTTATCTCCATCTGGTTCAAAGTTTTGTGCATCTTCGATTGAGCTATCGACGTCAGTGTTTGATGAGAGTTCTTTCTTCCTCGATTTTAGAAGTGGGGACGATTTGAAGGCATAGCAGCTATAGTACTACATTCGTCAGTTAAACTAGTATGGGGGAAAATATTGAATTTTGATCAAATAATACCTCATATTTTAAAGCAGTGTTACCAAAGCGTTATTTTTAGCATGAAAAAAAAACAAGTAAAGTAACACTTATGAGCAGTAACACTTGTGAAAATTCTATTTCAATATGGCGAGGCTTCGAAACATTTAGTCTATTGGGTAAGATCTTCTTCTCACTAGAAAGGTATTTATGGCATGGATGTTGGCAGCACCGCAAACTTCAATTTACGTTAGTACTAGTATCGATAGACATACGTACCATTTTTTGGAAAGCAAACGATGTAACTCTTGCCGGCACGGAGTTGTACTCACAACTGAAACAAGGTATACGGAAAACATGTGAACCAATTCATTCCGACAGTAGAGCACTCTGTAATTGTTTCCTGTGATGAACTAAGCGAGTAACATATGTGAGGAAGTACTTGAGATGATGTTGTGGGACACTTAATATTCTCTAAATAAGTAATCAAACAAAAATTTCTATATCCAGGGTATATTTAACAATGTATGAAACCTATTTCCAATAAAGGAACAACAATTTGATTTTTAGAAAATTTCTGCGAGATGTACCATCAACTTCAAAATGGCAAGTAATACTTGGGGACATAACACTTGTGACAATTTTCAAAACATATAAGTTTATCTTGTATACAGGCAGTAGCGTAAAATAATCTTATTATAGTGGGCCATTGTTTTAAATGGTGAGTAGCTAGAATTTTTGAAAGTGAAGGGACAAGCAGAAGTGCAGTTTCGATGAGAATAACCAACACACTTTTTGCAGCGCCCAGGTGTAAGTAACCCCTTAACGACTAAGCAATTTTTTTGAATGGCGTCATTTGCATAGATAGATAACTTGTGTTGTTGTTGCGTCCTTGGCTGTAATATGTTGACGTATTTTAAGCTTTACAAAAACATTTGCAAATCTGTCTTGAAATAAATGTTATCTATCTATCTATCTAACTAAATTAAACGCCTACGTCTTTAAGTAATTAGAGTAAATTTCTCCATGCTCTAGCCCATTAATAAAAAGCACGTTCTCGTTATCCATAATTATTTTTTTAGGAAATAGCAAAAAGACAAGCACTCAATTTAATTTACTTGCCCCATAAGTAAATGTAAATATTACGTTAAGGGTTATTTTTATGACTCAAGGGCAAAAACGTCTTGCGTGACTGAAATATATTATCAATCACTGACAAGTCTTTTTTTGACTATTGTAATTTTAATGATGACGGAAGAGGTATCGTAAATCATTATTAAGTATATGTTAATAAAGATAAATGACAAATTATTGTCTTTTGGTAACATAGTAGACTATTAATGGTAAACTGCCTGCATTGCCATATTTTTTTCGCCTGTGTTTAGTTAACAAAAAGTATTTAACAATGTGCATGGAAATTGCTTCACATTCTACTGTCGATTTTCAAGGAAAAATACCGCCAACTATTCACATAGTGCAGTCAAGGATGCCCGATATTGTCTTCAGACGTATTTTAATAAAGCTAGCCACCAAAAAAGCTTCCGGTGCTATCGGGATACCCGCTGTGGTACTCAAAAAATGCTCGAGAGAAATAATACCAGTTTTCTGTAGACCTTTCAGCATATCCTAGAGAAAGGGAATATTTTCTTCCTGCTGGAAATGCGCCACAGGCATGTTTGGAACAACATAATTGAACACTGGAAAATTTCAACCGGTTGCACTTGATGGAATGTTAGCTAAGCTACGCTCTTATGGTATGTCTGAAAAGTTTTGTTTATGGCTCTAGGGTTTCCTCAGGGAGCGTTCTTTACGAGTGGCAGTCGACGCATTTCTTTCTAATACCTTTACTGTCCATGCCGGTGTGCCCCAAGGCTCCAAACTGTTTCCTACTCTCTTTCTCAATTATATTAACAATCTACTGAAAAGGGTAAAGAATTTAATCATTCAATATCAATTATCTCTTCATCACATGGTTGAACATTGACTACTTATGCACATATCCACAGAGAGCAGGAATTCGTTCAACTTAACAAAGACCTGAAAGAAATAATATCTTGGGGGTGACATTAACCAAGTAGAATTTAACGCTAAAAAACCCAAGCGGCGGTTTTTTCTTAAAAAGTTGCTGTACTCGACGTAGTTATGTTGGAACTCTTCATTGCTCTAGCACTGTCAGACAATTTGTCGGGCGTTAATTTGACAGCAAATATGTCTTGGCGTGAACAAGTTTCATCCATAGCAAAGAGAGCTTCTCAAAAGCTGGGCAATAAAGTCTACAATAATAAGGAAGGGTTAATTATAGTGAGCCCGTTAACCCCATTAATTGCCGAATTATTGAAACGAAGATATTTAACAACAATAATACCAATAGTAATAATTGTCTATACTGGTATCGATACGTAGACGATATAATTATATGCTTTACAGGGACAGATAGACAATTATCACGCTTTTTACAGTACAATAAATATTTACATAGAAATATCAGTTTTACAATGGAAGAAGAAGTCGAAGGGAAAATCAACTTTTTAGACTTAACAATCAGTAAAACCACGAAAAAAACATATATTTGCTATATATCACAAACCTTCTCATACAGAAACCACAATTCACAATAGTTCTCACCATCTCAACTTACACAAGCTCGCTGCCTATTATAGCTTTATACACAGATTAACTAATACTCCCTTATCAGAATACAATTTTACTAAAGAATTAAACTACATAAAACAAGTAGCTATTAACAATAGTTATTCAGTAACCTTAATCGAAAAGATCGTTAAGAATAAACTTAGAAACAAAGCAATCTCAGAAATGTACCGATGTTTTAAGGAAAGAAAAACCTCTTTTAATTGCTTAACCTATTTCGGCAAACCAACAGAAAAACTGAGAAAATTTTTAAATCAAAAAAACATCAACATATACCAAGACAAACAATACTATAGGGAAATATGTCAAAAACTACAAACAGCAAATCCATAAAAATCGCGGTTATATCAATTAACATCTGGGTCATGTCCTAAAACATACATAGGACAACTGGACGAACATTTATACAAACAATTACAGAACATGAAAAAGTTTCATTCATAAAAAATCTAATTCAACATATGCAAGTCATCTTTTAACCGATAATCATACATTTAATAAGAATTTCAAAATTTTACATACCCAACAAAAAGGTTTAAAACTTAACCTTTTAGAAACAGTGCAAATAAATCGATTAAGGACCATAGGTACTCTTCTTAATGACCAGGCAGATTTAAATAATTCACTACTATTGATTTTATTTTCTTAATACCATTTCTGTGTGGATTTCCCAATATACATAAATATAATTTAATTAGGTGTAATAGTATAATAAATAAATAAAATAAAATTGTAAACATTAAAGATATTCAATGTTATTCAAATAAACTAAACTTGATAGTGATAAATGTAGATCCGACGAAGCTGCATCAACAGCGAAACGCGTTTTCAAATTTTATAAATAAACCAGTAGCAATTGACTGACTGAGCATTTTTTTGAGGTTTGCGAATAGATAATAGTCGCTGTGGAGAATATAGTGGATGAGGAATCAATTCGAAATTCAATTCATTCAATTTTGCCATCGTAATCATTGACTTGTGACATGGTGTACTGTCTTGATGAAAGAGTACCTTTTTCTTGTTCATTTGGGGCCGTTTCTTTGCGATTTCTGTCTTCAAACGCACTCATCATAGTCGATGAAAATTATTCCATGCAAATCCCTAAATACAGAGGCCAAAACCTTCCCAGCGGACTGTTGTGTCTTTAGTTGTTTCAAGCGGCTTTCACTGGCTACTGTCCACTCAGCTGATTTAATTCCGGTGTGTAGTGGTGGATCCATGTTTCATCCCTTGTCAGATATCGCATGAAAAAATCCTTTTTATTGCTCTTAAACAGGTCCGAACGGCGCTCAAAATCATCGACACGTTGTTGTTTTTGGTTCACTGTGAGCAAACGCGGTACCCATTTCGAACAGAACTTTCTCATGCCCAAATATTCATGCAAAATATGATACACGTTCTTTTGATGTCTTTAGGGTGTCAGCTATCTCACGCGATTTCACTTTACAGTCATCCAAAATAATTTTGTGGATTTTTTTGATGTTTTCCGGTGTAACCATCTCATTTGGGCGTCCAAAGCTTTCAGCTTCATTTGCATCTGTACGACCGCGTTTTAAGTCAATATACCAGTAAATGATGAGTGATTTTCCAGGGGCCCCGTAACACTTATCGAACCATTGCTTTGCTTGAAGGGTATTTCTTCCCATTAAAAAACAGTGATTAATCAACACACGAAATTCAATTTTTTCCATTGTTTTGAAAATATCAAGAGTAGCGTCACTAAATATACTGAAACTTGTAAACTAATCGTCGAAATGTCTTGAAATTTTGACACGTATTGTTTGAATGCTGGTATTTCCTAAAAATCATATTAATTTTTTGACCAGGGCGACATCTATGTGTCAGGCCAAAACTTTTCAGCCTACATGTTAAGTCTATTCTAGAAGTATTTTCATGGAAAGTTTTCCATGTTTAATTCCTCCCAGAACGGTGCATACTAGGAATATACATCGCACTAATACGGTTCAGCTTGTCACTCTTCGTACAATCCTTTTCAAGCAGTCCCTTATATGGAGAACCTCATCTCCTTTGAATAATTTTCCCAGGACTGTTTCCCATGGAGAACAATTTACAGCGATTAAGAACCCGCATGAATCGCTTTTTCTGCACACACCTCGCCCCTGTAGCGTTTTAGGGATTTCCCTGCGTGTTCTATGCTCGTTAAAAAAGAAATAAAACTGAACTGAAGACGGAAGATCATGTTACATTTTCTATAAATAACATTTAATCTTTTAATTATTGCAGTTGGTTTGTGATGCACTAAAGCTACGAATCTTCTTTTTTTATTACTACATTACGCTCTAGTTTTAATGCAACTCCTCCAATTTTTCTCAAAAAAACAATATAAAAAAAACTAATTAAATAAAATTATTTCCCAGAAAAAATCAGTTGTAGATGCGATGTTCAGAAATCAACATATTTGGGACACTGCCTTATTTTTTTTTCAAATTTCAACGCTACTAAAGTAATATAAATGATTTGTTCGGATTTGGGTGAAAACGTTGTATAATATAGCTCGTGCGAACAGTAGTTTCAGCAGACTCCAGAGGGAAATTTCAATCTTCAGGATGATTAATGTCATGTTCAATCAAAAATAATAGAAGACAAGGAGTGGAAGGAAAAAATCGTTAAAAAAGTTAATTCAATCTTTTTTAAATGCACTTAAAAAGATCCAACAAACTATTTTTCATCTATAGAAGAAAGAGACGAGATGAATGATTAGCAAGGAGTGCCGGTAGATCTCTCATCAGCTCACTACCGGGAACAAAAGCAGACCCGACGAAACTTCTCCCTTCTTCCTCTCTAGGATGAAGAAAAGATATTTTTGCAGAACATTTTCACTTATGATGAAGAAACGATTTTACACGATCTTCCTAAAATGGTGAGCCATCAATGATCACTTCAATACTCAACTTCCATGTGAAAAAGGTGTAGTCAGAGCTTCACTTCTAAGCTCTTCCTCTACCAGCAACAGTGATCCATATAAGTAACGCCCTTGAAGAAAATAAATCTTTTAATGGCCGTGGAAGAAGGCTGCCATACTGCTGCAGGATAACGCCCGGCCCTACACAATAAGAACTATCTTAAATTAGGGCTGAGAAACTCTCACTTGCGGCTTACTTCCCAGCCTGGGACCGATCGTATTAAGACCTATTTCGATTCTTTCTGTCTTCGACAAAGTACTCAGAAATTAGTTGTTTCTTATTTAATCACGTATCAAATATACTAGCTAGATATTCGTGGTTGTTAGAGAACCTTTTTCACCAAAAAATGTTGAGCACATCTGATCTTGGTGTGGTAAAACTTTTGTGACTGTTTGACTTCGCTCTGCTGTTGAAACTGTAAACACTAGATTAGAGAGCATTTTAAGACGGGAGTATCGGCGGTTAAAGGTGCTTTAGTCTCATAAATGTCCTTTTAGAATATAGTAGCTGATCTATGAATGGCGGTTTTTCAACTTTGGATCTTCTCTTCCTCAGGTAAGCGGGATGTCCCTGTAAAGAAAATTTTATTAAAGAAAATAAATTTAACTAGCTTTGCAAGAGCTGCACCAGAGCTCGTTATCATTCTGTACAATGCTATTTGATGGTCTTCAGAAAATGTGTGATTATCAACAAAACATATTACCTCTTTTCCCCACCTTGGATGTAAGTTACCCCCCAATTGTTTTAAACTGAATTGTACACTGAGTACGAGAAGCTTTATAACTTTTAAACTTTTTTTGAGTTTATGTCTGATAAAAATGCTGGCTGTTTCATTAGTTTGATGTGAGCCTATTTTTGAAAATTTACTTTACATTTACCTTCATTCTCTATAATACAAACTATCTAACAATGGATAATAGCAAATGTGTTTACACTTGTCATATAATATAGGCTTGTGCAACTGTGAAACACTATATTATATGTTATTGGGGAAGGTTATAAAACTGATAACTGTAATGGAGAAATATATATTTTTTCTTTTTCAATTATAATTTTCTAACTATTTGTCTTTCTTTTCTAGGAATTAAGAGACCTAATTAAGACTAACTATTCACAATGATCAACATAGCAGGAATCATATCTATCATCATTTTTTACGTACTAATTTTGGGTGTGGGTATCTGGGCGGCAAGAAAAAAAGAAGCAGGAAATGATTCTGAAGAGGAGGTTATGCTCGCTGGACGGAACATTGGATTATTTGTGGGAATATTTACTATGACAGGTAACTGCAATTAACCGTTATTAATTAACTTAACAACAAAATAATATTTATATTTCCTCTTGATTTAAAGGACAATGTGTTTTGATTACAATCTTTTTTCTTATTTTAAGAGGTATACCTTTATCTGTCATTTTACAAATGGAATTCAGTTGCATAGTTTTGATCATTCTGACGTCAAAACACAAAAAACTGCTTGGTTGTCAAAGTACTGTCATTGTTGTAGATACTTGGATGAAATTTTGTATGATTTCGTTGTATTTTGCAGTATTTACGATTTTTTGTAATGTTATTTTTGAGGCGCAAAGAATTTGTTTTCTATTGAATGAAACTATTTGAGAAACGCTGGTCTAAATGTATTACTGTAGATGATAGATGTATAAAAAATATATTATATTAAGCTCTGCAAAAAATATTCTTTTATATTTATGTTAAATAATATTATCTTAAAAAACTCAGTGAATTTTTAACATTCTCAAGTACTATCAATTCCACATTATTTGGCAAAGTGCGGTGATCTCTTCTTGAACACACAAGCCTAGGAGGGCAGAGGGAAACAATATTTTAAAGCACTTTAATGCAGTTATGATCAAACACATCTAGTAAAGTTGACAAGTGATGCTATTTGGTCAACACAACATCAGTTGGACGATTTGGGAGGCCATTAAATAACAAATTGAAAATCAACAGATGAAAATTTCCTACAAGCAACAGATGAAAATTTCCTACAAGCAACCGTTGCGGTTAAGTTTTCTATAAGACACTGCAAGTACTAAGGCCATTAACCTAGTGTTTCTATTTAAAAATTCACAATTTTTATGTAGGGTAAATATGTATGAAGAGAGCAGGAGAAAATTTTCCTTCATGCGACTTGTCCCAGGCCTCGTACTACGTCATGATACTGATCAGGATTCCCATATTATTATTTGCTTAAAAGTAAGAAGTATTTTTTGTCAAAATATTCCTAGTTTCCTGTCTTTTAATTCGGAGGATGGATAAAGGTTTCGGGATTCTTTTAATCAGACTATTTATTTTTTTAAAATTTTATTTAAACTATTATATTGTTTTAAGTATTGGTTAAAACAAAGTATGGTGATTTTTAAATTACTTCAGACATCGAAAACATTAGAGAAAATTAGTTGCTTTCACTCAGAGAGATCAGATGAATATCGGTCTCACACAAGTTTCATTAATAATATTAAATAAAATCCATATAATTCGCAATGAAAAGGATTTTTTAAAATTACTTCGAAACTGTTATTTTTTTTAATACAAACTTGCAAACACGTAACCGAATTTGGTGGGCTCTTATGGAATTCATTTTTCGTTCCGTCTAGAAAACTATATTCAGTTATGTAATGTGATTTTCATGTATGGTCTTGTATTGACTTATTGTTAAGGGCTCCAGTGATTTGAGATCGTTACGTATATAAAATTTTAAAGCCATTACGTGAAATTCCAAAGCAGTTTGAGGAGATTGCCGATTAACTAAATTCGAATATTATTCGAGGTGTAATAAATGAAGATAAATACGAATGCATTTTCTATGAAGACATCTCTACACACAGCTCTGATGCAAGTAGCCGGTATGATGTTCAATAGAACTATCGCCCAAGAACAACTGATTTTGGTTATTCGTGAAAAAGTCACACTTCGGAATTTTTGGTTTTCTCCACGTTTAGGTAACGAAAAACATTGTCACTCATTTCCATCGGTCTGTGTGTCTGTCGACCTATTGGCACGATAAGTCTCGAACAGGATGAGATATCAATTTTAAACTTGGTATATAGATAACACCTAACAAGAAGACAAAACGTATAGTTTTTGAACGATATCGCTTTAGGCCACGTGGGTGAAAGAGGCGGTCGATGAATTTTAAAAATATTAAACAAATTGTATTCATAAATAATTATAGTAAAATATGCAAGGGGCGAAGGCGGTGGGGGAGGTAATTAAAAGGGCTTGCTTCCTATATATCGTGTTATATATCCTTTTCTGGGTTTTTAAAGTTTAGAAATTCAAAAATTAGGTTATTTTTCATTGTTTTCAAGTTTAACCTAGGAAGGGACTGAAGGTATACCCAAATTTGTACTTGAATATAAGATAGACCTACATTATGCACACTTAAAACTACATTTCATGAATATTTTGTAGGCAATTTCCTTCTTTAGTGAGAAATTTGATCACTTGAAAAGAAATCGTAAAAATTTCAAAACGCAATGAACTCGTACATAATTTCTTCAAATTGCTTTTTACAATAGCAACAATAATTAGACATCTAAACAAGGTTTTATATGATATCATTACCGTGGATGGGTAAATAACTTTAAAAATACCACCCTCTTAGAAACAATAAATGTTAATAAAACTTAAAGTGTTAGAGATGGACGAGTAAGCCGTCATTTTTAATCAAAATAACAGGAAACTGTTAGTAAGATCCACTCAAAATTTAAAAGTCGGTGCAATTTTTGATTAAACTAAAAGTAGCGATTTTGCGTTTCATAGCTCGTTACAGTTATAGCTCACAGTTACATTTAAGAATCTTCTGTCATACAAGAGGTAGGATCTAAATCATTTTCTTCGACAGATGAAAATAAAGCGTTTTCAGAAGTTATTTAATTTTGAAAAATTGGTTACTTTGGTTTTTTGAGAGTGTTGTACTTGTATACATTTTGTTATTATTCTATCGTTATTTTCAGCGACATGGGTGGGTGGCGGTTATATCAACGGTACCGCAGAAGCTGTCTATACTTCTGGCTTAGTATGGTGCCAAGCTCCTTTCGGATATTCCTTAAGTTTAGTTTTTGGAGGAATATTTTTTGCAAACAAAATGAGACAACAGGGCTATGTTACCATGTTGGATCCTCTACAAGATAACTTTGGAGAAAGAATGGGCGGGCTGCTATTTTTACCAGCTCTGTGTGGAGAGGTATGTTACAAAATATTATAATTACGAATAATTTATTAAACTGAAATCTTTTGACAAATTTTGACAAATCCATGAATTCTTCTGTAATACAAATAGGCACTCATTTTAGTGAGGTAAAGTTAATATAACATCAAATTTACTGAAATATCATTTTCTCATCACTGTTTTAAGGAACGGTTTCATGATTAGTTATCTCCTTGTTATTAGAATACTGGCTATATTTTATGAACATACGTTTATCATTGCCCATATTCAAGTGACCGCCTGGACGATACGGTAAAAAAGACATTTGAGGAGGATATACCAGCAGATATTTTGAGAGTTATCTGAAATCTCAACGTAGGCAATATAACAAAAATCCAACTAGGAGATCACACTACAAGGAGAATAATACACCAGAAGGAATAAGATAAGTATATTCTTGTTGAACCCCTTAATGTATAAGATTATAGAAGAGCTAGCGTCATTAAACCTTGGCTATATAATAAGTAATTAACCAATGGTGTGCTATGCTACCCATGCAGCAGTAATTGCGGTAACCGAGAATGAGATGATGTTGACAGTTAGATGTGAATAAATCTGAATGTATGGTCATCGCTAAAGATCCGATTAGAAAAAAAACTCATAATAGAAGATGAATCTATAGAACAAATGGACATATTTAAGCACTATGATATGGACATGTCAAGCAGTTGTAACTCAATAAGGGAACTAAAAAGTAAAATTAGCAGAGAGCTACAGCAGTGTTTTAACCGCTTTAGGGGAACGGTATGGGCTAACTAATGTATGCGAATGGACAACAAAGTAAGCTCTTATGAAACGTGCATCAGGCCGATTATGTCGTATAGCAGAGAGGGCTCTAATAAAACCAACATGTTACGGCTTGCCGAGATGGGGACCTGGTGTACTATAGCCAGGAGGACAATAAGAATTCATGTAAGGAAAAATATGGGATACAGGTCATACAGGTAAAAACGGGATATACAGATAAAATGGGGGGCGACAAAGAAGAAGGCAGTTTGACAGTAATGTGAAAAGAATGGCGAACCGATTATCCGGCATGGCATGAGAAACGAAAACAGCAGGAACTCGTCCACTTGGAAGACCCCCTAAAAGATAGAGGGCCAGCTTGAACCCCACCCTCCAGAAAACTGCACAGAGGCAGATTAGGAATTAAACAGACCATCAGGACTCAAAGAAGTATATGAAGAAGAATATTATTGCCTATGTTATTAAGAAATGGATCATTAAACATTAGGCAAATTTCTTGAAGTGCACCTGTGCTAAAGAATATTTCGAATATATTTAATGAATAGGAATAAAATATATAGACTGACAACTTTTTTTGCAGAGTAGCCACTCATTAGGGTCGCCTTTTCTCTTATCATGAGATCATCGCAGTGTACGAGAGACATACAACTTGAAAATGAAATTTGATCACAAAACTTATCCAGTTGCTTTTCAATATGACTGACTTTAATAAACTTCCTTTACTTCATCTTGTAATTGAAAAACCTCAGAATAGAAAAGAAAATATCTTAGCTATCTGGGAATTTCGTTCTAGCTTGCTTGACTGAATAATAGTCAAGAAATAGTGAATTACGTGCCTGGTGATCTCGTCTGAGTTATCAGCTGGATTGATAAACTCTGTGGGCCTCATTATAGCAGCCTGTGATTTGCTTGCTTTACGTGAAGGCATATTGTCATGGCGTTAGAACCCCCAGTTAATAACTTCTGTAGCCTAAATTCTTTTGACCAGCGCCTGTCAATATAGCGGCTAAACTAAGAAATAATATTGTAATATTATAATAAAAACAAAGATTTCAGATGTACTCAGGAAAATTGAGGATTTTATTAAAAATAATATAAATTTATTAGCAACTAAGCCTTGTTATGGAAACTCATATCTAAAATCGATGGAGAGCGATTGTTTTATGTAGGTCAAAGGTTACATAGTAAGCCTGTTAAATTTGTTCCAAATTTATGCAAGTAAATGCGCACTTCAACTTTAAAAATACTGAATAAAGGTCATATATATATATATATATATATATATATATATATATATATATATATATATATATATATATATACATGTGTATATATATATATATATATATATATATATATATATATATATATATATATATATATATATGGGAAATTTCGCGTCCACGGAGCCACCCCAATACCCATAAATAGAATTGACGAAAAAAAAAAATTCAAGGGACTCAATTTTTTCATTGAAACGTAAGCTTTCAAATTTAATTGGCCCTTTTGAAAAAAAAACAAGATAGCGGCTCAATATGGCAGCTGGAAATAACAAAAACATGATTTCTAAGCGGATTTACCTGAGCTTCAAAACTGAGACAAAATGCAATATTGATGTAATAGTTAGAATAACCAACATAATTTTATGTAATGCCAATATGGCGGATCTAATGTGGCGCCTAAAACCGAAAATGAGACGAAAAACGAGCAATTGTGGAGATAGCACTTTTTCTGACCGGAGTAATTTTCTGTTTTAGGCACCATATTGGTATTACATAAAATTATGTTGGTGACTCTAATTATTACATCAATATTGTCTCAGTTTTGAGGTTCAGTTAACTTAATTCCGCTTAGAAATCATGACTTCATATTGAGCCGCTGTCATGTTTTTTTTCCAAAGGGCCAAGTTGCATTTGAAAGCTTACGTTTTAATGAAGAAACACCCTTGAATTTTTTTTTGGTTAATTCTATTTTTGGGTATTGGGGTGGCCCCGTTGACGCGAAACGTCCCAAGTGTGGGGATTTTATAGAAAAATAATTAGATGGGTTTTATACAAAAATGTCATTTTCATGTTCAGGTGGATGCTTGTTGAATGTCTCTCGTATACGGCCCCGATCTCATGATAAGAGAAAAAAGACCTTCATGCTGAATGGTTACTTTGAAAAAAAGTAGCCAGTCTACATATATACTATTCCTATTGATTAAATATATTTGAAATATTCTTTAGCATAAATGCACTTCAAGAAATCTGCGTAATGGTTAATGTACCATTTTTTATTAACATAGATAATACTCTTCTTCTTCATACAGTTCTTTGAGACCTGAAGGTCAATTTAATTCCGAATTTGCCTCTGTACAATTTCTTGGATGGTGGGTTGCCAGCTGGCCCTACATCTTTTAAATTAAAATGTTACAAGGTTTTCCTTACATTCTCTCTTCTACAAATACAATAAACTGTTAGGTATATCCACTTACAGTTTTTTTTGCCTTGCGGCTGGCTGTAGGACTACCTTTCTTGGTAATTAATCCTAGTGTACATTGTATTTAGTCATTTCCGAGATAATCTTTCATAACTTTTAGTAAATCTGTACTACTCAGTATATATCACTACCACACCAAACACCTTATTTTTGCACTCGACGCGCGTTTCGTTAACCATGTTAGCTTCATCAGGAGCGATGATTGACTAAAGCTAAACTACAAATCTACCCTATTTATAATTAGCGTAACCGTTGAATTACTCAGTCACTTACCTGAACTAACCTCAACTAAAGGCATAGGCAAGGTCATCAGTTCCGGTCAAGTAACCAGTAGAGGGGACTATAAGGAATAGGCCTTCTGTCTCTATTTAAACTACTTTTACATTTTATAATTTCCATACTTTCATATGCGTTCAACAATCTCCTATCAGACACATTTTTAATTAATCTTATATTAGTGTTCCGTACGGAACACTTATAAGATCACTTCGGTGTCTGTCTGTCTGTCTGTCTGTCTGTCTGTCTGTCACACCCGATTTTCTCCGAAACTATTTGACATAAAAAGGTGAAATTTGGTAATAATATAGGAATTGATGGCCTCATCAGAGCCATGTAGTTTTGAGAATTAAATTTTGAACGAAAATTATCACGAGTGCATTACCTTTAATAATTTATATGGTATATAAAAAAAACAAAAATTTCAAGGTCATCAGATTTCAGTAAAGATTGGAAACAAACTTTGTTGCAAACTCATTTAGGGTGTGTTTTGTGAAGTCACTGATCATTTTATACCACCGTAACATAAATTTTGACTTAAGGGGTTCGTTGTGAGGGGTGAAATCGGATGTGAAAAAAATTTTTTTTTACTAGGTCATCGAGTGTGGTGTCAAATGAAAGCTTGTGAAAACACGAGTAAAAATATGTATATATATATATATATATATATATATATATATATATATATATATATATATATATATATATATATATATATATACTCGTATATAATGTAATACTTGCGCACACTTTTCTTCGTATTACTTTTAAAAAATCGCTGTCCCCTACCTTATCTCGAAAAGTACTAATCAAAAAATTTTGAAAAAATTCTGGAATATTCTCCACGGGGTATAGATTGAACGAAAATTATCACGAGTGCATTACCTTTAATAATTTATTTGGTATATAAAAAAAAAAACAGAATTTCAAGGTCACCAGTTTTCAGTAAAGATTGGAAACAAACTTTATTGAAAACTCATTTGGGGTGTGTTTTGTGAAGTCACTGATCATTTTATACCACCCTAACAAAAAATTTTATTTTGAAAACAATCAACGTACGGAACACTAATTGTGCAAGTTCAACTTGCACTTGACCGGTTTTATTTTTATCTAATATTACAATATGATCAGCTTCAAGGGCATGTTCGGTAATGCTAAACTTTTCTGCTCTACTGTATTTTAAGTGTGCTAAATGTTCTTTAAATCGTGTTTTAATTGACCTTTTAGTTTGCCCAATATACTTTTTGTCATAATCATTACAACTAATTTCATAAATTCGACTTTTCTCACAATTAGGAATTTTATCTTTGGGATTTCCTAAGATATTCCTCAGTTTGTCTGATGACTTATAGACTACCTTATTAAATACCTTATTGAGTCCCCTGCTATATTTTGGATTATATGGTATGGAGACATACTTGGTGTTATTTTCTTCGCGTGTAAAAAAAGTGGAATTCTGAATATTTAACCTGAACTTACGTCTATTTATTAGCTTGTTTACTAAGTCATCGTCATAACCATTAACTCTAGTTATATTTCTAATACGATTCCTTTCATTGTTAAAGTTTACTCTATTCAGAGGAAAAGTAACCAAACGATGAACTAAAAAGTGTAATGAGGCTAATTTGTGTTGTTTGCAATGAAATAAATCATTAGGAATATATCTATCTGCTACTGTGTCTTTCCTATAGATATCAAATTCTAATCCATTATTATTTTTAATAATTAAAATATCTAGAAAAGGCAGTTGTCCTTCGTTCTCAACTTCGTAAGTGAATTTTATGGAATCATACCGGCTATTTAATTTGAAAACAAAATCATCAATATTTGTTTTCTTTGTATCAAAATCTTTCATAGCCAATTTATTTATGAGTAAGTTTGAAACCGAAGCCAGTCAAGAATTTGAATATTTCCCTAGGGTATGGTATGGGTATGTGGATGATATTTTCGCGATTTTTGATACAAACAAAGCAAATATTGATGATTTTTAGTGCCATTGTGCCAAAGATTCCACATTCCCAACTTAGTAAATCTATGTTTATTTTGAAGGTTTTTTTAAGAATTTTGATTTGAATATTTGCAAAATTTTTTTTTTTGTATGAATTTAATGGAGAAAATCTTAAACGAAAATACCCATTTAGATATTTATAGGTACATCTAGTTATTACCAAGATTTTCCCTATTTACTAGTGTTATTATCACATTCACTCTCTCTTTCTTATATACTCAGATATATATGCATTCACTATATTTACAATATTTTGTTTATTTACAGTTATTTTATTTATTAATATATTTATTTACATAGATTGATAATAGTTTAATAGATGTTGGGTGTATTTTAAAGTTCTCTATTTAGCATAGTTAGCACTTTCACTTTACTAGTTTAGTTTGTTTTTCTTTACGCTTAACAGTTCAGGTTATTTGTGATGCTGCTTTCGATTAGGTAATTTTTACATGACTGAACCGTTCAACTTAAAATTTTGTTCTTCCTTTATGTGTCTTCGTGGTCTTGTTTTCTTCATTTTTGAGTTCACTCGGACTTGTCTAATTTGCATCCGTCACAATGCAGCTACGGAACCTCTAAATAGATTGGTAGTCTGTAGTACAGTGGCTTGTGTATCGGGTTTTCTTATTCTCCTGTTTGTGTTAGACTTTGTGTCATAGATGATATGGGTAGTTTATGACTGTAAAATTTACCCGCTATTTCGTCTATGTGTTGTCTTATGGTTTGTACGCTTGTTATTATATGTAAATCGTCGATTCTGATGTATCTGTCTGCGGATACAATACATCATAACATTCTGTTTTGCATCCTTTGTTGTCTGGTCGTCCGCGTATCTGTTATGCTGCACCATACTGGTACGGTAAATGTCACCCTGTCAGCTATGTGATTTTGGTGAAATTAGTCCATATAAGTTTTGCATTGCGGCCATGCCTTCCGAAGTACATGTCCCACATGGAAGTGGAATCTAAGACGTGAATCAACAATGTCACCTACATACATTAGTTTATTTTTGAGTGGTACCTGGGTGTCTTTTATACTAAAAGAAAACCAGCATGTATTCGTTCACTTAGAAAACCCCTAAAAGATCTAAAAGAACCAGTGTGGTGGTCCCTCTTCTAAAACCGAGCAAAAATCTGGGAAAGTTAGAGTACTATAGGCTAAGTTCAATCATCAGTATGCTAGCCAAAATGACAGAAAAAACATACTAAACAAACTTACAACGATATACAACATGGACAACAAACTTCAAGAGGAGCAATTTTGATGCCGGGGCGGTCACAGTACTGTTCTGCTAATAGTAAAAGTACTACAGGACGCACTAAATAAAATAACTCTGACATCGACTAACTGTCGACGTTCAAGGGCAGTAAGGCTGAAGTTCCGTGGGGCTCAGTTTTAGTACGTAAATTATACAACCTATTCATGACTGATTAATGATAATATATATATATATATATATATATATATATATATATATATATATATATATATATATATATACATATACATATACATATACATATACATATATATATATATATATATATATATATATATATATATATATATATATATATATATATATATATACATATATATATATATATATATATATATATATATATATATATATATATATATATATATATATATATATATATATATATATATATGTCTTAGAAACCTTATATACTGAACTATAACGTGGTCTGACGATGACAGTGACGGATGTGATCTGTGTCACCAGCACAGTACTGACATACTGGGTTATAGAAATAGTGATCTTAGAGAATTTTTCTTCTAGTTTTAACATTCGGAGCAAAAATATGGTGTATTGCGGATTAATAAATATTCTGGGCAAAATAAGAATATTTTTAGGATATTTGAAGGTACCCAAATTCAAGTCACAGTTACAAGACTATTGACTAAATATTACCCACCTGCCAGATTTATAACCATTTATTTTGGGAAGGAAATTTTCAATTTTTTTTTAAGAGAAAATAGTGTTATGCCGCGAACTGCAACATAACTTGTTTACGGTTTGTATGTTTTCGATTATTGGTCTACTTTTTGGTCTCCAGTGGAGTTTTTTTTGTGACTTCTTGTTTGTGTGTATCTGGGTTTTCGGTAGTTGCTGTAATAATAACTATCACACAAAAATCAATGTGGAAAAGAGAATGAGTGTAGCTGTGTCCAGTTTGATTTGAGAAAATTGTTGGCGGTCAACAGGCTCACTAATTATATTTACTAAGTTGGGAATGTGGAATCTTTGGCACAATGATACTACTCAGTATATATCACCACTACACCAAACACTTTATTTTTGCACTCGACGCGCGTTTCGCTAACCATGTTAGCTTCATCAGGAGCGATGATTGACTAAAGCTAGACTACAAATCTACCCTATTTATACTTAGCCTAACCCTTGAATTACTCAAGCGGAACTAATGACATAGGCAAGGCCATCAATTCCGGTCAAGTAACCAGTAGAGGGGACTATAAGGAATAGGCCCTCTGTCTTTATTTAAACTACTTTTACATTTTATGATTTCCATACTTTCGTATGCGTTTAACAATCTCCTATCAGATACATTTTTTATCAATCTTAGATTATCTAATGTTACAGTATGATCAGCTTCAAGGGCATGTTCGGCAATGCTAGACTTTTCTGTTCTATTGTATTTTAAGTGTGCTAAATGTTCTTTAAATCGTGTTTTAATTGACCTTTTAGTTTGCCCAACATACTTTTTGTCACAATCATTACAACTAATTTCATAAATTCCACTTTTCTCACAATTAGGAATCTTATCTTTGGGATTTTCTAAGATATTCCTCAGATTGTCTGATGACTTATAGACTAAGGTGAGGCCTACCTTATTAAATACCTTATTGAGTCCCTTGCTATATTTCGGATTATATGGTATGGAGACATACTTGGTGTTATTTTCTTCGCGTGTAAAAAAGGTGGAATTCTGAATATTAAACCTAAACTTATGTCTATTTATTAGCTTATTTACTAAGTCGTCGTCATAACCATTAACTCTAATCTATTATTATTTTTAATAATTAAAATATCTAGAAAAGGCAATTGTCCTTTGTTCTCAACTTCGTAAGTGAATTTAATGGAATTATACCGGCTATTTAATTTAGAAACAAAATCATCAATATTTGCTTTATTTGTATGTATGTGGATGATATTTTCGCGATTTTTGATACAAATAAAGCAAATATTGATGATTTTGTTTCTAAATTAAATAGCCGGTATGATTCCATTAAATTCACTTACGAAGTTGAGAACAAAGGACAATTGCCTTTTCTAGATATTTTAATTATTAAAAATAATAATAGATTAGAATTTGATATCTATAGGAAGGACACAGTAACAGATAGATATATTCCTGGTGATTCATTTCATTGCAAACAACATAAATTAGCCTCATTACATTTTTTAGTTCATCGTTTAATCACTTTCCCTCTGAATAGAGTAAACTTTAATAAAGAAAGGGATCGTATTAGAAATATAACTAGAGTTAATGGTTATGACGACGACTTAGTAAATAAGCTAATAAATAGACATAAGTTTAGGTTTAATATTCAGAATTCCACCTTTTTTACACGCGAAGAAAATAACACCAAGTATGTCTCCATACCATATAATCCGAAATATAGCAAGGGACTCAATAAGGTATTTAATAAGGTAAGCCTCACCTTAGTCTATAAGTCATCAGACAATCTGAGGAATATCTTAGGAAATCCCAAAGATAAGATTCCTAATTGTGAGAAAAGTGGAATTTATGAAATTAGTTGTAATGATTGTGACAAAAAGTATGTTGGGCAAACTAAAAGGTCAATTAAAACACGATTTAAAGAACATTTAGCACACTTAAAATACAATAGAACAGAAAAGTCTAGTATTGCCGAACATGCCCTTGAAGCTGATCATACTGTAACATTAGATAATCTAAGATTGATAAAAAATGTATCTGATAGGAGATTGTTAAACGCATACGAAAGTATGGAAATCATAAAATGTAAAAGTAGTTTAAATAAAGACAGAAGGCCTATTCCTTATAGTCCCCTCTACTGGTTACTTGACCGGAATTGATGGCCTTGCCTATGTCATTAGTTCCGCTTGAGTAATTCAAGGGTTAGGCTAAGTATAAATAGGGTAGATTTGTAGTCTAGCTTTAGTCAATCATCGCTCCTGATGAAGCTAACATGGTTAGCGAAACGCGCGTCGAGTGCAAAAATAAAGTGTTTGGTGTAGTGGTGATATATACTGAGTAGTAATTATATTTAGTTGAATTTGTTCTCTTGCGATCCTAAATATGTTTCTTATTAAGTTTTATCTAACCCTTTATCAAGAAAAAAATCTATATCAGAAAGTGTACTTGTTAGAAGTTTACATAGGGGACCTTGGGAAAGCCTGAATTCGAAAATAGCACCTAGAATCGAAGTTTGGGAACCACTGGCTTAAACCCTTCCCAACTAAATTTAAAAAATTCGATTCGAACGAATCCTTTCATGCAAAGGAAGTTTAAAAACTTTCACCTTTTCAAATTCCTTTTGTGCACATCTTATAGGGGTGGGTAAGGTGTCATGCTGGCTACGCCACTACTTATACTAGTATTTTATTTGGTACCAGGCATTCCATTGTAGCGTATTTTAACACTTGGAAAGAATCAGGGAATTTAAACTTCGTTTCCTAATAATTTATAACAAATATGGTAAATACAATAATTTTAAGCTTGTTTTTAGTACTAATAGCCTGAATCAACAAGATTTTTTTTTTTGCAGGTGTTCTGGGCTGCAGGTATCCTAGCTGCTCTAGGAGCAACCCTCTCGGTCATCATAGATATGGACCATCGTCACAGTGTCATATTTAGTGCATGCATAGCAGTTTTTTATACACTTTTTGGCGGTCTCTATGCAGTAGCGTATACTGATGTCATCCAGTTATTCTGCATTTTTATTGGTCTGTGGTTATGCATACCGTTTGCGTGGTCCAACGAACATGTTCAGTCTTTATCGTCAATGGATGTTGACTGGATAGGAAAGGTTGAAAGCAAGGATTTGCTCTCGTATATAGATTATGGACTGTTATTGATTTTTGGAGGAATTCCGTGGCAAGTCTACTTCCAAAGGGTATTGTCAAGTAAATCAGCCGATCGAGCTCAGCTGTTAAGTTATGTCGCTGCTGTCGGGTGTGTGTTAATGGCTATACCGCCTGTGTTAATTGGTGCTATTGCTAAGGGGACAGGTAAGCTTTGGCAATATTTTTGATGTAATAGTAAACTTAAATTCTGGTACTGTATAACGGGAGTTTTCGGTTTGGGCTATTAATTTAAAGAGAAGATATTATATATATATATATATATATATATATATATATATATATATATATATATATATATATATATATATATATATGTATATATATATATATATATATATATATATATATATATATATATATACATATATACATATATACAGTCGACACTGTTTATAGTGAAAATCTATATAGTGAAAAACTCTTTATAGTGCAATTTTTTCAAGACCTAGAATATTTTAATGAAATTTCATGTAAAAAGCCCTGCATATAGTGAATCTGTAAAATAGTAACACTCTATATAATAAAATTTTTACCGGAATTTTATGTATAAAAATTTTTATGCATTTATTGAGATCTTGGTCATTTCGGGTTTCCCATTTTTATCTAACATTAGCACGAATTCCATTTTTATGATGCATTCTTTTGAAAAGGTTCTTAACGCGTTTATAACGCCTAATGATTGGCAATAAATCAGGTAGATTTCTGTGAGAAATCCGGGGAATAACCCATTTTATAGAAACCCGGGGAAAAACCCATTTTATAGTCGAGGCCTAGTAATTCGCAAATTCAGGTTCAGTTTCTTTTTGTTTAAGAATCAAGTAAGATGTCCAAGTGAGTGTGTTTAAGTTTAGCTGAGAAAATTAAAGTTTTGGAGGAAGTTGATAAAGGCTGCAAAAAAATTGATGTTGCTGCAAAATTTGGTGTTTCTCCAAGTTGCGTCTCTCTGATAATAAAAAGTCGCGACAGTATCATCAAGAAACCTAGTGTTCCAAGCAGTCGAAAACGAGTACGGGTGAGTACTTACGAGGATGTAAATGAAGCAGTTTTACGATGGTTTCAAGTGGCCCGTACGCATCAAAACGTACCAATATCGGGAAATTTAATAAAGCAAAAGGCTCTACAATTTGCTAAAGAATTTAACTGCGTTAAGCTAGTGAAGGGTGGTTGAATCCCTGGAAGACTTGCAAGTCAATTGTTTTCAAGACGGTGTCTGGCGAGAGTGCAAGCGTTAGTCAGGAGGACTGTGACATTTGGACTGAAACTGTTTTAAAAAGTGCATTGAAAAAGTACGAGCCAAAAAACGTTTTCAATTGTGATGAAACCGGTTTGTTTTTTAAATGTTTGCCAAATAAAACTTTTGCTTTAAAAAGTGATAAATGTTTTGGTGTTAAAACAAGTAAAGAAGGGGTGACACTTATGGTTGGAGCAAACATGGATGGCTCAGAAAAACTGAAATTACTGCTCATAGGTAAAAGCAAAAATTCCCGTTGTTTAAAAGGAGTTAAATCTCTGGAGTTAGATTACGCCAATAATAAAAAGGCATGGATGACTTCTGAGATTTTCGAAAGATGTATCAAAGAACTGGACACGAAAATGAAAAGCCAAAAGCGAAAGATTGTGATGTTTATAGATAATTCTCCTGCACATCCAGTTACTGTGAGTAAAAAATTAAGGAATATTGAATTGATCTTTTTTCCACCAAACATGACCTCCAAATTGCAACCTATGGACCAGGGTATTATAAAAAACATAAAACATCATTACCGAAACAGAATTGTTCACAAAATTGTTAATGCGATTGATAACAACCTTCCAGTCTAAAAATTGATTACCCTTAAAGAGTGTATAACCGAAGTCGCTAAAGTATGGAGTGAAAATGTTTCTCAGAAAGCTATCGAAAACTGCCTTTCTAAAGCAGGTTTTACTGAAAAAATTGACGAATGGGAAGAAAAAGATGAAATGGATCTCGCTATCTTAAAAACGCAATGGGGTATTCTACAAAAAACTGCTACCGTCGACGCAGATTTTTTACTTGAAGATTTCTTAGAAATCGACAATGATGTTGGCACGACAGATCTCCCAACTGACCAAGACATAAGTGACGATATAAAAAGTATAGAAGATCATGAAGAAGAAACTGCTAAATTTCGTGAAAATGAAATAAGAAATGCATTTGACATTGTGCGAACTACTCTCAGGGGCCAGGAAAGTGTACCTGATCAAATCTTTATGCATTTGAATAAATGCGAGAATTTTGTTGAGCAACAATTATTTTTCAAAAGTAATGTTCAAAAGAAAATAACTGATTATTTTTCCTAGTACGTATGTACCTAGTATGTACATATGGATTAACAGATTTTGTATTATTCTTTTTATTTCGTATGTAGTACATACATACATAAAGTCCGTACGTTATATCTTTACACGTGCGTCATAGTTTTCAGGCAATATCCCAGACGACTATTATATTTTTTGTCTCTTTTTACCAATACCTACGATTTATTGGTGAAAAGAGACAAACAATATAATAGTCGTCTGTTATATGGCCTGAAAACTATGACTCACGGGTAAAGATATAACATACGGACTTTATCTATGTATTTAGCCCTGTACTTATTTAAACTTACAAATGTTTAATCAAATCTCTTCTAATAATTCAATTTTGCAATTTTTTTTTTTGCTTGTACCTTATAAAATACAAGTAAATGATTACCAATATAAAATAAATACATAGCAATATATACGGATTTTTTCTTTATATAGTGAAACACTTTCTATAGTGAAATTTCGGTCAACATTTTGGTCTTTCACTATACAGAGTGTCGACTGTAGATATATATTTATATATATATATATATATATATATATATATATATATATATATATATATATATATATATATATTTATATGTATATATATATATATATATATATATATATATATATATATATATATATATATATATATATATATATATTTATATATAAATCTCTTCTCTTTATAAGCTACTGTTTCTCTATTGCAAGTGATAGGCCTCTTCAAGTTTCTTCCAATTATCTCTACCCTGTGAAAGATGGAGCCATCTACTGCTTGCTATCAATCTGATACCATCAGTTCATCTTTTCATTGGGCTTCCGACACTTCGTCTGCTCTCCCCAGATCTCCATTTAGGTAATTTGTTGCCCATCTACCATTATTCTAGCCACATGATGTGGCACAAACCGAAATATTGCAAAGATGTGTCAGTACTCAACAAGTTTGATACAGGTAGCAACTACGGGCAAGTAAGAGCTTTATTTAAAATAAATCTGAGAGAAGAAAGAAAGAACATGATTGAACATAAACACACAAAGTTTCCAACCATGGAGGTGCTAAAGAAAAATAAATCGCAGATACAAACAACATTGAAAGGTAAATTCCAACCAGTTACCAATTTACAGAAAAAATTACATCTAGTATAGGATTAACAATTGTATATGTCCTACCAACAGCAGAAAGTGAACAAAGAAAGAAAATCTGAAGAAAGAGGTTCACATTGGTATGAAACATTGTACAAAGCCATAAAGAAAGAAATAAGGAAAGACGTTAGAAAATATAATACACACTTAATAATAAACAGCACTGAAGAAAACAAAAGTATGAAAGTATTGAAATGCAATATGTCAAAAGATAGAACTAAAATAATAAAATTACGAGATAAAATAGGCAGGAAGAAAATAGCGGATGAAATAAAGGAATTCTACACAAAACTCTATTTCTCGACTATACCAAATCCAAATCAGTAGCAAAAACATATTCTTAACGTTGGCTTGGAAGAAATTCCTGAGATAAGCCGAAGTGAATTGGAGACCGTTTTAAAACAGAAGAAGAATAAGAAATCTCCAAGTGAAGATAAAATAACATCTGAAATATTGAAAATGGGAAGAAATGAACTCTTTGAAGTGATACAGACATTACTCAACAATTGTATTGAAGAAAAAAGAATACCTGTACATTGACAAAACAATGAGGCATACTTTTATTCAAAAAGGGCGATCACGAAAACCTTGAGAACTATCGCCCCATCAGCTTGTTATCATATTTGTACAAACTGCTTACTAAAATTGTCACAAATCGTCTATTAGATAAGTTCGATGATTAACAACCAGTAGAACAGGAGGGCTTTTGCAAGGAATTTGGAACAACAGATCATATCCAGATGATCTCCGCCTTTTAATAGAAAAAGCGACCAAATATAATATTAAGCTGCACCTAACTTTCATCAATTATAAGAAAGCTTTCGATTCCCTAGAACATTTGGCAATTATGCAGTCCTTAGGTCATGCCAGAATAGACTTAAGATTTACCGAGCTCCTAAAGTTCATATATGAAAATGCGACATTAACGGTTAAACTAGATGAAGATCTAAAAACAGAACCTATAAAGATCAAGAAAGTTGTTAGGCAGGGCGACACAATTTCACCAAAATTGTTTACTCTGGCCTTGGAGGAAGTTTTTAAAACTCTTGAGTGGTAAGAGAAGGGAATTAAAATTGATGGTATATATTTACATCACTTGCGATTCGCAGATAAACTTTACAAGCATATCTGTCCTCTGTCAAGGGCTCGTTAGTGTCACAGATCGATAGGGAAACTGTTATTAACCATTACCGCTAGGTAGTTCGATCTCTCTCGCCTCAATTAATCCGTCTCAGAGCAGGTTTCGCCGCTTATCAGCCAAGCGGTACTGGTGAAGATAAAATTTGTTGTTTTTAACTGCTGTATTACGTCAGTCAGTCAATAAGTATTTCGAAATTTGTTTTCTTGTATATCGATACTAGTTCAGATGATAAGTCAAACTTACAGAATTGAACACTCTTAGATAATAATTGTACGAGGGTTGCTTTTTAAGTTTTACAATCGACCAACAGAAGACATTATTGAGATGTGACACTACCACTGATGTAAAATTTGACATTTGTTATTGTTAAAACAGTGGCAGCTCAGAAATTGGCTGAGGAGTTCGTTTACAGTAAACGTTTAAAAAAAACAGTTTTGCGAACGAATGGAAATTTCACGTGAAGGTTTTCGTTGGATGATTTTTTACGATTTTAGTAAAGTCCTAACTTAACAACAATGCCTCGAATCGCTTCGTTCATCTTTTGGTAATGAATCACCATCAGAAAAGACTGCGTACAATTGGTTTGCAGAATTTCGTCATCGTCGGCATATTAAAGACTGCAGTTCAGTCGGTTTTGCATGAACATTTAGCTGTGAAAAAATCTGTTCCCGTCGGATTCCGCATCTGCGTATATATATATACATATATATATATATATATATATATATATATATATATATATATATATATATATATATATATATATATACACGGTGCCCCCTATGTATGGACTAAGTGTGTATCAAAAAATGTGTAAATAAAAGTTATAGGGTGTTATACGGCGCACATGCCGACGTTGACTATAAAATGTTTTGAACTGTCAGTTCGAAAAAATTACTCCATCTTGATTTTTATTTAAATGGAAAGGAATATTATTTTATTTTGGAGTCCTACTAAAAATTCTAGATATTATTTGTCTAAAATACCATATGTCTAAATTGAACTGTTTTGGAATTATTGTGATTTAAAATTTAAAATAAGAAAAAGACAAAAAAACTCTAGGTTTATTTTTAGTGTTCCGTACGGAACACTTATAAGATCACTTCGGTGTCTGTCTGTCTGTCTGTCTCTCTGTCTGTCTGTCTGTTACACCCGATTTTCTCCGAAACTATTGTTCATAGAAACTTGAAATTTGGTAATAATATAGGAATTGATGGCCTCATCAGAGCCATGTAGTTTTGAAAGTTAAATTTTGACTTAAGGGGTTACTTTTGGGGGGTGAAATCGAAAGCGAAAAAAAAATTTTTTTACTAGGTCATCGAGTGTGGTGTCAAATGAAAGGTTGTGAAAACACTAGTAAAAATATATACATAATGTAATACTTGCGCGCACTTTTCTTTGTATTATTTTCAAAAAATCGCGAAAAATCGCTGTCCCGCGCCTTATCTCGAAAAGTACTTATCGAAAAATTTTGAAAAAAATCCTGGAATATTCTCCACGGGGGGTAGATTGAACGAAAATTATCACGAGTGCATCACCTTTAATAATTTATCTGGTATATAAAAAAAACAAAAATTTCAAGGTCATCAGATTTCAGTAAAAATTGGAAACAAACTTTGTTGAAAACTCATTTGGGGTGTGTTCTGTGAAGTCACTGATCATTTTATACCACCGTATCATAAATTTTGACTTACGGGGTTCGTTTTGAGGGGGTGAAATAGGAAGTGAAAAAAAAAAAAATTTTACTAGGTCATCGAGTGTGGTGTCAAATGAAAGCTTGTGAAAACACGAGTAAAAAAATATATATATAATGTAATACTTGCGCACACTTTTCTTCGTATTACATTTAAAAAATAGCGAAAAATCACTGTCCCCTACCTTATCTCGAAAAGTAGTGATCAAAAAATTTTGAAATAATTCTGGAATATTCTCCACGGGGTATAGATTGAACGAAAATTATCACGAGTTAATTTGCATGCCTTTAATAATTTATTTGGTATAAAAAAAAAAAATTCAAGGTCACCAGTTTTCAGTAAAGATTGGAAACAAACTTTGTTAAAAACTCATTTGGGGTGTGTTTTGTGAAGTCACTAATCATTTTATACCACCCTAACAAAAATTTTTATTTTAAAAACAATCAACGTACGGAACACTAATTGTGCAAGTTCAACTTGCACTTGACCGGTTTTTTATTTTTCAAATAACAATTGCTCAAAATATCTACCGTTAACAGCGAAGCAATGACCCAATCTGTCATAAACAGACTGAACAGAGCTTTGCAGAGAGTCTGGGGGATCTGTACTACTTCATATTGAATTCTTTGTTGTAAATCTTCTACAGTTTCAGGTCGACTTCGGTAAACTTTGGTTTTCAAATGACCCCATAAAAAAAATTGACTGGCGTAAGGTTGGGACTCCTTACAGGCCATTCTACAGTACTTCTTCTACCTATCCATCGATTAGGAAAAATCGCATCCAAATATCTACAAACATTGATTTCATAGTAAGGCGATGTCCTGTTGATACCTCAGATTCCTGTTAGGGGTATCCAAATTATTTTCGTCGGGAAAAAGACCTGCACAAGTTGAAATAACTTGCTCTTGGAGTAACTGTAAATACTGCTGTCCTGTAAGATTTCCATCGATAAAAAAGGTACCAATGATATGACATCCACAAATCCCTGCCCACACGTTTATTTTTTGTGGTCTTTGAGAATGAATGTCGATTATCCAGTGGGGATTCTCAGTAGATCAGTACCGGCAGTTGTGCCTGTTAACTCGTCCGTTAAGACAAAATGTGGCCTTGTCAGAAAAAACAATATTATGAATTAGGTTAGGATCAGTATTGATTCGTTCCATCATGACCTCGCAAAAGTCAACGCGTCTATCGTAGTCATCTTCAGATAATTTTTGCAATAGAATGGGTTTGTATGAATGCAATTTTTCTTCATTCAGTATACGACTTAAGGTCCCTTTATTTATTTTGTGATCTAGGCAAAGTTGACGAGTGGCTGTATGGGGATTTTCTGTAATTTTCAATAAAAGATCTAACTTTTTATTACCGCTTGTTTTAACTTTTGGAGGTCCAGATTTAGAACGACTCTTAACATGACCTGATGATCTAAATCGTTTTATTTTTTTGCTAACTACATATTGGGTAATAGGTTCTCGATTCAAATATTCTGCGTTAAAAAGATCACACACCTCCTGTTGTGTTCTCCTACGGTCTCCGTTATCAACCATTATTAACCAAGTGATTCTTTTAGTTTCTGCTAAATTTACAATTATGATATTAGGCTGAAATTGCAGTTTCATAAAATGCAGCAATAAACGTTTTCGTCAATAAATCATTTTTTGACGCGTTAAGTCGTTACCTGACGGTAAATGTTTGACACAAGCCAGCTTAATTTTTTTTTTAATTTGATCTTAATTTCAAATATCAATAATTCCAAAATAAATGGCGTAATTTCTTCGAACTGACAGTTCAAAACATTTTATTGTCAACGTCAGCATGTGCGCCATATTAACACCCTGTAACTTCTATTTAAACATTTTTTTGATACACCGATTAATAAATGCTGCCGAATTATTATTTCATACATATAGGGCACCCTGTATATTTACGAGCCGGAAACTAAGCAACAATCAACTGTTTGGGTGTTCCAAGATGAACTGAACCCAATAAAAGTGGTTCGTTCGCCAAGCACTCTCAAGAAAATGATCGTGTGTTTCTTTGATTATACGAGTACATGTTACAACTATTGGTTTAGAGGATCGAAGAACAGTTAATGCTGAACGGTATACAAAAATTTGTTTACCAGAAGTCATCGATGAAATTAGGGCAAACAACCGAAAACGTCTCATGATTCTTCATCATGACTATGATAGCTCTCACAGAGCACGTCAAACAATTGATTATTTGACGGAGAAAAACATCGGATTTTCGTTCCCGAATGTCAAAAAAAAAACGCGTGGACAGCGATTTTCATCACCTCAAGTAGCTGTTGAATCCTTCCAAAACCATGTTTTTATGGTACCAACTTCAGAGTGGAAAAAATGTTGCGAGAGTTGGTTCGAACGCATGCAAAAGTGTATAAATCTTAATGAAGAGAGAAATAAAATGATTTGTAACATTTTTTTTCTTTCATTGTTTTTATAAAAACTTAAAAGGTAGCTCTCGTATTAATAAAAGGTTTATTTTTAAAATCATCAGGAACAGCTTTGTTGATATTTATTGTGGGGTGAAAATTTAAATAAAATATTCCAATACTTGATTTAGTTCTGATGTGTAGGAATTGAATTTTTCTTTATTATAGTAGAAAGTTATGAAAGTAATTAGTTGAAATAGAAATCTACCCGAGTAAGCAATTATAAAATTTTTATAACGCAGACACTGTGAAACTCTACAATTTTTTACCCTTTTAATTAAAATTTATATATAATTGCACTCCAGTTTTTGTACCAGAATGTAAGTTTTGTTAAATTTAATAGTAGTTGAGTAAGTCGCAAGATAACGTGAAAAAATAGAGCCGCTAAAGATGCTTCAAAAAGCATTCGTACCTCGATAGATGCGTGTCGTCTCTACGTAATGGCAACTGATAACTATTTATTGTTTACTAGTCAGGAACTAATCCTATTACTATTAGTACAAGAATTGGTAAAAACATGAGTTTACATATTGTGTCTTTAAGGTATTACATTATTAATTAATTTAGCCTAGGTAAGAATTTATGTAAATGTATTGAGAGAAAAGATATTTCATGATTATAAACTTAGGGTAAACTGAAGATATTTCATGATTATAAACTTAAAACTGGACTTAAGATATCTCACGATTATAAGTTTAAAATTAACCTTAAAGTTAACTTAAGCTTTCTGCTGGGTGTTGAGCATGATTTCTCGGATTGTGGGCATCTGAAGGTCTCTATGAAGCTGGGTATTACGTATAGACCATTAGGCTTTGGCAATGATACAGAGGGCTTTGTTCTGGATGGTCTGGATTTACGGGAACTGGATTCTCTAATGTTCAAATGTGTTAAGGTGGCGTTGGAGGCGGCTGATGATGATCCTGGTCGACTTGGTAGTGGCGGTATGGCGGTGATGGCGGTCATCGACGTACATGAAGAGGGATGTGTGGTTCGACTTGGGAATGTCAGCGGTGAAGATGTTGAATAAATGGGTGGAGAGGATGGAGCCTTGGGGGACTCCGGCTCAAATGGGCTTGACTTCGGAAATGGTCTGGTCGACTTGAACCTGGAATGTACAGTTCGAGAGAAAGGAGGAGACCGGTCGCGTGATATTTGTGGGATAACCATGTCAGATGAACTGGAGGATGGGACCTTCATGTCAGACTCTGCCGAAGGCCTTGCAAACGTCAAGAAAGGCAGCTCCAACCTGGTGTTTGCGATTGAAGCTGTTGACGATTGTTGAGAGAGCCTTGTAGTGTAATGCACATTGACGTGGGAGGGTCGGAAACCAAACTATACGTTTGAGATGATTCTGAGCTCTGAAGTTTTGGTTCAGATGCTTTCGAGGATAACTTTCTCAGCCATTTGGCCTAGACATGGAAGTAAGCTAATTGTTCGATAATTGTTAGCCTCGTGAGAGGGGGTGTAGGGTTTCCTGATTAGGATGAAAGCATCTTTCTTCCCGTCTACGTAGTATACCTCCATAAATTTATATATTGTTCTGATCTTGTCCCTCGAGCCATGACGTTTTTCCAAGAAAAAAATCCAGTTGTAGTTAAATTGATTTTAGCAATTCGAATAACCCTGTAGTATTTAAGCATACGAACAAATAGTAGATCTTTTTAGGCTCTATAAATAAGTTTTATTATTTTTTGGGTCGAATAAAATATATCATAATGTTTAAAAGTTTAATTTTTTTGAACGATTCTAGATTCATTGCATGTAATAAACTTTATATTTGAATAAAATAGAGATCTTCACATTTGACAAACATAATTTTGATATTTTTAGTGCATAACGTCTTAGCTCGTACTTTCCTAAACTTTTTTAAATAATTTTGCCAAAAACTTCTACTTTTAATGACTGGATTTGAAAATTAAACTTTTTGAAAAGAGTATCAAAAACTGAAAAATGAGTTGCACAAGTGTCATATCAGTTTTACAACATATATTTTTATTTTCGTAGCATTAAATATTTTAATTTGAGTGAGGACATATAAACTATTTCTTTACAGCATGGAATGAGACTGGCTACACAGGCCCTTATCCATTTACTGAGGAGGAGACTGGTATGATTCTTCCAATGGTTCTACAATACCTTACTCCAGATTTCGTATCATTTTTCGGCCTTGGTGCTGTCTCAGCTGCAGTAATGTCATCGGCAGATTCCAGTGTTCTTTCAGCAAGTTCTATGTTTGCTAGAAACGTATACAAACTTATTTTTAGACAAAAAGCGTCGGAAATGGAAATCATCTGGGTGATGAGAGTATCTATTTTAGTTGTTGGAATTCTAGCGACAATAATGGCTCTTACTATTCCTTCAATTTATGGTTTATGGTAAGTTTCTATTAGAAAATTTGTTTAAGAGATATGTGAAGTTAATTCTCGGAGTGGCTGCGTAATGTCGGCGTAACGCTATTGTATCCAAATAATAAGAGTATTCGTGTACACATATGTATGAACGAACATGTGCGTAAATTTTTAGCTAGCTTGGTGTTAGCTATTGGGAAGGCACTGGACATCTGCGTGTGTCCGTTAGCAGAAGAATCGATGACTAAAATCTAGAGCTACATATTAAAATATATTATCATCAAATGCGCTGCTAAAACGTTACAACTGTTGCAATTGGCATATAATGATGTTATGAAAAGGTATGTGTTTGTGTGAAATTTATATTACTTTATATGAAAGATTCAATAATAGGACAAATAAGTAATGTATGTCCCAAGAGATGGAGAGCGAAAATCAAAGATATTGTTAACAGAGTGCGAGATGCAATAGAATCTGACAGATGATTAAGTGTGAGTTTGGAAGTTGAAGAATTGCAGAATAATCGGGAAACCGAAAAATCTTAACGAAAGAATTTGGTATGAGAAAGCTTTGTTGGGATGTTGCATTTAAACTTTTACTGGTATATTTACAACATAACAAAACTAAGGGGACAAAAAGGGTGTATTGTACAATGATATATATCCGTTAAGAATACAGAATACTCGACTCTCCATCAATTCGATTCAATGTTTTTTTTTTTGTGAAAGTCCGGCAAATGACTTTCTTCGAGATATGCAGGTCGACATTACTCTAGGCGACACCTGCCTCTACTGCATCACTAAATATTATTCAATGAGTGAGGGTGAAGAATGCACTGTTTAGGCAAGGGTGAGCCCTTGGACTATCACCGCCGCAGTCGATATGCCTTTGTGAATTTTTTCTTTATCACTCCGGATGAATATCTTCCAGGGACTGTTTCGCCTCTACAAGGGCGAGAGGACAGCCGTGATCTTGCTCCAGAATGGATTTACCGTGTGTCTCAGCGTCACAGTAGGTTGTTTGTCCTCTTATTCTGGCTCTACCAACAGGAGTCTGTCCAGCATTGGAGATCCTACCGATAGTCAAACAATCGCTGGCTAAACTCCTTGGTTCAATGAAGTTTACAAGTCCTATCGACACGAAGACCAGAATAACGTCGGAGAGGAAACAGAAAGTAAATATTTTAAAATATGAATAAATCAAACAACGAAAGGTATAATTGAATATTCCGGCTTATACTCTTTAGCTGATATTTTCAATACATGAAGTAAAAATTCTGATTTTAGATGAAAATGCCGGAAGTACATTGTAAATGTTTTAGACCGAGATGGGCAAAAGGGAACAAAAAAATACAAGAGGCCAAAGATGTATACCATGGATTAAAAAGGAAAGCTGTTGGTTTTTAAAATAAATGTATATTTTTATATTTTTTTATGGGCATAGCACACGTGCGGCAGGTAAATCCCTACAGGAGCGACGCGTGTGCTGATAAAACAATTCATGTTGGTTTTGAATTGCTGGTACTGGTAGAGGAGCGCAGTTCTGGGAAAATTATTCCAACGGGATGAAGTTCTCCAGATAGACGACTACTTGAAAAGGGTTGTGCGAGGGGATAAAAGCTGAACTTACCATGGAAATACTTGTAGAAAAGACTCAAGCCGCCAACCGTCCTCGATGTTCCAAGGAATCACGGTTGCTGGTTAGTTCTGGGTCTCCAGTCAAGCGAACAGCATTCTTCTAAATAGAATCCAACGTGCAGTGCAGTGTATGTTTGCGGGCAGAGTCCCAAATATCGGAGCAGTATTCCTCGTTGGTCGAATTTGAGAATCAACAGCTGTTGTAGAGTGTAAAGCTTTCTAGTTCGAAATAATATTCCCCGCTTTTGAGAAGCTATCTTTGCTATGCTTGCAACATATTTGCTTCCAAATTAACACCCAGCAAACTGAGTGGAGATGCTAGAGGAATGGAGTGCCCCGACATAACTCTGTCGCGTTTAGCAACGTTAATTTTCTTAGAAAAAACTACCGCCTGGGTTTTTATAGTATTCCTGATCCTTTCCAGCAGATCGTTAATCTAATTGAGAGAATCGTAGACACACCGGCATTGATAGTGAAGATGTTAGAAAGAAATCCGTCAACTGCCACTTGTAAAGAACGCTATCTGAGAAAAGACGATAGCCATAGACAAAACTTTTCAGACATACCATAAGAACGGTCTTTTTTGGTTAGGCTATGGTTAACCAAAAATCCATCGTGCCAAATACAGTCAAATCCCTTGAATGTATTAAGTGTAATTGCTCGAGATTCTCCAAAGTGTTTAACTGCATTATTCCAAACATGTGTTACATAAGTTAGATGATCTCTTGTTGATCTTTGCTTATGAAAACTATATTGATGGACGTTAATAATATTTAATACTTCAAGATATTTTAGAGGACTTTCGATATTATTGATCTGTAGTTATTTGGCAAGGTTTTCTTACCTTTTTTGGGTATCAGCTGATCTGTAGCGCACTTCTAGCAAGAAGGAAATAGTCCCTTTCTCTAGGATATGTTGAAAAGTCTACAGAAAACTGGTGTTAGTTCTTTCGCGTATTTTTTGAGTACTATGGCATGTAAACCGTTAGCGCCAGAAGCTTGGTGTCTAGCTTCATTAAAATACGTTTTATGAAATGCTGTCTGAAGATAACATCGGATATCCTTGACTACATTATGGGAAAAGTTGGTGGTGTTTTTCCTTGGAAATAGACAGTAGAATGTGAAACATAAAGTTCAGCTAACAAATTCGCTTTCTCAACTGGTGTTGTTGCAGTAGGATTATTCCGCCGTGTGAGTGGTGATATAATGGATTTAGTGAAATTTTGACTAATGCCCCTAGCGACTGTACTAAGGTATTAAGGTATTCAGTAGGTACTCCAAATTGGACATTTTTAAAGGGAAATCCCTTTATCTAAAGGAAAAGAAAACTGATGTCGGTGTATGAGACTCAATTTTTATGATAAACTCAATGGTGAAAACCGCATATCGATATCTAGTACCGTTTCAGATATACAGAGTGTTTTTCAAAAATCTGCATTTTATAAAAATGTTTGTAATTCTTTTCCTATTGAAAATTTTTAATTTCTGTAAAAACATTCTCAAAGCACTTTTTCATGTGGATTTTAACAGTGTAAGTTACATTTTTTTTACAACTAATATTTTAATAGTTATTAACGCAAAATTATATTTTTTAAATGGAATACCCTGTATATTTTTCCTTATCCAAATAGAGTTTTAAATTTCCATTCTAAAAATATAGCATACTTTATATTTTGCTTAAATCTATTTCAAGGTCTTCAGTTTTTACGCGAGTTTTAAATGTACATTTTGTGAAGTAGACTTTGGACGGAACGGCAATATCAATTGTTTACCGACAGCAGTCAAATCGTAAAAAAAATCCCAGAAGTAACTCTAAGAGTCATAACTACAATGAGATTTACTAAATGCTAAAAGTACTTTAAACTATGTAGAAAATAAAATAAAACAACAATAAAACAATTTATTCCGAGTAGAGCAAATTAAAACAAAAACAATTTTCTATAAGAGATGCTCGAAATGTCGACCAGTTTTATTTACACATAGGCGGCACCTTTTCTGGACACTTATTACCGAGTTGATTAGTTCGAGAGGAGCTGCAAAACTTTGTATCACTGTCGCTTCTAACTCTTGCCTGGTATTTGTCGGCAATTTAAAAATTAGGTCTCTCAATCTTGCATCATTAAATCCAAATCTTCCTTGATTTTTTTGCTGTACAACTAAACGAGTGTGCCCAAGTATAAGAATTGTAGCGATTAAAAATACCTGTATTGCTTACATAAGCTTCGTCTGTCCAAATGCAATTTAATGAAAAATTGGGAACATGGTTATAATTCTCCAGAAACCGTTGGAAAAAATCCATACGCCGTTGAAAATATCCGTCTCTAAAGTGATGAACTTTTCTTGTCCTATATGGCCTAAATTTGTGCTTCTTCAAAGTATGACTTACGTTAGTTCTTGGTAGTCCAGTGGATTCTTTTAACTGTCGGGTTGAAGTGTTGGGATTATTTCTGATAGTTCCTAAAACTACTATTTCTTCTAACTCCTTATCCTTGTTTGATGCATAATTTTTGGGTCGTTTCTTTCCAAACTGGCCACTATTAACTAGGTTATGTCGCAATCGAGCGAATATATCCTTGAAGGGTTGACACCTCTCTGGATACCGTTCGTGGTACAAATTACTTGCCGTTCCGAATTTTCTCCGGTTTGTATGAAACACACTATCATATCCCATTTTTCGTAATTTTCAACCTTCATTGCGATTTATTTGACAATTCAATAAGACAAGAACACGAGTAAACAATTGAATTAAACTATATGGCCGCTCCGTCCAAAGCCTACTTCACAAAATGTGCATTTAAAACTCGCGTAAAAACTGAAAAACTTGAAGTAGATTTAAGCAAAATATAAAGTGTGCTATATTTTTAGAATGGCAATTTAAAGCTCTATTCGGATAAGGAAAAATATACAGGGTATCCCCTTTAAAAATTTTTGCGTTAATAACTATTAAAATATTAGCTGTAAGAAAATGTGACTTGCACTGTTGTAATCCACGTGAAAAAGTGCAAAAAACAAAAAATTTCAATAGGAAAAGAATTACAAACATTTTTCCAAAATGCAGATTTTTGAAAAACACCGTGTATATCTGAGAAGGTGCTAGATATCGATGTGCGGTTTTCACCATTGAGTTTATCATAAAAATTGAGCCTCAGACACCGATATCAATTTTCGTCTGTCCCTTTAGATAAAGGGATTTACCTTTAAAAGTGTCCAATTTGGACAACCCTGTACATTAACTGTTATGTATTCAGTAGGTACTCCATACAGTACTATATATCTAGGATCTTTAATTTATTTTTAACAATGTCTAGAATAATGAACAAAACAAAATATTTAATTTTTTTTTTATTTATTTATTTTATAATTTTGAGCAGCACTGTAAAAAATTTTTGATTCGCCTGGTATAATTATGCATGAAAAAAAATCGTAAAGATTATAGTGGTAATGTGACAGTCAGTGTAAAAATTATTATGTTTAATTTACATCTTTTTGTGCTTAATATTAATTGTAAAATGCACTCATTTCGAACTAACATGGTATAAATGTTTCTTGAAAGGCTAAAATTATTTTTTAAACTCTTGTTGCTGCAGTTTATAAATTGAGAACAAAAACTTAAAATTCAACTGAAACTCAAAGAAATATCGTTTCTCTGCTTTCTCGATAAAATTTTTTTTACTCAAAAAATGATTTCCAATAAACTATTTTTTCCAGGTCTATGTGTTCTGACTTAGTCTACGTTATCCTCTTTCCACAACTTTTAATGGTAGTCCACTTTAAAGATCACTGTAATACTTACGGAAGTTTGTCTGCCTACATAATAGCATTTTTAGTTAGAGTTTCTGGAGGAGAGCCACTCATGCATCTTGAAGCATTTATTCATTATCCAGGCTACGATGAAGAAAATCAGGTCCAAAAGTTTCCTTTTAGAACGCTAGCCATGGTAATGTCTTTAGTTACTTTAATTTCAGTTTCGTGGGGCACAAAACATGTATTTGAAACTGGTAAGCTCGCTCCAGGTTATGATATCTTCCGATGTGTAGTTAATATACCAGAAGATGTTGAAAGAGTTGGCGATCCTCTTGAAGAAGGAGAACAACTGTCAGTCATGGCTTCAGGGGCAATGGGTAAAGTTTACGGTGCTGCAACCCTTGTTGGTAAAGATGAAAGGAATGGTAGAATAAACCCTGCTCTTGAAGCTGATGACGATATACCTGCGTCTGAGGTTGCTAGGTTACGAAGCTCAATATCTTCATCAAGTGGTGGGGGAACTAGAGGTGCACCTACTACTAATCCAGTAGACAACTATCAGACTAAATTGTAAAGATACTTGCCAATATTATGTAAGACACAGTAACGAAAGCCTTTTAAAAATGCTAAATAGAATATAAAAATCCATTAACTACTGATTTCGATTTTTTTTTAAGTTTTGCAAATAATTCTGTTCTACTCGATACAAGTTTAAAAATAATGTATTTTAAAATCAATGCTGTATGAACTAGTAGTAAGCAGACCAAAATTATTTGAATACCGTAAAGTTGTTCTTTTATTTATCACCTAACTTTTGGTTTTAATTTGCCTTCGAAGAAATTAGCTAAGTAACTTAGTAAGAAATTAGAGTCATGTAACTTTAGGATACTAAAGTACTTTTGTTACAGTTGGTGTATATTTGTTTTAATCCTCGTATGTTTCCAACAGATCTAATTAAAATAAAATTAAAAAGTAGAATATACTTCATTTATTTTTTTTTATTGGAACATTATTCTTGGATATTTGGATTTTATGGTCATTTCTAAACACATTTAATATATAACATAATATATCTAAATTAAATGAAAGCTGACGCAGTATAAGGTCGATTATTAAGAAAAATCAAATAACTAATCCTTTCAAATTTAATTGGACGAAAAAATACTTTTGGTCAGGCTCTTAGCTTAGATGCCCTATGTGCTTTGTTTAGATTCTTCAAGCTGCCAAAATGCTTAAAGTGGTACTATTGACGTGCAATAATCAAGGAAACTGCTGAATTAAGCGATTTTTCCTAAGGACACAGCACACGTGCTGCCGGGAAATCCCTAAGACGCTACAGGAGCCAACAAAGCAATTTACTTTGCTCTTGAATCGCTGTAAATTGTGCTCGTTAGGATACACAGTCCTGGGCAAATCATTTCAAAGGGATGAGGTTCTTCGTATAAAAGATTACTTGAAAAGGGTTGTACAAGGAGGGACAAGCTGAACCTTATACGAATGTAAAGTATTAGTGCGACATGTATTCCTAACATGCACCGTTCTAGGTGGAATTAAGCGGGCTACATCCATCGCACTTTCCATGAAAATACTTGTAGAATAGACTCAAGTCGCCAACCATTCTTCGATATTCCAAGGAATCAATGTTACTGTTCAGTTCTGGGTCTCTAATCAGGCGACCAGTTCTCTTCTGAATAGAATTCAACAAATGCAGTGAATGTTTGGGAGCAATATTCCATCGTTGGTCAAATTTGAGTTTTGTATTGATAGTTTGTTTGTCCCAGTGAACAGAGGAGTAAGGGCGATGTAATATCTCCTAAGTTGTTTACAATGATCTTAGAAAATGTATTTGGAGAACTGAATTGGGACGAAAATGGCCATCTGATAGCTGGCGATCAGCTAAACAACCTGAGATTCGCAGATGACATTGTAATTATAGCAAACAACAAGAATGAAATGATCCAGATGATTACAGATCATCAGACAGTAAGGAAAGTGGGACCTGACATAAACTTCTCCAAGACAAAGTACATGAGTAACGAAGGCACCAATGATAAAAATATAGTGATTGAACATTCAACAATAGAGAAAGTACATCTATCTGGGACAAATAATAACGATAGGAAAGGAAAACCAGCAGCTTGAAATAGAAAGAAAGATATGTATGGGATGGGTAGCATATGGAAAATTGAAATATGTACTGAATATGAACATTCCTTAAAGATCAAAAACCCAAATTTATAATCAATGTATCTTACCAGCTACAACGTATGGAGCCGAGACATGGGTTTTAACTAAAGGAACAATAGGAAAACTACAAGTTCACCAACGAGCAATAGAAAGGAAGATGTTAAATGTTACTTTGAAGGACAAGAAAACTAATAAATGGATTAGACAACAAACAAAGGTGGATGGTATCACCAAACGGATAATATCTCTGAAATGGAGCTGGGCCGGCCAGGTGGAGACCATGGGGTGAAAAACGAAGCATCGGAAGACCTCAGCAGAGATGGAGCGACGATCTGAAGAGAATTGGGGGCCTAACTGGTATCAACAAGCACAACATAGAGAAAAATGGAAAGATTTGAGACAGGCCTATACCCGACGGTGGGCAGAAAACGGCTAAAGGGAGAAGAAGAAGAAGTATGTTTGTATTAAATTATGCTACATAAAATATCGTTAGAACTGACTGGACATTCCAAATATCTAAAATAATGCTGGTTTTCATATTTTAAAAATGTTAAATGATACAGATTCGGTTCATCCAGTACAGTATTTTGTTACCAAAGATTTTTCTTATGACTTTTATTGTAATGTGTTGTTCGTCTTAGAAATAAATAGAATTTTAGTGCGATAGGAAAAATGCACTTTAAGTGTGTTGTGTAAATTACGAGTAAGTATTATTAGATCGGCTTTGATTTTATTTCATAATACTAGCCTATGTACAGGGTGGTCATTTTTTAAACGCCTGGCCCCGATTTATGGAAAATTGTTGGATATTTTTTCTTTCTTTTAATGTAGAATGGTATATTGTATATCAAGGAGTATACTGACGTATTCGACATTTGGTAGTGAAAACAACACTGGGCGCGGCGACGCCAAACGACTTTTTTTTTACATCGACATACCTTTTTTAAAACGGCATTGGAAAACCCTAATTTTTCTCCACATTTTCTCTTTAAACTGTTTTTTTTTCAATTTGTTTTGCAAAAAAGTTATGCAGCAAAAACTCTCTAAAATATAATTTATTGGTCATCGCGGTTGCCATGGATTATATGCCACGTTTGGCAGTTTTCAAACAATTTATCTAGTAGGCGGCTATCATATTTTAATCTGACAGTAATTATAATAATATAAGTTACTATGCTGTTGAGGTTTTTCCTTTAATAATATATATTTGAAAAATAAAAACAAGAATAAGAAGAAGTTATTGTTATTAAAACCACAAAAAACTATATAACTTTTAATATTACAGAACTGGTTATATATTTATAAAATTAAATATTTGAAACTTAAAAAATAAAAGAAAAACATTACTACAACTATATGTCTCTCTTTTTCTGTCATGCTTTTTTCTATTTTTAACGCTTGATGAGCGGTTTTGTTAATAATTATCCTTTGTCCAGTTTTGCATACAATAACTTTAAGAGTCCCCCACAAGAAAAAAATCTAACGGCGTAATGTCTGGAGACTCAGATGGCCATTGAATAACTGGGCTGCGAACTCCTTTCCATCTTAGTTAAAACCGTTCATTCAAATACTCTCTAAGAGCACCAGTTGGATGAGTGCGCCGTAGTGTTCATACCACATATGCTTTCTTAAAATAAGGAGGACATTTTCTAATTAAAACTGATCGAGTATTAACCAAGAAATTAACGTATCTGTTTTCAGTTAGTGTTCCCTTAACAAAGTATGATCCGACCAAATATCTCTCAATTATCCCACACCATACATTAACGCCATATTGGCTTTTATTCTGAATCTGATTAACGTTGTATGGATTCTCGTCAGCCCAGTAATGTTAATTTTTTCTATTGCTGACAAAATGACTTTTATCTGTCCATAATATATGATTCAGAAAATAACGTTCTTCGTCATATTTAATCATCATTTCTGCTACAAAACTTAGTCGTCATTCCAAATCAAATTGTATTAATAACTGGAGATTATAGCCATGGTATTTATTACCTTTAAAAGATTTCTGAATAGCCCTATAAGATACATTTAATTGCCTGTTTACTTGCCTGATTGAGTTATATGGATGGTTTTCAAAATATTGCATAATTTCGGTTACTTTCTCATCTGTTAAAACAGTTGTTCGCACAGAAAATGCATCTATATTGCTCCTCTAATTTCATTCCAATCGACCAAACATAGTGTAGGGGTAACGGTCTTGATACAGCCTAACGGCTTCCCGAAAATTTATTCTTGCTTCTCCATAAATAAGAATCATATCTACTTTTTCAGTGTGGGAAACCATTTCTAAACACACTGTTTTTTTTTTTATATGGATCTAGCCCACGTGCTGCAGAGAAGAAGTCCCTAAAGCGCTACAGGAGCGACACGTGTGCGGAAAAAGCGATTCACGTTGTTCCTGAATCGCTGTAAATTGCACTCGGTGGGAAACACAGTCCTGGGCAAATTATTCCAAAAGGATGATGTTCTCTCTGCTTGAAAAGTGTTGTACGAGGAGTAACAAGCTGAACCTCATACGGATGTGAAGTATTGGCACAACGTGTACTTCTAACATTCACCGCTCTGAAAGGAATTAAGCGGGCCACATCCTTCGAACCCTTTCCATGAAAATACTTGTAGAATAGGCTCAAATCGCCAACCGTTCTTCGATGTTCCAGCGAATCAAGGCCGCCGGTCAGTTCCGCGTCTCCAATCAGACGAACAGTTCTTCTCTGAATATAATCCAACAAATGCAGTGTATGTTTGGGAGCGGAGCCCCAAACATGGGAGCAGTATTCCATAGTTGGTCGAATTTGAGCTTTGTAAAGAATTAACAGTTGTTGTGGCGTGTAAAGCTTTCTGGTTCGAAATAATATTCCCAACTTTTGAGAAGCTCTTCTTGCTATGCCTGCAACATGTTCATGCCAGGACATATTTGCTCCCAAATTAACGCCCAACAAATTGAGTGACGATGTTAGAGGAATGGAGTGCCCCGACATAACTATGTCGGGTTCAGCAGCGTTAACTTTTTTAGAAAAAACTGCCGCCTGTAGCGTTAAATTCCACTTGGTTCCACTGGTGTACTGTTTAACTCTATTGAATTGAATAGGCGTGCAAACAAGAGCTGTCAAATTACAGTATGACAGCCGCCTACTAGATAAATTGTTTGATTCTTAAGGTTATTGTATACACAACTGCGACAAATGATATTGAGCACTTAAATGCAAAAATATTAGATGAGAGAAATTATTTACAAAGCTACTCATCAAGCATTAATGAAAAGAATGGAAAAATGCATGATATAAGAAGGAAGACAGAAAATTTCTTTTGATGTTTTTTTTTTATTTTTTAAGTTTCAAACATTTACTTTTATAAATATGTAATAAGTTATGTAATATTAAAAGTTATATAGTTTTTTTTTGTGGTTTTAATACCATTAACGTATTCTTGTCTTTTATTTTCCAAAAATAATTTATTAAAAAAAAACCTCAATAGCATAGCAACTATTATTATAATTACTGTCAGATATGACAGCCGCCTACTAGATAAATTGTTTGAAAACTGCTAAGCGTGGCATATGATCCATAGCAATTGCGATGACGAAAAAATAATATTTTAGAGGGTTTTTGGTTGCATAACTTTTTTGCAAAACATATTTGAAAAAAAAACCGTTTAAGGAAAAAATATTGAGAAAAATTATTTTTTCAAAAGGTATGTCAATGGAAAAAAAGTTGTTTGGCGTTATGGCGCCTAGCGTCGTTTGCACTACCAAATGACAAATACGTCAGTATACTCCTTGACATGCACTATACCATTCTACATTTAAAAAAAATAAATATCCAACAATTTTCTATAAATCGGGGCCGGGCGTCTAAAAATGATCATCCTGTACGATAAAAAAATATATTTATTTCATTTTTTTAATCTTACATACATGTTACGACTATGCTTGACAAGAAAATACATAAAGACCGTAAAAAATCCTTAGCTGATAGATGGCCGCAGTCACTTAATTAACTATTTAGGCGGGATTAGGTAACATAGTTGTCTATTGGCACTATATTAATTTAAAAATTTGAAAACAATTAGCAAATGAAATTGGAATGTTGTGATCGTCCATTAACAGGGTGCTGTCCTTTCCCTACTTTCCGAAATTTGAATATATTCCACAGGTATTCATTTGAACAAATCAAATCTACACCAGCTACACCTATCTTCACTTAAAATTTCGAAATTCCAAGGACTTTTAAAAAATTGAAAATACATTCTTCCTTACCTGGTGCTTATTATTTCAGAAAGTAAAAACAGAAAATATTTGCTTTTATATTGAACGAAAGATTACTTTACACATATCATAATCTATAAATTCTTATTAGCGTTCATAATGATAAACGTTTAAAATGACACAAATGAGACTATATAGTGGCGCAGGTTGAGATTTAGGTTCCCGACCCTATGGGTCGAGGAATAACACCATTCGGATTCATCCATTTCCTCTCCTCTTCTGTTTTTAGAATCTGGTTACGCCATTGTCTAAATAGCGTATATTTCTTTTACTTCTAGCCTCACAAGAATAGACAATTATGGTAGAAGTCGAACTCCAAAAAAGATCATTCTATAAAAATGGCAAACAAATTTTTGACCGAACCGTTGTTAACAGTTTATAATTGTTTTTTACTTTCTTGTTTTATTTTATTTCTTGTAAAAAGGTATCAAATTTTATTTCATAAAGGAGCTGGTGAACAATTATTACTGAACAAATATTGGTGTTGACTTCATTAAGGTAAAAGGCAAATATTCTAAGATTTACATATGTCATACGTATGCAATAGCTGCTGGTTATCAGTTTTATTTAAATGATTTTGATAAAATATTTCAACGAACAAAACATCGAAAATATTGTATTTCTTTAAGGATTTCGTTATATGTACTGAAAAAATTTATATTAAAATTTTGTTTCTTGATTTATTTTGGATAATTATTAAGATATTCATTTATCTAAAATCTTAACATATAAGAAAAGTGATTTTAGCTATAAAACTGCAATAGTATTATTATTATTTTTTTAATACATAACTCTTGCCAATATACTCTTAAATAATGCTATGCCTTCGATAAAATTAGCATTTCTAATAATACACCTCTTATTTTTCTACCAAGTACTGACATATATATTTTATTAAATTTATGTTTCGTTAAATTGTATAGTAGTAATGTTGTTGTTCTTAAAATTAATGTATCCACCTTGTTAACTAAATATTTAAAAATATTTTACTCTGCGCATGAATGTGGTTAGACAGGGTGTTCCGACACTAGCGGGCTACATATGTAGACCATATTTTAAGCCCAAAAATAAGACATGTAAATAATCCGGAAAAATCTTCGTAAAGGGAGAGAGACCCCAAGGTTTTCCGAATTCGGTGGGCGTTATGCAACAACTGATATGCTACAAAATCTTCTGTATTTCAAAGAAAAACACACTTTTGGTTCATTTTGATTGGTCGATAATATCATCGAGTTAATTAATATGTAATCCGATAATGACATTTTTTCTTCTATTGAGCTCTCTAATACGCTGAAATTAGTATTCCTTAATTTTAGGTCATCATCTCTCTAACAAACATAACCAGAAATATTTTAAAATGGTGCTAGAATACTATATTGTCTTTATATGACAAAGATATAGTTCTTTTAGTAGCATATTAATTTTAAATTAATTTTACCCTGTTGTTTTAGGAACGTCTAAAGCTTCAAAATAATATAAACAATAAAATAAGAAATAAAAAATATTGTGTGCTTGGTTTCTAAAAAATAAATTATCATTTAATTAATATTTTGCAGCATACCAGTTCTAATTATTAAATAATATATTTTAGCCTCGCCAATGTCGTGACATCTTGTTTAACAAAAATTCATTCACTATTTAATAATATTGTTATCACTATATCACATATCATGAAAAGACTACGTAAAATGATACATATCAATGTAATGCATATCATCTTAATATCAGTAGGATTTTACTTATTTATATTATAAGGAAAATGACAATTGAAAAAAACTATCTGAAACGAGATATTAAATTATCTACGAAGAACGGTCACATCTGTGGTAGTATTTTAAGCCATTTTAGTAATTTTCATAGCAACCTGTATTCGAAATTGATGAATGAGTAGGCAGTGTAGATTTATCACTTTAAACTAAGAAGCATTATATTAGAATAATTTTGCTTTTACGATCTTAGTTAAAAATAAAATGATAACAAAATAAATTTGTAACTATTCTATGTACAGTTCATAGTTCATGATATTATACTGTGATATATAGAGCGATGAAAAATTTTATTTTGGTTATTTGATGATTTACCAAATAACTTAAATTGGACATCATAATCTTTCTCGTGCTTTTATTTGATTTGTCATATTGTTGGTACAGTGAAAATTCTACAAAATATATAGGAAAAAAGATACATTATCGATTCAAACGTAAGCCAAGTAATCAATAAATCGAATCGATTTGCCCAATCATTAAATAGCATGAACTTGACTGTTGTTTTTTATTTGACTAGTCGTCATAATATTTTTGAAAATTTTATTATAGAAAAAAATAAATACACTTTTGCCTCAATAGTCAATGGGATATGTCGTTCGGTTTGACAATTTTTATGAGGGCATATTGATAAGTTTCTAGCCTGACATAGAAAAAATAAGCAAATGTCAAAAAGAAAATTTCTTATTTAACGTAATCTTCTTACTTTATATACGTATCGCAATGGTTATAAAGTAACTCTAGATCTTTTCCTGGCTTGCGCACCAGTTTTCGAGAACATTTATGACTTTTTTCTTCATTTAAATGAAATTTGTTCGCTTTGAAATGTTTTGACAGGTTTGGGAATAGGCAATAGTCCAGTCAGCTCAAAGTCTAATTTGATTATTTTTTACACAACTAGCAGCGATTTGTTGTTTATATAAATATTAATAGAGAAACTCGTAACCGAGGCGGCGAAGGTGGACCTAAAATCAACCTCCAAAAAAAAAGACCTTAGTATCCTAACTCACAACATGGAACAACTACAAATAAATGGGTATTGTATCGAGATGGTGGAGGAACTTACTTACCTGGGAAGCGTTATTGGTGAGTCTGGAGGATCGAACCAAGATGTGAGCAGCAGAATCGTAAAAATCATTTGGATAACTCAACCCCATTTGGAGCTCAAACCAAAATATAGGCGAAAAATAAAACTAAGAGTCGTTAATAGCAACGTGAAATGAGTTTTACTCTATCGTTGCGAAACGTGGAAGTTCACAAAATTAACAACAAACAACTTGCACACATTTATAAATAAATGCCTTTGGCAACTACTCCATATTTTCTGGCCAAATACCATAATAAACGGGGAACTATAGCGGGCAACAGACCAGCAGCAACTGAAACGTAAAAATAGGGTTGGATTGGCCACCCACTTCGTAGACCTATTAACAACATCACTATAATGGCTGTGGATTGGAACCAATAAGGTCAACGTGGGGAGAGGAATATCTAGAACTACCTGGTGCAGGACCATTTTTGAAGAGGCAAAGTCCATGAAGAAAACTAGTGGTTGGCCCAGAACAGAGTGAGATGAAGCGCTTTTGTGGAGGTTCTATGCTCCGATTGAGGAATTATGGCAAACGAGCGATTTATAAGCAGGCACATTATCAAAGTAATCTGTGAGACGTATCCCGTCCTTGGTCTAAGAAACCGAAGCAAGCAATTTTCCTGCTGATTTTCGAAAGAGCAAATTCTTGGGGCGAGGTGAGCCAGCATGTTTCTACTCCTTCGAGTGTTCTTCCATCCACACTTCATCCATAGTTACTATCCGATTCAATAGGATTTAGCACAATTTGTCGATTCACAAAATCATTTGATGCACAGCCTCAGCATTCTATTGGGTAGACACAGAAAGGGGTCTTCTAGGACGATGGTCATCACTAATATCTGTTCTTCCTTCCTTGAAATTCGAAACCCAAATTTTGAGAGTGATTTAATTTCTTTAGCAAACAGCCCTTTTAAGAAAAACTTTATCATCAATAGATATTCAATTTTATTAAGTTCACAATTTTCCTTGGTTATATGTTTCATATCTTTTTCAAAAATTCATTATAAATAGCAGGATAAAATCTCGATCACTAAACTTTGTGCATGTATTTAGTAAATGTCAAGCTGCTATCCATAGCAACCGAATTTGTTTTTAGCGAGAAGTGATCTAGACTAACTAATTACACAGGCACACAAAAAAACGTTTCTGTCCGAGATGACTGACCTCCTCCCCTATCCCCCTGTATTTTTGATTGCTAAACACGATCTCGATGTCGGATTTGGTCCATCACATCACAGTTTTTTTTTAACCTCAAAGAGAAGTAAAAAATCCATGAATTCCACATGTCATGTTCCGCAATGTGGGTACGTGTTTACAGCTACTGCAAATGGTCACTCTAATATTTTACCATCAATATCCTGATGTATTTCGAGCCACTAAACTCTGACTCAATAGAGAATATGATGAATTAGGCGGTGAATTGTCCCGAAACCGAAAAATTGCACATATCCTTTTCCACAACGCTGATACGGGATATCAGTGATTAACATTTGTCATATTTTCATCTCCATTCCGATGCGGTTTAAATCGCTGAAGAAGATAGAGAAGTTCAGTTTGACCTGGAGGGTCACACATTCCTAGTGACCTCAAAAATAGGGGAAGAAATTCAGAAATCGCCCATATCACTTTACACCAAGTGAATATGGGTGAGCAGAAATTGGAAAAAATATATTGAAATATGTTTGCATCTGTATTTCTATGGACTCGAGGTTGCTGAACGGGAAGTAGATGTTGGTTTTGAAAGCTCGTATCTTTAATTTTTCCATATTTCATCAGGAAAATAAAGATCCAATTGTTTCAGATCAGAACCATGCTGCGATACGAGCTATCAAAACCAACATTTAGTTACCGTTCAGCAACTTCAAGTCCATAGGAATACAGATAAAAACATATTTCAATATAGATTTCCAATTTCTGCTCACTCATATTCACTTGGTGCAAAAAGATATGGGCGATTTCTGGATTTCTTACCCTATTTTTGAGGTCCTTAGGAAACCGGGACCGTCTAGGTTAAACTGAACTTCTCTATTTTCTTTAGCGACTCGAACTGCATAGGAATGGAGATGAAAATATGTCGAATCATACCATTTTAATTATTGACATTCCGTATTAGCGTTGTGGAAAAAGATATATGCATTTTTTTGGTTTTTTACAAGTTTTGGGACAATTCATCGTCTAATTCATTAATTCTTTATTAAGTCAGGGTTCAGTGCCTTGAAATACATCGGAATATAGATGGTCATATATCAGAGTGACCATTTTCAGTCGTTGTAAACCCGTACCCACACTGCGGAACATGACATGTGGAATTCGTGGATTTTTTCATCTCTTTTTGAGGTTAGAAGCAAATTGCAATATGATGGGGCAA